>JADLZK010004543.1:1200000-1800000 GCA_015847255.1 Hyparrhenia diplandra | reverse complement strand
TGGTGGTCCCTCTCGACCAGCGAGCACCGCTTTCATCATCGGCAAGGCGGTCACGCTCACGGGAGAGCTCATCCCGCGCTGTGTGTGGCCTCAAGCGGGGCCCCGACACCGTGCCAATTCTTCACAAGCAGTTGGTGGATCTCCTCGTTGCGGATATGCTAAACACACGTAGCATTTACGAGAACATATCGACGGATTCATATTAATAACAGATGGACGCTGAACACTTACGCGAAGGCGACGCTCCTTCTTCTACCTGCCGGGCTATGCGGGTTGGCTCGTCTTCTTCTTCTACTTCATGCCAGTCTTCCTCAACTTGGTGTTCTGGGGCCTCGGCAACACCATACCAATCATCCACCTCCTCCATCTCTTGATCTCCACCGATGTGCTGGATATCATCGAGCGGGGATTCAGGGCGGATGACCACCGGAGCGCTTCGTAAACCCTGCAAGACCGTTCTTGGACTTCCTCGACAGGCTCCGGTGCGCCCGATCGCTAGCCATCTCCTGAAGATCTTCCTCGTCCCATAGCACCTTGGGCTTCTACAACAGGCTCGGGGGACGCTTGCCTCGGACTTGGTGGCGCCGCTTCATCATGCCGAAAGCAACGCCCGCGACCATTGGCATTGCCCGCTTGTGCTCGATCGCAGTCCCCCACGCTACAGGCATGATTCAAATCTTCAAACTCCAACAACGATGATCGATACAAAATTTACGAGAAAAGAAGCACTTACACAGTGGCGAAACGCATGCCCCGAAGACGTCCTCCCGAGCCACCACCGCTGTGACCACCTCCACTACGTGGTGCTGTCACGTCTCCGTGCGGTCCGGTTGACTCTCGAGGGATATCCGTGCGTTCAATGGGGGTCCTGTCTCCTACAGGCTGCAAGCAACCAACCGCCAAGAAGGTCAAATGATACGGTTATAAACAAGGACTGAGCAACGCAATTTACTTACCAATGCGGTCGACTCAATAAAAGCCTGCAGTTCTTCTTCAAAAAGAAAATCTTCATCATACAAAGGGATGTCCTTTGGCTGGCCGCCTGGCCGTCACCCTCTCGCCGCGTGACTTGCGGCTCAAAGGGCTCTCCGGAGGGTGCTTGCCGCGTGCCCGAGCACTCTCCGCCGTCCCAACACCGGATGCCTCCGGCGCTGCTGGTTCGTGGGGCTCAGGAGTAGTGGCATTGCGCAAAAGCATTGGCACGGACAATGGCAGCCTCCTCGGTGACGGATCAAGTATCGGCTTCGGGACATTCCATGAATCTACAAACGGACATCGACAATAAGGGCAATTGCGGTTCATAACATTGCTTATCAAATCAACATTTGTCGCGTTTACCAATGGTGGTGGATTCCCCGCAGTAGGTGGGCACACTCCGCGGATCGTGTGGCTCGTCACCCGTCGTCGTAATCTTCGCGACGCCCCGACTTCGGGTATGACGGAATTCCGCCGACTCACGGGTAGGATCATTTAGCCCGGATATCAAAACCCGGGGATGATCCCTCCGCTTGAGTGGCTGAATCCGACGCTCCACCAACACACATGAGCCAGTCGATGCCGTCTACATGAAGATCTTCGATCATGGCTAGCAGCTCCCTAACACGAGGCATGTCGGGCGGCCGCGGCTCTTCATTCCGTGATGCATGCCTCACTAGTGCACGGGTGGGATCGGCCGGAATTGGCACATCCGCCTGTGGGCGATAGAACCACCGCGTGTACCACCGAGGGACGTTGGTTGGCAACGGTATCCATGGGAATCGGCCGGATCGGTTGGTCCGGAGTTTTATCAACACTCGCAAGAACTCGGAGACCCGAGACCCCCTTCATCCCAACAAAAAGAAGTACCTCCGGAGACTCGGGTTGGGGAGAATACCAAGACAAAGACTCCAGAGAGTAATGAAGATGGCAATGTCGAGGGATGGCATTGGGTGGCGGATGGCGTAGCCGAGCCCGTAGAGCACCGGAGCTCCAAAGAGGAACGGTGTGCGGGCATCCCGAACCCCGCACGAAGTGGCTCGAAGACCACGACTTCATCGGTCTGCGGGCATCGAACGGCTCCACCTCCGGCACCCTCCAACCCGGCGATAACCCTCTCCGGCAGGACACGGGCGTTCACCGGCTCCCTCACCGCCGCCGGGAGGAAGATGCTGGCCACTCCCTATCCATTCGGATGATGGGCTCCCCGGTGGCCGCAGGGCACGGGATCCCCCGCCGCGACCCGCACCGGCGGGCGCCTCCCCCGGGCAGCGCCCACGCCCTCCGGCCGCACCGCGGCCCCCGCGCCTCCGCGACCTTGGCGATCCATCGAAGCTCGGAGAAACTAGAAAAAATCCAAGAACATGAACAAGTGAAAGCTCAAATTGAAGCAAATCTCCAAACAAATTAGATACATTTGGAATCAAAACAATGGCAAGACTCTAGATCTATGGAGGCTTACCTCTCTCGGACGAATCGGCGAAGGAATGGCGCCGTGCGCCAGAAACCCTAGTCGGTGCTCGATGTAGCACACGGAAGACTCGAGAAGAGGCAGGGGTCACCGGGCGAATGAGGCGAGGGGACAAAAAGGGCGCTACTATTTATAAGCCCCGACGGAAATTAGGGTTTTCTCCTTGGAAACCGTGGCGCGCGGGCCCCGCCTCCCATTTTATGGGTTGAGTGCGTGCGGCAGGCGGCGGCATCGGTTGCCATTATTATCCTTTACGTCATACGGAAGTTGCGAGGGCGCCACGTGCCCTATCTCCTTGATTCTCGTGCTAGTTCATTCCCATACAGGATCTCGAATATTAATTGACCAGATATCCTGCCATATCTTCTTAACGAAGATACCTCAAAACTTCGGGCTACATGGATATCCTCGACAAAGACTGGATTTGGTCCAAAAATAAGACGAAATTTGTGCCTCTACTCATGCACCCTGCATGTGTATGGATATACCATCTAGTGCACGGGGACTATGAAATATACATTTTATACTGGAGGAGCCAGTAAGGTTTTCGACTACTCGGGAACTATTTTATTATGTTTGACCCTAGCAGTACGTGATTACTCACCTACTCCTAGGCTCGGGGACTAAGTGGGCACACTTCACCTACGGTGAATCATGCTAAAAATTATTGACATTTGGTTCATCTTATAGTGCATTTCCACTACACGTGGGGCACACTTTGGCGGAAAGAAAAAGATTTTTTTTTTCGTTGGAGCACCCAAAGATCCAAAGCAGTGGATTCGTCCAAGACTAGAACGGCCGGAAGCAAAGGAAATAGAGCTGCAAGAGGACTGGTCGGAAGCTGTCCGAGGCTAGTCGATGCCCAACTAGTCTGGTCGACACTATGAAAAGCCTGCTCGACAACAGCTCCCGATGGTCAAAGCGTCAAGACTCTCTCACCAAAGAAGCATACAAATAAGTGCTCGGGGACTAGCCGTGGGGGGGATAAACCCCTATCCCCTCACGGGCGACTTTGGGTTAGGCCCGGGCTGGACCCGGGGACGAGGTTGAAGACTCTGGCGTTAGAAGATCATAATTATCGGAGATCACGGCTTAAACTTGGACGCCAAGATAGTTTCCTAATATAGCTCTATCGTAATCACTACATATTTTTCCTATTGTAACCGATCGGGTTAGATCTTGTCGGGATAGATCCGACTGTAACCCTCGCTCCCTGGACTATATAAGGAGGGCAGGGATCCCCCGAGGACAAGAAATTCTCAATCAATCAATACAAACTAAGCAAGACGTAGGTTTTACGCCATCAAGGAGGCCGAACACAGGTAAAACCCGTGTGTTTTGTCCTTCGCCGTTACGCTAACATCCTCGCTAGTCGCCTAGCATACCTTCACCGCTCAAATCTACTAGCCGGGTACCCCCACGCTAGACTATCGTCGATAAACCCGGCGACATTTGTGCCATCCTAAAGACCAAGGGGGACTAGGTATCCTAAATCTAGAGTTGCAAAATAAGTGTCTTCTAGCCAAATGGTTGGTTAACTTGATGAACACGGAAGGCATATGGCAATCTCTTATAAGGAATAAATACCTAAAATCCAAATCCCTAACTCAAGTGGTAGCCAAACCTAATGACTCTTATTTTTTGAGAGGCCTCATGCATATTAAAGAGGAGGTATTGGCTAAAGGTTCTTTCGCTATCAGAGATGGAATCACCTCTAGATTTTAGGGACGATACATGGGTAGGAGATAAGCCTCCAAAGCTAGATATCCATCTTTATATAATATTGTGCGAGATCCGCACACAACCGTAGCTAATGTTATGGCTACTAGCCCACTAAACATCTCTTTTAGAAGGGCTCTGGTGGATAATAAACTTACAGAATGGCTAAATCTAGTAGCACGGATCTCAAATGTCGAATTGGTGGATGGGTCAGACTACTTTAGATGGAGTCTAACCAAATTTGGGTTATTCTCTGTCCGCTTGATGTACCTCGACCTTATGAATACACAGATACCTTTTCATCATAATAAGATTTGGAAGATAAAAGTTCCTCTAAAAATTAAGATCTTTCTTTGGTTTTTACAGAGAGGGGTAGTCTTGACCAAAGACAACCTCGTTAAGAAAAATTGGAAAGGGAGTCAGAAGTGCATTTGCTGTAATAGGAATGAAACTATCCAACATTTATTCCTAGACTGTCCCCTTACCAAAATGATCTAGAGGATTATCTTTTATACTACTAGTCTAACTCAACCTCGATCAATCACCCATATGTTCGAATTGGCTAGCTAATCAAAATAAAAAAGATTAGAAATTTGATTTGGGTGGGGGTGGCTGCCATGTGCTGGGCTATCCGAGATGCCGTAATGATGTTATTTTTAATCAAATAAAATCTAACTCCATTTTGCGATAATTTTCGGAGGGAGCGTTTTGGTTACGCTCTTGGGCCCGGCTAGCAATAAGGACGAGAGACGTACCAAGGAAGCAATCTCAACGACGAGCAAGAAATTAGAAATTATTGCTTTAGAGATTTCCAATAAAGGATGGAATCACTTATATTGTTTGAACTAGCTTCCCGGTCGATCTATAAGACCATGGCTTTCTTTATTCTTTCTTTGAAAGTTTGTGTAATAATTGGCTGTGTACATCCTTGGATGTAGAGGCCGGATATGTTTATCCATTATCTAAAAAAAAACGGATCATAGGACAATAGGATAACTAGGCACACTTTTTTTCCCAACCGGATGCAAAATCGGGTCCCTCGGGTCGGGCGGCTCGGGGCGAACCCCTAGCCACCGCCGCCGCCGCTCCTCCTCCTCCCCCCCCCCTTTGCCGCCCACGGAGAGCACCACCGGGAAGCCCGGCGCGGCTCTCGTGATGGTGGCGGCGGGGCTTGTTGACACCTGTTATCGTATAAATTTATTAATCAAATAAACATGAGAAAGGGGTATATATAATTATACCAACTTAGAATAGGGTGTTACTAACATATTTCCACGAGTTTTGGTGAAGTTATGATTTGCAGGGACTAAACAGGAAAACACCAGAATTCGCGAGCCATACGACTACGCGACGTAATGCAATCCAACTCCGAGAAAGGCTCTAGAAGGCTCCGCACTAATCCCGACATGATCAAGACTTAACACCCAGAAATTAGGAGTCCAGAAGGTCCGAGAAGCCACGACGCACGACGGGACCCGAAGTGGGCCCCGCTCTGGGCCGATCGGCCCTATTATTGGGCCGATCGGCCTGCCACCTCCGCCATATCGGCCCCGCTTCCGGAAGCTTCCTCCACCGCCTCCAAGATGCAATCAAAACCGGTTGTTTGATGTCGGTTCGATCCGAGGGCGTCGGTAGAAGCACGGGATGGATTAAGATCAAACACCGGATTAGTACCGCATCGCTCACGAAGCTGAAGGGATAAGAGAAGACCCATATATATAGACCCCTAGACCCCCTCATCTAATCATCAATCATCCGATAAGATCAATTTCGAATCATCTCATACATCGATGGAGGCACGACGCTGGAGAATTAGATTAGACGACTACAATGTAATAGAATAGATCTAGTAGAGAGTTAGGGAGAGAGCGGAGCTGCGCTCCGCTCGGGAGAAGTCTTCGGCTTACGTATATCTTTGTATCTCAACTCTATTAGACTTTATGCCATAATTATATTTATCTTCTCTAGTTACTTTCATGCCTTTCATTTATTGATTAGAATATAGTTGTTATATAATTGCATGGGATCTTCGCTCGTATTGAGTGCTCGGTTATTCATGATGATTAGAGTAGTAATTAATAGTGTGGACATGGTGTCTAGACTAGAGGTTACCTTAGATTGCGCCCAATCCCACGGTTAGTTGTGGTAGCCCTGGGGTGACAGCCTGTCGGTCTTTTGTATTCCACCACGTTCGGGTTGGTGATTCGTAGAGCTTTTGGCGGCCTTTCTCCCGATCACCCCTTCCCGCCTTTTTCGAGGATCGGGACGGTACCGCTGCTCAAGTGTTCTTATATGATCGCTATACCTTTTCATGCCTTAGTTACTCAAAGAACCAAAGTACTAGAGAAGTATTCGGGAACCTAGATCTCTCCCCGTTGTCCTCTCGACCTAGTTATCTATTCTATATTATAATATTCTTCTGGTTAAGTGCTATTAATTATCATTCATATCATATACATTATTTACCCCCTCACTTTAGTTTAGTTGATATAATAAGTTAGTAGATACATGATGGTAATTTATCATAGTCTTTACCCTTGCTTCCCTGTGGAAAATATAAATAACGATACTCTGGAATACTCCCGGGTAAAAGCTACAATGGTATATTTATTCTGTGCGCTTGCGGAACCCTTTATATTCTTTTTGCACTTAATAAATACCAACAAGCTTTTTTGCGCCGTTGCCGGGGAAGCAATTGGCGTAAAGATTTTGATAATGATCTTGATATCTGCTAATTTAGTGTATTAACTAGCTTTAGTAGGATTATCCTTGTTCTGTTGAATTGTGGAATAGACAGGACAAAAGATGTCGTTGCGATCTTCCGACAAGATTCCACAGATTGAAGAATTCAGGGTGCCTGCTCAATCAAGATTCATCACCATTGGAACCCTGCTATCTCAAGGTATGTATTTAAATATATATATATTATTCTAACCATGTATCGATGGAAGAAGAAGTCGCCGTCACAAGAATTCAATACATACATCTCAAGTGACGTACATAGAAGCTGCACACTATGGTAAGTATGATTAAAAAGTGAGATAATTTTGATTATAAATTAACTAAGTAGTTATCATTTAATTTCTTGCATGCATGTTTACTTTGAATAATCCATGCATTCACTCCACTTAGTTTATGTTTTTTTTTTTAATCGTAGATCCATTGCATGCTTAATTCCTTGCAATCACCCATCATGTCGTTTGCATATAAAAATAATAAATAAATAAAAATATTATCCTCACCAAGATCATGCTCTTTAATCTCTTTTAAGTGAATCTCTATAGTGCTTTCAATGCTATCTTTGTTTGCTCATGCATGCTTTGGTTTGGAAGTATTCAACATACTTCCATTGGCTTTTTAAACGTAAGCATGGTGCTTAGGTTATATCGCTTTCCTTAGTTAAATTAGACATGGAGTCTAGTTTAATTATTGAACTAATAATTGCTTGTGTAGACATTGGCTATTGTTGGACTAACCCCTGCAGAAAAAAAAAATTCTCAAATCCAATTCGGGTAAGTCAAGAGATCAACTCACGATGAAGCAAGGCGTAAGGAAGACCCTGATCGTTCCTCATAGAAGAAAGATCTGTAAGTATCACATCATTTATTTTGTCTTTTTGCTAAAAGTTACATTTGCCTTGATCCATGCTAGAGATTTATTAAAAAAAAACATGATAAACAATATATGTGCTAAAGTAATCAATGAACCATCCTTTTGTTAGCATAGATGAGGTTATATCAACCTTTGGACAATAACCCGTTCTTCAATTAGTTGCAATCCTTCGGTATACGCGTCCATTAATATTTTGCAGAAAGAATCATCGGTGTGCACGTTCATTGTTTAGCATGAACCTACCACACCACCACCACAGTCTACCTCACTTCTACATCTTTAGAAGACTGTCAAGATCCAAAATTTTGGGGAGTGCAACCCCCATTATCCGTAAGTACTCTTATCCTTTACCTTATTTACTACTAATTTGGTTTGTTAAAAAGATATAAAAAGATGCATAACTATAGAAAACTAAATAAAAAGTTTAAGTTATATATATAGTTTATAAATAAATAAATAAATAGTGTGCTTATGCTTGCTAGAATAAAATTAACGCTGAAGATGATCCCTATGCTAAGGAAATGATGAATAGTTGCTCCGCCATAAATTCCTCTTTTAAAGTACTTACAATTCAGACTTAGATTCTCCCAAAGCTTTAAATGCTTAATTTGCTCTAAAACCCAACACCTGTGGGAAGCACATGCTTAATCTGAGTCTTAGCGTTGGAGGATAAAGATACATGAAAAGTTGAGCTGCTATTTATCATATTCCTAGAGATACCTGATTCCTGGTTTTTATCTTTGAAAATTATAAAATATTACATGATGAGTTCCTTAGCTATGACCCTTAAGAGTTTATCTTTCGCATCCCACTCCACCAAATACTGCCGCTTCTAACCCTAAGTACGCCTCCCCATACTCCATCGGCCGCTAGCCATAGTTATAAAAAAAATAAACTCTTGCAATCTTTGGATATGACTCTCTCAGTGTTTTTATGCCAAATAGAGGCTGGGCTACATTCGAAAAAAAAAAGAAAAAAAAAAAAAAAAAAAAAAAAAAAAAAAAGAAAAAGAAAAATAAATATTTAGAGAGAAAAGTGAGACGAGAGAGGGAGAGTAACGGACAAAAAAGTCATACTAGGCGAGAAGGGCCTACCTCCCTAATAATAAAAATATATATATTTAGAGATGAATAAAGGACACGTGTCCGAGGGTGAGTAGGGCCCACATCTCTAAGGAGAGAAAAAAATGGACACAATTCGGAAGCAAAGCCCACCTCTCCAAGAATGGTTAGCCCAGACCTTAGCAATTTTTAGAAAGAGAGATATAGTTCAAGATGCTTGAGAAGAAAAATACTAGAAAAAGGCTAAAAGGCTATTTACCTTTCATCCTCATTCACTTCACCACTATCATCCCACTATGTATGTCCTACCACATGTGTAATTCCACTACCACCATCTACTTAAGAGGGTCATACATAGGATCTCTGAGTTTCTTTTTTTGAAAATGTTGCAAAACCCCGGGATGATAGTTGATCAAAGAACTTGAGACATGGTACTTTTACTTGATTGTTTTATCTTTTAATTGCTTATGATTCGTGAAAAGGCTACGCCCCATGGTAAAACATATGAGAGAGCAATCTAGTTAAGAGGAGAATTTATTTCGATAAACACGATTAACTTCCGAGGTATGAAAGCGTAGTAGCAACTCCCCGATCCTACTATAGCATATAGCTTTGCTAGGGACTAGCAAAGGGTAAGCTTGGGGAGTTTGTTGACACCCGTTATCGTATAAATTTATTAATCAAATAAACATGAGAAAGGGGTATATATAATTATACCAACTTAGAATAGGGTGTTACTAACATATTTCCACGAGTTTTGGTGAAGTTATGATTTGCGGGGACTAAACAGGGAAAACACTGCACCGCGAGCCATACGACTACGCGACGTAATGCAATCCAACTCCGAGAAAGGCTCTAGAAGGCTCCGGACTAATCCCGACATGATCAAGACTTAACACCCGAAATTAGGAGTCCGTAAGGTCCGAGAAGCCACGACGCACGACGGGACCCGAAGTGGGCCCGCTGCGGGCCGATCGGCCCTATTATTGGGCCGATCGGGCCTGCCACCTCCGCCATATCGGCCCGCTTCCTAAGCTTCCTCCACCGCCTCCAAGATGCAATCAAAACCGGTTGTTTGATGTCGGTTCGATCCGAGGGCGTCGGTAGAAGCACGGGATGGATTAAGATCAAACACCGGATTAGTACCGCGACGCTCAAGGTGAAGGGATAAGAGAAGACCCATATATATAGACCCCTAGACCCCCTCATCTAATCATCAATCATCCGATAAGATCAATTTCGAATCATCTCATACATCGATGGAGGCACGGCGCCTGGAGAATTAGATTAGACGGCTACAATGTAATAGAATAGATCTAGTAGAGAGTTAGGGAGGAGAGCGGAGCTGCGCTCGATTTCGGAAGAGAAGTCTTCGGCTTCGGTATATCTTTGTATCTCAACTCTATTAGACTTTATGCCATAATTATATTTATCTTCTCTAGTTACTTTCATGCCTTTCATTTATTGATTAGAATATAGTTGTTATATAATTGCATGGGATCTTCGCTCGTATTGAGTGCTCCCGGTTATTCATGATGATTAGAGTAGTAATTAATAGTGTGGACATGGTGTCTAGACTAGAGGTTACCTTAGATTGCGCCCAATCCCACGGTTAGTTGTGGTAGCCCCAGGGGTGACAGCCCTGTCAGGTCTTTGTATTCCACCACGTTCGGGTTGGTGATTCGTAGAGCTTTTGGCGGCCTTTCTCCCGATCACCCCTTCCCAGCTTTTTTCGAGGATCGGGACGGTACCGCTGCTCCAAGTGTTCTTATATGATCGCTATACCTTTTCATGCCTTAGTTACTCAAAGAACCAAAGTACTAGAGAAGTATTCAGGGAACCTAGATCTCTCCCGTTGTCCTCTCGACCTAGTTATCTATTCTATATTATAATATTCTTTTCTCGGTTAAGTGCTATTAATTATCATTCATATCATATACATTATTTACCCCCTCACTTTAGTTTAGTTGATATAATAAGTTAGTAGATACATGATGGTAATTTATCATAGTCTTTACCCTTGCTTCCCTGTGGAAAATATAAATAACGATACTCTGGAATACTCCCGGGTAAAAGCTACAATGGTATATTTATTACGTGGCGCTATGGAACCCTTTATATTCTATTTGCACTTAATAAATACCAACAGGGCTGCACCTCGGCCTCGTCTACGGCTCGGCTCGGCCGGGGGCGGAGGCAAGAAACGGATCCGCCCTGCCTCCTGTTCCGCCCCCCCCGGATTCGGCACATGCCATAGCCACGGTGCGGTGGTCGGCGTTAGGCTGCCGGATCCGATGCCTCCGCTAGCGAGTGGCGTACTGAAAGCGCGACCGATGGAGTGGTGAGGTGGCGTCTCCTCGGGCCACCCGTCGGGCCGCGATGGTGGAGATGTCGGCGGTGTCTTCGGGCGATTTGGAATCGATCGCGGACGTCACGGCGGCGAGACAAGGGAGCGCAGGCTTTGGGCGGAGCAAGCGAAGGTCCGACCCCATGGTGGCGCGGTCGGACCGCCCATATCCGGGAGCCGGAGAACCCGGTGCGGGCTGATCCGGCGACCCGGGGCGATGGGTGTCGCAATACGTCGACCATGGAGGCGGTTCTCCGGGCAGCGGCGATGGTGAAGCTTTTGGTTTGGCCGTATCGGGGATGAATCCGGTGGCGGCCATGGTGGCTTCCACGGCCGTCAAGGTGGAGGAGTCGTGGAAAGGGACGGCGAGGATGGCGGGACGTCGGCTTTTGTTTTCCGGTCCGTATTTGGCGATGGTGCACGTTGCCGGGCGGTTGGCGTAACGGCGTGGCCCCGCAGACGGGGGCATTGGCCGCTCACTACTACGGCGACGGTGGCGCTGAGGGCGCCACTTTCCTCGCTGGAGGCGCCGTCTTTTTCAAGAGGATCTCTATGGTGAAAACCTACACCAATTGGGTGGGCGGCAATGGCGTCTTTGGATGGCATTTTCTCGTTGGAGACGTCGCTGGTGGAAGATCCCTTGGATGCGGTGACGCCGGCATGAAGGTGACGGCTCATCGCACAAGTTCATGGGGCCTTATGCTGTTGTCGAGGTTACGGGATCCGGAGTCTCCAATGGTGGACGAGAGTTTTAGTTGTTTTATTTTTTTTTTACCCAGTGTTCTCGAGTGACTTCCGTCTTACCTCGTAAATACTTGTTTTCCAGTTGTAATTTTGTTGGCCTTGATGCATCCTCGGATGACTGATGCAAAATCAGGTTTTGGGGAGACTTCAAACACTTCAGAACATATTTGGTTAGCCAAGGTTGGCAGGACATTGAGGTTTTTTATGGATGCCTCGTATACACCTCAATCTGGCCATGTGTGCTATAGAGTGGATTCAGATGGAACAATCATGCTATAGTAATCAGATCGTCTAGGTTTGATGATTGACCGAACTATATACCTAAATGAAATAAAAGTCTAAAGCATGTATGTTCTCAGAGCCAAGAAAATGAGACAGATAGTGAACATGTATGCTTTCACGGGAGTCTTCCTACCCTTCCCAAGTCTATATGCTATAGCAAGCCACTGGGTACGCCGTCCACAAACATCGACTTTTGTTTGACAAAAAGAAGCATACATCTAGAAGAGTTATGCATGCTCCACTGTTGCTCCTTTGTACCCGGATTCAAATGGGAGCATGAGGACTTCCGATTTATTTCCATAATTGTGCTTAGTATATTAATGGTCAGCATAATAACTGTCATAAGAAGTCTCGCACGAGAGCAGCTGCAGAAGCTTCCAATGTTGAGTACATTTGTAATCTGGAGCACCCATTGTTGGTGCAAGCTCCACCTACGCAGGTTAACCCATCAGGCTAGAGGTTTTGTTGATTTTGTTTTGGTTACAACATGAGCTTGTGCTGACTACTCCATGGATGTGATATATGTGTTAGACTGTGGACTTGTGGTAGACTTGTTCTGAGACTTATGGACATATGTAATATATGTGTTACGGATGTCACAATATGATCAATGTGTCATATATGTCCTCTGTGTTGGAATGGATGTGATATATGTGTTATTTGTGTTATATGTCTTTTGTTTGTCAAGATAGAAACCAAAAATAAAAAATAGCAATTTATTGACTCTTTGCCGAACGTAGCACTTGGCGAAGAGGTCTTTGCCGAAAAACCAAATCAACTCCTCTCGGCAAAGCTGGGGAAAAGCGGAAGACAGAAACCCCACGTTTCCAGCTTGGCTGACGGAATGGCACTAAGCGCTCAGCAAAGCCTAGGGTTTTGGTGAGGGCGCCACGTGGCGGCTGTCGGCAATGTAACATGTAAAAAAAAAAAGTTAGCCGAGGGCTCTAGGGTTCGGCTGCAAGAACGTTTTTTTTTTTTTTTTTTGCCGAGAGGAGTTGGCATCCTTCGCAAAGGAGAGTTGTAACTGTCGTTTCCTCCAACTGCCGTTAACAGCTACTTTACTTCGCCGAGCGGTGTTGTTACTGGTTCTCGGTGAATGGCCATATCGCCTACGAAAATTTGCCCACAGGGGTCTTAAGCCGACGGCATAGTAGACTTCAGCTCGGCGAAGAGGTTGCGTAACGGGAACGGTCTTTACCGAGGGGATGTCCCGCTCGGTAAAGGAGCAGCCTCCTGTAGTGCAATCTACGAAGGGCTCTAAAAATAGTTCATGAAACAAGTTGTTTCTACAAATGCCTCTATAGTGGTGGCTCCAGATACGTGCACCTCACGTTAAGAAGATTATCAATTCTTATAGTGATCGCAAATTTACAATTACTAGTGGAAAGGCACGTGCGACACGCACGTGTGTACCATAACATATTTATAGATGCACGTCTAGAAAACATTTGTTGTTTTTATTTTCCTTTTTTGTAGAAAATATGCGATCAGATTAATGCAGAATTGATTTTGTGCTATATTTTTATGTGAGCCATAGAGAGGTATGGTTGTGTCGGTCAATTCCACAGGTCCATGCAAGGGCGGATCTACACCCCATGCTGCCCGGCGGGCTGTAGCCCAGGGAGAGGACCAGAAAACTTCTTAACAGTTCCTATATTTAGCGTAAAGAAGCTCATAAAATGTAGATTTAGCCCTTGGTAATCACGATTTTTGGCCCGAGCTTGCTCTAATTTTGATGCACAAGGTTCTCGTCCTTTAGATGAGTTAGACGACTGTGTTGAACTCATGGTTTTTGCCCAAGCAGCTGGTGGGTGGTGCCTGGCCACTCCATGAGCACGCTGACAGCGACGAAGTAAGCAGCAAAGTGGGGAAGAAGCTGGAGGTTTTGATGAGCACAACTTTCAGTAGAATTCGTGTTTTTTTCTCTCTGTCCACTCGCAAATGTTCATATTCAAGCTATTTGGTCCTGACCGGCAACCTCCACATTGGGCTGGCTTCTCCTAGGGACTCGCAATTTCAGCTTTGGTGACAGGATCTGTAGCGTCACTTTCCTGCTTTTGTGACACACGGGCCTATGAACTTCACCTCCAACGAGCCTGAGCCACCAATCAACAACACCTTCATCGTCATTTGACGTGACTTAGTCACTCCCGATGCCTCTCAAGCAAAAAATTCTCTATATAGACAATTTCATCTGGTAGCAAGTTAGTTTGGATCCATGGCCTTAGTCCACCACAATAGTTCCTATTACATATGGTCACTCTAATTTATAGGCAAGAAGTTTATGCAGATCTTGGTTCTAGTTAATGTTGACAGGTGTGCAAATTTGTTGTAGGACAGAAGATTAAATGTTGGCCCATTCCAAATTGCCAGGACAGGCAACACTGAATTAATGTCAGCCACCTGCTTCTGAACTAAGAAAACACTCAATGAACTTACTAGAGGCTATGAATCATTTCAGTGTACTGGCCCACCTGCTTGTGAACTTACTGCATGTGGTTTTTTAGTTTGTGGAGCCACGAACAAGCGAGTGGGCAATGATGATGACAAGCATCGCAAGCTCTCCCTGTTGCCCACCCAATTTACCAACCTACCTCTGTAACTCACTAGGTTGCCTCAGTAGCGAATGGATGATAGTGTGCATTTTCAAATATAGACCAAGAATTCAATGGAAAACAATCACAGAAAAAAGATAAATACATCCATTTAGTATGCATGCTAGAAACAAATACAAATTTTATTGGCCTTATTACAAATTTGACTAAATATTGGTTTGAATAATTCCAAAATCAGACATGGGTCTATGTGCAATCTACACTAACATCGAAGACGACCATCCAGCTCAAATCTTGCATCCCAGGGACGTACACTGACACTGCCACCGTCAGCTGCTACCAGGATGACTAAACTCTACACAACGCAATTGTACCTTGACAACATACAGTTACCTAGAGAGCTGCCACAGACAGCATACAGTTAGCTATTCCTCTTGTGGGGAGCAGTGAGTGCGCAGAACTGATATAACACAGTTGTTCCTTATGCTTCCTATAGTATTGCTTTACATGTTCCTCTTGTTAGCATAACAAGATCACTAGAGCTGCCTTACCTGCTGAGATAATGCAGCTATAGACACTAATGCTCGCTTTTCATTCGTTGCCCACTGTTTTTGTATACAAGTCTGATCCCATACTATATCTCACTGCCAATGAGTAACCTACCATCAAATGAAATTTAATCAAGTAATAAATGTAGGGCCAATCCTGATATCAGGACATTTGTTTGAGAGATCATGCAAAAGCTTTCCTTTCTATTTTGCATCTGTACGTTGATTCACAGAAAGATAAAAAAAGTGATTCCTTATTGGATCAAGTTGGGCTAAATTTTCTGTCAAGTATCCAAACTAACATGCATGTTACAATTCCTAGAACTTCAAGCTGAAGAAAGTATACTTAGAACCAACAGGTGCGAATATTAGTTCCCCCAACTCCGTGATTGTTGACTTGGTTAAGACTAATTTGCATTGGACATTAAAGATTCCGCCTTCCACATTATGTTTACTATCAAACAATATACAGGCACATCTGCAATTCCTAAGGAAGCCACGTCATATCAAACCCCTATATCATACATTAATCACATAATTGAAGCCAATAAATTTCGTCTTATGTAAGGAGACAGAAAGAGAACCTTTGTATTTCACATATATACATTCAAAAAGTGCTCCTTGTAAGCATAACTTGCCCAGCCCAAGTTGTTGTGGTACTGCGGCATGCACACCTAGCAAAAACAAATATATATACATTCGAAAATAGTCCTAACCACAGCACTGGATCGATCAGAAGAGGACACAAGATGTGGATATGGATGGAGCTGGGTCTTTGGTTCCTTGCATTAAACCAAGGGATGTGATAGGGGTGTTTTCAACCTTTTTCCATATGTTTATTGTATTATCAGTTTGTTTAGTACTCTACCAGAGTTTACTGTTGTCCAAAACCAGTTACAGGTCCACATATAGTTTTTAGTTCAGACATACGACTTAATTAGTTCCTTCTTCCATGTTTTAAAACCATTAGATCTAAGCAAACAGAGGGCTCTCATATTATTTCCAAGCGCTATAAAATTTCAGTATTGTCTTGAAACTCTCTCGGGTCACCAAATACGTTGTCTAAAAAAATTTCTGCAAGTCTTAAAACTTTATAAGCATAAATATTTTTTACTGTGCTAATAGGTGTTAGATAAATATGTAGGTTTTCTAGCAACAAATGCTAGCAAAATGTTATCAAAATATGCGTAACCAACATTATATCGAATCAAATATAATATCTATCCTTAAAAACTTGTTGCTAGGTCAGTCGTTGTATAGGGTTAACAGTAGGGTTATAAAGAAGGGACAGTCGTTGGTATCCAGAACTGTCAATAGAAATAATTTTCAAAGGGAAATTTGTAGTGTGGAAGTCTCCTCACCATGTCTAATGGCAGTTACAAGTTCTTACGCATGTGAAAATAAACATATACAGCACCAACAGTTGTTAATTTATAAGTGTAATATATAAATATTGGGATTCAAATCATGCACAACTCACGGATGAAATCTATTTTATTTGTTGGCTATACAAAAATTATTCGTATAAATAGGATACATAACAATAATAAGTTCATTGCACAAACAGTCTTGTACGAGTCTTATTAGTGAACCAGTTAGACACATCGTTTGTTGCCACTGTCCGATCCCTTTGTTGTGAACGGTATGTGTGCATGTGGTTGGGAAGTTGCAACCGAGCCGGCGTGGTTGTATCATCTGATGAGGAGCAAGACGACGATCAGATTGGCTTTGCAACCGCCAGGATAATTCAACGACTTGGTTTAACATTGTCAACGTGGACCGACTTTCATGTTATTGTCATCAATTGTATCATGGATTTAAATATGAAATATAGATATCATTTAAACTTATGCATTTATGACATGTGCATTGTTGTTTATCGGTATTAGTCCCGGTGTGGGCAGAGCTCGTCAATTGCTTGTGGCCCTTCGCGTCAAAGTTGGCAAGCTCCGCATTCAGATGTATCCTGCTGCTTCCCAATCCTATAAACTTCAAACAGCAACCCTGCCTTTATTTCCCATTTGACTACGTACCGTACAGCATCCTCGAACTACACATAGAAACCCTGTTTTTTTTTTATTAATTGCCATTTGATTACCAAATAGCATCCTCATATACTAGCTATAACAAGTCATAGCTTCGTCTCAGTTCCCTTCTCTTCTATATATATAGATAGATGAAAGTAAATAGAGTCACTTGATGGTGTAGAATCTGGTTTAGGTGTAGAAACACGGAAATAGACTCCATTAAATATTTACAATGTGATACTTAACAATATTCTATATTATGAGGTTCTCCATCGTAGTATTACTAATAATTGGATGTCTACATGCTACTGGCAAACAAAATTTTATCATGTGCCAGAAAACTGACAAAAATCCAAAAACAATCCACAGGAAATTGTTTTTGATAGTCTAACAATACTTCATGAGATCTATAGCTTGGCATAGATTTCATGAAGTATTTAATGAAATGCATGGACTTCTCAAGTTAAATTATTTTTCCATCAGTTACTGCACAGGGAAATCGAACTAACAAATTTAAAAAAGCAATTAATACACAATCAACATTGCAAATCAGGTTCTTATTGAATACTTCAAACACACTCATGTGTGGAATTCCCACGGGCTCAATAGCTGTCGAGGTAGTGTTGTAAGGGATGTCGTCGCCAAAGAGCTGTGCTCTGTAGTATGCTTACAAGTTCCTAAGCCTTGTGGGCTTGTAACACCTGATGGTACATGCAGATGCTCATCTCACAGACCGGTGGATACACTACGGTTCATGGGAGCATTGATTCGCTGGTTAAGTAAGTCGCTTGGGAGCTCTGGAAGGAGCAGAACTGGACGACATTTCAGGGTGATCATCTTCATTCAGCAAGATTGGTAAGGCAGGTGATCGACGAGGCAAGATTTTTTTTTTTTTTTTTGAGTTTAGGCAACAACTTGGTTTGGTGCAGGCTTTCATGCCCTGTCACCGTTTGTGGCCCATGCAGTTAGCTAGCCCCATGGGTCTTTTTTCTTCAATGCACAATTATTTGTTGTATGATGCATTGGCACCTCACCACATAGCATCGTCGCATGTAAAGAAATTCTATCTTCTCTTAATAAAGCATCACAGGCTAAACACGTTCTCTCCAAAAAAACATGTGGCAAATTTAGAGCCTCTAATTTGCGACTAGTTTTTGGATGTCACCGTCCAGAGATCTCCTGATGCTTCCCATTTGTATGATCAAAATCATGTTCGGCTTCCTAGCTGATTTCCATAACATCCCACTACTTGAAGAAGAAACAGCTCATGAGATCGATCAGGATCCTCATTCACCCAGTCTCTTTTATATATCGATATACTGACCGGCCAGCTAGCTGATAGCCAATGGATATATTGGCATGCTGCTTCCCTCTCACATAGCTATTCGTGTAAACATCTGTTATGTAGTAAGACAGATCCAGATCTCGTTGCGCAAACTCAACTAGTGTTCTGGACATATATAGGCACGACAGCAATAGGGAGGTAGCTGGACTGGACTGAAAGTCTTTGACTCAACATTGAATAGTATTCACTAGTTTCAGTGAGCATTAGGTAACGCAAGGACACCAGACATATATGCGGTCATCGGCAGGGTGTCCTGTACAACGTTAAGGTTGTCACCATCTGGCAAACAGCAGGGTGAGCTCTCAAATCCTGCAGTACAATGGATAAACATTATAGTGACCCAGAGGCCAGAGCAGATGTTTGTTGTATGATATGTGGTGACAGCAGTTGACTGGAAAATTACCGCAAACCAGAGGATTCTGGGCAATCATGCTAGTGATTTAGGCGTCCTGGAGACTATCGGGGACGGGGGAGGGATAGCAGAATCGTCATCTTGCCCTGATGCCAACACACTACACAATAGTAGGCACAGGGATCGTTTCTCATTCCAGCTAGAGCATGAGGCGCCCAATGTGTGCATGCATGACTGCAGGAAAATAAACAACAGTCTATCTTAATGTATAATCTTTGCTCAACATTCAATATTTGCGAATCCAACACAAGGCACGTAGAAAAATAGGAGCTAGTATAGACACATCCCACACCTTCCTATAATCACGATTTTGAAGAGGTGTACAAACAGTGGTGGATCTAGAATTTCAATCATGGGGTTACAAAGTTGTGACCCTGTCAGGAGTTGTGACACGCGGCGGCCGGCCACTCGGTGCGTTGTTTCGTCTCTTCGGCAATTGTAGATCGGCAGTGTTGATTGTACAATATACATCAATACATGTTGTGTTTGTGGGTTGTCCTTAATTGGGCCTAGAAAGCAACGTGGGCTGTTGTTGGGCTGAGAAGCATATCCATTTTATTTAACTATGTATTATATATACACAAGGTATTAAAGAGTATATATACTTGATTTTTTTGGAGAATTTTTTGTGGGACAGCTGTACCCCCATGCCAGTACTGGTAGATCCGCCACTGTGTACAAAACCTTATAGAAACAGTTTTGGCATTTCACGACAAAATGCTTAATTGTGAAATTTACACTAACAAGGTCGACTGCTCATAGTTAGGACAAACCAATTGCCATAGATTAAACATCTATGCGAACATGCTCATCAGCTAGAGCCAGTACACCGTTCCTAGAATTCCATGTGAATTCAAGACAAATAGCCAATTCATACAACTTTCTTTCCTACTGGAGATGCAGAGCTTTTTATGCTAGAAGGTTCCTTGGCTACGCTTGGCAGTAGCTTCTCGACTCGCTGCAATAGGTCATGGTAGAACCTAGTATAGGTAGCACACACAACGTGCTTTTCGGTCCAGCTAATATGCTAGAAAAACCATTGGCTACTCTTTGCAGTAGCCTCTCGACTCTGCAATAGCTCACGGTAGAACCTGGTCTAGGTAGCACTCGCAACGTGTTATTGGGTCCAGCTAATATGAAAGTTGGAGCCCAAGTCAAGTTTTCTAGTATTGGAAGACAATGTGAGGTGTTGTCTGAGTCAGGACATGTGTAATGCTGGTGATCCTGATGTTTCCTACTCCTATGGTGCTGTATATAATTCCAATTCCAATAGAAAACTCTATCACTGGAGGCAGGCTGGAGCAGCCAGAGTTAGCAACCTTGGCTCCACTAACACTGCAATCAGTTTTATACACACTGGAGAGGCCGCAACAATTAATAGGGACGTACAGTAGATCTAGGTACGTACAGTCTGATACAATGAACTATTCCATTTCATTGTGGTTGAACAGAGATTATGCACGGTTATCGATCTTAGATTGATTGTCGAATTCAAACAAATAGTTGGTAACAGTACACTAACAGAGACCTGGGGATACTGTCATGAATAACATTGTTCAGGTTCAGCTTCAAGTTCAGAATGGGAGGTTGATTATATTTTCTTGCTACCTGCCTTGGTTCCATCAGAGTCGTAAAGCAGTGGTCCCATCTAGATCTAGGCCATGTTTAGTTCCCAAAAAATTTCAAGATTCCCCATGACGTTGAATTTTATGCCACATGCATGGAGTTTAAGTGTAATTAAAAAAATAACCAATTGTTTAGCTGTAAACGATGACATGAATCTTTTGAGTCTAATTAGTCCATGATTCGACTCTACAGTAGCCGAATCCAAAAAAATTCGCGAACTAAACACGCCCCTAGAAGTTCTGGGGAATCTTGTCTCCAGTGCTACCATGCTATACAGTTGACAAATGCAGTTAGCGAAATCTCATCAACATCACTGATAAAATAATTAACAAATTGAGACCAGTGTTCACATTAATTCAGATTGAAGTTACGATGTCACCATATTGGTTTACCGTTTGTGTCAACTATAAATATTGTATATATTTCTGATCTGTTGTTTTCGAGCGAGCTATGATGCAAGGTCATCCTGCTGTTTTTCAGTGTCAGCTATAAATATTGTATATATTGCTCAGACCGGCTTGCGAGTATGATACAAGGTCATCCTGTGCGTGTTGAGCATGCATAAAAAAGCCATGTAAACGTTCATGTATAGATTTTTTAATTTTCATGCATGAGCGCATACAAATACATCAATTTCACATCTGTTTGAGCCCATGAAAAAAATCGTGGGCTATAGAATTCAGCAGAAGCTTGGCTAAAATGCTATAGCGGCGCTATTCGCACTATAGCACGCCAATCAGCATCGCGACAGCTGCATGGTAGCAGGGTTTCTGGATGCGGCGGGTTTGAGGTCAAGTCAAGCTCGTCGGGCTGCTCTTCGTGAAGTGGCAAAGTCGACAACTCAAGTCCGGCGTACAGGTTGTTCGTGCATGGCAAGACTTCAAGGTGACGAAAATATTGGCCAAGGTGGAGATTGTTAGAAATGTGTCAAATATTTTTTATACTAATGGGGTTATTAGTGGACTTGTGTTGTAATTAGCAGTACAAGGTTAGGTGATCTAGGTGTTGGCTCTTGTAACCCGGCCCCTCTATAATTAGCAGTATCATATATTATTTTCAAACTGTGGTCCTCTGAAGTACACATGTTATCTTCTATTCCATTCGAAAATACTGGTATATGATCTTAGTTAAGTATTTATTATGATGTGTGAAAGAGGGTGAATAGGGGTATGAAAGCTTGATTAATATTGCAATGAGATCTTGGCCGGCACTATATATTTTATAATCTATACAACCCAAATACATTAATCTATTCTACTTTTTCATCATAACGGTTAAAGCTGAATATGAATGTGCTGGGTGCCAAGTCAAACAGCAAAATTTCTCAGGATTCCTGGAAACACTGACAAGTCACTTGCTCCAGCCATTCTAATCATCGGCAAGGCACTTCTGAACCATGATGATTTTGGTTCCAGCTGGCTTCTCCAACGAGCCCATGCAAATCTCACAGCTACTTCTCATCTCCGGCGAGCCTCCTCCTAGCCAGGTCTCACGGCAGAAACACTCCTCAATTCCGGCCGCGAAAATGGCTCCGATCAACTCTCTGTCCCCACTCCCAAATGTTCGTATTCTAGCTATTTGGTCCTGCCTGGACGGGTGTTGGGACCTAACTTTGATTTCTAATCTTAAACTTTCGCCCCATACTTTGATGGTTTTGAGGGGACACAGGTTGACAAACAAAGGAAACAACACATCAAGGAGATCGAAGGTGGCTTCGCGGAGAATTAGCTTCGCGACTCAATGGTAAAAATAAAATTGAATGAATCATATCCCGACATATCAATCGAAGATAGTCGGGTCGGCTTCGCTGCGGAGTCTTGGGTCGTTTCCAGAAGAGTAAAGAATTTGGCGAAGATGAAAACCACAGAACCAAAAGCGTTGCGAAGATAGGGAAACCATCTTCGCGAGAGTAGTTACCTTGTAGAAGTTCTTTTCAGAATTCTTGTACAACTACGAGTCGAGGGGGCCTATAAATACCCCCGACCTCCCTTGTAATCGCCATGTTGAATGGCCACTTTGTAAACCATTTCATCATCAATAAAGTGTTGTGCTGAGCAATCGCACAACATCTTGGCGCCCACCGCTTGTGTGAGCAACGATCTATCCCACGGCCATCAAGAAAACATGGGAGACCTCCCAAGAACAAGTCAGCGACTATCATCGAAGAACCAACGACAACAAAAATGAAGCACCAAGAGCAAGCGGAGACACATTATCCAAAGAAGTCATTCCAAACGAAGATCAAAGCGAAGAAGCAAGAAAGTTACAAGAACTAGAAGAAGAATTGATAAAAAAAGAAAGAACTTGAGGCTTGCAAAGCTAGAACAAGAGAAAAGACTTTGAAGCAAAGAATTAAAAAACTGAGCAGAAAAAACATTGAGTGAAGAACTTAATAACCAGGGAGCGCGAAGTCATCATAACAGCGGCCAAGAAAGACCAAAACAACGAAAAAGCGATAGTCACAATTGATCCGAGAATCTCTATTATCGGTAGACCTACAAATGGCAAAATGGCCAAAAGGCTTCAAATTCAACATCATTCCAACTTACGAAGGCCTAACAGATCCAAGACAATTCGATGAGCTTTGAAGCAACTGTTGAATCAGAGGAGGAGACGACAAAACACTAGCAAAAGGCACTCATAATGGCAATGAAGGGACCGCCCAAAAGTGGTATGCTTCGATCAAGCCAAGATCCATCAAAAAGCCGGGAACAACTAAGAACAACTCGTTAGTTGATTTCCAAGGATTCCAACACACGAGCCTAACAGCGACGATCCGCTTGATATCAAGCAATTCCCGGAGGAGGAGCCAAAAATCTAATACTACAAGAGATTCATCCAAATGAAAACCCAAATCCCGTAAGTTTCGGATGAAGTCGTCATCATTGCTGCAATCCGAGGCCTCGAGCCCCTACAATTGTCTTCGCATCTAAAGAGAGAAAGACCGACAACCGCCGCTCAACTATATGTGGAAATCCAAAAATACGCAAGGTCGATGATGATTTCGGGAACAAGATCGAAGAAGAAAGCGCCGCGAAAAATCAAGCGAAGACAAACAATCAATTCATACAAAGAAAATTTTGAGCGAAGACCATATTACCATCAATACCAACCACCACTTCGCGTAAACCAAATCAACAATGAGCAAAGCGAAGATAACATTCAAGCACAAAACAATCAGCGAAGTCAGTACAACAACAGAAACTACAACAACAGCCAAAGAGGAGGTTTCAATCAAAGATTTGGGGAAAGAAGAATCTTGAAGCCCGAAGAAATGTATTGCATCATTCATGGCAAAGGGGCTGGCCACACATCGAAGATGTGCCCAATGGTGAAGAAAAGTATAGAGCAATTACAACAAGAAGGCAAATCAATGGAGAATCAAAGATCAATAAACTTTCTGTCTCAAGCAAGCACTTCGCAAAATCAAGCTTACTTCAATCCAAATCAACAAATCCTACCAGGTCCACCTCCAATATACAACTGCCAACCACTAGCAATAGTACCACCACAATGGGGACAAGCACAAACATCATCGAGCATCCTAAGAAGCAATCAAGATGTCTTCGCATGGTCCGCAAAGGATCTAGAAGGAGTCAGCAGAGACATCATTGAGCATCGCCTAAACATCGACCCAAACATCAGGCCGAAGAAACAAAAATTACGAAAAATCTCTGAAGACAGAACAATAGCCGCGAAGGCTGAGGTACAAAGACTGCTAGATGCAAAGGTTATAAGAGAAGTCCAATTCACAACTTGGTTGGCAAACAATTGTAATGGTAAAGAAAAGCAATGGAAAATAGAGAATGTGCATAGATTTCACAGATCTCAACAAAGCACGCCCAAAAGACAACTTCCCGTTACCAAGAATCGACACATTAGTCGACCAGGACAGAAGTGAAATGCTAAGCTTTCTCGATTGCTTCTCGAGGATATCATCAAATTTACATGAAGAAAGAAGACGAAGAAAAACAAGTTTCATAACACCATTTGGAACTTACTATTTCCAAAGAATGGCGTAAGGGCTTCGCAATCTTTGGTTCAAGTTTCATCGAACGACATCGGTAGCACTCAAGGATCAAATCGGAGACAATTTGCTAGCATATGTCAACGACATAATAGTGAAAAAGTAAGAAACGTGAAGACCATTTGAAAGACTTGAAGCAAACATTTGAGAACTTGAGAAAATCAAACCTCAAGCTCAATCCTGAAAAATGTACCTTCGGAGTGCAAAAAGGAAAAATTCTTGGATGCATAGTTTCAGCAAAAGGAATCGACCCAAATCTAGAAAAAATAAAAGCAATTATGCAAACGAAGTTCCAAAGAATATCAAGGACATCCAAAATTGACAGGAAGATTGGCTTATTTGAATCGGTTCATATCAAAGTCAGCGAGAAAAAAAAGCTTCCCAATTTTTCAAGCACTCAAGGGGCGAAGATAAACTTTGCATGGGGAGAAGAACAACAAAAGGCCTTTGAAGAAATAAAGAAGTATCTCTCAAGCCCTTCAACATTGACAACACTAAATGTTGATCAAGAACTACTCTTATACATTTCAGCATTCGAGAAAGCAAAGAAATACAAGTACTAGTACAAGAAAGAGAGAAGGATCATGCAAAGAAACAAGAACCAGTCTACTTTGTCTCCAAAGACTTATCCGATCAAAGTTGTTTTACTCAAAAATTGAGAAAATAGCATATCGCGATACTTATGGTAACAAGAAAATTGAAGCATTATTTCTTAGCTCACAAAGTCAGAATTCCAACAAACCAACCACTCAAAGATGTACTACAAAGTTGCAAATCTTCAGAAAGACTTGGAAAGTGGGCCAAGTTGCGATAAAATCACAAGTATTGGCAGATTTCATCACGGATTGGACACCAGCAACAAGTTGCGAAGATCAAAAAGATCATCAAGAATGGACTTTGTCCTGCCAAGAATGGACAATGAATTGCGATGGAGCATGGGGCTCCGCAGGGGTCTTTGAAGCGGCAATAATCACTTCGCCTTGGTGTCAAAATGAAATATGCAAAGCAAGACTCGAATTTCGATGCACCAACAACATCGGAGTATGAAGCGGTATTCTTTGGGGCTTAAAAGCAAGAGCAATGGGCGTACAAAAAATTATAATAAAAGCAGTTCTCAAGTCGTGGCGGGCCACGTTGAGAAAAATTACAAGGCAAAAGACCGAGCTTGCAAAAGTACTTGCAAAGTGTGAGGGATCAAGAAAAACATTTTGAAGGATTCACGGTCGCGAAGCATTTCAAGAACAAACAATGAAGAAGCGAGATGAAATGCGTGAAGGCAACGGCACAAAAGTAAGATTGCCACCGGATGTGTTTTATCAAGTACTATCAGAATCTTCGATAAAAGCAAAAATTGAAGAACCAAAAATACATTCACATCATCAAGAGCGGACGGAGATCAGAAATAATAGCATTCCTAAGAGGATTTTATGAGCCGAAAGCGAAAGTCGAAGAAATAAGAATGAAGCACAAGACACGAAATTACAAGCTTATTGGTAATCAACTTTTCAAGCATGGCATTTGTGAACCATTACTCAAATGCATTTCGGCGAAGAAGGCAAAGAATTGCTTTGCAAGAAATACATAGTGGAACATGTGGAAATCATGCCGGCCCAAGAGCTATAGTAGGAAAAGCATTTAGACAAGGATTCTATTGGCCAACAGTTCAGAAAGATAGCAAGGAAATAGTCAAAACTTGTCACAACCGCCAAACCTCAACAAACAAGTCAAATGCCCCGCCAATCAATTGAAAGCACATTGAACCGACTTGGCCGCTTGCAAGATGGGGAATAGACATAATCGAAAAACTTCCACCAGCTCAAGGCAATCATCAATACAGCGGTTTTTTCGCGGTCGAATATTTCACAAAGTGGATAGAAGCAAAACCAATCACAAATATGTCATCCACAACAATGAAGAAGTTTCTTTGGCAAAATATAATTTGCGGTCGGAGTTCCAAGACACATAACTTTGGACAATGGAACCCAATTTGGCAAGATTTCGAAAGCTATTGTGAAAGCATGGGAATCCAACTTTGCTTCGCATCGAGTCAAATATCCCCAATCCAATGGAGCGGTTGAAAGAGCAAATGACATTATATGTGTGGGAATCTCAAAAAATCTAGTTGGACTACCAAAAGGCAAATGGGTTGAAGAATTACCAAGGATTGTTTGGAGTCATAACACAACAACAACAAGATCAACGAAGTTTACACCCTTCAAGTTACTATATGGCGATGAAGCAATGACTCCAGAAGAGATACAATTCGAAGGGCCAAGAACAAACATTGAAATCACAAATGAAGAGGACCGAAAGACAAGTAAAGATTTGCTCGAAGAAGAAAGAAACCAAGTTTGTGATGAATCTCGGGAAATACCAAGAAGAAACAAGCAAGTGGTACAACAAGAAAGTAGTAAAGAGAGATTTACAACCGGGAGACTTAGTCCTCAAAAAGAAAAAAAGAAAACTAAGACACCGTGGGAAAGTTCCAAAGAAAATGGGAAGGACCTTTCATCATAACAAAATCAAAATGCACAAGGATCCTAGCACTTGGAGAACCTCAAGGGGAGAAGAATTGAGCCATACATGGAACATCAAAGACCTTCCATAAGTATTACCCCTAGAATTTTTATTTTTTAAAAATTTTGTAAATAAGCAAGTTAGATTCCTAGAAACATTTTATCATTTTCAATCAAGAGCTGCACTCTTTTTCCACTTTCGGAAGCCCTTCGCGAGGGTGAGTGGTTTTTCAACGAGGCGCGGACTCTATTGTAAATTCTCATGTCAAATATAAATGAGAAAGTAGTTTCCCCAAACTTGTGCACCATTTTTTCCCTTCATTTTCGATATTTCATTAAGCGAAAAGCAAAACACTTTGATATCGGCAAAGAAGTTTTCACAACACAAAAATTAAGTAGGTACAATTTAAGTATAAAACTAAAATTATTACCTACAAGGTTCTCTAAGGAGAAATTTTGACTTCAAATCGAAGTCTTCGCTCCCACTTACGCAAAAAAGAAGGGGACGGCGTGTTCAAAATTCTCTAAGGAGAAATTTTGACTTCAAATCGAAGTCTTCGCTCCCCACTTCGCAAAAAAAGAAGGGGACGACGTTTTCAAAATTCTCTAAGGAGAAATTTTGGCTTCAAATCGAAGTCTTCGCTCCCACTTCTCCAAAAAAAAGAAGGGGACGGCGTGTTCAAAATTCTCTAAAAGAAATTTTGACTTCAAATCGAAGTCTTAAACTTCCACTTCGCAAAAAAAGAAGGGGAGGACGTTTTCAAAATTCTCTAAGGAGAAATTTTGGCTTCAAATCGAAGTCTTCGGCTCCCACCGCAAAAAAAGAAGGGGACGGCGTGTTCAAAATTCTCTAAGGAGAAATTTTGGCTTCAAATCAAAGTCTTCGCCTCCCACTTCGCAAAAAGAAGGGGCGGCGTGTTCAAAAATTCTCTAAGGAGAATTTTTGGCTTCATCGAAGTCTTCGCTCCCACTTCGCAATAAAGAAGGGGCGACATTTTCAAAATTCTCTAAGAAGAAATTTTGGCTTCAAATCAAGTCTTCGCTCCCCCTTCGCAAAAAGAAGGGAACGGCGTTTTCAAAATCCTCTATGGAGAAATTTTGGCTTCAAAACGAAGTCTTCGCTCCTACTTCGCAAAAAGGACAACGTTTCAAAATCTTTCGATCAAAAAGTTATTGCTCCAATTAAAAATCCATATTATCGCATCACAAATACAAAAAAAATAAGTTTACATAAGGATATTAATACATCCGATTCACTAAAGTTTACATACAACATAAGTATATACAAAGTTCAAAACATTCAAAATTCTTGAGAAGCAACACTAGTCGCGGCTTACGCTCAAAATGTCTTCGGCGACATCATTGATTATTTTATCCACCGTGTCTTGCAAATCATCCCCAAAAGATAAAACACGGGATGCACTTGAACAAGAAGACTGAAAAAGAAAACTTAAAAAGTATCAAGAAAAAAAGCAAGAATAGAGTAAAAACAAAGAATCGAGAATAACGCAATTTTTACACATCCCAACATTGCCAAAATCAACAACCCTAGGCATCCTATATGAATCTTTGCCTCTAGACATCACGAGACATTTATCCACAAACGCATCAACGTTAGCACTACCGAGGAAGCCTCGAAAAACTCCGAAGCCTCAAAAACAAAATCACCCTTCGCAATCATAAGGGGCATTGCGACAACAATATCTTAAAAGCAGGCTTGGCGGGAGAAACCTGCGCAAAGATTTTCCAAAGTCAAAATTCGCCATAGAAAAAACGAGAAAAATTTAAGCTTCGCAACAACAATAACCGTTTAAATCATAACTAATAAAAAGTTTAAACACATCAATTTAACAAATTTACAACCTTTTTTCATCCGAACATAGTTTTACGCAACCTCCCAAAACACTCAAGATAAAAACAATCCATAAGATTAGCCCCTATGTTCACTAACATCATTTCGACTTTTATCTTCCTCCTCAGCGTGCCCTCCTTTCTTCCTCCATCTCTTGTTTTCCTAAAGCTTCTTCTTCCCGAGAGATATCGGACTCAAACCTGGAAAAAACAAAAGTTAGGGAAAAAACAACACGTAAAAACTAACAAAACTTAAAGCAAAATAAAAAGATTAGCAAAGTACCTTCTTCAGTTTCTCTTTAACTTTTTTAAGGCAATGTTCACGACCACATTTGCACCAATACTCATTGAAAAATTTCTTGCAAAGCGGATGAGTACGAGGGGAAATCTGGTTGATAGCATCACTAGGAAACTTGAAGGTTGAATCGGCAAAAACATCATATAACGGATCCTTAGCTTCCTTCATAAGATGCAAAAGTGCTCTAGTTGAATACAACGCTTGTATCAGCAGCTACCTGCACAACAACACCAAGGTCTTTGTATTGTATCGCAAAAGCCAACTCGAAGAAAGGATCATATGAATTCCTACATAACTCCCACATTACGTTAAACTTCCTCATTAACATTTGATCCATTTCTACACTCTTCTTTTCAAGATATTCTTTCTCCCTCGTAAGATTGGCAATAGTCGTCTTTGCAGTTTCCAGCTGAATATCTTTCTCCTTTATGGTGTCCGAAGCCTTATGATACAATCGATCAATTTTATGCCACTCGTCCACAGCTTGCCCTCTCTCCACCTCTTTGTTAGCAAGTTGAGATTTTAAATCTTCAATCTCCTTTAAAAAGAGACTTTTCACGAACAAAGCAAAGGAAGTAGCGCTGTCCTCAAGTGACTTTCTAAGCCCACGGTTAACAAGAGCCCCCTAGACACATAGAACAAAACAGTTATAAGAAATTTCAAAAACAGCTTTACATACACAAAACAACACAATCATACAAAGCGAAGTTTACCTTATACATCAAATTATTGCCGCCAAGGCAAGCTCCAATGGATTCATCTTTGCAAGTTCAAATTCGCGACGGAAAACGAGAAAAGCATCATCAATGCATTTAGTCAATTGTTTCTCGGTCCTCTTCGAACCACGCGAAGTTTATCCACACCCACTCCAACAAACTTGAAAGAATCCAAATTAACACCACTTTCAAAGCAAAGACTTCAAAGTGTTGTCAATGGACTTCGCGATTGCTTCAGTAAGTTACGTTTCTTCAACGGCAACTTGAGGAGTAGGGTGATCCAAGATAACATCCTTCATGGATCCAACATCAACGTTTTTTTCTCTTGAAGAAGTTGAAGCATCGGGAAAATATTGAGCTAAAAGAAAAAGAAAAAAGAGACAATCAGGAAAAACAGAAAAACAACATAAAAGTAGTAAAGGCAAGCGAAGTTAAAAATACTCACAAACTTTTTCACCCTCCTTCAAAGGGCAAGGTATCCTTGTTTGAGCTTCAACATCAACAAGTGATTCGGACAACCGGCTTCGCTGATGCGCTTCGGCCGGTCATCTACCACATCGTCAAAATCATCAACACAAAATTGGGCGTTCTCGTCCCTCTCTTGTGAAGCTTTTCTTTCACAAATTTAACACCCTCCTCAGCCTTTTCTTTCAATGATCTCTCTAAAGTTTGTCCAAAAAAAAATAATAATAATAAAAGCAAAGCAAAAGGTAAATAAGGAAACCAAAATAATCATCTAAGAAACAACAAAAAAACGTGTAAAGAACACATACCAAAGCATGTCCGAAGACATCTCAAGAACAATTTCGAAACCTTAGAAGGTTCTCGACATTTTTCTCGGCAATTTCCGCCCCGAGGGCGGCCGCACCACCATCACCACCTTCATTTCTCTCAAAAAGTTCGATTGTGAGGAACCGAGGAGGGATTTTCTCGATTCACTACCAAGCGACTCACATGAATATTTTTGGCTAGCCTAGCTAAATTAAGACTATTGCACTCATCACTCAAAGTAGAAGTGCTACCAACTAGATTCATAGGAAAATGCGGAGTTGGATCCCTAAGTCTAGGGGAAAAAGGAGAAGCGAGTACCGGTGAGGAGAAGCTTCGTAATAACAACATCGGCGTCTTCGCCAAAGAATACACGAAAGTCCCCACCTTCGCGAAGAACCAAAATTTTGTAAGTACTCCGCTAACGGGGTAAGCAAATGAGTCGATCCGGTAGGGGCAAAAGCTCTACAAATATCCCTCACCTCAAAATCTTGAAGAGAAGCACCAAACTCAGCACCCTCGATTATTGGGATATCGGCTTCACTTTGTCGAAAAGATCAAGATTGCCAAGCAAATCTACAGTAACCTTCTTAGCCTTCTTTCTTTGAGGCTTCGGGGTAGTAACTTTCTTCCTAGGTGCAACAGAACTTTAGCTGCAGCCTTAAAATGAAGAAGACGTCTTACAACATCATTTCGTTTCCTCTTCAACTTTTTCTCAACCTCTTTCTCAACCTCCTTATCAACATCCCGATCCTTCTTTCCACGAGAATAAGCGGGGAGGAGGGGCGAGGTTTATAAGTAATCTTAGCAAGCTCAAAAATTCAATTCAACCTCACCTAATCCGAGCCAATAATTTCATCCATCAATTTCCTCTCTGTATGAAGATACTTTCCAAGTAACTCCACGGCTCCCGTCTCAACATCTTCAACAAATTCTTCTTCGCTTCTGAACCGCGAAGGCATAACTGTATCCCTAGCAGCCAGATACTCTTCAACCAAATCCCGAGTTGATTGTTGAGAAACAACTCTTTTGAAAGCATTCAAACATTCAGAGCAATTCTTGGACGAAGAAGGTTCTGGCTTGCACACAAAGCGTTCTTTATGCATACGTGAAGCCAAAGGATAGGTCTTCAAAACACCTTTTCTTCCACGATTTTCTTCGACCAAAGGAACCTTATGGTAAAACCAATGGTCATACCAACCATCTGCCCACTTGTTCTTTGAAGCAGGAGAAATTTGCCTTTGACCTCGAGCAGTTTTTGAAGCTGCAGCATCCATAATAAAGTTTCACGAAGACGTTGCTCTCGATCTTCCTGCTACGGAACTGTGTATGCAGCTCATACAAAGAGCAGAAAGCATCTATATTTGGCTTCACTTTTTGACTCTGCACAGCCCAAATGAAAACTGAAAGTTTAACTATCGCATTGGGTGTAAGATGGTGCATCTCAATATTAAATTTCTTGAACACTTCTTCCAAAAAATCTTGAGTAGGCATATGAAGATCCACAGTAAATAGATCTTTGAAAACTACACATTCATCAGGTTGAGGATTGGGAGTTTTCTCATCTGGTCCCGCGGGCCTATATACTGACCTTCCTTTAAAATCCCATCTCTAACCATTTTCTGTAATTCTGTTTGAGTCATCTTACTGCGACCAAACACCAGAGAAATCCTATGATTTGGAAGCAATTCAGAGGGAGAACCAGAAGCCCCACTCAAATCACCATCAGAATCCTCGTTTTCTTGGTCTCGAAGTCGACGGCTCTTCAACCTCTTCTTCTTGCGAAATTACAACATCTTAAAATATCATTCGCCATCTTACAAGCAAAAGAAGAAAAAAAGTTCAGAAATATTTAAAATAAAGTTTGAAACAAAAAACTTCGAGAACAAAACAAACCTGGAAAAAGACTTCGCACAAAAATTGGACTCCGCAAAAATTCAGTTTCGCAAGCATGGGTGTACCATATTTTGTAGCCAGGCCGGTGGACCGTACCACCTGTGCGGAACCAGACCAGAACCCATGCTGTTGCAATCGTCATTTACTGCACCGCGTGCATGCATGCATGCAGCCATCCAAAGAGCCTTCATGTACTAATTAATGTGAGGCCACGGTGATTACGCTAATTTGAATTTCCAGACCATGTGCTAATTATAGTTGGGCACTTTGTTGTCTAGTACAGTAGGTACCATAATTAGAATTAGAATAATGAATTATCGTAATTTGATGTTATCGTAATTTGATGACAAAGTAGTTTCCAATAAAAAAACTAGTACTATGATTTGATATATGGTACTGTAATTCTCACCGTTTGATATGGTAAATAAGAAATGAAGTTACGACAAATTTACCATGAGTAGATTTATGGTAATTTTCATTGTTTGGTATGGTAAATAAGAATGAAGTTACGACAAATTAAAGTCAACCTTGCGCTGAATATCATTTACTAGAACATAGGCCTTTCTTCAGCCGAAATTACTGTAATTTTATTCACTATAATATATGTTTACAGAAAGAATTTGACGAACAAAGGGGCCATTTTATGAACGATTCAGAGCTTCGATCTTCTACGGCTCGATCAGACAGACTATGCCAGCAGCAACAAGGTAGTCCAGCAGAGTGGGAAGAAGAAAAAAATTCATCCTGCAAAATGTAGGGGCGGCATCAGTAAACAATTTGAATTTGAAAATAAAGAAACAAAAAAAGGATACAGCAAGATACCAGTTACTAGAATAAAGTTAAGTGGCTACAGCCTATTTTTTATTGTGCTATTGTTGGTTTACAAGGAACAAACATTCAAAGTATAGTTAACAAAAAAATCGTTGAATTTGATATACAGAGGTCTCTGTATTCCAACTAAATTCAAAATTTTAGTTCCACATTACGCAAAGCCTGATGAAACCCAAAACAGTTTTAGGTGGAGATGTACTTATAAATCAACCACAACTATTCACCAAATGAAATGGAGATTTAGAAAATTTAGATAAAATCACAAAAAGCTATGATCCATTGATCCATGGCAGAAAAAAGAACTATGTATTACTTTCGGTTAAACACACCAACTCAAGATCACTAGAAAAATAAGATAAGAAATAAAAATCAAAATCGAATCCTGATCCTAAAGTTTGAAATAGTACTCGCAAATTTTGCACCTGCTGACGTGAGGGTGAGTCTCCACTGCCTAGATGCAACGATGTTTCCGTCAGCACTAGTCAGCTTGTCTCTGAAACACGCAAAACAAATAGTCGAGCAGGGTTGGATGGATGGCGTCAGCCGACCAAGGTGGTGACCCGAACCAGAACACCGACGGTGGAGGCAGGGGACATTCAGCAGCGATCCGCGGTCTATCTGGGGCGAGTCGCACGGGCGCCGGACATCGAAGGAATGCTGTGTGCCGCCGCCAGGCCGTGGTGGCTCCACGCCGGACTGCGCCGCCATATCTATACCTACTAATAAAGAGAAGAAATTTCTTGACCTCTTCTTTTGGGTCTGCCGTCCGTCTGCCAATCCTTCTCTTCAGCGTCGACCAAACAATACCAAATTAATAGGACTGCATACGGTCTTCTCAATTTCCATTGTAGTACGTGTTCCTTGTCCAAATAGGACTCTTAGAGTCTTCCTTTTTCGATGCAGGTGCGTCTCGATCCCGTTGGCTAGAGTCCGCAACTTTTGTCTCGCAATAAAATTCTAATTCGACCAGAAATTGCACGTTTGGTCGACGGCCGGCTTCAAAGGCCCGATCCGCCTACGCCGCTAGGATGGCACTCAGCGCGGCCGCTACGACCGCTGTAGACGGAGCTCGGGCAGCCACAATCGCCGCAAAAGAGCTGAGCTCGCACTGTCGCTACTGCCACCGCCGCCTTCGTGGATCTTCCTCTCGGCCAGCTTCTTGACGGGGTGTGCCCATGCTACGGCAGCGCGCCTCAAGGCTACACGCAACGAACAACGGCGACAACCCACGATGAACGATGTCAGCCTCTGGAGACCAGGCAGCAGCACTTTAGCAGTGCCCTCCAGCGAGCAGAGGAAGACAATGGTCTCCCCCGGCCCATGACAAAGCGTAGCTCCATTGATGCTCGAGCTACCAGGTGGAAGAGGAACCATCGGGCCGGCGCATGAGAAGGAACTGTTTGGTCCACCAAAAGTGAGCATGATTTTTAACTAGGATAAACATAAATAGATACGCACCATTTAAGTTGCTCATCGGTGTGCATGGGATGGCTCGCCTAATACGATGGACACAATTGCTAAAGAACAAACTCAAGAACGCAAAGAAAAAGAATGATACGACGAAGCAAAACAAAGACAATAAATAGCTCTGCTCCACCACGCTTTGAATGATTTTCGAGCCTGAATCTTCCTAATCACGGAGCTGCTCCAGGCACCAACGGCCGCTGCATCTCCATCTCCCACCATGGTAATATCCCATTGTGAACGACATCTGCAACGATTTCCTCCGGGCTCTAAGAATGGTGCCTTGTCCAGCACGCGCCATTCGCCTGAGCAGCTGAGCTTGATGTCTCCATGAACTGGTGGCGCGTGACTTAGAGCAGCACACGTTACGTCCACACATCTCATGAAGTTTCGATCTATGATGAATTGAAATGATCATTGTTTTACTTGGAATTTTATAAAATTGTAAAGCATAAATACATACGTATTATTTCTCTCATTGTTTTCCATTGATATGTATAGATTTTTCTCCGTTGCATCGCATGCGGGCAAATTTGCTAGTAGTATTTATATATGGAACCCGGGTCCAAATAGATTCAGTCCCCAGCGAGCGATCCTCCTCGCGGCCCTCGAGCCGGTCTTCGGTTCGGCTCCTTCTTCCCCCTCCCGCAGCTCGCATCTTGACCGTCTCTCTCCTCCCCGCCCTTCCCATCAACTTCGCAACGCGCCGCCCCCCCTCCTCCTCTCCCACGTCCCCCCCTCCCAGCGGTTCCCAGCTTCGCATACATGCCGCTCGGAGCTTCCCTTCCTATCATACGCCCCGGGTCCGTTTCTTGATTCCTGGATCGGAAGGTCGCGTCTCCCTCGCCATCCCGAGCTCACCGCCGACGTCACCTCGGGTTCTTCATCCGCCCGGTGCGAAGGTTCGCGTCGCCCTCGCCCATCCCTCAGTATCACCGCCAATGTCGCCTCGGGTTCTTCATCCGGCGGAGCAGGAGGTCGCGCCATCGCTCGCCCATCCCGAGCTCACCGCCAACGTCGCCTCGGGGTCTTCTTCCGACGGAGCGTAAGGTTGCGTTGCCCTCGCCCATCCCGATCTCACCCTCGAGGTCTTCATCGGCGGGGTCGCATTAGTTTTTGGACCCGCTGGCGTATTCTCTCGTGGAGGCGGCTGGCTGCATCTTACTGCCGGTTTGTGTGTCAGTTCGCAATCCTTCTTTTCTCTGCCGGTCTTTTGTTTGGTTTTCTAGTCAATTGAAACTGCGATTAACTGGTCATCAGGTGAAGCCAGTTCTGGTGATGCTGCCATGCTTGTATTCGATCTTCCTCGGTAAGGACGGTTCTGCCAAGACTACTGCACCTAACATTGCCTTCAGATGACAAATCATATAGCTCGATTTGTGGTTCAGGCATCCTTCTATTTGATGTTTGTTGACTCTCACAGTTTATACTCATAAAATTGCTTTGCTTTTGGTTACGTTAACAAATACTAGTTTGGTCCATGTTTTTTTGATGCTAGATGCTCAGGAAACAATTCAGAAGCTGAGACATTATTATTTGTTTTTGTGTGTTCGCAGACGAATCACTCTGATCTTTGATTTCTGAGCTCACACATTCTTTGTCCAGCTTCCATCATTTTGGATGGACCCGCCTGGCCCCTCAGGTTACCTTTTACCTCCTTAATGATGTTTTTAGGTAGTGTTAAATTGGTTCACTATCAGATTCACTGATATACGCAAAAATCATATTTATTCTAATGAGCTTATTCAGCGGGGATATGTAATCTTTAAGTGTGTTTAATTTTCATACATCAGGATAAAAAATTCAGTGCCAATTTAAACCATGGCGGCATCAAATTCGTTTTTGTTTTTACTAATTCCATGATTACAGCTTCATAAAGCGTTTTTTTTTATTTTGCATTTGCAGAGGATGACCATTTCGGAAATTGTCATGACTCGTCTCCTAAAAGGTTCTTTATCTCTTATTCGCATCATGTTTTTTTACATGAAGAATGACTCTACAGTTGTATATTCATTGTTTTGTTCTGTGAGTTGTAAAATTTAAGTTGTACACTATTTGAATGGATGCGTACTAATTAGATTATCAACCAATGTCTTCAGTTTGCGACTGCAGCTTGTGAATAAGATGCCTGACAACCCAAAAATGCTTGTTTTTGTTAGCACTCAACAGCGGTCAGTGTATTTTTTTTTTTCCCTATGTAGTTGCAATTTTCACGTGCTGGTGTTGTTTTTCTCTCAGTTAATGTTGATCTTTGCTTTTTAAGCTTTGAGATTCCTCTTCGACAAGACGAGGGGTTACCTTCCTCACATGGTACAACTTTTGCTTCGGCTTCACAAAATAGAGGTGATAAGGCCAATCAACATACTATATTGTTAATTTGTTGCAGTATGGAATTGTATTTCTCATATGACTAGACAAAATCAGCTCCATTCATTTACAGCCTATCTAGCAATTTTTAATTATGATCTGATGCATGGACACATATTTAGATCACCTTGGCCTTCTAGATTACAAGTCAAGTCAAACTTAATTCAATGGACCAAAAAAATTGTTGCTCTTGCATGACCAAAAGTTAGCCTAATGCAAGTTGCCAGGGCTAAAAGGCTTTTTGTTATTGCTACATGATCAAAATTTAGGATTCTACCGATAAAATGATTTTTGTTCAATAGGCTGTCAAAATTAGTATCACACTTATTGATATAAAATTAGTCCAACTTCAACGTATGGGACGGCGTGTTCAGATCGAAACAAAGTTTTGGTAAAACTTATGATTCGTGGGTTTCATGCCTTTGAAGTCGGCCTTAAGCCCACGAGGGCTGCTGTTGGGACCTAACTTTGATTTCTAATCTTAAACTTTAAGCCCCATACTTTGATGGTTTCAGGGGGGACACAGGTCGACAAAACAAAGGAAACAACACATCATGGAGATCGAAGGTGGCTTCAAGGAGAATTAGCTTCGCGACTCAATGGTAAAAATAAAATTGAATGAATCATATCACGACATATCAATCGAAGATAGTCGGTTAAACTTACTCTTGAGTCTTGGTTCGTTTCCAGAAGAGTAAAGTATTTGGCAAAGATGAAAACCACGAACCAAAGCGTTGCAAAGATAGGGAAACCATCTTCGCGAGAGTAGTTACCTCGTAGAAGTTCTTTTCAGAATTCTTGTACAACTATGAAGTCGAGGGGGGCCTATAAATACCCCCTGACCTCCCTTGTAATCGCCATGTTGAATGACTACTTTGTAAACCATTTCATCATCAATAAAGTGTTGTGTTGAGCAATCGCACAACAACGGGCAACCTCCACATTGGGCTGGCCTCTCCTATGGGGACTCGCAATTTCAGCTTTGGTGACAGGATCTGTAGCGTTGCTTTTGTGCTTTGGTGACACATGGGCCTATGAACTTCATCTCCAACGAGCCCGAGCCACCAATCAACAACACCTTCATCGTCATTAGCCGTGACTTTGTCACTCCCGGTGCCTCTCAAGCAAAATTCTATATATAGGCCATTTCGTCTGGTAGCAAGTTAGTTTGGATCCATGGCCTTAGTCCAACATAATAGTTCCTATTACATATGGTCACTCTAATTTATAGGCAACAAGTTTATACGGATCTTGGTTCTACTTAATGTTGACAGGTGCGCAAATTTGTTATAGGACAGAAAATTAAATGTTGGCCCATTCGAAATAGCCAGGACAGGCAACACTGAAATCTAATTAATGTCAGCCACATGCTTCTGAACTAAGAAAACACTCAATGAACTTACTAGAGGCTATGAATCATTTCATGTACCGAGCCACTGGCTTCTGAACTTACTGGATGTGGTTTCTAGTTTGTAGAGCCACGAACAAGCGAGTGGGCAATGATGATGACAAGCATCGCACGCTCTCCCTGTTACCCACTCAACTTACCTACCTCGGTAGCTCACTAGGTTACCTCGGTAGCGAATGAGTGATCGTGGACATTTTCAAATATAGACCTAGAATTCAATGGAAAACAATCACACAAAAAAAGATAAATACATCCATTTAGTATACATGCTAGAAACGAATACAAATTTTATTGTCCTTATTACAAATTCGACTAAATATAGATTTGAATAATTTCAAAATTCAGACATGGATCTATGTGCAATTTGCACTAGCATCGAAGACGACCATCCAGCTCAAATGTTGCATCCCAGGGACGTACACTGCCACTGCCACTGTCAGCTGCTACACGTGAGCTGACATTAATTACATGTTGTTGATTGTTGATTGATGACTAAATTCTACACAACGGAATTGTACCTTGACAACATACAGTTACCTAGAGAGCTGCCACAGACAGCATACAGTTAGCTATTCCTGTTGTGGGGCAGTGAGTGGCCAGAACTGATATAACGCAGTTGATCCTTATGCTTCGTAGTACTCCTTTACATGTTCCTCTTGTTACCAAAGCAAGATCACTAGAGTACTGCTCGCTTTTCATTTGTTGCCCACTGTTTTATATACTCGGGTTAGGGACCTCTACAAGTCACAGTCTCAGGGAGAGGTACAATCTGATCCCGTACTATATCTCACCGCCTATGAGTAACCTACCATCAAATGAAATTTAATCAAGTAATAAATGTAGGACCAATCCTGATATCAGGACATTTGTTTGCGAGATCATGCAAAGCTGTCCAATCCAAACTAACATGCATGTTACAGTTCGTAGAACTTCAAGTTGAAGAAGGTATACTTAGAACCAAGAGGTGCGAATATTAGTTCCCCAACTCCGTGATTGTTGACTTGGTCCACATTATTCATTATGATTAATTTGCATAGGACATTCAAGATTCCACCTTCTACATTACGTTTACTATCAAACAATATACAAGCACATCTGCAACTCGTAAGGAAGCCACGTCATATCAAACCCCTATATCATACATTAATCACGTAACTGAAGCCAATAACTTTTGTCTTATATAAGGAGACAGAAAGAGAACATTTGTATTTCACATATATACATTCAAAAAGTGCTCCTTGTAAGCGTACCTTGCCCAGCCCAAATTGTTGTGGTACTGCGGCATGCACACCTAGCAATATATATATATATATATATATATATATATATATATATATATATATATATATATACACATTCGAAAATAGCCCCAACCACAGCACTGGATCAGAAGAGGACACAAGATGTGGATATGGATGGAGCTGGGTCTTTGGTTCCTTGCATTAAACCAAGGGATGTGATAGGGGTGTTTTCAACCTTTTTCCATATGTTTATTTTACTATCAATTTGTTTAGTACTCTACCCGAGTTTACTGTTGTCCAAAACCAGTTTCAGGTCCACATATAGTTTTTAGTTCAGACACACGACTTAAGTTCCTTCTTCCAAGTTTTAAACCATTAGATCTAAGCAAACAGAGGGCTCTCATTATTTCCAAGCGCTATTCTGCAAGTCTTGAAACACTCTCTGGTCACCAAATACATTGTCTAAAAAAATTTCTGCAAGTCTTAAAAATTTATAAGCATAAATAATTTGTTACTGTGCTAATAGGTGTTAGATAAATATGTAGGTTTTCTAGCAAGAAATGCTAGCAAAATGTTATCAAAACATGCGTAACCAACATTATATCAATCAAATACAATATGTATCCTTAAAAACTTGTTGCTAGGTCATTCGTTTGCGTAGGGTTAACAGTAGGGTTATGAGAAAGAATGGACAGGTCGTTGGTATCAAGAACTGTCAATACACATAATTTTCATGGGAAATTTGTAGTGTGGAAGTCTCCTCTCCATTTCTAATGACAGTTACTGTAACACCCTAGGTGTTAAGCATCTTGAAAGCATGATCATTTGCATAGCATCATCATCATTTCATGCATGAGCAAGTTCATAATAGCTTTTAATTTGAGTTGCTCTCATTTTATGCTTGCTTGATCTAGCTACTATAGGATCTTTGCTATAATTATGTTTTGGACCTAGATTGTGCCTAGATATATTTTTGTCATAATTTAGGACCATGTTTGAGCTTGAGTTTCAATTTAGAAATTTGTTTATAAAATAACCCTAGGATGTCAAACCTCCTCGACCCATTTTGAAACTCTTTTCAAAAGTGCTTGATAGAAGTGTTTTTAGCAAAAAGTTTCTATAGATGGATTGAAGTACTTTTTATGTGGAGCAAATGATCTATTGTAAGTTTCTTATGAAAAGGTTTAGAAGTGACCCAAATAGTGCCCCCAAGTTTGAGTCAAACTTGAGTCAAATTTCAAACCCTGATTTTTGAATGTTTGAGTGGACATTGCTGTTTTTAATTTTTATTTTCAAATCTAGGCCGAATTTGGAAATGGTCATTTTGAGAGTTTTGTAGCTTATGAAATTCTCTACAAAGTTGATGTTTTAACTTTTTTCCAAATTCCGCACGAATCTCGATGCACAGGCCAAAAACAGTAGGGATGTCGAGAAAAGCGGGGGAGGGACCTATCGGCCGGCCGCCGGCCGACAGGCGATGGCGGCGTGGCGACGCGCGTCCGCCCGCCGATGTATGGCGGGACCCACGCGCGCCCGCGCCTTAAAACGCGTGCGCAGCGCTGAAACCCTAGCCTCACTCCCGGCCCCGCCCGGCCCGCTTAGAGTGAAGCGAGAAAGCAGCCGCCCGCCGCACCGCGCGCCGTCCCCGCGTGCTCAGCCCAGCGTTCCATCGCCGCCCGTCGAGCCCGAGCCTGCCAAACCTTGTCCCGACCTCCTCACTACGTCATCTTCTACACATTGCCTTCGACGATTTGGGGTAAGACCTGGGTGAGCGCCTCCATTTCCCCATTCCGCGCCGCCCGGCGAGCCCGCCATGGCCGCCCGACGGGGCAAGCTGCGCAAGCTTGTGGATCGAGCTCGAGCCCTCATTCTTTCGCGTTTTAGGACCGCCATAGGTTGCTTGAGCTGGTAGGGTAGATGGATGGGTGGATCTGGCCGTCATTCCACCGGGACACGCCGTCGTCGCGACGTCTTTGCCCATGAGCGCCGCCCCGCCGTCCGCCTTTCCGCCGTCGTTGGTCCGCCGTGCGATTAGTAGCTTGCATGTAACTCTAGCGTCGAGGGAGTTGGGAACGAGGCTTGGTTCGTCCCGTTGGTCACCGGAGGGACCGGTCTTGCCGTCACCAGCCGCGCCGTGAGCCGCCGTGCGTGCGCCGTCGTCGTCGTTACGATCGATTTTAGGTCAAATCAAGGGCACCAACGTGTTCGCCTCGTCGAGTAGAGTCGATTAGGTTAGGCGGGGTTGCGTAGTTTGGTCATCGCCCGGCGAAAGTCCGCCGCCGATCCGCCGCTCCGCCGCCGTGCCCTGTTCTGTGTCTATGACACGCGGGCCCGCGCCTTTTTCTTTTTCTTTTTCCTTTTTACGTTTTTTTTTGAATGAAAAGCTTTGGAAATTCATAACTTCGTCATTTTGAGTCCTTTTTGAGTGAAACAAATTTTATCATGCTTGTTAGGAAGTAGGCTACAGTATAAAATTATGAAATCCTATTTTCTGAGAACTTTTATATAGAGTTTTATTTATGGCTAGAAATGCATGGAAATGGGAGAAAATCATATCTTTTAATTGGTGCAAGATAAAAATATGCTCTCTCTTTGAAAAGTGCTTGTTTTTGTGAGTAGAGTCTAGGAAAAATATCATGCATGGTATGTTCTGTGGAAGAAATGTGATTTTCTATTTATGTGCTTTTTGCTATGTGACCTTTAGAAATTCATAGAAAAATAAATATTAGGGTTTTGAGTGTGAAACTTGGTGTGGTGGTTCTTGATAGATTTCAGTAGATGTTCATACTCAGAAAATCTGTTGTCTGACACTTTTCATAGTACAAAGTATTTTTATGCCTAGTTTTATCATTAGCTTGTCATTTTTGTGTAAGTTTGTATGAGCATGATTTTGCCATGATATTTTTATGGTAGCTGTTATATTCTAGTAGGGTGCTCTGGTAATTGTTGTAGAATTTTCTGAGCTAGTTATGTATTTATCATAATTGTGGTGCATGGAAAATAGGCTAGAATTATATGTTTATATGATTATGATGTGTGCTAGTATTTTTATTATGTGTTCCTAGCATGTGTATGATCTGTTAGTAAGCTTAGTTTGGTTAGCTTAGAAGTTTCCACATTTTCTTGCTCTAGCATTTTATTTGATTATAGTGTGCAAGTGTAGTGTTTGCTAGGGTATGTCATTTCATGTGCTTTAAATTACCTTTTGACATGTCCAGTAGGTTTATTTGATAGATAATTACTTGAATTACTTGCTAGTTCAGTTTGGAGAAAGATGCATGAGTAGTTTTGAAGTTATGGATGTTGTATGTAGGATTTGGGCTGAAAACAGAGTCTTTGTTTTTCCCAATTTCGAGGCTGATAGAGTTAGATTCAGCTCTGGATGCTGTGGAATGTTTGGTAGGAAATTTTGTTAGCTTTCCATAGAGTCCTAGTTCACTGAATTCGGAGTTGTGGAACTCCTTGTGTGACTGTTTTAGTGACAGCATGTCGAGCTGTCATTTTCTGTTGAGTAGTGAGTTAGGATGTTGATTGGTGTGCTTTATTAATGCCTCTTGTGTGGATTTAGTTATGTTTCTGCGGAAGAGATATCCACTTACTAATAGCTTGCATCATGAAGCATCCATCCATCATACATGCTTTACCTTATACGAGTTATTATTCATGCAATAGTAATTATATCTTTTCTCCATCATATGCATCATCTCGGGATCCGGGGAAGTTCTGGAGGAGCTGATCGAGGAACGGGGGGAGCTGTTCCAGTGGGAGTGCAGTCCGGAGGAGTCACCGGAGGAGAAGGACCGACCGACGAGCTAACGAGTGCCCTGAGCACGTTCCGTCGGCGTTTACGAGGCAAGCCGGGCATTCTGCCCTTTCCTATTGCTTCCAATTAATTTGACTTGAGTCTTTTTATATGTTTCCTGCATTACATTATAGGAAATGGTTGAAACCGTTGATGCATTATGATCCTTGCTGAAAGTTGCCCTATCCTATATAGAGGTCTAGGTTAATGCTTTCGATTACCATGGTTGCGATGAGACGGTGATTCCGGTCACTTGAGGAAATGTTGTGTACAATCACATGGGTGATTGTCAAGTTTCTTTGTTGAGAACCCGATAAAGTAAAACATGTTAGATTGGGTGGAACTTGTGGTCTTTTCCACCTGATCGATTAAGGACTCATACTTTGTCGGTGTGGTCGGAAGTTGAGCGTGCACGGCATATAGTAGGCTCCGCCGGTCGTGAGCCCACGGCTCGCAAGAATGTTAGGGGCGGCCATGCTCGCTTTATCGCTCCTCCTTTGGCGTTGGTTGCGAGAGGGTTTTTATTGGGTGCAAGAAGATGCGCCGCGATGATGTCGGTCTCGTTACCTCGCTCACTTGGCACCCGAAGGGGAGGGGTAGCCCGGCAAGACCGAGACTTTTACGTCCGTAACATCTTGAGGAGTGATCGGGTCTGCCTTTGCAAAGTAGACTTGGTGTGTATCGGGGTATTCGCCCGGTGGTTTGCAATCGATTCGAATCGCCATCTCTCCCGGATAGTGAGAACCCGTGATACCTCCACGGCAATGTAGTCTTAATTACTACAATATAAATGTCTATTATCATGTTGCAACTAATTTTATCCTGATCCAAGTTACTTATCTTTGTTATTTATTCTCTTGAGCAATGATTAATCTTGACTATATAGGATCTATGTTATGTAAATAAATAAGAACCACATTAACTTGGAAAAATGTAATTAGCATGTGTAGGCTCACTAAATAACTTTATTTATTGAAAGAACTGTGAGTCGGCTAAACCCCGAGATAAAGCCTAGCATGTTCCTTGGAGTCTTTATTTTTTATTTTGGGCCGGGTAAGTCTAGCTGAGTATTTTGTACTCGGGGTTTTTATTCCGTTGTTGCGGTGATCATATTTTCCATGGTTATTGTAAAACTTGTGCATTTTCTGTTGATGAAGAGTAAGGCGGGGCAAGGCAAATCTATATCCCTATCTCATCTTTGCTACATGGATGACTATCTACCGGCACTATCCTATATTTGTTTTTTCGTTAAAAGACTATTTGGTTTTAAAAACTCTTTCCGCGCACTTGAACCTGAGTTTGTAATAAATCATACCCGCACTCGATGTTTAATATATCGAATTTGGTTTGAAATACTGCGGATTTTACTACCAAGCTCAACGATCTGTTATGCGTTGTTGATGAGTTTGAAATCACTCGAGATTTCGAATACGGGTTTATATGGACTCAAGTGTAGATGGCTGCGATTGCTTGGTGATTGCGACTTATACTTGATTTCTTATAAATTGGTCGGCTCATCCGCGATTACAAGTTCTTACGCATGTGAAAATAAACATATACATCACCAACAATTGTTAATTTATAAGTGTAATATATAAATATTGGGATTCAAATCATTCACAACTCACGGATAACATCTATTTTATTTGTTCATTGCACAAACAGTGCAGTGCGAGTCTTATTAGTGAACCCGTTAGACACATCGTTTGTTGCCTCTGTTCGATCCTTTTGTTGGGAACGGTATGTGTGCATGTGGTTGTGTTGGGTGATTACTCAACACAACATGTTATCGATGATGATATGGTTTACAAGAAGGCCATTCAACATGGCGATTACAAAGGATGTTAGGGGGTATTTATAGGCCCCCCGACTTAGTTGTACAAAAATGTTCAAATTCCTACAAAGTTTTCCTATGAAGTGTCTTTTTCCTTGAAGGTGTCTCCTCTATCTTGCGGCTTTCTTTGAGGTGGACTCGTGTCTTCGTGGTGTTTTCAATTTTTTCTAGGGAATGATACTTTCTTCTTTTTGCGGCCGAAAGGTGTAGTGGCCATCTTCGTTCGATTAAGCCGGTGTGTGTTTCTTCCTTTTCGACCATGTCTTCTTCCCCCCTTGAAGCCAACATCGTCTTGAAGTCATCTTTGGCGCATAAGCCCATTTTTTGCCACGAAAACTTCAAAGTTGACAAGAGTTTTATGGCGAGAAATCAAAGTTAGGTCCCAACAAAGCTGACCCCTCGTGGGCGAAGGCCGACTTCAAAGGCATGAAACCCACGAACCACAAGTTTTCTCAAAACTTTGTTTCGATCACAAAACGTCATCCCAGACTTTGAAGTTGGACTTTTTTACTTGAGTTGTGACTTGGCGGATATATTCGCTAGACTCATTGATGATGATGATGTTTTGTTTTTTTTTAACTTGACTAGTTTGACCGTTTGACGTAAGGAGTCTATAAATAGTGAAGCACCACCCCCACGATTTCTTCATCTTTTCAAAGAGGGGCCACCTTTTTTGAATTTTTTTGTCAACGCCGGGTCAAATTTTCTTTGCGAGGAGATATCTTTCTCGTGAGGTTAATTACATTTGCGGGCGAGTCAAAGCTCTTTGTTTTTCCGTGTTGTTACGTTCTCGAAGTGCATTTTATAGTTCCTTTCGATTTTTCACGAATCTTATTTTTCTTTTTGTTTAGGATGTCGAAAGATAATGAAGATGTTATTATTTCCCAAGGGGAAGAGGTTGAAGAATCATCATCTCGGAATCAAGAAAATGAGAATGCCGATGATGATTTAAGTGGGGTTTTAGGGCTCTCCATCCGAGTTGCTTCGGATGACGAGAATCTCTCTTGTGTTTGGCCGTAGTAAAATGACTCAATCGAATTTAAAGAAAATGGTGGAGATGGTATTTGAAGGAAGGGCAATATAGGCCCTTGGGGGCGGATGAGAAAACTCCCAATCCTCAACCCGATGAATGTGTAGTTTTCAAAGATCTATTTACTGCTTGGTCTTAGCATGCCTCCTCGGGATTTTTTGGAAGAAGTTTACAAAAATTTAATATTGAATGCACCATCTTAAAGCCCAATGCGATAGTTAAACTATCGGTTTTTTATATGGGCTGTCTTGGTCGAGAAGGTGAAGCCGATATATAGGCGCTTTTCGCTCTTTGTATGAGCTGCATACACACGTTCCGTAGCAGGGAAGATCGAGCAACGCATCTTTGTGAAGCTTTATTATGGATGTTGCAGTTTCAAAACTGCTCAAGGTCAAAGGCAAATTTCCCTTGCTTCAAAGAACAAGTGGGCAGATGGTTGGCATAACTACTGGTTTTATCATAAGGTTCCTTTGGTTGAAGAAAACCGTGGAAGGAAGGGTGTTCTTAAGACTTATCCCCTAGCTTCGGCGTATGCACAAGGAACGCTTCGTATGTAAGCGAGCCTTCCACATCGAAGAATTGCTATGAATGTTTAAAGGCTTTTAAAAAGAGTTGTCTCTCAAAGAATCGACTTCGGGATTTGGTTGAGGAGTACTTGGGCTCTTTGGTGTTTGGCCGCTTCGACTTGGCTAGGATTTTCTTTCGCTATCATGCGAAGAAAATTAGGAAAAAAAGATTATTTATATCCCGACAGGGATACGGTGATGCCTTCGTGATTTGGAAGGCGAAGAAGAATTTGTTGAAGATGTTGAGAAAGGAGCTGTGGAGCTGCTTGGAAAATATCTTCATACAGAGAGGAAATTTATGGATGAAATTATTGGGACGGATTATGTAAGGTTGAATCGAATTTTCGAGCTTGGTAAAATTACTTACAAACCACGTCCTCCTCCTGCTTATTCTCGTGGAAAGAAGGATCATGATGTTGAAAAGGAGGCTGAGAAAGGGGCCGGAAAAAAGGCGAAGAAAAGGAAGCGAAGTGATCTTTGCAAAGACCTCTTCTTACGCTAAGGCTCGCAGCCTAAAGTTTCGGTTGTCCCCAAAAAACTTTACCACCCGAAGCCTCATAAGAAGAAGGCTAAGAAGACTAGTGTGGACTTGCTTGGTAATCTTGATCTTTCTGATAGTGAAGCTGATATCCCTATACTCGAGGGTGTGGAATTTGGCACTTCTCTTCAAGATTTTGAGGTGAGAGATATTTGTAAAGCTTTTGCATCCTCCGGATTGACTCCGGATTTGCTTACCCCGTTAGCGGAGTACTTACAAAATTTTGGGTCTTCACAGAAGCTGGGGACTTCGGGTACTGCTGGTGAAGATGTCGATGTTAATATTACAGAAACTTCTCCTACTGGTACTGCTTCTCCTTTTTCCCCTAGACTTAGGGATCCAACTCTAGACTTCCCTATGAATTTAGTTGGAAAACTTCTAGTTTGAGTGATGAGTGCAATAGTATAAGCTTAGCTAGTTTAGCCAAAGATATTTATATGGGTAAACTGGCGGTGAATCCGAAAAATCCTTCTTTGGTTCCTGACACCGACGGTCCTGAGAGAATTGAAGGTGGTGCGAAGTCTCAGGCGAAGCCTACTTCAAAGCCTTTTTTTAGCTTCGAACCTATTATCGAGAAGCCAGCTTCTTTAGAGGGCGAAGTTCTTGTGGGTATGTATATTTGTTTTCTTCTCTTTTTTTTTTTTGAAAAGCTTGTTACTTAAAATTTTTTTTGACTGTTTGTTTTGTAGGAAAAAGTCGAGGCGAGAGGGCTCATGATCTTTGTTAAATTTGTAAAGGAGAAGCTTCATCGAAAAGGAACGAGAACTATTGGTGTTTCTTTTGACAATTTGTCGATATAGAAGATGAAGAGGCCGAGCTTGATCGGCGGCCGGTTGTCGGAATCGATGGTGAATGTTGAGATTCATGAAAAAATTCCTTGCCCTTTGAAGAAGGGCGAAAAAGTTTGTAAGTATTTTTGACTTCGATATATGTATTTTTATGACTTTGATTTGAACCTTGTTTTTCTAAGTTTGGTTTTTTTCAGCTCAATTTTTTTCCTGATGCCGCCACTTCTTCCAAAGAGAAAACTATTGATGTTGGGGCTATGAAGGATGTGGTTGGAGATCATCCGACTCGCAAGTGGTATTTTGATGCTTTGCGGAGTTGACTTCGAAGCTATAGCGAGTCTATTGACAACACTCTAAAGTTTTGCTTTGAGAGTGGTGTTAATTTGGATTCTTATAAGTTTGTCGGAGTTGGCGTGGACAAGCTTCGCGTGCTTCAAGAGGACCGAAAAGCAATCGGCTAAATGCATTGATGATGATTTTTTACGTTTTCGGATGTTGAGGCCGAGTTAGCGAAGATGAACCCATTAGAGTTAGGCGATCTTTGGTATCAACTTGATGTATAAGGTAAAATTTTTATTTGTGAATATATTTTTTGGGCGAGATTTGATCGCTTATTGGTTGATTTTGATTACTTTGTTTTCTTTTTTGCCTAGGGTGCTCTTGTGAATCGTGGTCTCGAGAAAATCCCTTGAGGATAGTTCTACGGCTTTTGTTGTTCGTGAGAAATCTTTTTTGAAAGAAATAGAATCTCCGAAATCTCGGTTAGCGGCTAAAGAAAAAGAAAGAGGCGAAAGCTGTTGATCAATTGCATGACCTTGATCGATTATATCATGAGGCGTATGATACTATCAAGGAAAAAGATCGTCAAATTGAAGTTCGCGAAGTCTACTATTGAGACTTTGAAAAGGGAAAAAGCATCCTTGGAGAGGAAAAAATCTAAAACTGATGAGCTCATGCTTGCGAAGGTTTAATAGGACTTGGGAACTTTGCAAGCAAGCTTTTGAGAAATGGGGGCTGTTGACATTTCTTAACGCAATTATAAAACCCATCCCCAATAAAAGCGTCGAAATGCGCGTGACATTCCCGATAAAACCACCATGTCGGTGATCCGAAAGGGATTGTCAACGGGATAGATCTTGCCATCTTAGATATTTCATCTGCAAGCGCATGGATCTATCATTGTAGCATTTCACCCGGAAGTATTCAGGTATCGTTATTTATATTTTCCCAAAGGAAGGCATGTGATTTAATAAGCTAGCATGGCATCTGAATAGAGGAACATGTGTTTGCTTAGACCAAATTGTTCATAACGAGGGGTAAGCAATAATGGTTTATGGATAGTGTGACATACACTTTAGAATCCACCAGCAAAAGGATAAAGAAAATAGATGAAGAATAAATGAATAACCTAATGGAGTAATTCTAATGTACCTAGTCATGGCCATACAAATGAATAGTTAGGATCATATGCAAACTGATTTAATCGTGGTTAGGTCTAGGATAACGAGGGGAACTCCCGAGGACCATCCGGCCCGAAAGGAAGCATTCTGAACTCCTCAAGACACACGAACGGGGGGGGGGGATTTCAAAGGGGCGGTCAAGGCTTGTCACGACCAAGCCGCCTACCCCCTCAACCGTGGCGTGCACTCATATTCGCGGTGTTGTAATACCGGGCACCATGCCCGCATATTAGAACACTACTCTTGTCCCCTCCGGGATCCCCACTCGTCGAATGGGATGCACTAGAATAAGAGCAAACCGATATCCCACCTCTAATCAAGTTAGGCATGTGATGATCGATGAAGAAATGTGATGAACATGTCAAGATTATAATATGTAAACTATATGCTAGTTCAAATACCAACACAAGAACATGAACAAAACTATACTCTGGTACATAAGTTAGGCCAAGAACATAGATATAGGACTTGCAAATAGAAGAATGCTCCATAGAGAAGATGTATTACCAAAGCACTTTCTTCTAGGAGACAAGCCCTCCTTGTAGCTCTTCTACTCCAAGTGCTAACCAAGAACTAAAAAGAAGAAGAAAGTAGAAGAAGAAAGAAGAAGTAGAAGAAGAGAGAGAGGTAGATGTGGTAGAGAGGGAGAGATTGCTGGTTTGCCGACTCCAAGTGGTGTGTGTTGAGAGAGGGAGAGAGGGGGCCTATTTATACACTTGGAGGAGGGGCCTAAGTGCTAAATTACACTAAAACCGACCTGGTAAACCTTCCTAATCTGAGCAAGCTGACCAACCAAGGGCGGGAATCCCCATTTGGCAGGTGCACGAACCGCCTCCCCGAGGCTGGGCGAAACCGCCTCAGGGGAGGTGCGGCCACACCCGAGGGTGGTGCACGCGCACCCCCCGGCTCGGCACGGCCCCGGTCTCGGTGGGGTGTCGTCTTCCGTCTGAAAAGTTGTGGGCGGGCTTGGCTCGGCCCAATTTTGATGTTTTGGGTCGATTTGCTCACGGGCTTGAGTTTTGCAATAATGCACTTTCGGGATGGCGTACTTTGGTCGATTTTCCACATGTTTTTATTATAAATCTACAAAATAAAATTCTAGACACTACAAGTGGAATTTATTAGTGATAAATGCATATGAGTATAAAAAAGGTGTAGTTTTACTCCTTTATGGTAGTAAGTTGACGGGAAAAAATATGTCATTGGTGGCCAGTCAACAAACTCCCTCAAGCTTACCCTTTGCGCGTCCTCCTTGAGCAAAAAAAGATAAGTACTTGGTTGTTGATCGGGAGTTGCTACTATGCCGATTACATTTCACAAGTGCCAAGGTTATAATAAGATTTTCTACTAGAGTTTGAATAAAATGGCACATCTTTTTCTCACCCTTTATTACCTTTCATCGTGGCGGGGCTTTCTAGATTTTCTCAAAGCCTTGGGCGGTTGCCAGATAGAATGGTTATAACGAGAGGTGCTTATCATTCATCCTTTTGATCAACTTTTTATCCGGGATTTTATTTGTTTAGATAATATTTATTTTTCGAGAAAGCATGGGCTTTATTGCTATATTTATTTATTTTTTTTTTGGAGAGGTGGGCTCTGCTCACCCTAGACTTTGTCTTCTATTTCCTCTCTTTCTTTTTTTTGTTAGAGATGTGGGCTCTACTCAGCCCTCGGACACTTGTCCATTTTTCGTCTCAAATATATATATATATATATATATATATATATATATATATATATATATATATATATATATATATATATATATTTTAGCATAGCCCATATCTTTTCTCTTTTTCTTACAAAGTATAGATTCCGGATGTCAAGTTTCTCTTTTTGGACGAAATCATAGCAAATCCATTTGTACCATATCATACTTGGCAACAACTTAGACTAGATAGAGCCTATGCAACCCACATGAATCAGGCCACTAAACCCAAACTTTAGAGAAATTGAATTATAAACTAGGCACAGGTGAAACATAAGACGAGCAACTATTCATCATTTCAACAAGGGACTAAGACTAAACATTTTTATAACTCATATATATAAGCATTAAGGCACAAAGAAGAGCTACTTATTCTATTTTTGGATTTTTTTTAGTTGCAAATTTTTTTTTTAAATGCAAGATTACTGGAATTTAAACATGCTAAAATAAAATAAAATTTGATGAAAATAAATATGCAATGCAATGATACACAAGGGGGGTCCTCCCCAAGCTATCTGGAGGCCCGTGGGTATCTTTTTTTTTATTTTTGTTCTTTTGAGATAGCTGCCATTTTACCTTTGGCGGAGGGTCCACTCTTTTGAGTCATTTGGATTTGGGACTTTCTCCAATTTTGTTGTTTGACGGTGCACCGGCTCCCGGAGATATGGAGGGCTGCACTTCCTTTAGCTTCCACACCTTTTTGAGGAGGAGCGTATTTTGATTGTTTCTTTTTGTTTTGGTTCTTCTTTTCGGTGTGGAGCTATCTCCTGGGGCCTTTTGTCCTTTTGTAAAGATGGGGACTCTTTCCTTCTTTGGTTTAGGGGCTGTCTTTTTCTTTTGTTCCCACCTTTTATTTTTGCCGACCGCCTTGGAAGTCTTTGCCTTGGCTTTGGTCTTTGGGGGCTGGATTTCTATTTCTTTAATGCCTTGCTCCCCATATTTTATCCAGATCATTTTGCACTCTTCTCCGAGACTCGGGGCCCGAATTCAAATTTTTCTTCATTGCCATTGATGTTAAAGCGGTTTCTCCTCGCCCCAACATCAATCTGTTACTTGGCCGGTGCTCGGGAATGGTTAGATCAAGGATGAGTGGTGTATCTTTAGTAAATTCCATGTCTAACACCACAAAGTCAACGAGGGACAAAATACCCCGGATTTTCACTGTGTATGTCCTCTGCAATCCTGCCGGATACCTTATAGACAAATCTGCCACCGTAATGTCATAGATGTTGGCTCAAGATTTGTATGTTTGAGCTTGTCGAAGACAGATTTTGGCATGACACTAACACTGGCGCCCAAGTCACACAAGGCATGGTTGAATGTTTGTGTTCCAATTGAGCAGGGAATGGTAGGGCGTCCTGGATCTTTCTTCTTTTCAGGCAGACGATTTAGGATAGCGGCACTGCACTTCGGTTAGCTTCACAACTTCCGTGGTTAGCAGTGGCCGCTTGTTCGATGATATCCTTTATGTACTTGGCATATGGCGGCACATGGAGCATATCTGGGAGTGGCACACTTACATGTACTTTTACGGATCATCTCCATGAACCGAAAGTGAACTGTTCATCCGATTAATGCGCTTTCTCTTTTCTTGTGGTGAAGGGTAGGTATGTTGTGTCACGTATATTCCAATGGTACCTCCTCCACTTCCGTTTCTTACGCCACCTTGTAGGGTTACCTCTTCAGCAGACTTCTCTTTTGTTTTCTCTCACCGTAGAATTGGGATTTGGTGGGTCACGAGTAGATTTCCCTCTTACGGTAGTTCTTTGCATTTATGCTCTCTGGGGGGTTTCGGGTTGCCTCGAAGCATTTTCTCCCACCATTACTTAGGCGGCGCGACTAGGCGGGCTATCTATGCTTCAATCTTTTTGTTGAAGTTCAACTGATTTGTCATAGCGAGAATTGAGTCCATCTAGCTTGCTGCCGACTCCTTCTAAGATGTTATCGGTCCGGCTCATCTTTTTGGTGAGGGTTTTGTTGATCTTGGCTTGGCCCAATGACGGGTCCTTCAATGATGGTGACCCGAGTTGTAGTTGGAGTTGTACCCCCAGTTTGCCTTGGAATGGTGGCCTGGACTGGTTATTCCATCCCTACCGAGGTTGGCGATACCGTTGTTGTTGTTGATGAAGGCTTCTTCGGGTCTTAGGGCGATTATCCCCCGGTGGCCAACTTCACCACACGTCTCACCGGGTCATGTGGCGCGTCCTAGGGCGGGTCTTTGTTGTGCGGTAGAGTCTGTGCTCGGCTCCTCCGGAAGATCCATTTTTTCGGCAAGCATATCCGCCTCCTTCACGGTATGCATGCCTTTTTTGTGTTTTGGCGGGCTCTGTCTTTCGCCCGGCTCCGGTTTGCCACCATTTTGTCAATCGTATCAACTGTTGCACGATCGATGGTGAGCGATAGAAATGCGCCACCAAGAAATGCGGCCGTCGAGGTACCCCTTTGATATGGCCGTGAGACCATTGTAGAAGTTACGGAGCACCAGCCAATTTTCCATCCCGTGGTGCGGGCATGCCAGAATGTATTCTTGCAGCCTCTCCCACGCCTCCGGAATGGGTTCTATAGCTGTCTGCTGGAAATTGGTGATCCTCCCCTCGGGGCATTGGTTTTGCCCATGGGAAAGAATTTAGCCGAGAACGCCGCAGAGCACTTGGCCCACGTACTGACGACTTCCTTGTCCTTGTAGAACCATTATTTCGCCTTCCCCACGAGGGAGAAGGGAAACAGCGGAGCCTAATGACGCCGGGTTCGGCGTCCTTGATGACGATGGTGTCGCATAGCTCCAGGAAGTGTTGGAGATGAGCGTTGGCGTCCTCGCTAGGCGATCCACCAGAATGGACCGGCTCGCACCATGGTGATCGGCCGGTCGCGCTCAAAGTTTTTATCCGCCACATTCACCACCGGCCCGGTGGGGTGCGTTGGTGACGGCGGGAGTGGAGAAAATCGCGTAGCGACTTCTGGGGCCATGGTTTGAGATGCGGTTGGTGCGGGGATCTCGGTTCCGTTTTGTCGGTGTTCGGCCGAAGAAGAAGCGGCACGAGACCTGTTCTTAGGAGTGCCTTTGGATCGGAGGTGAAGTTTTCCGGCAGTAGGAAACCTGACATACACTATCCTATTTTTATCCACAACAGGAGAAAACATAAAAGATTAGCCTATATGAGCAAATGGTAGCCACGCTGCGCTTCATATTCATAGCCAGCTATTTATTATATTTTTTTTTTCACAATGCCTTCCCGGACACGGCGCCCGAGAGTTGCTTGTTGACATTTCTTAACGCAATGAAAGGAAAACGGTATAAAACCCATCCCCAATAAAAAGCGTCCGAAATGCGCCGCCGACATTCCCGAAGAAAACCACCATGTCGGGTGACAAGAAAGGGATTGTCAACGGGATAGATCTTGCCATCTTAGATATTTCATCCGCAAGCGCCGCGGATCTATCATTGTAGCATTTCACCCTAAGTATTCGGGGGGTATCGTTATTTATATTTTTCCAAAGGAAGGCATGTGATTTAATAAGCTAGCATGGCATCTCGAATAGAGGAACATGTGTTTGCTTAGACCAAATTGTTCATAACGAGGGGTAAGCAATAATGGTTTATGGATAGTGTGACACACACTTTAGAATCCACCGGCAAAAAAGGATAAAGAAAAAATGATAAAAGAATAAATGAATAACCTAATGGAGTAATTCTAATGTACCTAGTCATGGCCATACAAATGAATAGTTAGGATCGTATGCAAACTGATTTAATCGTGGTTAGGTCTAGGATAACAGGGAGACTCCCCGAGGACCATCCGGCCCGAAAGGAAGCATTTACCAACTCCTACAGCACACATGAACGTGGGGGGATTTCAAGGGACGGTCAAGGCTTGTCACAACCAAGCCGCCTACCCCCTCAACCGTGGCGTGCACTCATATTCGCAGTGTCGTAATACCCGGCACCATGCCCGCATATTAGAGCACTACTCTTGTCCCCCAGGATCCCCCCCTCGTCGAATGGACGGACTAGAACAAGAGCAAACCCGAAGGAACAACGAACCCGATATCCCACCTCTAATCAAGTTAGGCATATGATGATCGATGAAGAAATGTGATGAACATGTCAAGACTATGATATGTAAACTATATGCTAGTTCAAATACCAACACAAGAACATGAACAAAACTATACTCTAGTTCATAAGTTAGGCCAAGAACATAGATATAGGACTTGCAAATAGAAGAATACTCCTTAGAGAAGATGTATTACCAAAGCACTTTCTTCTAGGAGACAAGCCCTCCTTGTAGCTCTTCTACTCCAAGTGCTAACCAAGAACTAAAAAAGAAGAAGAAAAAGTAGAAGAAGAAAGAACAAGTAGAAGAAGAGAGAGAGGTAGATGTGGTAGAGAGGGAGAGATTGCTGGTTTGCCGACTCCAAGTGGTGTGTGTTGAGAGAGGGAGAGAGGGGGCCTATTTATACACTTGGAGGAGGGGCCTAAGTGCTAAATTACACTAAAAAAACCGACACAGTAAACCTTCCTAATCTGAGCAAACCGACCAACCAAGGGGGGAATCCCCATTTGGCGGTGCACGAACCGCCTCCCCGAGGTGGGCGAAACCACCTCCTCGAGGTGGTCGGCCGCGCACCGTGGTGCTTGTACCCCCCCAGGCTCGGCCTGGCCCCCGTCTCGGTGGGGTGTCGTCTTCCGTCCCGAAAAGTTGTGGGCGGGCTTGGCTCGGCCCAATTTTGATGTTTGGGTCGATTTGCTCACGGGCTTGAGTTTTGCAATAATGCGCTTTCCTGATGGCGTACTTTGGTCGATTTTCCACTTGTTTTTATTATAAATCTGCAAAATAAAATTGTAGACACTACAAGTGGAATTTATTAGTGATAAATGCATATGAGTATAAAAAGGTGTAGTTTTACTCCCTTTATGGTAGTAAGTTGACGGGAAAAAATATGTCGTTGGTGACCGTCAACAGGGGCTATGCCTGAGGATGCTTGTTGGGATCTTGGAGAATATGACCCATTTTTCAGCTGGCTTTGTAGGTAGTATGAAGATCTTGGTGTTATGATCCAAGCCGCTGCTGATACAAGCGTTATGTACTCTACTTTCGTGCCCTCCTTCATCTTATGAAAGAAGCCAAAGATCCTTTGTATGATACCTTCGCAAGTGAGATTTTTAAGTTTCCTGGTGATGCTGTAAGCAAGATTTCTCCTCGCACACAATTGTTGTGCGGAAGTTCTTTGAGTAGTACTGGTGCAATTGTGGGCAAGAGCACCGCCTTGAGAAAGTGAAGGAAAAATGTCACAAAAAAAAAGAGAAAGTGAAGGAAAAACTAAGAAGGGTATGTTCCTTCTTCTTTTTCTTCTTTTTTTGTTTGTTTTTTTAATCTGTTTTTCGACTTTGTCTTTTAACGACTTGAAGTTGACATCTTCTTGGGAGGAAGAGAAGTTTAGGAAGCTGAAGGAAGAGGAGGAAAAGAGTTGCCCGCTAAGTTGAAGAGAAGGAGAAGAACAATGTTAGTGAGCCGGAGGGGCTAGGATAAAATTTGTGGCATAACCTTGGTAGTTTGAGAGAAAAACTTTTGTTTGCGAGACTTGTTGTAAATGTTGTTAAGTTAATGTGTTGGTTAAACTTTTATTACTTATGTTTTAAGCGAAGTTGTCATTGTAGCGAAGTTTTAATTTTTCTTGATTGTTATGGCGAGTTTTGACTTTTGGAAAATCTTGCGGGTTTCTCATGCGAAGCTTTGCAAGATATAGTTGTCGCGATGCCTCTTATGATTGCGAAGGGTGACTTTGTTTTCAAAGCTTCCGATTATTTTGAGGCTTACGGTAGTGCAAACATTGATGAGTTTGTGGATAAGTGTCTTGGGAAATCTAAGGCAAAAGATTCTTATAGGATGCCCGGGGGTTGTTGACTTCAAAATTTTGGTCAAGTAAGATTCGAGTTATTTTTGGTTTCTTTTGACTTTGACTTCCGTTTGCTCTTTTTGATGTATTTTAAGCTTTTAGTTGCTCTTCTTGTTCAAGTCGTCCCCGAGTTTTATCTTTGGGGATAGTTTGCAAGACACGGCAGATAAGATAATCAACGAGGTTGTCAAGGACATTTTTTGAGCGAAGCAGCAACTAGTGTTGCTTCTAAAGACTTTTAAATTTTAAACTTTGTATTTTGTTGTATGTAAAGCTTAATAAGTGTTTGGCACAATGTTGTATCTTTGTATATTTGTTTTGTGTAATAAAATTGTTTTTTTATTGATTTGTAAAACGCTATTCCCTCTTATGTTTTGCGAAGTAGGAGCGAAGACCTCGATTTGAAGTCAAAATTTCTCCTTAGAGAAATTTGAAAACGTCGTCCCCTTCTTTTTTTGTGAAGTAGGAGCGAAGACTTCGATTTGAAGTCAAAATTTCTCCTTAGAGAATTTTGAAAATGTCGCCCCCTTCTTTTTTGTGAAGTAGGAGCGGAGACTTCGATTTGAAGTCAAAATTTCTCCTTAGAGAATTTTGAAAAACGTCGTCCCCTTCTTTTTGTGAAGTAGGAGCGAAGACTTCGATTTGAAGTCAAAATTTCTCCTTAGAGAATTTTGAAAACATCGCCCCTTTTTTTTGTGAAGTAGGAGCGGAGACTTCGATTTGAAGTCAAAATTTCTCCTTAGAGAATTTTGAAAACGTCGTCCCCTTCTTTTTTTGTGAAGTAGGAGCGAAGACTTCGATTTGAAGTCAAAATTTCTCCTTAGAGAATTTTGAAAACGTCGTCCCCTTCTTTTTTGTGAAGTAGGAGCGAGAGACTTCGATTTGAAGTCAAAATTTCTCCTTAGAGAATTTTATGTAGGTAATGATTTTAGTTTCATACTTAAATTATACCTACTTATTAATTTTGTGAAAACTTCCTAGCCGATGTTAAAGAATTTTGCTTTTCGGCTTTTGAATAGAAAAAGTAAAGGATGCACAAGTTTGGGAAACTACTTTCTCATTTATATTTGACATGAGAATTTACAATTGAGTCTGCCTCGTTAAAAACCACTCACCCTGCGAAGGGCTTCCCCTGAGTGGAAAAAGAGTGCAACTCTTGATTGAAAATGATAAAATGCTTCTAAGAATTTGAATCTAACTTGCTTATTTACTGAAACTTCGAAAATTCTAGGGATAGTACTTGGAGGTCTTTGATGTTCCAAGTGTGGCTCAACTCTTCTCCCTTGAGGTTCTCCAAGTGGTAGGATCCTTGTGCATTTGATTTTGTTATGATTAAAGGTCCCTCCGACTTTTTCTTTGGAACTTTCCCAATCGTGTCTTCATTTCTTTTTCTTTTTCAAAGACGAAGTCTCCCAGTTGTAAATCTCTTTTACTACTTTCTTGTTGTACCACTTGCTTGTTTCTTCTTGGTATTTCCTGAGATTCATTACAGCTTGGTTTCTTTCTTCTTCGAGCAAGTCTTTTGCTTGTCTTTTTGGTCTTCTTCGCTTGTGATTTCAACACTTGTTCTTGGACCTTCGAATTGTATCTCTTCTCGAGTCATTGCTTCATCACCATATAGTAACTTGAAGGGTGTAAACTTCGTTGATCTTGTTGTGGTTGTGTTATGACTCTAATTAAACAATCCTTGGTAATTCTTCAACCCATTTTCCTTTTGGTAGTCCAACTAGATAATTTGAGATTCCCACACATATAATGCCATTTGCTCTTTCAACAGACTCCATTGGATTGAGGATATTTGATCGATGCGAAGCAAAGTTGGATTCCCATACTTTCACAATAGCTTACGAAATCTTATTTGTCAAATTGGGTTCCATTGTCCAAAGTAATGTGTCTTGGAACTCGAATCTGCAAATTATATTTTACCAAAGGAACTTCTTCATTGTTGTGGATGACATGTTTGTGATTGGCTTTGCTTCTATCCACTTTGTGAAATATTCTACGCAACAATCTGCGTATTGATGATTGCCTTGAGCCGGTGGAAGTTTCCGATTATGTCTATTCCCCATCTTGCAAGTGGCCAAGTTGGTTCAATGTGCTTTGAATTGGATTGGTCGGGGAATTTGACTTGTTTGCCGAGATTTGGCAATTGTGACAAGTTTTGACTATTTCCTTGCTATCTTTTTACGAGCTGTTGGCCAATAGAATCCTTGTCTAAATGCTTTTCCTGCTATAACCCTTGGGCCGACATGATTTCCACATGTTCCGCTATGTATTTCTTTGCAAAGAATTCTTTGCCTTCTTCGCTTGAAATGCATTTGAGTAATGGGCCATGCTTGAAAAGTTGATTGCCAATAAGCTTGTAAATTCTTGTCTTGTGCTTCATTCTTATTTCTTCAACTTTGCTTTCTCGGCTCATAAAATCCCTTAGGAATGCTATTATTTCGATATCCAATCTTTTTGCTTTTGATGATATGAATGTATTTTGGCTCTTTAAGTTTTGCTTTTATCGAAGACTCGATAATACTTGATAAAACACGCCCGTGGTAAATTTATTTTTTGGCTTCGCTTTTTGCGATTTCATCACTGTTCATTGTTTGTTCTTGAAATGCTTCACACACGTGAATCCTTCAAAATGTTTCTCTTGATCCCTTACATTTTGCAAGTATTTTGCTAGTTCTCGGATCTTTTGCCTTGTAGCTTTTCTCCACATGGCCCCGCCATGACTTGAGAGTCCGTTTTATCAAGATTTTTTGCACGCCCATTGCTCTTGCTTTGCGAAGCCCCAGCAATACTACTTCATACTCCGCGTTGTTGTTGGTGCATCGAAATTCAAGTCTTGCTGCGTATTTCATTTCGACAACGGATGGTGAAGTGATTATTGCTGCTACGCCACCTACTGCGAGCCCCATGCACCATCACAATTCATTGTCCATTCTTGGCGTGACGTAGTCCATTCTTGATGGTCTTTTTGGTCTTCGCAACTTGTTGCTTTGGTGTCCAATCTGAGATGAAATTTGCCAATACTTGATATTTTATTGTTGTTCTCTTCTCGAATTCAATGAAATATTGCGAGATTTCGATGCCCATTTTCCAAGTCTTCCCGAAGATTTCTGACTTTGGAGCACATCTTTGAGTGGTTAATTTGTTGGAATTCTCACTTTGTGGCCAAGAAGTATTGCTTCAATTTTCTTGTTGCCATAAGTACTGCATATGCTATTTTCTCAATTTCGAGTAAAATGATTTTGATCCAGATAGGGCTTCGGAGACAAAATAAACTGGTTCTTGTTTCTTCGCATGGTCTTTCTCTCTTTCTTGCACTAGTATCGCGCTTCGCTTTCTCGGATCTTTGAGATGTATAAGAGTAGTTCTTGATCAACTTTAGGTGTTGTTAATGTTGAGGGACTTGAAAGATACTTCTTTATTTCTTCAAAAGCTTTTTGTTGTTCTTCTCCTCATGTAAAGTTTGTCTTCGCTCCTTTGAGTGCTTGAAAAATTGGAAAACTTTTTTCCGCTGATTTTGATATGAAGCGGTTCAAATAAGCCAATCTTCCCCGCAATTTTTGGATGTCCTTAATGTTCTTTGGAACTTCTATTTGCATGATTGCTTTTGTTTTTTCTGGATTTGGGTCGATGCCTTTTTGTTGAAACTATGCATCCGAGAATTTTTCCTTTTGCACTCAAGGTACATTTTTTTCAGATTGAGCTTGAGGTTTGATTTTCTCAAGTTCTCAAATGTTTGCTTCGTGTCTTTCAAATGGTCTTCAAGCGTTTTTACTTTTCACTATTATGTCGTCAACATATGCCAAAGAAATTGTCTCGATTTGATCTTTGAGTGCTACCGATGTCATCCCGATGAAACTTGAACCAAATTTGCGAAGCCCTTACGCCATTCTTTGGAAACAAGAAATTCCAAATGGTGTTATGAAACTTGTCTTTTCTTCATCTTCTTTCTTCATGTAAATTTGATGATATCCCGAGAAGCCGCCGAGGAAACTTAGCATTTCACTTCCGTAGCTTGGTCGACTAATGTGTCGATTCTTGGTAACAGGAAGTTGTCTTTTAGGCAAGCTTTGTTGAGATCTACGAAATCTATGCACATTCTCCACTTTCCATTGCTTTTCTTTACCATCACGATGTTTGCCAACCAAGTTGTGAATTGGACTTCCCTTATAACTTTGGCATCTAACGGTCTTTTGCACCTCGGCCTTTCGCGGCTATTGTTCTCGTCTTTGGAGATTTTTCATAATTTTTGTTTCTTTGGCCTCGATGTTTGGGTCGATGTTTAGGCGATGCTCGATGATGTCTCTGCTGATTGCTTCTTAAGAATCTTATGAGTTGCTCTTCCTCTTCTTTTTCTAGGTTGGCACCTATGATGACTTTTTGTCTGCATTACCATTGGATCTAGCAAGACATCCTTTGTTTCGCTTTGTGACATGTCTTCGCTTTCTTTTTGTGACTTTGTGTTTTCTGTTTCATCTTCGTCTTCGATTTCCTCAATGGCCAAAACATTTCTTTTGAGCCGGAGTTGAATCTTTTTCGATATTTCTTGCTTCGCTTTGATTTCCATGAATTGATATTGGTCCATTGATTGCTGGAACTTTCATGCACAAGTAGGAGTAGTTGATTACTTGCTTGAAGGTGTTTAGGCTTCCTCTTCCAAAGATTGCATTATATTGGTCGTGCATTTCAACAACATCGAAGGCTACTTGTTCTGTTCTTGCATTGTTTCGTGTCTTGAAAGATCTTGTGCATTACAATTCTTCCAATTGAATTTATCCTTTTACCGCCGGCCAACTAATGGATATTCTCGCCTTCCCCAAGTTTTGTCTTTTGATTCCCATTGCATCTAATGTTGATGCGAAGAGTATATCGTGAGCTTCCTCCATCTACTAAGATTTTGGTGACATGGAGCGTTTCATCTTATCCACGGAAAATGCGTCAAGCTATCGCTTCGGGTCGAAGCACTAAATAAAGAAAAGGACCGGAAACGCGGCGGCATAGGAATGCATCCATCAATATTTGCCTCTATGACCATTGCATCCATGTGTGGATAATCTTTGAGCTTCATGTCTTGTTACGTGAAAATGATTGGTTGGTGTGACCATCTTGTCTTCTTGTAAGGTCCCTCCATTGTTATTGAATTGACTCTTCGAAATAGTTCCTTCTTTCGTTGTTTGTTGTATATTCTATGTTGTTACCTCCCGCATTGTCATTATTCTCGCCTCGCTTGCGCTTGACACAGTTGGTGAGGCATTCTTCTAAACATTTGGTGTGTTGTTTGCCACCGAGGCTTCGGGTTGTAAATTTTGTGCTTGTCCCCATTGTGGTGGAGCTATTGCTAGTGGTTTTCAATTGTATATTGGAGGTGGACCTGGTAGGACTTGTTGAGTGTAATTTGGATTGATGTAGGCTTGATTTTGCGATGTGCTTGCTCGAGACAGAAAAGTTTATTGATATTTGATTTTCCATTGATTTGCCCTCTTGTTGTAATTGTTCTATGCTTTTCTTCACCATTGGGCACATCTTCGATGTGTGGCCACCCCTTTGCCATGGATGATTCAATACATTTCTTCGTGCTTCAAAATTCTTCTTTTCCCAAATCTTTGATTGAAACCTCCTTTTTGGTTTGTTGTTGAAGTTTCGTTGTTGTACCGACTTCGCCGATTGTTTTGTGCTTGAATGTTGTCTTCGCTTTTGCTCATTGTTGATCCGGGGTTTACGCCGAAGTGGTGGTTGGTATTGATGGTAGTATGGTCTTCGCCAAAATTTTGCCGCGAATTGGTTGTTTGTCTTCGCTGATTTTTCTCGTGCATTTTCTTCTTGATCTTTTCACCGAAATCATCATCCGACCTTAACGTATTTATGGATTTCTTCATATAATTGAGCGACAATTGTTGGTCTTTCTCTTTTTAGATGCGAAGACAATTGTCCGCCTCTGGCCTCTGGATTGTGGCAATGATGACGACTTCGTCAAACTTCGGGATTTGTGTTTTCATTTGGATGAATCTCTTGTAATATTGAATTATTGGCTCTTTTGGAAATTGCTTGATATCGAATGGATCATTGCACATTAGGCCTGTTGTTGACACCTGTTATAGCATAATATTACTAGTCAACTAAATATGAAATAAGGGCATAAAATGAATATCAACATAGACTAGGGGTATTACTAACATAATTCCACGAGCTTTGGTGATTTATATCTTTTTAGGGACTTAACGGATAAATGCAGAAGAAGAATGGAGAAAGTTCCGAATAAACATCCCATACGATGACAAGACTTGACCGTGAAATAACTTCGACCGAAAAAGTGGACTAAAACATTCTAGAAGACACCGTAAGACACCGGAAGGAAGGTGACATGGTTGGGCCACACCGGCCCGGGCGGTCGACCTATTTTGCTATTTCGACCGCCGAGCTCACGATTGCCCAATCCAGCTCATCTTCCTAGGTCGGGTTTGTAACCGACTTTGAGGTTGTATCTACACCGCTGCCATGGTCGGTTTGATCCAAGGGCTATCGTTCATCGCCAAGGGCTATATAAGAAGACCCCCCTACCCCCAGGGTGAAACCCTAACTCATCCTATCTCATTCTACTTCATTATCTTTCAGTTGTAGAGGTGTCCCAATGTAAGGATAACCTCTCTCGGGATTAGTGAATTAGAAGTAGATTAGAAGAAGATTAGCCATGTAATTAGAAGTAGATTAGACATATAATTAGAAGTAGATTAGATCTAACTTATATCTAATCAAGAGTAAAGGAGAGTTGAACTATACTTTGGTTCTGGAGAGTAAAGGAGAGTTGAACTATACTTTGGTTCTGGAGATGTCTACAGAGTTTGGTATGTTTCATATCTTATCTTTGGATGACTTGTGATTTATATATTTATCTTCTCTATTTACTTCCATGTTTTACATATGGTTAAGTATAGTTGTCATGTTATTGCATGGGATCTCCGCTTGTATTGAGCGCTCTAGTTATTCTAGGTAGCTAGAGTAGTAATCGATAGTATAGACATGGTGTCTAGGCTATAGGTTACCTGAGATTGAACCCAGGTGGTGACAGCCCTGATGGCCGACGTATTCCACCACGTTCGGGTTGGTGTTTGTAGGACCTTGTCAGACCTTCCTAGCTCCCTTCCCATCCCTTTACGTGGTTAGTGCTCTGATGTCCCGAAGTGTTATGGTATGATTGCTATCAAAGAACCTAAGTAATAGAGAAGTACCTAGGAACTTAAATCTCTCTCTTTGACCTCTTGTTTGGTTTAGATATTCTTTGACATCTTAGGTAGGTTATTATTTTATGCTTTGTTATTTACTTACCCTTTAATATTTACCCCCTCACTATAGTCTAGTGGTTTGCTAAGTTAGTAGATGCATGATTGTGACTTATTAGATTCTTTAGCCAAAGCTTCCCTATGGATACGATACTCTAGAATACTCATCCTAGGGAAAAGCTACAATGGTAGGTGTTCTCAGTAAAACTGCGTAATCCTTCATATTCTTTTTGCACTTAACAAATGCCAACACTGTGTGTTGGAATCCTTGGAAATCAACTAACAGGGTTGTTCGAAGTTGTTCCCACCGATGCAAAGGGATTAGAAACGAACTAGTAGATCAATACAAGAGGCACACAAACAAGACAGATAAACTAGATGAAATTGTGACTCACAGTTCCCTTCTAGTGATCACCACACAGTGTGAATAATTTGTATTAACTTCCAAAACTGTTCTCCTCCCAAACCTCTTATATATATATATATATATAGCTGACCATGCAAGGCCATTAAGACATAGGCCACGCAGGGCCAACATGATAGGAGCTGAAAAGCTTATAACTGATGCATGCATACATGCATCATGACTCTTATGTTTATTGGAAAATAAATACTATAGCTGCTAGGCTTCCAAAAGTAGTAACTGACACATTATTTCTCTCCATCATCCTCCCTGGGCTGCAAAGAACTCGACCTCGAGTTCGTGTTGCCATCATTCAGTGGATCACCATGATATGGCAGAAGGTGTTTCACATTGAACACATCGATGTACGCAAGTGGCTTGGTAGTTTGAGCTGATAAGCATTATCATTTATCTTCCTTAGAACCTTACATGGCCCAATCTTCCGTTGACTTAACTTACTATACTGTCCAGCAGGGAAACGATCTTTGGTTAAGACAGCCCACACATAATCGCCAACTTGAAACACAACATGTCGACGATGTTGGTCAGATGCAGCCTTGTATTTAGCATTGCTCTCACAGAGCCTTTGTTGAACTAACTTGTGAATCATGCCAAGCTCTGCAATTAAATCATCAGCATTGTGGCTTTTCTTCCCAAGAGAAGGCAGAGGTGTTAATTCAAGTACACCATTGGGAACTCTACCATATACTATCTCAAATGGAGAAAATCCAGTGGAACGATTTGGAGTGCGGTTGAATGCAAATTCTGCATAGGATAAAGCCTTGTACCATTGTTTTGGTTTGTCACCAGCAAGAGTCCGTAACATATTTCCCAAGCTCCGGTTCACAACCTCTGTCTGACCATCCGTTTGTGGATGGTAAGCAGTACTAAAATTCAAAGTTGTCCCCATTTGCCTCCACAAAGATCGCCAAAAATGAGACATGAACTTAGTGTCTCGGTTAGAAGTAATACTATGTGGAATACCATGGAGGCGCACAACCTCACGAAAGAACAAATGAGAAATTTGACTTGCATCAGATTTCTTCCGACAAGCTATAAAATGAGCCATCTTGCTGAACCGATCAACCACAACAAAAATAGAGTCAACACGATGCTGCGTACGGGGAAGGCCCAACACAAAATCCATGCTCAGATCTTTCCATGGCCCATCAGGTATAGGTAGTGGCATATACAAGCCTGCATTAGTAGTTGTTCCTTTGGAAACCTGGCAAATATAACACCGTTGCACAAACCGTTCCATATCTCTACGAGCATGAGGCCAAAAATAGCTTTGCAATAATATTTCAACAGACTTGTCTCTGCCACGATGTCCTTCATTGTGAATCTCCTTGATAATCAATTCCCGAATAGAACAATCAGGAATACAGAGCTGAGACCCGCGAAAGAGAAAACCATCATGGACAGTATATTGTGCTGACCTCTTGGCTTGTGCAGAGCTATAAAGGGCGCTGAAGTAAGAATCAGAAGCATAGAGCTCTGGAAGCAAATCAAACCCAGTGACTTTAATCCTTGTCATGCTTAGGCAGTGTGCTCGAGGACTGAGTGCATCAGCCACTCTGTTTTGTGCACCAGATTTGTGCTTCAAAACAAAGTTATATTCTTCCAGGAAGCTAACCCATCGTGCTTGTTTGTGATTCAAAGTAGCTTGACTTCGAAAATGTTTAAGTGCTTCATGGTCACTGTAGAGAATAAACTCATGATGCAACAAATAATGTAGCCAATTTTGCAAGGCCCTAACCACAACATATAGTTCAGTTTCATAAGTGGAATATCGAAGTAGTGCTCCTGTCAATTTTTCACTGAAGAAAGCCGCAGGGCGAGAGCCTTGACTGAGAACAGCACCAATTCCTACTCCAGAAGCATCACAATCTACTTCAAATAACTTGTCAAAATCTGGTAAGGCCAAACAGCCAGCAGAAGCAATTTTTGTCTTTATCTCCTCAAATGCATTACGTGCATATCATCAGTGAGTACAAACATTCCACTTCTTTTCATGCAGTCAGTAAAAGGCACCATGATGATGCTAAAATTCCGAATGAATCTCCGATAAAAAGAAGCAAGACCATGAAAACTACGAGCCTCTGTTAAAGTACGTGGAGCAGGCCAATTGGTAATAGCTGCAACCTTAGTTGGATCTGGTTCTAAGCCTTTGGCTGATATAGTGAGGCCCAGAAAATTCACTGAATTAGTCAAAAGCTCACACTTCAATAAGTTGGCATATAATTTCTCACGCCTTAATGCAGAGAGCACTTCTCTCAAATGATGTAAGTGTTGATCCATGCTGCTACTGTATATGAGTATATCATCAAAATATACAACAACAAACTTCCCAAGAAAAGGTTATAACACATGATTCATCAACCGCATAAATGTACTAGGGGCATTAGAGAGACCAAAAGGCATAACCAGCCACTCATAAAGTCCGTCTCTTGTTTTGAAAGAGGTCTTCCATTCATCACCAGGATAAATTCTCAATTGGTGATAACCACTCTTCAAATCAATTTTGGAAAACACCACGACACCTACCAGATTATCCAGCATATCATTGAGTCGAGGAATAGGAAAGCGATACTTAATGGTGATCTTATTGATCGCTCGAGAATCCACACACATACGCCAGGATCCATTCTTCTTTGGTGTCAGTAATACTGGAACAGCACATGGACTCAGACTAGGACGAATAAAACCCTTATCAAGCAATTCTTGCACTTGTCTGTTCAACTCATTGTACTTTGTTGGATTCATGCGATAAGCTGGACGATTTGGCAAACTAGCTCCTGGTACTAGATCAATTCGATGTTGAATGTCCCGCATAGGAGGTAGTACAGATGGGAGTTCTTGAGGGAACACATCAGAAAATTCCTGAAGCAGCCCTTGTGCCTCTTTGGGTACTGTTATGCCATCTCTTTGCTCTACAACTAACAATAAGTAGACATCTTCTCCCTGTGCCTGATGCAAAAATTGCTTGAAGGACACTAGAGTGGTGGCTCCAGATGATTCCCCACCATTTGATGTTGATATATCTTCCATATTTACTGGATTCAACACAAACTTTTGCCCATTTTTCATAACAGTATATGTGTGCTTGTGGCCATCATGCATTGCATGTCGATCATACTGCCATGGTCTCCCAAAAATGAGATGACTGACATCCATATCAACCACATCACATTCAACCTCATCAAAAAATTTGTTACCAATGGAGAAAGACACCAAGCATCTAAATTTAACCTTTGATACTTTATCAGATTTGAACCACATCATGTTATAGGGATGAGGGTGTTTGATTTTCTCAAGGCCAAGTTTACTAACAGCATCTTCAGATATTATGTTCTCCCAACTACCATTATCTATAATGACATGGCATACCTTACCACCAATGGTACATCGAGTGTGGAATAGACTCCGTCTTCGCCAATCTTCATCATTCTTCGGTCGAGCTGCCAATGCACGCTCCATCACAAGCATCGGCCCGGTATCTCCTTAAAGTTCAACCTCATCCTCCTGTTCTTCATCATAATTGTCATATACAGGAACGCCTTGCTGATGACTTTCTTCATCAAATTCAGCCATCAAGCCCTTACCATCCCGACTGTTACTCTTTGGACAGTCCCTCTGCAGATGGTCTGAAGAGCCACACTTGAAACAATGGCCCCTAGAAGATGATGATTTTGGTGCTTCAGCAGTTCCCTTGGCCTTGGGTGCAGAGCCAGTAGATCGCATATCTCTGCTGCCAGTAACATCCATTGCTGATGTTGGACTGTTATTTGAACGCCAGGCTCGCTGCTGTTGTTTCTCAATAGTGACAGCCCGTTGATATGCCTCTGAAAGTGTGAAATTTGTATGCAAAGCCAGCACATCTTGGATCGATTTACGCAGGCCACCAACATACCTTGCCACCAATTGGCTTTTAGAATCACTCAAGTCATTACGTGAGACTAGTTGATAGAATTGATCTGTATATTCATCCACACTCATAATGCCTTGGCGAAGACTTTGGAGCTGCATAAATAATGTTTCTTCATAATTAAAAGGAAGAAATTCCCGCTGCATCTTTTCCCTCATGGCCATCCATGTATCAATTTTTGTCGACTCTTCTCTAGATTCTTCCACCAAACAGATGCACGCCCCTTCAGTCGCATTGCAACTGCAGGGACACGCCCTTCCTGAGGCACATCTGCATATTCAAATATGCGTTCAACCTGATCCAACCAATCCACAAAATTTTCAGCAGAGAGCCCTCCTGAAAACTGTAACACCCGTGTTTTTGCATCATTTTAAAAATCACTAAAAATTTGAACTTTTCAAGTTACAACTAAAACTTGATTTATTTTTCCGCTAAACCGAAACCCTGTTTGCGAAAACCTGCAATCAAACCCTCACCATCTAGAAATAGGAAACCTTGCTTGATTGCTTGATGAACTTTATGGTCGCAAAAGGATGCAAGGTATGTTTTAGATTTTAATTATGGAAGATGTTGCATGAGAAATGGTTTACAAATTCTTCTCTGGGAATAATAAATACGAAACTTCGTGTGTACCAAAAATACATATAAGTATTCTACAAGCACAATAAATGAATATTCTCGTCCATAAAGGTCACGGGAATATAGAGGTGCTTGCATAAATATTTATAAAATGTATAGTGCACATGAAATAACGAGAACTCGGGGGAAAACATGTGTGCATAAATATTTCTGCAAGTACAATATAATAAATATTTTCATGAACTAAAGTCATGAGAATTTATGTGAGTACTCGTGCAAATATTTACAAAATATATGGATACACACATAAGACAAAAGGGGAAAGAAAGAATAAAGAATAGGGAGAAGGAAATAAGAAAAAGAAAAGAGAAAGGAAATTGAGAAAGGCCGTCGGGCTCATTCTCTTCCTTCCCTCTTTTCGGCCCGATCCAACCGGCCTCCTCTTTCTCTCCCTTCCTTCCCTTCGCATTACACAGGCCGGCCCAAAGAACCCGCTGTTGGTATTTATTAAGTGCAAATAGAATATAAAGGGTTCATAAGCGCCGCAGAATAAATATACCATTGTAGCTTTTACCCGAGTATTCGAGTATCGTTATTTATATTTTCCACGGGGAAGCAAGGGTAAAGACTATGATAAATTACCATCATGTATCTACTAACTTATTATATCAACTAAACTAAAGTGAGGGGTAAATAATGTATATGATATGAATGATAATTAATAGCACTTAACCAGGAGAATATTATAATATAGAATAGATAACTAGGTCGAGAGGACAACGGGAGAGATCTAGGTTCCTGAATACTTCTCTAGTACTTTGGTTCTTGAGTAACTAAGGCATGAAAAGGTATAGCGATCATATAAGAACACTTCGAACAGCGGTACCGTCGATCCTCGAAAAAGACTGGGAAGGGGTGATCGGGAGAAAGGCCGCCAAAAAGCTCTCTGAATCACCAACCCGAACGTGGTGGAATACAAAAGACAGACGGGGCTGTCACCCCTGGGGCTACCACAACTAACCGTGGGATTGGGCGCAATCTAAGGTAACCTCTAGTCTAGACACCATGTCCACACTATTAATTACTACTCTAATCATCATGAATAACCAGAGCACTCAATACGGCGAAGATCCCATGCAATTATATAACAACTATATTCTAATCAATAAATGAAAGGTATGAAAGTAACTAGAGAAGATAAATATAATTATGGCATAAAGTCTAATAGAGTTGAGATACAAAGATATACCGAACGCTGAAGACTTCTCGAGCGGAGCGCGCAGCTCCGCTCTCCCTAACTCTCTACTAGATCTATTCTATTACATTGTAGCTGTCTAATCTAATTCTCCAGCGTCGTGCCTCCATCGATGTATGAGATGATCTGAAATTGATCTTATCGGATGATTGATGATTAGATGAGGGGTCTAGGGTCTCTATATATATGGGTCTTCTCCTATCCCTTCGGCTTCAGCAGGCGTCTGCGGTACTAATCCGGTGTTTGATCTTAATCCATCCCGTGCTTCTACCGACGCCCTCGGATCGAACCGACATCAAACAACCGGTTTTGATTGCATCTTGGAGGCGGTGGAGGAAGCTTCGGAAGCGGGGCGATATGGCGGAGGTGGCAGGCCCGATCGGCCCAATAATAGGGCCCGATCGGCCCGGGCGGGGCCCACCGGGTCCCCGTCGTGCGTCGTGGCTTCTCGGACCTTCGGACTCCTAATTTACGGGTGTTAAGTCTTGATCATGTCGGGATTAGTCCGGAGCCTTCTAGAGCCTTTCACCGGAGTTGGATTGCATTACGTTGCGTGGTCGTATGGCTCGCCGAATTCGGTGTTTTCTGTTTAGTCCCCGCAAATCATAACTTCACCAAAACTCGTGGAAATATGTTAGTAACACCCTATTCTAAGTTGGTATAATTATATATACCCCTTTCTCATGTTTATTTGATTAATAAATTTATACGATAACAGTGTCAACAAACTCCCCAAGCTTACCCTTTGCTAGTCCCTAGCAAAGCTATATGCTATAGTAGGATCGGGGAGTTGCTACTACGGCTTTCATACCTCGGAAGCCTTTGTGTTTATCGAAAATAAATTCTCCTCTTAACTAGATTGCTCTCTCATATCTCATTTTACCATGGGGCGTAGCCTTTCACGAATCATAAGCAATTAAAAACAGAATAATCAAGTCAAGTACCATGTCTCAAGTTCTTTGATCAACTATCATCACAGGGGTTTTGCAATATTTTTCAAAAGAAACTCGGAGATCCTATGTATGACCCTCTTAAGTAGATGGTGGTAGTGGAATTACACATGTGGTAGGACATACATAGTGGGATGATAGTGGTGAAGTGAATGAGGATGAAAGGTAAATAGCCTTTTAGCCTTTTTCTAGTATTTTTTCTTCTCAAGCATCTTGAACTATATCTCTCTTTCTAAAATTGCTAAGGTCTGGGCTAACCATTCTTGGAGAGGTGGGCTTTGCCGGAATTGTGTCCATTTTTTCTCTCTCCTTAGAGATGTGGGCCCTACTCACCCCCGGACACGTGTCCTTTATTCATCTCTAAATATATATATTTTTATTATTAGGGAGGTAGGCCCTTCTCGCCTAGTATGACTTTTGTCCGTTACTCTCCCTCTCTCGTCTCACTTTTCTCTCTAAATATTTATTTTTTTTTCTTTTCTTTTCTTTTTTTTTTTTTTTTCTTTTTTCTTATTTTTTTTTTTTTTTAGAATGTAGCCCAGCCTCTATTTGGCATAAAAAAAACACCGAGAGAGTCATATCCAAAGATTGCAAGAGTTTATTTTTTTTTTTTTATAACTATGGCTAGGTGATGGAGTATGGGGAGGCGTACTTCGGGTTAGAAGCGTATTTGGTGGAGTGGGATCACGAAAGATAAACTCTTAAGGGTCATAGCTAAGGAACTCATCATGTAATATTTTATAATTTTCAAAGATAAAAACCGAATCGGGTATCTCTAGGAATATGATAAATAGCAGCTCAACTTTTCATGTATCTTTATCCTCCAACGCTAAGACTTCGGATTAAGCATGTGCTTCCCACAGTGTTGGGTTTTAGAGCAAATTAAGCATTTAAAGCTTTGGGGAGAATCTAAGTCTGAATTGTAAGTACTTTAAAAAGAGGATTTTATGGCGGAGCAACTATTCATCATTTCCTTAGCATAGGGATCATCTTAATTTTAATTTTATTCTAGCAAGCATAAGCACACTATTTATTTATTTATTTATAAACTATATATATAACTTAAACTTTTTATTTAGTTTTTCTATAGTTATGCATATTTTTATATTTTTTTTAACAAACCAAATTAGTAGTAAATAAAGTAAAGGATAAGAGTACTTACGGATAATGGGGGTTGCACTCCCCAAAATTTGGATCTTGACGTCTTCTAAAGATGTAGAAGTGAGGTAGAAGCGTGGTGGTGTGGTAGGTTCATGCTAAACAATGAACGTGCACACCGATGATTCTTTTCTCAAAAAATATTAGTGGGCGTATACCCGAAGGATTGCTACTAATTGAAGAACGGGTTGTTGTCCATAGGTTGATATAAACTCATTTATGCTAACAAAAAGATGGTTCTTTGATTACTTTAGCACATATATTATTTATCATTTTTTTTTTTAAACTATGTTCTTAGCTGCACTCTAGCATGGATCAAGGCAAATGTAACTTTTAGCAAAAGACAAAATAAATAATGTGATACTTACGGATCTTTCTTCTATGAGGAACGATCCGGGTCTTTCTTACCGCACGAGTTATTGGAGTTCATCATACGCCTTGCTTCATCTTCATCCGTGAGTTGATCTCTTATCTTACCCGAATTGGATTTGAGAATTTTCTTTTTTTTCGAGGGGTTAGTCCAACAATAGCCAATGTCTACACAAGCAATTATTAGTTCAATAATTAAACTAGACTCCATGTCTAATTTAACTAAGGAAAGCGATATAACCTAAGCACCACGCTTATGTTTAAAAGCTAATGGAAGTATGTTGAATACTTCCAAACTAAAAGCATGCATGAGCAAACAAAGATAGCATGAAAGCACTATAGAGATTCACTTAAAAAGAGATTAAAGAGCATGATCATGGTGAGGATAATATTTATTATTATTATTTTTTTTTTTTTTTTATATGTAACGACATGATGGGTGATTGCAAAGAAGTTAAACATGCAATGGATTTACTATGAGAAAACATAAACTAAGTGGAGTGAATGCATGGATTATTCAAAGTAAACATGCAATGCAATGCAACAATTGAAAAGATAACTACTCATAAATTAAAGTCCATGAGCAAGACTTTCTCACCTTTGATCATACTTACCATGACTCACTAATAGAGTTTGTAAGTTGTGCAGCTTCTACTTTCGTCACTTGAGATGTGCTTTGAATTCTTGTGACGGTGACCTTTTCTTCAATCTACACATGGTTAGAATAATATATATAAATGTACCTAAGAGATGGCGGGGCTCCAAAGTTGATGGATCTTGATGCTCAAACACCTGGTTTCTCCTTTTGGAAGCTTGCGAAAGGTCATGATTTGCATCAAATGTCCCGTCTATTCCACACTCAACGTAACAAGGGTAATCCTACTAAAGCTAGTTAATATACTAAATTAGCGTATATCAAGATCATTATCAAAATCTTTACGCCAATTGCTTCCCTAAGAACTGGCGCCAAAAAGCTTGTTGGTATTTATTAAGTGCAAATAGAATATAAAGGGTTCATAAGCGCCACGTAATAAATATACCATTGTAGCTTTTACCCTAGAGTATTCCAGAGTATCGTTATTTATATTTTCCACGGGGAAGCAAGGGTAAAGACTATGATAAATTACCATCATGTATCTACTAACTTATTATATCAACTAAACTAAAGTGAGGGGTAAATAATGTATATGATATGAATGATAATTAATAGCACTTAACCGTGAGAATATTATAATATAGAATAGATAACTAGGTCGAGGGACAACGGGAGAGATCTAGGTTCTGAATACTTCTCTAGTACTTTGGTTCTTGAGTAACTAAGGCATGAAAAGGTATAGCGATCATATAAGAACACTTGAGCAGCGTACCGTCCCCGATCCTCGAAAAAGACTGGAAGGGGTGATCGGGAGAAAGGCCGCCAAAAGCTCTCTGAATCACCAACCCGAACGTGGTGGAATACAAAGACCGACAGGCTGTTGTCACCCCAGGGCTACCACAACTAACCGTGGGATTGGGCGCAATCTAAGGTAACCTCTAGTCTAGACACCATGTCCACACTATTAATTACTACTCTAATCATCATGAATAACCGAGCACTCAATACGGCGAAGATCCCATGCAATTATATAACAACTATATTCTAATCAATAAATGAAAGGTATGAAAGTAACTAGAGAAGATAAATATAATTATGGCATAAAGTCTAATAGAGTTGAGATACAAAGATATACCAGAACGCTGAAGACTTCTCCAGAACCGGAGCGCAGCTCCGCTCTCCCTAACTCTCTACTAGATCTATTCTATTACATTGTAGTCTAATCTAATTCTCGAGCGTCGTGCCTCCATCGATGTATGAGATGATCTCGAAATTGATCTTATCGGATGATTGATGATTAGATGAGGGGGTCTAGGGGTCTATATATATGGGTCTTCTCCTATCCCTTCGGCCGGTGAGCGTCGCGGTACTAATCCGGTGTTTGATCTTAATCCATCCCGTGCTTCTACCGGCGCCCTCGGATCGAACCGACATCAAACAACCGGTTTTGATTGCATCTTGGAGGCGGTGGAGGAAGCTTCCGGAGCGGGGCCGATATGGCGGAGGTGGCGGGCCGATCGGCCCAATAATAGGGCCGATCGGCCCGAGGCGGGCCCACTTCCGGGTCCGTGGAGTCGCGTCGTGGCTTCTCGGACCTTCGGACTCCTAATTTACGGGTGTTAAGTCTTGATCATGTCGGGATTAGTCCGGAGCCTTCTAGAGCCTTTCTCGGAGTTGGATTGCATTACGTCGCGTAGTCGTATGGCTCGCGACTTCCGGTGTTTTCTGTTTAGTCCCTCGCAAATCATAACTTCACCAAAACTTCGTGGAAATATGTTAGTAACACCCTATTCTAAGTTGGTATAATTATATATACCCCTTTCTCATGTTTATTTGATTAATAAATTTATACGATAACAGGTGTCAACACCCGCCAAGCCTCTCGGCCCAGCATCCAAGCAACCAGGCCCGCTCGGTTTCCCTCCTCCGGTCTCCCTGACGCGTGGGGCCTAGGCGTCGACACCGTCTCCTTCTTGGAGCCGGGCGACCAGCGCCCAAAGACCGCGGCCCGCCCTACGCTGCCCGACACATGTCGAGCCAAGGAGGAAGGCGACCACCGCCGCCCGCCGTCGTCGGCCTATGTGCTGAACCGTCCGTCTGCGGTGCCCTGCCGTCATGCTCACAAGCGCGGTGGCGACCGTCAACTCCCACGGCTCCCGCGGACCTCGTCAGTGCGTCGTCGCCCGGTAGATGACAAGACCACACGAGGTGCGGATGTAGCAGCGCTGCGGGTGCCACGCAGGCGCAACGCCCTCACGATGTCCTCGAAAGCGGCGGCTCGGTCGCGACCACGGCACGCTGCGAACGAAACTCGAAAAAACTGCCGCCATGGCCGACGGCCGCGGCCCTTGTAACCGGCCTTTGACTTCGATGGCGGCTCACGCTCGAGGCAAGCACAGCGTGCCCCACTCCGCGCACTAGCCGTAATCGGAGGAATATCGGGAGTGGAGAAAAGACCTGCCGGCCAGGGAGCTCCATGGTTACGGCGCCTCATAAATAGGCCTCGCCGACCCTCAATCGACCTCGCCCCTCACACGACGAGCTCCGCTCCATCCTAGGAACATGCGATTTTCGCGCTAGCTCCCTCTCCTTCCCTCGTCGCCAGAAATCGGATTTCCCTAAATCGAATCCGCCGCGCCGGAGAAGAAGTCCGAGCTCCGCCCTACAAGGTCGTCGTCGGTTGATTGGTCGCGTGGTACACACCCCTACTCCTCCTCTTTCGTTTTCCCCACTTATCCTGCCTCTACGCCCACATGGCCCACCGGGCCGGATCGCCGCCATCGAACACCGCCATACACCGCCCGAGGAGATGAGCCACCCCGCCGACACCGCCACCACATCGAAGGTGCAGGATGACGAGGGGGACAGCACGAGCCCCTCGCGACGAAAGCACCAAGTGGAGGACGCCGATTCCGGGGCGACTCCGGGCGCATCCACCGCCGCACGGGTGCGACAGATGGGTCCAACCGTCGCCGTCTCTCCCAACGCAATCGGCGTCGAGGAAGAACCAGCCGGAGGTCGCCACGCCCCTCCCCGCCCCCCGCTCCGTCTGGCAACCGCTAGGGGCGACGTCATTAAACACGGGCGCTGAGGTGTCGACCACCGTGGCGCCCGATGGACCCGCGCACCCACGTGTATGATGTTTTTGCGGTACACAAGTGTAATTGCTTTCTGACTACTCGATAAGTGTACACAATACTTTATAAATCCTATTTCCCATGTCGGGAAAAATTCCCGGAAAATTTGTAAATTCATTATTTGATTTATAGAATTTTATCATGTAATTACTTCCAATATTATTACATGATAAAATTATATTATAATATTACCCTAATGATTTAATTAGGGATTAATATTATAAACTCCATAACTCATGCAATTTGACTCCGTTTAGCGTGAAAGCGACTTCCATAATTCATCTAAAATCTAGCTCTATGCATCTAACCCATTGCCACCATAATGTTCCATGTTTGTTTTGTATGCTCTAGTTCAAGCTAGGTTATCAACGTATCGCGTCGTAGTTCTACATCGACCGGTTAGGAGTTTCCGTTCGAGCACGCGCTAGAAGACGTTCGACGCCGTGCGGTCGTAAGAACCTCGAGGCAAGTCCTTACCCCTTAACCTGACCTAACTCCTATAATTAATAAAATGTTAAGATAAGAATAACCGGGGCAAACCGTGCGGGAGTACTCATGGGTTATGTGCGTGAGGCTTCGCTAGGCTTTGCCGTTAACTAAGTAATAATGTGAACCTTCCCAACAAAAAGGTGAGTGGTGATAGTCTACATGGAGGTGGACTAATCACAATTGGGGATGAATCCCACGGAGAGATGCTCGCCTCCCTAAGGACCGGTTCATAGACCTTCTACCTAGTGTAATATCTTTGCGTCAGCCACCACACGGGGGATGGGGCGGCTTGATTCCACACCCGTTGGGTTGAGGTATAATTGTATGCCTAGGTGGCGGTGGTAGGCGAAGGGCTATCGGGGGTGACTTCGGATGCTAGGTGATCTTCCGAGGCCGGGTTGGCGTGGTTGCTTTGTGATCCTCCACGTAAAACTTTTGGCGCAATGTTATCGTATCACGAATTATTAAGTTGGCGAGTCTTTGAGTGATCATCCAAATGCCGAGTGCTAATGGGATCTTTGAGTGACCTTCCCATTCCCGGCCCAGAAACCTTTGGTGAAGATTATACCAATATACCTAGGGTAGCACCCAAGCGGGTACGGATCTCGTTGGACCTCATGTCGACCCGCGATCATGGAAGAGGATGTGTCCATCGTGTGGGGAAAGTGTACAACCTCTGCGAGTTAAATGAAATATATTCGAATAGCCACGTCCTTGGAATGGGCAAGTGCTAGGCCTGAACATCTATGATTAGTTATACACTTATGAAGACTAACCTGTGGTGTCATGACAAAGGTGATGATATGAGATAACCGGGGAACTAGCGAGGAAGCGATTTTAGAGACTTCTGCTAGGGCCCAACCCTTAATAATTACAACCCCAGGTTTGGGACTTGCCGAGAATACGTTTGTACTCACCCCTCTATTTTACTGAGATATCGGCACATGTGAAGGTAAGATCAACGACAAGTAGAGGACCAGCGTATCGTAGGAGTTCGTAAAGTATTTGCTTAGGAGAAGGGCGTGAAGCCCGGATTTCATCCGTGCACAAGTCTACGTAGATGCGGGGCGGTGTCATAGTTAATCCACCGCTTCTCGGTTGGCCAACTCGATATTGTAACCCGGCTTGGTGACCCTTCGCCGCCCTTTGTAAGCCCCTTTCCATCCTATATTTTTATAGCTTGGTTTATTATTATTTACTGTTTACCAATATCTTTACTAATAGGCGTGTTTATGGCGTGATCCTGGCGCAAACACGTGCGATTAACGACCCATTAAAAGTGGGGCGTGACAAAAACTTCGGGTAAATTTACTCTAAAACAACAACGCCCGGTTGTCTTCCGTCAGCGGGGACCGCGACCCCTTCCACGTCGATGCCGTGCAAAAGGATTTACTTTAGGACGCCTCGGTCACTTTCTCAAGAGCTTTGCTGTCATATTCAGCGTCTTCATCATCCTGGTCTTCGGCAAGTCCCTCCGTCGCCTAGTATCAGCCAATTGAGCCATCACGAATCTGCATGGCCTCCATTTGCTGTACTAGGGTCTGCACTTGATGTCTCAACTCTCGATCTTGATCCCTTAGTCGGCATCGATGTCCCGCAGGTTGCGATGACGGCGGGGAGTCTCATCATGAGACTCCTCTCCCTCAACGTCACCATCCCGAGCATATCATTTGGGGTGGACGACGACCTCGATTTCTTAAGCCCTCCGGCATGGACTCGAACCTCCGCTCAATACCAACTGATGTAGTGGATTAGAACGAACTAGTAGATCAATACAAGAGGCACACAATCGAGACGGATAAACTAGATGAAATTGTGACTCACAATTCTCTTCTAGTGATGACCACATAGTGTGAATAATTTGTATTAACTTTCAAAACTATTCTCCTCCCAAACCTCCTTACATATATATATATATATATATATATATATATATAGCTGACCATGCAAGGCCATTAAGACATAGGCCACGCAGGACCAACATGATAGGAGCTGAAAAGCTTATAACTTACATGCATGACTCTTATGTTTATTGGAAAATAAATACTATAGCTGCTAGGCTTCCAAAAATAATAATGGCGACACATTATTTCTCTCCATCACCAGGCTTTGGATCTTGGCTTGAGCGAAGCATACCACTTTTGAGCGGGTCCCTGCATTGCCATTATGAGAGCTTTTGCTAGTGTTTTGTCGTCTCCTCCTCCTGATTCAACAGCTGCTTCAAAGCTCATCAAGAATTGTCTTGGATCTGTTAGGCCTTCGTAAGTTGGTATGATGTTGAACTTGAAGCCTTTTGGACATTTTGCCATTTGTAGGTCTACCCGACAATGGAGATTCGGATCAATTGTGACTATTGCCTTTTTCGTTGTTTTGGTCTTTCTTGGCTTACTGTTATGATGACTTCCACGGTCTTGGTTATTAAGTTCTTCACTCAATCTTTTTCATTCTGCTTCGGCTTCTTCAATTCTTTGCTTCAAAGTCTTTTCTCTTGTTCGGCTTTGCAAGCCTCAAGTTCTTTTCTGTTTTCTTGATCAATTCTTCTTCTAGTTCTTGTAACTTTCTTGCTTCTTCGCTTTGATCTTAGTTTGGAATGACTTCTTTGGAGAATGTGTCTCCGCTTGCTCTTGGTGCTTCATTCTCTTGTTGTTGTTGCTTCTTCAGTGATAGTCGCTGACTTGTTCTTGGGAGGTCTTCCCATGTTTTCTTGATGGCCGTGGGATAAATGGGTTGCTCACACCCACGGTAGGCGCCAAGATGTTGGGTGATTACTCAACACAACATGTTATCGATGATGATATGGTTTACAAGAAGGCCATTCAACATGGCGATTACAAAGGATGTCGGGGGGTATTTATAGGCCCCCCGACTTAAATAGTTGTACAAAAATGTTCAAATTCCTACAAAGTTTTCCTATGAAGTGTCTTTTTCCGTGAAGGTGTCTCCTCTATCTTCGCGGCTTTCTTTGAGGTCGACTCGTGTCTTCGTGGTGTTTTCAATTCTTCTAGCAATGATACTTTCTTCTTTGCGGCGAAGCTGTAGTGTCCATCTTCGTTCGACGCCCGGTGTGTTTCTTCCTTTTTCGACCATGTCTTCTTCCCCTTGAAGCCAACATCGCGTCTTGAAGTCATCTTTGGCGATAGCCGTTGTTTGCCCCAAAACTTCAATGTTTGAGACAAGAGTTTTAAGGCAGAAATCAAAGTTAGGTCCCAACAGGTTGGAAGTTGCAACCGAGCCGGCGTGGTTGTATCATCCGATGAGGAGGAGAGGACGATCATATTGGCATTGTAACGGCCGGGACCATTCGACGACTTGGTTTAACATTGTCAACATGGACCGTTTGCTATCTTTCGCAGTCGCGAGAGGCGCATTCACTAGTACACAAGCGACCTGTACTCCCGGTCCATCGGGCCTTTACAACTAATATATACACGTAATAATGCATAACTCCTAATCGGTTGGAAATAAAAAAATAATATATACATATATTAATGCGCACACATATATATAATTAAGGTACACATATATTACACATTAATAATTGTTCAAGCACACATATATTAAGGTGTTCATACATGTCTCGATCTAATACATATTAGGATGTCATTACATGTCCCGACATTACAGGGCAAAGGATCCTTTGGCAGCCATTTGTCATTGGGATCATTGTAGAACTTCGCGGAAGGCTCTAGGATCTGGGTATTAATAAATCCGGCAATGCTCTCTTGCATGGCTTCAAGATGCTTGTCTTTTAATGTTTTCTCCATTAACCTCCTCGTCTTCAATTCGAGTTAAATAAAAAGTATTAGTATATATACAAGATATGGTTAGTTATATAAATATCGACGTCAATAACAAACAGACTTTGATGTACATACGTACCCTTTCATGCTTTCGGTGTAATTTGTGGAATTTATCCCGATATTCTCGCAAACAATATAATCCACATTGATTGGTCCCTTGTGGTTGTTGTAGACCCCACTTTAAGATAAAAAAAGAGTCATTAGTCATGTATATGAAGCAATATAGGGACTTGAATTAATGTAACCATATATATAGTACACACAGGAATAGATGTACATTCAGTTGTGGTTCGCGATCGGTCATATTATGTTCATGAATTATCTCTGCCCAAACCCTGCACAATAGAACAAAAACTTACACTACTTGATTAACGCATAAGCAAAGGGAAGGAAATTCTTGAGTATATATATAATTGGCGAGGTTTTACGCAATTACCCACTGAATTATATCGATCATATCTTCGCACCACTCTCTGGGCCATCTCAACGAGTCAAAGACGTGAGATGACTTCTTGGTTGATCGATGTGAAACAATATCCAATTGTCCAATGCATGTGTAAACGGTTGAGCTAGCTAGAAAGAAAGGTTATTACGAAGAACATGATCGTCAATGTTAGGAACACTCACTTGAATCCGTAAGGAAACATTACTACCCTCTTGTCGGTCGCGGTGTAACTCGAGGAACATCTTTATATTTTTCTCTGTCTGCTTTCAAACCATGTATTGTTCCTGGGTTTTTGTGCACGATATAAGGATCAATGAATCAATATCGATGCGCCCTTGATTCGAAATGTTGAATCAATATCTACATATATGGTGAGAAAGAGTATTGCATTAGACACATACATATAAAATCGGGACATATTGACATATTAGTAAAAACGAGAAAAAGAATCACTTACAAACAATAGATCTTTGAGGATGCTTTTTGTCGGAGGAGGTCCGGTGGAATAGTTGGTGCAATTCACAAAAATCAACCCACATCACGTCATCGCCCGTTCCCCATTGGTTTCTTAGTCGACATCAATTTGTCTTGTCCTTTTCACACGCCTCTAGGTACTTCTGTTTAGCTCATACATTTGAGTACCCAGCTAGCACATCTCTCGGGATCACATAGACTCTAGCCCAATTGAAAGGTTCTATATTTGTCATCATCTACCTTTGCGGTTTCAAAGATCACTTTCTGTTCATGTCGACACCACTCTCAATATAGTACTCTAAAAGCTCACTGGTATTAACTGATGCACCAGAAGGAAACTTTATGTACTGTGTGTTTGAACCGTATTGATCGAACACTTCACCGGAAAGTGGTCGTGACGTTTCTCCAAGTTGTGGTACACTTTGACTCTTCTTCCTTCTCTTTGGGTCAACTTCCTTGAATAGAGTGCGGTCAAAGTCTGAAAGTGGTGAGGGCTTGCCTGACATCATATCTTTCTTTTTCCTGGCTTCTATTTTTCTGTCTTAGCACTTTTTGAGGTAGGAAGTAGGTCTTGGCATCTGCTTTGCCGCCGCCGCCGCCGCCTTCTTCGGGCACACCTTGATTTGAAGAATTTTTTGTTTATTTCTTTGACTTCGGCGTCAATTCCTCCTTACTCATTTCACGGGCAATTTCTTAGGAATGAGGTTTTAGTTTCTGGTCAATATTTTCTTACTTTCTTTGGGCGAAGACTCTGCTAAGGTTATCTTCTTAGTTGCCTTTGTCACGGGAGAGGCACTGAGACCGCATTGGAGGCGGTGATCGCACCTTTGCCGGCGGCGGTGGCGCCCCCGAGGTGGTGGTGGTGACGCAGCGGGCGCATCGCCTTGGAGATGCTTGCGCGTGTCGCCGTGTCTTCTACCCCATCGTCGTAACCACCGCCTGGAGAACTAGGATCCTCTAGGAAGCCGACCTTTCGACTGGCTTGCGGTAACTCAAGAGGCAGCTGCGGCATTGGCAACCCAGGAATAACAATGTATTGTTTACGCCATGCAATGAATTGCTTCTCAACATCTCCTAGTTTGCAGTATCCTCGTCACCTCCAGGAATATCAAGATCCACGCCGGCATAACCCTTCGACAACTTTATCCACGAGACAAAGGCAGCATATCCCGGTGGTATTACTACACCATGGAGTCTTGGTGTCGTGGTACGGTCAATCGGACTAACAACAGCAATAGCCACCTTCACTGTATTGCCACCCTCCTTTGGGATGTGCAGCTCGCATGGTGTCAATTTTTCAGTAATGTCATCCACGGGGAAGTGCAGGTCCATGTCACCAAGACTTGGCTGCTGCGTGGAAGCACAACTGCTTCTCACTTGATCAGAGTGGCTTGCCGGAGCTGGTGTAATCGCAAGCCCCAACTTACTCAATTCTATCTGGACTTGCCTTTTGATTTCTTCTTGCATTTTTGCTTCCATATCCTCCTTTTGCTTCACTGCATTAACGGCACATTCGTGCAACATGCGGATGTGTTGTGCCTCAAGTTCCTTCCTTCTCTGGTGGGTTCTATAGGTACCGATGTCGTCCGGGAAACCAAATTTCCACGGAACGGCCCCTTTGCCTCTTGTTCGACCAGTGTGCTTAGCTGTCCCAATGACATATGAAAGTTCATCTCTCTCTCTATTGGGCCTGAAGATGCCACTCTCTTTGAGTTCAAGAATTTGCACCAATCTTTTGTTGCCTCCTCGAGTTTTTGCCATGAATTACCTTGCGGTCTCTGGGCACAATTGTGCCCCATGACCTAAAAACCCTTTGCTTAGTGCGTTCGGGCCGGTTGAGTGTTTTACGGTGTGATCCCCTTGGCGACAAGGTCTGCTTCCAATTTTTTCCACTTGGGAATGGAACTTGCGTAGCCACCAGACCCCAAGCGATGGTGGTACTCCTTTTTACTGGCATTTAGTTGGTTCTTTCTCGAAATTTCCATTGCCTCCTTTGAAGTCTTGTACTTCACAAAGTCCTCCCAATAGGGCATCTGCCGCAATCGGGCTGGAACATACCAATTTGGAGTCAAGTTCTTCTTGATGTATTTATTGTACAAGTCCTTCTTCCAGGTCGCGAATTTCGTGGCCATATGCGACATAGTCCACTTATAAACTTTAACCACCAAATCATCATGGGTGATGACATCGTGATAGCTCTCTGTTTCAAACGTGAATCTCAAGCTAACCTCTTGCCAAAGTACACCCTTGTCAACATCAGAGACGTAACTAATATGATCAGCACCCTTCCTCTTCTTCCATAGACGACATGTGATCGGGAGCCTTTCCCTTACAAGGTACCCACAATAGTACGAATATTTCAATGCATATTCTCCTAGTGGTCTCCCTGTAGCTGGATCGAACTTTGTGATGATATAGCGGCCTTCCAATGGCTTTGTGGGCCCTCGAACAGTCTTACTCTTGACAGTTGTTGACGTGGATCCAGATGCCTGACCTCGCATAGAAACACGAAGACATTATAATCAAAAAAAGGTTATATATTAATTAATGTGAACAAATAATAATCAATTATAATAATCAACACAGAAAATAAAAAGGACAATAAATATATGTATACCTCCTCTGTATCATCATTAGTAGTTGGGTGGTTCCCCACAAAATCCATTAAGTATTGGAGTTCTTCTGCATCATTATCAGCGATAGGTTGTTCACCGTGGATAATATTCATCATTATTTCATCATCATCCATGGCGTTTTCTCTCGGGTCGGCCATATATATACCTAAAAACAAAACCACAATTGTAAGATGTTTGACATTCGTTGGGAACCCTCGTCAAAAACGTTGCATATATAGAGGTAGATCGATCGGAAAACGTTTCATTTGGTGCCTATTGAAATTAAAGTGGCGAGGGCTTTTGTATCATTTTTTTTTTTGCGGTAAACTTACGAACGAATGGGGACACCCACACACACTTGATGTTCTGTCTGAATGTGCGCGGCTTTACTGAACCTAATTTCCTGCCTCCCTAACGAGGATCCGACGAACACAGGTGACACCAGCTGGCGCCACCACCCATGGAGCTTGATTAGATTAGCAATAGTAGTACGAGTACCACACAACATATACTGGGAAATCATGAGGATACATGGCTGTAATTTTCACACCAGCTGTCCTGTACATGCTAACTGGATACATGGCTGTAATTTTCACAAGAAATGAAAATCAAGTTCTTGTTTCTAGGTCACTCATCGTTTCATTTCCTGCTGTCACCAAGTGCCGCTGTAGCTTCTTATGCGCTCATGCCACCACCACAGAAATACTAAGCATGGAATTTAATGGGAGCAACATACATATTACAGTCATAATCACAATTTCCCTACTCTTGTAAAATTCAAGGGTTCTCAAGCACTCAGGTCACTACATCAGAAGCACTGTTCCTATGAAGAACCATTGCATATAGTTAACCACTCAGGATAATTGCTCCAGAACTTTGAATTTGTAGGTTTCTTGAACATGACCAAAGCAATATGATGGACATATGGAAGAAGCAGTTTCAGTTTCAGGCATATGGCAATCCGGCCGTCAGTCTTTTGGACTATTGTTTCTTCTCACAAAAGTGCAATCTTGTCTCAGGTTTCTTTGCATTGCTCAAAGTGCTTACATCAGGTTTCATTGCATTGCAAAAATTGGTAGTAATTAAACAATGTCAGCCAGAGACCAGGTTACTCCTTTGCCTGGACACAAGCTCGGGCCGGTCGAGGTGTGGAGGCTGGCAGCGCCGGCGCTGCCGAGGCCGGGGGTGGGGTAGTCGAGGGCCACCGGTGTGCTGGCAGCGCGGTGGTGGAGGCCGGGCGGCGGTCGGCGGTGGGGCGCGCGCGCGGGAGGCGGTCGGCGGTGGTGAGATCCGATGCTCGTGTCCACGGACGGCGGCGGTGGGGAGGCTGGCGCGTCGCGGGGGCCGGGCGTTGCGGAGGCGGCGCGTCGGCGGGAGCGCGCCAGCATCGGGGAGGTGCGTCGGAGGGCCGCCGCGTCGGGGAGGGAGTGGCGCCCGTAATTTCTTGATTTGGAGGAAGACGTAAGCTGCGGCCGGCGTTTTTTCGATAGAAGAGGAACCGGGGTAGAGCTATTTCCTCCCGGGTGGAGAAAGGACCCGGGAGTAAAGGTTCCACCTCTGCTCCCGGTTACAATTTGACCCGAATAAATACCGTATTTCTCCCAGTTGGGAATTCGACACGGGAGTAAAGATCAAATTTTTCGCCACCACTTTTCACTTCCCGCCATTGCTGTGTGTCACTTTCTTTTAATTTACAAAAATCTATTTCATAATAATGTAAAGTCTAGTTATTTCTGCATAAATTACATAGTAGTCATAAATTTTTTTCAAAAACAATTATAGTTGCTTTTGCTATATTGCACACATGAAAAATATGTAACCTAAAAATTTTTATGTTTTTCTATAAATTGATGAACATAATGTAATTAATAATCACTATTTCATTAATGCAAAAATGTTGCCTTCAACTAAAATAATTAATTGCATTTTTTTTTTCAACAGGAAAATTGTTTTCACATCATTTCTACGTAAAACGTTTAGGTGGGTGCACTCCGTTCAACGTTACAATTCAAAAGATGAAGTTAAGCCGGATTTCAATTAAATTAAAAAAATAGTACCAAACCAATTTACATCTATACTTTCCAAACACTTTCTCAAATGCAAAAATGAACTAAATGAACTTTGTAGATCTCGATGAGTTATGAATTTTTGGTATTTGTGACTTTTATTTTAAAAACATTTAGGGTTCAAAAAAATGAAAATTCTTTAAATTTTTTGGAAATTCAAAATTTCGATGGTTCAAAATCTGTCAAATCCCAAAATGTCCAATATACCGAAAGTGTAGATCTTGAAGAGCTAAACAAACGTTGTATTCAAGACTTTTCGATTTGAAGCCACCTAGGGGTCTGAAAAGTGGCTCGAAGCTCTGTTCACTTTAAAATTTAAAAATTTGACTTGGTCAAACCTGGTCAAACTGAAAGCAGAAATGACCTCGTTGAAAAAATTTGGAATACAAACATGTTAGCACTCATGAAGATCTAAAATGTTTATATAGGACATTTTTGCGTTTGAGAAAGTGTTTAGAAACACTAGTCACAAAAATCAGGGAATCTAAGAGAGAGTTTATGTAACTACTCCGGATAATCGCCAATTTACAACTATACTTTCCAAACACTTTCTCAAATGCAAAAAAGACCTAAATGAACTTTGTAGATCTCGATGAGTTATGAATTTTTGGTATTCGTGACTTTTTATTTTAAAAACATTTAGGGTTCAAAAACTGAAAATTCTTTAATTTTTATTGAAAATTCAAAAATTTTGAAGGTTCAAAATCTAGAAAACTCAAAATGTCCAATATACAGAGTGTAGATCTTGAAGAGTTAAACAAACGTGGTATTCAAGACTTTTTGATTTGAAGCCACCTAGGGGCCCGAAAAGTAGCTTCGAAGCTACGATTTCCAATCAAGTATGATTTCCATAGTTGAAAATGTAATCATTGGTTACGCTAAGGCTGGATTGAGAACATTTAAAATCATCGAGGTGGTTTTGTACAGAAATGAAGAATGAAGGGTGTGAGCGAAAAATGCCCGAAAAACATCTATTCCTAGTTTGGGTGAAGAACTGGGAGTAAATGTCTAGCTTTATTCCCGGTTTGGATGAATATCGGGGAGTAAAGCTTTTATTCCCGGTTTGGGCAAAGAACTGGGAGTAAAGGTCCCGGTCAGAGTCCCCAACCGGGAATAATGGTGCTGGGCGCGCAGGGATCAACCTGGTGCATGGCCTTTTACTCCCGTTGGTGATTCAAACCGGGAGTAAAATACATTTACTCCCACTTCAATTTCGAACCGGGTAACCACGTTTTTTTAGGCTCGAGTAAAAGTCAGTTGTGTAGTAGTGATTCAGATGTATCCTGCTGCTTCCCAATCCTATAAACTTCAAACAGCAACCCTGCCTTTATTTCCCATTTGACTACCGTACTGCATCCTCGAACTACACACAGAAACCCATTTTTTTACATATATAATTTCCCAATTGGCTACCATATAGCATCCGATCCTCATATACTAGCTATGACAAGTCATAGCTTCTTCTCGGTTCCCCTTCACATCTATTTATAGATACATGGAAGTAAATAGAGTCTCTTGATGTATCTGGTTAGGTGTAGAAACACGGAAATAAAGAGACTCCATTGAATATGTATGTGATACTTAACAATATTGTACACAAATGAGGTTCTCCATCGTAGTATTACAAATGGATGTCTACACGCTACTGGCAAACAAAATTAACCCGTGTGCTATAAGGCTGACCATGAAGAACAAAAAAATCCCACAGGGGAATTGTTTTTGACAGTCACAGGCAAATACTACATATCAGATATATAGCTTACAAAGAAAATAAAATTACTTATGATGATTTCTTGACAAAGAACTCTGTAGTTGTCAAGTTTTGTGAAATGTCGAGTTAAAATATTTTTCCATCAGTTGCTGCATTGGGAAAATGAAATTAACATTTTTTAAATAAAGCAATTAATCTGATACACAATCAACATTGCAAATCTGGTTCTTAATGAATACTTCAAACATACCCGTGTGGAACTATCACACGGGCTCAATAGTTGCGGGAGGCATAGTGTTGTAATGGATGTCGTCACCAAAGAGGTATGCTCGATCGGTAGTATTATTACAAGTTTGGTACAAGCTTTGCGGGCTTGCAACACCTGACGCCACAAGCAGATGCCCATCTCACAGACTGATGGATACATTGCCGTTCACAGGTGCCGAGTCAGCTCCGAAGGAGCTTTGATTTGCTGCTTATGTAAGTCGCTTGGGAGCTCTGGAAGGACATTTCAGGGTGATCATCTTCAGACAGCAAGACTGGTAAGGCAGGTGAGGTGATCCACGAGGCGAGCACTTGGTCGGGTGTGGGCTTTCATGCCCTGTCACTGTTTGTGGCGCATGCTGTTAGCTAGCCCCATGGGTCTTTTTCTTCATCGCGCAATTATTTGTTGTACAATGTGTTGGCACCTCACCACATAGCATCGCTGCATGTAAAGAAATTATATCTTCTCTTAATAATGCATCACAGGCTAAACACGTTCTCGTAAAAATCACGTCTTAAGTTTAGAGCCTCTAGTTTACGACAAGTTTTTGGACCGTCACCGTCCAGAGATCTCCTGATGCCTCTCATTTGTACGATCAAAATCATGTTCGGCTTCCAAGCTGATTCCCATAACATCCTACTACTTGAAGAAGAAACAACTTGTGAGCTCAGGATCCTCATTCACCCAGCCTCTTTTATATATCGAGATACTGATGTATAGACTAGCTAGCTGGTAGCCAATGGATATATTGGCATGCTTCTTCCCTCACACATAGCTATTCATGTAAACATCTCTTATATAGTAAGACAGATCAGGATCTCGTTGCGAACTCAACTAGTGTTGTGGACATATATATATAGGCACGACAGTACTAGGGAGGTAGCTGGACTGGGCTGAAAGTCTTTGACTTAACATTGAATAGTATTGGCTGGTTTCAGTAAGCATTAGCAAACGCAAGGACACCAAACCATACATGTAGTCATCGGCGGGGTGACCTATACCACGTTGACAGCAAACAACACGGTGAGCTCTCATATCCTGGGTACAAAGCACAATAGATGAACATTATAGTGACCCTAATCAAATGTTTGTTGTATGGTCTGTGGTGACAGCATTTGATTGGAAAATTAACGCAAATCAGAGGATTCTGGGAGACGTAAAACCTCGACGCTTGAACTAGGCAATCATGCCATGATTTAGACGTCCTGGAGACCTGGAGTAGCACAGTCGTCATCTTGCCCTGATGCCAACACACTTTACAGTCCTATCTCATGGGTGCAGGTCAGGTCGCCGAGGTGATTCTGATGAACGGGTAATTGGTTGATCAGCGAAGGAGAACCGGTTTGTGACTATCTAATGGCTGGTGGCTGGTGGAGCGGTGCTGAACGGTGACTGCTAGCTGTGGTGGTTTGTCGGAGGCGGTGCTTGTCTGGCTGACGTTGGCTGAGGAGGGGTGCAGCGAGCAGAAGGGGGAAAGAGGAGGTGGTCGCGACGCAGAAGGAAGAAGAGCGGAACAGAAACAAGAGAGTAGAAGAGAGGGAAAGGGGATAATGGATTAGCCCTAAACTTGTTTAGTTTTTCATTCACTATCTCCCTTACACGCATACTCCCTCGGATGGTATTAGAACTCGTTTAGCACAGCGACACAGTCTTCAAAAACACAACTTTGACCTCTTATTATTATAAAAAACATTTATGGAGATGTGATATATGTATACTTTTATCATAGTATTTTTTAAAACAAATCTACTCATATAATTTTTACATTTACAAACTCAACAACTTAAAAGTTATTGATGATTTATATTTTCGATGTTTGACGCAAACATTGTCCAAAACGACTTCTAATACCATCCCGGAGGGAGTATATATATATAATCGGATTACAATTATTGCTAATGGGTCTGGCCCAAGAGCCTTGTTTAGATTAAATGTATAACACTTGGGCTTATTACCCCTCATCTGATTTAATTAACTAATACCCTTATCATTCCACCTTCTTCTAGAATATGTCTTGCCGACCATTGGAGGCGGGCTCTTCGTCTTCACTTCTCCGTAGGGGATGGGCTTGCATTGCTATCCCATGAGCAGAGCTTTTTCTGCTAAAAGGTTCCATGGCTACTCTTTGCAGTAGCTTCTCCTCTCTGCAATACATCACGGTACAACCAGGTCTAAGGTAGCACAAGCAATGTGCTATTGGGTCCAGCTAACATGAGAGTTGGAGGCTTGGAGCCCAGTCATGTTTTCTGGTATTAGAAGCCAATGTGAGGGGCTGTCTATGCAAGGGGATTTGTAATGCAGGACATCCTGATGTTTCCTACTCCTAAAGTGCTGCACATAATTCCAATAGGAATTTCTATCGCTGGCGGCTGGAGTAGCCAGAGTCAGCAACATTGGCTCCACTTCCCCTGCAACCAGTTTTATACACGGTGGAGAGGCCGCAACAATATATAGGGAGGTACAGTCTGATTCCATTAACTATTCCATATAGTGGTGGTTGAACAGAGGTTATGCAGGGTTATCAGTCTGGGGTTGATTGCCGAGTTCAGAAACATAGTTGATGTCAGTAAACTACCAGACCGAGGGAAACTGTCAGGAATAACATTGTTCAGTTCAGCTTCAAGTTCAGATTGTGAAGTTGATTATCTTGCTAGCTGCCATAGTGCCATTAGAATCGTCTGACCGAAGAGGCAATTTTAGACATCACTAAAGATTGGGGAACATGGCCATCAAGATTAGTAAAGCAGTGGTCCCATTTCGGTCTAAAAGTTCTTGGAAATCTCATCAACCACTGCAAATCTTGTGAAATTTCAGAGAGTCCCTTAGCTACTTTCGACCCTATAGTGCAGTTCGGGATTACAGGACTATAGAAAAACTAGCCAGGAGTTGTGGTAGTGAGGATCATACTGCAGTATCAGGATGATGTTTGACTCGATAGTGATCCTTGTTCTATCACGGTCGCATCTAGCCTGGCCCTAATGCATGCAATAAGTAGTCCCTTATGCATGCAATCTCTTTTTTATCTCTTGTTAACCTAGATATATAAATGTTCCTTCAACCAATTTGATATATTCATGTCAATAGCATATATAATTAAAATAGAATAGTAGGATGCATGCATAACATCGACGAGCTTCTTGTTATCTGAACAGTTATGAATAACAAGCGGCAAAGCACTTCATCGGCATCTCCTGTCTGCTCGGTGCGGTCCACAAATGGTATGCGTGATTTTCAGTTCCAGTGTCCCTGGTCGCGTGTGGGTGCTCTCCTGTATGCTAGTGTCCTCCGGGTTAGTCTATGAAGGTGATCAGTGGCCAATTGGCAAGGTTTTCATGTAGGTGCAGCAATGCGGCAACATAAAGTGTCCCATAGGAGGTTCTATGCATGGTGTCCACAACAAAGGTATCTCCTGACGCCTCCCAATCCTGACTACCACATATCTCCTCCTCTCAAGCCTTAGCTTAGCTATATCTCCTGTATTTATATATAAATAGGTAAAAATAAAGACAAGTTTACCCATATATTGACTTAGCTTACCAATGAAGTCACGCAACTGACATTATTGTTTTTGATGAAATCATAATAATTGATGAGGACTGCTTCACCCATATATTGACTTGTGCATTAGTCATATAATCAGTCAAGTCGGCACCATCCAGTAGAGATAATGTTTGCACATCATTTATTTTCAGATTCAGTTATTGCTTGGGGCTTTTGGTCTGCATATACCCTCATTTTAAAGGAAAAATAGAGATTTTATCCTTGTTTTTCTAAATTTTGTTATTCTACCGTGAGTTATTAAGTTGCAGAAAACATTATGCCCCTATTTCGTTAAGTACTCTAATGGTGATAACTTTTGACGAAAAGACAAGTTTACCCATATCATTTTACCCCTATTTAGTTAGAGGTGTTTTTTTATTTTACGCCAAGTATTTCAGAATCCAAGGCTTAACAATTTGGTATGAATGTTGGCAACGGCCAATTTAAAACACAACTTGATGTATCTGTTGTGTTATTATAAATACATGCGAAAACATTTAAAATTTTGCAAAATGTTGACAACCAAAAATCTATCCAAACGTTGGTGACACGTCCACCACAGGTCAAGAAATGACCCAAAGCACTACTCATGACCGGTGCTCGCCCATGCGCTGCGCCAAGTATGTGCGCATTGGTGTGTCCAATGCCATCTCGTTCTGCACGGCACATCCATGCATGCTGCTTGCGCAGGCTTGATACATTATTCATATTCAAGAAAACAGCTATCAAAACAAGCGTAATATATAAAACATAGGGTGCTTCAATTAAACAAGCGCAAAATCCTATAGCTCAAGACTTAGGGTGCTTCTTGAACTTTTTTGTTCTTCCTACATTGGCATAGGATTACAAAGTAGGGATAGTCGCTGGTATCAAAAACTGTCCATAGAAATAATTTTCAAGGGCAATTTATAGTGTGGCTGAAAGTTCTTACACGTATGAGAATAAACATATATGAATATTGGGACTCAAATCATGCACAACTCATGGATCAAATCTATTTTATTTGTTGGTATACAAAGATTATTTCGTATAATAAGAATGCATAACAACAATAAGTCCATTATACAAACAGTGTAGTTGTACGAGTCTTATTAGTGAACCAGTTAGAAGCATTGTTGTTGCCTCTGTCCGATCCCTTTGTTGGCAACGGTATGTGTGCCTGCAACAGATGGTGGCTGCTCACATTGTATCTTCTGATGTGGAGCAGGAGGATGACAACACAGCCATTGCAACAGAGGAGGCAGCACTCGACAACTTGGTTTAACATTGCAGCACTCTGTCAACATGGATTGGCTGCTATGCTGTAGCTGAACTGTCTGCATTCCGAGATGTCCTGCTGCTTTCCAAGCCTGTCAACTACAAACAGCAGCCCTACATTTATTTCCCATTTGACTACCGTACTGCATCCTCTAACTACACACACAAACCCTGTTTTGTTATTTCCCATTTGGTACCATATAGCATCCTCATATACTAGCCAGAACAAGTCATGGCTTCTTCTTGGTTCACCTTCTTCTATTTATACATGGATGGAAGTAAATAGTCTCCTGATGGTGTAGAATCTTGTTATGGTGTAGAAACACTGAAATAATAAAGAGACTCCACTGAATATGTACAACGTGATACCTAACAACGTTGTACACTACAGGCAAACAAAATTTTCTCATGTGCTAGAAAAACTGACAAATTAATACAAAGAAAAAAACCCACAGGGAATTTTTTAACAGTCACAGGCAAATACCTTCAGAGATAGCTTGACAATGAAAATATAATTGCTTATGATGGTTTCTTGGCAAAGAAATCTGTAGTTGTCGGGTTTTGTGAAATGTCAGGGAATAGTCAAGTTAAATTATTTTTTCCTTCAGTTGCTGCACAAGGAAAATCGAACTAACAAATTAGAAAAAAAAAAGCAATTAATCTGATACACAATAAACATTGCAAATTGAATACTGAACAGACACACACGCCTAGTCATTGGGAATGCGGGATGACGCGACGAACCTCGTTCAGCGGGACGACGCCCCGTAACGCGGGTCGAACGCCCGGTCGAGCACGAACTCAGGCAGAACACGCCCCGCCGGCCGCCCGCCCGCCTCGCCCGCGCTGAACTCGACCTCGCCGTCGCGGGAACTCGGCGCTGCCGTGGAAAACTCCATGCGCCGCCGCTGAACTTGACACGCCAAGCAGTGGGAACTCGAGACGCCGCCGTGGGAACTCGGCACGCCCCTCGTCCCCCATTGCGCCGCTGCCTTCTCGGGGCCGGAGAAGCCCCATTCCCTTCCAACACCATCCGCCCTCCGCTCCGTCAGCGTGAAGAATAGAAGGATGAAAACAGAATTTCGCTTTCACTCACAGGGTCACTTAGGTAAAAATGCTAGAGAGAGAAGTTTTCAGATCAAGGCTTAGAAGATTTTAGAATAACCTAGGGGTCCCAATGCAAAGTGTTTCTCCTACTCCAGTTCATTCAATTCTCGCCGTTCCTTCGCGCTCCTCGGGAACGCCGCCCCAAATTAACTTGGATCACGATCCATATTAATTTGGGACGTCTTGAAGCTGTATACTGCCGTTCCGAGTAGTATTCAAAAATCAGTGTACCATGTTCCTCGTTCCCCGCTCGACCCGGTCGACCCGGGAACGCGGTGACTGGGCACACACGTGCACATGCTGCTAAATCATATCATAAGGCTTGTAGATATAAAAATCAGAAGGAACCAACATTTCCCATTAAAATTCCAGCACACATGTCAAATTTAGTTCTATAGACACACCCAAGAAAAAACACTTAGAATGTGAACACTATAGATACGAATATATAAAAATAAACAGATTAGTTCTTCCCAAAAAAACTAATGAGTTCATCACAATGGGTACAATTCAAGAATATGAAGAAAATGAGATCGTCTCCAAACATAAGCATTGTTTCAGTGGATACAATTGCATTACGCAAGAAATTGTACTGCTTGTCAAACATGAACACCGGTTGTTGATGGACAAGCTAGTAGCAACACGTACGTATACATATATATGGCTTTACTACACATTAACAAACTTGCTGATCAGAGTAGAAGATGGACGTACAGGCCTGCAACTAAGTGACGGTGCTCTGATGATGATGCCTTGCATGTGTCAACAAACGGGCTAACATTAGATCCAGGGCAACACTAGCACCTACATCGTTAAGCTCCTGCCCCTTGCAATTCCCATCCTATCACCTACTCTGTTTTCTAGTGAACGAAACTGGAAATCTATCATACAATCTATGCTACTTCCAACTATTCTTTTTTTTTGCATCCGAAATTAGCTCCCACTCGCTTGCTAGCTCTTTGGTTCCATTCCATGCACTATTATGGAAGATGTGAGAGAAGCAAAGGAGGGACACTAGATTACCAGAGAAGGCATGCAACACTACCCATTGGATCCAGATTCCAGATCCCGTGCTAGATTGTTTGAATAATTTTGGTGCATACCAGATTGACTATTTTGCTTAGAATATCTGTTTGAACGACTGTAATGGATTTGTGTGCATGTTGTTCTCTGACGAGTTTGTGCTTCTCGGGGGCGTGTTGTGTACTATAACCGAAAGATGTCAGGGATGCAGTTCGGATTGTGGCATGATGGTCTGTTTTTTAGCTTGTAAATTTTGCTATTTTGATCAGTGGAGTCACACAACACCTCTAACTCATCGGTCACCAAAACTGCTCCTCACGTGCATGTTTGCTTCCATGGCCATGTCGGCGGCCTCACACTTTTCGGTCTGCTGGATGACCATGAAAGAAATTATATAGAATTTTCTTCTTCACAAGTTAGCACAACCTTTGCCACACAAAGTGTGATCATAGAACTCCCAATACCTCGCAAACTTACTAACCTACCAGACATATCCTTTCATCAACAAGAAATTCTCTCTCTCTCTCTCTCTCTCTCTCGCTCTGGTTACCGAAGCAACTCTTAGAGTGCAATGCTCGTTCCATCTCCATCTTTTATGTGGACAGGACTTTGTATGGTCACAGAATTCCATTCCGATAAATTACTTTTTACTACATGGAGTTAAGTATGTGATGGTTTGGTGTCATTTAATTACTATCTTTGTTATCATCACTTGTCGGTTGACAGCCATTTGAAAAAAAGTTGTGCTTTGCTTGTGAACCATCAATGGACAGTAGTGAAGTACAAGTGTCATGATGGTGTATAATTTCTTGGGACCAGATAGGTAGTACACATCTAAAGTTGGTTTCTTCTAGGTGCAATGCAACACATAATATCCCTTGGTCAACAAAATTGGAAATCAAAAAGGCTTTGAGTTGTGGAAGGAGCAATGTGATGCCCTACTGTCTTGCAATGCTGTGTTAGGACTGGGAGGCAATAGGGGAGTTCTGTTCGTCATGCAAATCTTTTACAATGGTCTGTCAAGATGTATCCAATAGAAAAATCAAGCATCCTGTGGTTTTAGAAGATGAGAACACATGTTTTCGACATTTTTTCCCAACAGAAAAGACAAGCACCCTTTTGCCAAGCAAATGAACAAACATTGAGATCTAGTTAAACCTATGGCGATTATTTCTGAAGGTGTTCCAATACCTGCTCTAGCTGAAGAGTGAAGACGACACCTCTAGACTCGCTGGTCCTTGCACCTTAGACTGAGAAGGATGACACACAGATATTGCTTCGAAACTACAGTGGCAACGGAGGATGAGAATCCTGCAGCACCAATGGGTGAAGAAATTACATTATTTGGTGCGTCTAATGCATAGTAGTAATATTTTAAAATTTACAATTTCTCTGGAAAACGTAACAACTACATTATAGAATCAAGATAATGAAATTGTCAGGGTAATAAACATGTGTAATCAATTGGATTAAAAATTTGAAATTGGACAGTGTCCAGGCACATGCCCCTGACAGCACTGGCAAGGAGCACGGTCTGGTCCAGAGTTGCATTTCCTGGTTGGCTCCAAGAAAAGGAGTATGGTCTGTCATCCCCTTTCTATGCAGTTTTTCTCCTCAATCCATGAGTATGATGAACCTTAATACTAGCTTCCCTAATGGATGCGTGTGTTCATGAATCATGACAACCATTCCTTGACCTCCCTAAACTATTAATGATAGCCGTGTAATCACTTGCTAAGCTATATGTCCACGAAATTCGTGTGTTCTGCTTGTATTTCCTAATTTTAGCCCTGCTTGGTAGCTATAAATCCTTAGTTTTCCCTTCTATCCTTGTGTACCCTTCTACATATGGACACTGACATTTCTTTTCTAAGATCATAATACAAATGTTTGACAACCACAACCATAACGTATTAACATTTCAACACCATATTTTTAGTATGAAGTTTAAAACCTTCTTCTCAAATCTGTACACAGGTATCAAATACTCCAAGACCATCTCCCCACCATCAGCAACTGCCATGCAAGCACGAAAAATCCTTACTTTCATAGTTCAATTCTCCATGTACAAAATATGTCATTATTTTAGCCTGTATATACACGCACAAACTAAATGCCATACTTGAATCATACTTGGTTGATATGAATATGTCAACTTTATCACTGCACCCAGGTCCAATCCTAGCATATCCGGCTTTGAGTTCCACCAGGATGCTGGATACCACAGCTACGGTGGCGCGGGCTAGTGTTTTCAGGCTCAATAACAAGAGGAAAAATTGTGTACCTTACGACTATGCAATCGATTACATGGCCATATATAGTTAGCATCATCTCTTTGAGGCCATCACACGGCCATAGTCAAGCAATGTGATAGTGCGTCGACCATACAGCGACAATATTGCCTAACTATGCACCCGAAGGTTGGTTCGGTGCTAGACGCTTCCTTTCCTAGGACACGTTTTCTGTCATCTTGAACCACATCACAAAAAAAAACTGGGACTCACTGCTGGCTAGTTATCTTTTCAGTGTGAGTACTCGCGCACCCAACTTCGCTACCAAGTTTGGACCCGTGAAGGATCTGATCGGGATTGTGAGGTTTAGCATGTGCAACAGAGCTGTTCTGTGCAACCAGACGTGCAGCCGGCAGTTGATGACCATTTTGACCAAAATGCAAGGAATTTCTGTAGCTACTCACATCTAGAAGTAACAAAAACTCCCGGTACCTCTCAGCCCTACGACACCAAAGAATTACCATTACAGCGTGACTTAACTGCATTTGTTCTCGACTGAAGTCTTCTCAAACATATTATTTATAGACCCTGAGCTGCTCTGAACTTATATACACAAATGAGTGGTACCTGTTCCTATAAATACTCGAATTTGTTGTTGCTAGGCCATCAATCCGTGCTCCATTTGGCCCAGAATTTTAAGTGCATTCGATGAGTATTAAAGTTCTGTACATTTATTTCGTACAGAGTACAAAGACAACTACTCAAAATCAATAATCAATACACTTTACCTTCATTTCCAGACAGAAAACCAATCACTCTATAATTTTAACTGTTTACAACAAAATCTATATTTGTGTGTTTTAATCATTTGCATTGACGGTTGTTTGTTTACAACAAAATCTATATTTGTGTGTTTTAATCATTTGCATTGGACGGTTGTTTGTTTTATTTTCTTTGCCAGGGCAGAGCAACCGAATCCTCGTCGACCTAGAATTTGATCTGGATATATGTAAATGACTTGGCACCTCTCAAGGGCATGTAACATGTGAAAATCCCTTCAATATTTGAGGGATACACTTTTTTTATTTGAAGGGCAGGATGTAATATGATTAACGACTACTCCTCTCCCCTATAAATCAGTCCATGTTATTACTTTGGTTTATAACTGCATTTTAAAACACACTTTGGTTTATAACTTTGCAACCCGTTCCATTGACCGACAGAATAATAGAAGAGAATCCATTACCAGAGTTTTCATCCTAATGGACTTCTTGCATGCCAAAAACATCATTGGGCATTTTCAGCACTAATTTGTGGCTGAAAAACAGGGGCAGAGGAAACAGAGTACACGGTAGGTAAGCAACATCAATTGAAATGGTTAACGCCACCAAAGCCTTTGCCAATCTGGTCCGGCCCTGTAACATTACTTTTTTTTTAGCATACCGCTGATACATGACTTGGAAGCACATGGTTGCCAAGCTCCCACGCTCCGCTGGATCCCCAACAAGTAGTTCAGACATTTGTTATGGTCAATTCTCGCGCAGCAAACCCTATTGTGCAAGTTCAGACATTTTTTTATGGTCAAGTGGGCTTGGTGAACTCGGGCACGCTGTGTGTACAATGTTTCTTCCACAAGTACGAGTCCATGTTTGATGCCCTGCTGTCGGTGTACAAACATGAGTCCTTCAAGGCAATCTTCCATGACAGTGCCTTTCTAGACGACCTTTTCCCAGAGGTTGACTTGGTCAGCTTGTGGTTGTTTCTTACTATAATAGAACCTTTAGGAGTGTTTTTGTATGTTACCTGACTTCTTTACTACTGCTTAATTTAAACAAGTGTCCTGGAACAATCCAAAAAAAAGTAATCACTAAACGATGGAACTAACAGGGGTCCGGCGAAAGGATCATGCCTTGGTTGCCACTCGTAAGTCCTAAACGCACACACGCCGGTCTTTGTTGTCTCAGAGTTTGATCCTGTCGAATGTGTGATTGAAGCCAAGCCAGCATCTAACACTTTTTTCGAGCATCTAACAAGAGCATGCAACGCCGCCAACAACGGGGTTCACTGCAACCTTCTAAGCGGAACATGACTGCTGTGATCGCAGGAGCTATGTGGACATCTAACAGCTGGTGCTCCTAATGTCTCCTAAGCCTATTCTAGCAAACTGGCATGTGAAATTTTTTTCGGCGAAATATCGCCGAAATTTCCGATATAACGTATTTTTCAATTAGCTCGAAAAAAATTTATATCAGTCAAAAATTTTCGGCTAAATTCATATTTCACTCAAAAAATTACATCAAACCATCCTAAAATCTCCATATCCTCTAGTCTTAATAAAGGCTTTTTTTCAAATCTATTTCATTTTGTCACTAACACATTCGGTGTTACTAGCATATTTGTGCAAGTTGCCCACCGTGGAGCCGTTGTATTATCACTGCACAACTTGTGTGATATATTGTATTGTTTCATTCATGTTATATAAATTTGTGATGGAAGATGGATTAGAGAGTTTTTCTAGTGAGATGATGCCAAATTTTTTAAAACACATTTTGAATTTGTGATGGAATATCGCATTTATCGGCAGGTGCCGATACTTTTTCTACCGGTAGAAAAAACCTAGGCGTGGACTTCATGAACCACTCTATTATTATCTCTCTCGGACTAACATATAGACTTCCTTTTATGAACCCAATGTGGGTCTCTAAATCATATAAAACTATTAGGACTCCCGCACATTGCTGCATGTCATGAACCAGAATGGGCCAGCCCGAGAGTGGCTAATGGGGCCCAACGCGACGGCCGGGCGACGCCCAGAGGGCCAGAGGCGCGCGCGGGGCCGGCCCTGCCCGCCGCCGCCTTCCCTCTCCCGTACCACACCGAGTTTGCTTCGTTCTCAAGCTAGGATTATCTTAGGTAATTTTTGGGTGTGCAAGAGGCTATCTCATCTATAAGGGAGACCCTTATTAGGAAATAATAAAATAGGATATGCTTATAAAAGGTATTTCAATCGTATAAGGAAACCTTATAGAGATTGCTTAGATTAGAAGTCCCACTAGTCGAGCTATATAAGCAAGAGACATGTAATCTCTCGGGGATAAGCAAGCAAATAAAATATATCTATCGTTTTCAGCCCTTGGCCTCCACCTCTCCCTCCCCGCCTTGCGCGCGCCGCCGCCCCGACCTGCGCCGCTGCGGCCACCGCCTCCCTGTTGGCATTTGTTAAGTGCTAAACAATATGAAGGATTCTACAAGTGCACAGAACACCTACCATTGTAGCTTTTCCCTAGGATGAGTATTAATTCTAGAGTATCGTATCCACAAGGAAGCTTTGGATAAAGAATCTAATAAGTCACAATCATGTATCTACTATCTTAGCAAACCACTAGACTATAGTGAGGGGGTAAATTGTTAAAGGATAAGTAAATGTAAATGCATAATATCCTACCTAAAATATCAGAGAGGAACTAAACTAATCAAGAGGTCAAAACAAGAGATCAAGGTTCCTGGGTATCTCTATTACTTAGGTTCTATGATAGCAATTATACTAATGCACTTTGGAGCAACAGTACCTTTCTGGTTCTCGAATAGACTGGGAAGAAGTAACCAGGTGAAGGCTGCCAAAAGCTCTACGAAATACCAAACCATACGTGGTGGACTACACAGGCCTTACAAAGCTGTCACCCATGGGGTTACCACAACTATCCGTAGGTTTGGGCGCAAACTCAGGTAACCTGTAGCCTAGACACCATGTCTATACTATAGATTACTACTCTAGCTACCATGAATAACTAGAGCACTCAATACGAGTAGAGATGACATGCAATAATATAACAACTATACTTAACCATATATGGAAAGCATAATAGAGAAGATATATATATGAAACATAAGTCTTGTAGAGAAGATACAACGACATACCATACTCTGAAGACATCTCCAGAACAGGAGCTTAGCTCCACTCTCCTTTACTCTTGATTAGATCTAAGTTAGATCTAATCTAGTTCCAATTATATGTCTAGTCTAATTCTAATTACATTGCTAATTTTCTTCTAATCTACATCTAATTCACTAATCCTAGAGAGAGGTTATCCTTACATTGGGACACCTCTACAACTGAGAGATAATGAATAGAATGAGATATAATGAATTAGGGTTTCACCCTAGGGTTAGGGTGTCTTCTTATATAGGCCTTGGCGATGAACGATGACCAATGGATCAAACCAACCTTGTCAACGGTGTAGATACAACCTCAAAGTCGGTTACAAACCGACCTAAGAAAATGAGCCTGATTGGCTATCAGAGTTTGGCGGTCGAAATGGCCAAATATAAATTTGCTGTCGGGCCAATGTGGCCCAACCATGTCACCTTCCTTCTGGTGTCTTCTGGTGTCTTCTAGAATGTTTTAGTCCACCTTTCGGATTGAGTTGCTTGACGGTCAAGTCTTATCGTCATATGTCTTGTATATTCCTAACTTTCTCCATCTTTCTCTCGCATTTATCTCATTAAGTCCCCTCGAAATATATAAATCACCAAAGCTCGTGGAATTATGTTAATAAAACCCCTAGACTTATGTTGATATTCATTTTATGCCCTTATTTCATATTTAGTTGACTAGTAAAATTATGCTATAACAGGTGTCAACAAGTTCCCCCAAGCTTACCCTTTGCTAGTCCCTAGCAAAGCTAAACTTAGCAATGGATCAGGAGTTGCTACAACGCTTTCACACCTCAAAAGTACACATGCTTTCAAAGAAAAATTCTCCTCTATGTTAGAATTTTTTTCAACCTTGAACTTACTCATATTACCTTTAACCATGGAGTTTATAGCTTTTTTTAGGATCTTGAGCAATTGAAAGATAGAACAATCAAGTCAAGCACCATGTCTCAAACTCTTTGTTCAACCTTCATTCTGAGTTTTTGCAAGTTTTCAAAATAACACTCAAAGTTCCCAGTATGACTCTCTCTAATTTCTCATTTGTGGTATTTGTGGATCCTCACTTAGGCAATAATATTGTGTTGCCTTTCTCTCATAGTATGTGGTATTTTTTGGAATAAGGCAGTAGGACACTATGCCTTCTTCTCTCTCACCCTAAATCTAAGGTTTTATATCTGGAGCTCATAGGTGGGAGAAACTAAATTCTACTTACTAAACATATATTATAAATTCAAGCAATGGATCCAAAGTTACAAGTCACACTAATCAAGTGGTGCTTGTGTATGAGGGAATGAATATGGTGGTAAGTGATAGTGGGGAATGTAATGGATGTGGGGAAATCTTACTTTTGCTCCTTGATGAATCTTCTCTTTTTTGGAACTTGAGAACTTTGAGAGAACCTGGTTGTATCTTTTTTTTTTTTTTTTTTAGAGGTGGGTTCTACTCACCATCGGACTTGTGTCCATTTTTCTCTCTTTTAGGAAGATAGGCTCTACTCGCCCGTAGGACACTTGTCCATTTTTCATCTCCCTTTCTTTCTTTCTTTTTTTTTAGGGAGGTAGGCTCTACTCACCCGTAGGACTTTTGTCCATTTTCATCTCCCTTTCTCTTTTTTTTAATCTACAACCCAGATCTCTTTTGGAATAACTTTTGAGAGATAAACAAATGTAATGGAGCTTTTGTAAGATATTGGCTAGCAATGGATGAGTGGATGGGTACAGGGAATATTTTTGGTTGCTCTCTCCCAGGATAGGAGTAGAACATTTTTGGTGGATATATGGTGGATGCTTTGTGGATGCGTCCTTCCAGAGTAGAAGTAGCATAAATGTAAGTGGATTGTACATGATCAGCATGACAAGTTTCTAAGGGTCGACAAAGATTGAACAAACTCAATGCAAAGCAAGCAGCCTATATATATGTCAAAGGATTTTCCTAATCTAGGGAGCATGTATATATAGCTGTGGTAGGAGGTTCAACACTCTTGTCACATAGGAACTTATCATGTGCACTTTAATTTTTAAAATATAAATCTCCAGAAATCTAGTGTCACTAGGAGTAAGATCAAATAGCATCTCAAACTATCATATATCATATCCGTCAATTACCTAGACTTTAGAGCAAGCATTTGCTACCCACAGGTTTCAGGATCAGAGAAAATCTCAAGTCAAATCATTGCAATAAAAGCTCGAGAGAAATTAAGCTTGAAAGGTAGGTACTTGAAAGGAATTATGATGGAGCAACTATTCATCATCTCCAAGGCTAGAGATTATCTTCGAGTTTATTTTATTCTCACACTCTAATTAAGACTCTTTAATAAAGACTAGATAGACTCTTTTTATTTCGTTTCCTTAGTTATGCAACTTTTTATTTCATTCTAATAAAGTAAACAAATATTGCTAATATTTAAGAAGATAGAGAAATACTTATTCGGATACATGGGGGCTGCACTCCCCAAATTTGGATGTTGACATAGTCTTCGATGTTCTTGATGGTTGGAAGTAGAGGTAGATAGTGATGGTGATTGATTGATCTTCATTAACACTGGATACCATGTGTGTCATGTCTCTCTTCCTTGGGATCCTGCTGAACTCAAATAGACAACAAAGCTAGTGGAATTTGATTAAGCGTTAGGGGTTAGCCACATTGCTTTTGTCTGTTTGAAAATCTTTCAGCAGCATTAATATTTTTGGATTTTCTATGCAAAATAAAGAAAGATGATGCATGCAAATTTATTTTATTTTTATGCCACCACAAGAAATATCCTTGTGGGTTGTTACACACCACAAAATTACTCACATGAGGCTTAGAGTTTTTTCAAAGTATATGCAACAAGCAAATATTTATTTTCTTTTCTAATGCAAGGCTTGTGCTATAATGTAAATATGCTAAAGGAAAATAATTATGCAATGCAAGGAAATAAATATGGATAACTACCGATCTTACCTTTTCGGGCGAGGATTCAGTGTTTTCAGTCCTCTGAACAAGACTACTTACCTTGTCGTTTCCTTGAGTGTATTATCTGATCTTGACAGTCGTGCTCCTATGAGATGGTGAAGGAGATGGTGAAGGACGTCGTCACCCATGTTCTTTGCTAGTCTTATGAGTTGGAGTGAAGTGTAAGTAGCGTCTTGTTTAGTGTGCATGCTTGTAAGACATTCCCTTGTTGAATTGTGGAGAGACTGATAAGCTTCTCCACCTTTTTGCTCAAAGTGTGTCCCGTTTACAAAGTCAAAGTAGAGATCAAGTGCATGGGCTCTCGTTGGTGGGAAAACACCAACAGAACCAAAACTTCATTCATTATTTTCTAACCATAGGCACATCAAACAAGATAGAATGATTTATTATACACTTTTCTTAAACCTAACTTCGGTGACAAGATCGAAGATTGAACGTGATTGTTTGTGGTTAAAACTTTCGACGAGATCAAATCAAGCTCGTTGACTCTTGGAAGGTTTCTTATTTAAACACCAAAGGAATTATTATGATTATGTTCTTCCAAAACAAGGTAAGCAAACAAGATTAGGACTATGAGATCAAGAGAATGGTGATCGGAACAATTAAAAGAAACAAAACATGTTGAGCTAAAAAGCTAGATCAAGCAAGGTTGTTATTCCAACATGTTTGGTTCTTTATTTATGAATAAACCATAATTAAAGTAAAGCTGAATTAATGACAACTTACCTCAGATGTTACCTTATTATTGGAGTGTGACAACGTAACACCTTGTGGTGGTCCTTTTCTTTTGCTCTCGAAGCTTTTCTTTTGTGGCCTCTTGTGTATCTTTTTCCTCATTTGTCTCCTTTTATTACATTGTCCTTCCTTTCTTGTTCTTTAAATTGTGCTTGAACCTTTTTGCTCTTCTCATGATTTTATTCCTGCAATATTAGTTACAACATATACCCGAAGGAATACGAGTAATTATAAACAAGGGTAGAACTGTCACGGAGCTCAAGGTTGCTTTTATGCCGAAGAAGTTTTGATTGGATATTTTATATGTTCACCATTACTTTCTCTCTAGTTGGAAATTTTATTATATCTTAAGTTTGATTTTGATGTATGGCATTTATTAACTATACAAACTTAGAGAGACAAAGTAATTGTGAGTAAAGGGATTGCAAACCAAAGATGTCGGAGTGATGGGAGCTTGAGTAGAGGAAGAGTAATGTCGATGATCTTTAGAAGAGTCGACCTTCCTCCCTCATGCTTGAGCCTTCCTGTCACTCAGGCACTTCAAGTGTAAATGCTGGACCCGTCCCCTAATCGTGTGTTGCAATCACCATGTCCTTAGACATTGTTCATCCTTTGTTTAATCTTTTGATGTTCTTTTGGTATGTTGCTTTGTCCATCCACTTCTTTTCGGTGATAGCTTTTCTAGATCGTGTTGTATGACACTCTTCTTCATTGAATAGACATAGCACATATTCTTTCCTGCAAAATGTTAGTGGACACATACCCGGGGAATATACAACATATGGTTGAAGCATGGGTTATTGTCCGAGTTCATAAGATTTTATCTATGCTAATGAAAAGGTGGTTCTTTGATTATTCTTTAGCACAGATTTTATTCATTCATATCTTATACATATTTTGTTTGTGGCTGCACTCTAGCATGTGGATCAAGGCAAAGGTAACTTGTAGCAAAAAAAACAAAGTGAATGATATTTGATACTTACAATTCTTCCATCAATGATGAATGAGTTGTGTCTTTTGCACAAGGTTGGAATTCATCGATGACTTGCTTCATCTCCGATATGAGTTCATCTCTTGACTTACCCGAATTGGATTTGAAAGTTTTTTGCAAAGTGGTTAGTCTAACAAAATATCCAATGTCTAATTCAATTAGGGAAGGCATTTTAACCTAAGCACCACGCTTAATTTAAAAGCCTTTGGAAATACCCAATTGAAGCACTTCCAAACCAAAGCATACTATAGTAGATAAAGGTAGCATGAAAACATTATAGAGATTTACTCAAAAAAGCGATGAAAGAGCATGATCATGGTGAGAGTTTTTTTCATCATTTTTTAGAGATGCAAACTATATGGGTATATGCAAGGAAATAAACATGCAATGGATCTACTATGAGAAAACATAAACTAAGTGGAGTGAATGCATGAGTTAATCGAGTAAACATGCAATGCAATGTAAGAAATTAAATGATAACTACTCAATTAATTTATAGTCCATGAGCCGGACTTTCTCACCTTTTAATCATACTTACCACAATGTGCGCTTCTATGTACATCACTTGAGATGTGTGCATTGTATTCTTGTGACAACGACTTCTTCTTCAATCTATACATGGTTAGAATAATATATATTTAAATACACACCTTTGAGATGGCAGGGGTTCCAATGTGTGATGAATCTTGAATGATCGGGCACCCTGGTTCTTCAATCTTTCTTCTTTTCTCGTGGAATCTTATCGGATAGTCACAACGACATCATTTGTCTGTCTATTCCACAAAGCTAGTGATATACTAAATTAGCGAGACATCATGATCATTACTAGAATCTTTAGGCCAATTGCTTCCCCGAAAACGGCGCCAAAAAGCTTGTTGGCATTTGTTAAGTGCTAAAAGAACATGAAGGATTCTCGCAAGTGCACGAACACCTACCATTGTAGCTTTTCCCTAGGATGAGTATTAATTCTACAAAGATCGTATCCACAAGGAAGCTTTGGCTAAAGAATCTAATAAGTCACAATCATGTATCTACTATATTAGCAAACCACTAGACTATAGTGAGGGTGTAAATTGTTAAAGGATAAGTAAATGTCAATGCATAATATCCTACCTAAAATATCAGAGAGTAACTAAACTAATCAAGAGGTCAAAACAAAAGATCAAGGTTCCTGGGTATCTCTATTACTTAGGTTCTATGATAGCAATTATACTAATGCACTTTGGAGCAACAGTACCTTCCCTTCTCGAATAGATCGGGAAGAAGTAACCGGGTGAAGGCTGCCAAAAGCTCTACGAAACACCAAACCATACGTGGTGGACTACACAGGCCTTACAGAGTTGTCACCCCTGGGGCTACCACAACTATTTGTAGGTTTGGGCGCAAACTCAGGTAACCTATAGCCTAGACACCATGTCTATACTATAGATTACTACTCTAGCTACCATGAATAACTAGAGCACTCAATACGAGCGGAGATCACATGCAATAATATAACAACTATACTTAACCATATATGAAAAGCATAAAGTAATAGAGAAGATATATATATGAAACATAAGTCTTGTAGAGAAGATACAACGACATACCATACTCTGAAGACATCTCGAGAACAGGAGCTTAGCTCCACTCTCCTTTACTCTTGATTAGATCTAAGTTAGATCTATTCTAGTTCTAATTATATGTCTAATCTACTTCTAATTATATTGCTAATTTTCTTCTAATCTACATCTAATTCACTAATCCCAGAGAGAGGTTATCCTTACATTGGGACACCTCTACAACTGAGAGATAATGAATAGAATGAGATAGAATGAATTAGGGTTTCACCCTAGGGTCAGGGGGTCTTCTTATATAGGCCTTGGCGATGAATGATGACCATTGGATCAAATCAACCTTGGCAACGGTGTAGATACAACCTCAAAGTCGGTTACAAACCGACCTAAGAAAATGAGCCTGATTGGCTACTGTAGCCTGGCGGTCGAAATGGCCAAATAGGCCGGCCGCCAGGCCAGTGTGGCCCAACCATGTCACCTTCCTTCTGGTGTCTTCTAGAATGTTTTAGTCCACTTTTCGGATTGAGTTGCTTCACGGTCATGTCTTGTCATCATATGTCTTGTATATTCCGGAGCTTTCTCCATCTTTCTCTGCATTTATCTGTGAAGTTCCTGGAAATATATAAATCACCAAAGCTCGTGGAATTATGTTAACAAAACCCCTAGACTTATGTTGATATTCATTTTATACCCTTATTTCATATTTAGTTGACTAGAAAAATTATGCTATAACAGGTGTCAACACTCCGCCCTCCCCAACGGCTCTTCCCCTCCATCTAATCGCCGTCTTTGCCGCCGCCGCCGCCGCGTGAGACCGCAGCCCCGTGGGCTTTCGAACACGTGTCAATTCCGCCCAATCTAGCCGAATCGGCGATACCGGTATCCGGAGACCAGGGACGATTCCCACCACCCATGGCTTCCGAGATGAAGGAGTTCACCGTGGGCGCCAAGGCGCCTCGACGACAACTGTGCTCGGATCGCCAAAGCGCCGATGACATGGAGACCCGCCTCCGTCACATGGAGCACGTCTACACCGCCTCGAGGACCCCCCCCACGCACGATGACCACGCCGGGAGGATCGCCCGGCCCGGCTGCAGCGCCGCCCGCCAAGACAGGGCGGCCCTGTGCACCGCCCGGGCGCCGCCCCTCCCCCGCGGAACCCGACGCCGGCTCCGACCGCCATCCTCCCAACTCGAGGAGGAAGATGACGCCAGACGTGGCCTTGACCGGCCGCCATCGATGTCATCCTCGACAACACCGCAGCACCGGTTGCCCCTCTCTCTCCACCAACACCTGCAGAACCGTGGGACTCGGCGACAAAAGATGGTGCCACCCGCGGCGCCCCTCTACCCCCAAGCGCCAACCGCTGCGTCCCGACCGCGCCACCCGGGGCGCCTAGGTCCGTGGTGCCACCCGCGGCAACACACCCCCCTCGCTATGTCACGTGTCTACAAGTCCAGAGTACGATGGCAGCGACGACCCCGACCTCTGGATTCGCAAGCTGTGAGCTCTTGTACGAGCTCAACTTGGACATCGACTCGGACTACTACGTGAGTTACGCCGCTTTCCATCTCACCGGTCTCGCCGCGCCCGGTACATCGATCGTCCAAGAAGAAGTCCCCACTCGAGTGGGACGAGTTCACTAGGGCGCCTACGACATCACGTGATTTGGTTAATGGGGCCAAACGGGACTACCGGTAGAAAAACCTAGGCGTGGAATTCATGAACCACTCTATTACTATCTCTCTCTGACTAACATATAGACTTCCTTTTATGAACCCAATGTGGGTATCTAAATCATATAAAACTATTAGGACTCCCCGCACGTTGCTACCTGTCATGAACTGTAATTGGGCCAGCCCGAGAGTGGCTAATGGGGCCAAACGCAACGGTTGGCGGCCCGTAAGGGGGCGGGGGCGCCTGCAAGGCACGGGGGCCGGCCCGCCGCAGCCTACCTTCCCCCTCTCCCGTATTTACTCGAGTTTGCTTCGTTCTCAAGTTAGGATTATCTTAGGTAATTTTTGGGTGTGCAAGGGGCTATCTCATCTATAAGGGAGACCCTTATTAGGAAATAATAAAATAGGATATGCTTATAAAAGGTATTCCAATCGTATAAGGAAACCTTATAGAGATTGCTTAGATTACAAGTCCCACTAGTCGGGTTATATAAGCAAGAGGCATGTAATCTCCGGAGGATAAGCAAGCAAATAAAACATATATATCGTTTTCAGCCCTTGGCCTCCACCTCCCCCCCGGCCGCGCCATCCGTGCAGCGCCGCCGCCTCCCTCCTCCCCAAACGGCTCCTCCCTCCATCTAGTCGCCGTGCTGCCGCTCGTCACCGCCGGGCGAGAGACTGCAGCCCCGTGACGCCTTCTTCGGAGCTTCAGCGGTCGATGAACACGTGTCAATTCCGCCCAATCTAGCCAGAATCTAACACCGCCGAAGTAAGTAGCTTTTGTTAAAGGATTCATTTGTAATTTCTAAGGATTGTAATCACACTTAGTTGTTAAGGACAATCACTTTTTGTAGGTGAGAAAAAAACTACAAACTGAATTTCTCCCCAAGGACAAATTAGAGTGTTAGAAATAAGCATACACTTGCACAATACGTACTTTGAATAGGAAAAAGAATGCAATGACAGTGAAATAATAGGTGTAGTAGATAATAGGTGCCATCCAAAACTTTTCTGAAGCTCATGATTTCTGCTCAATTTGTCCTAAAGGCTATGAATCCAAGTCATTATCTTGCAAACGAACGAGAAAAGTATTTGTTGACGCATTCAATCAAACAAAATAATAACAGTGAAAGATTTGAAATGCAAACTGAACTTTGCTGCTATGGTTCAATTAGTCCAGTCCATATCAATCCATAGCAGCTGCAGCATGTTAATATATTGCTGGCAACAATATATATCCGTGCTCTAGCTTGGCCCACAATTATAATCATCGTTTGATGAGTATTAAAGTTTTGTAATCGTACATACAACTAATCAAAATTGGTTGTCATTACTCTATACTTCCATTTAGTAACACAACACCAGTTACTTTTTGGTTGGCTATTGCAAAGACACGTTGGTTATGTTTAGTCAACAACTTTTATTTGCTTGTTTTGTTGGCTATGAGTGTATGTGGCTAGAATTTGTATCCAACAAAACTTCTAGTTGGGTTTGAACTTTGTAATAATTGGCCTGATTCTATCCACAGATAGAAGCCGGATTTTTATCCTTTATCTAAAAAACCAATTACTATACATGTGTGTTGAAATCATTCCCATTGCATGGCATGGTGTGTGTTTTTGGGAAATGATTTGGTTGCTTGAGACCATGTAACATATGAAAAACAACAGTGGGCATGTGCAGCACTATTTGGAGACTCAGAATCTAAACCTTCTATATAGGAAACCCCCACTTAGGAGTTCTTCGAGCTGCGGTGAAGCCACGTCATCACAAGGGGGCCCCACCATCACTTCCACAACATTCATTCAATTCCGCATGAAACTCAAGCGACCGTAATCACAATCACCCTCCACCTGTTCCCATGCTATTCCACTAACCCATGATTCCAACTAAAACAAATACACCATAAAAATTAATTGTGGCATTAGCATCCCAATAGTCATCCACAGCCGTGTTGTCACATTAAAAATGCACAAGATAATAGAAGCTTCACCAGCGGTGGCCTTCAATTCCACCGCCTGATCATCCTTTCAGCTGCCATGCCGCCTTTTTAAGAGTCGCTGCTGCCTTCCACATTCATGGTTCTCGCCACGCTGCCGCTTTCTACAATAATCGAGGTATCGGGAAAAAAGAGAAATTGAATTACATGGGATTTTGGGAAGCAGGCAAGGACGCGGATCCCGCCAGCCTTGGGTGGAGCAGAGGCGACACCGGCCTCGCCGGCTCGCCCCCAGCCGCCCACGGCCGGATCCCGCCAGCGCGGTGGAGCAGGCGACAACGGGCCTCGCCCGCCGCCCCTGCCGCCAGGGCTTCCGCTACTGCCGGAGCGCCGCTGCAGCGCTGCCAGCTGCCCGCGCGCGCCGCTTGCCGCTGCCTTGCCGCGGCGCTTTGCTGCCGCCCGCCCGCCCGATTCGCCACCGCCCATAGGGTCTAGGGTTGCTAGATTGGGGATGGGAAATTGGGGATTGCTTGAGTTAACGGAAGAAGGAAAGAGGAGACGACGGGATGACCGACGAGGAGACGACGCATTGCCTGCTTCCGCTCTTTGACGCGAGGCCGCACGACATGGGTGGGATGTGATTAGGCTGTTTTTGGGCCATTTTGCTATTTTTCTTTGCTATTAAATATACATTATATTATACTTATACATATTAGTAATAATTATTATACAATATTATATTTATCGGTGTATCCTTTTTTGAAAAAGTACCGTATTAATGTGTCGCCATATCGGTATCGGTATTGACACATGTGCACTTCAATTCCTACGGTTCGTGCAGGTGCTGCCAAAGGGCTATTTTTTTTGTTACTGTTCCTATAGGATACTAGACTCGACGCGCTTCCATTCCAATGGTTTTCTATCCTTTCCCTTTCTCCACCCTATCTTCCAAAGGGCCCTTAAAGACATCATATCATATACCAAAAAAGGTCTAAAAAACTGATGAAAAAACAGTTGCTCAAAAAATTATTATCTTATTTTTTTATTCCATTACGGAAGTTTTACAACCTATTTAAATATTTTTCATTCATTATTAGAGTTCATACATTATTTTAAATAACCTATACCCTATATGTCAATGAATATAATATTAGTTTCATGCATTTTGGATCTTAGTGCCCACTCTTGGTAGTAATGTATATGTGGTTACATTCTGTTTAAGCGATGCGATTATTTTTATCATATAATACATCTTTTTAATTCTAAGTGATTACAATTTTAGTTTATTTAAATTTTTTCTCAATACCCGCGACAACGCGTGGAGAGTCCTCCTAGTTAAACAGAGCCAGAGAAAACAGAGTACATGGTAGGTGCCTAAATCAATGGAAACCCTATGACAACCTGGTCGGCCCTGTTACGTGACTTGGAAGAGCGCGCCTGTGCAACTCTCTGGACACCACTGATTTGAGAGCAAGCGAAGCTCACGATTGCCAAGCTTTCACCCTCTGGCTCCCAACGATGGCTCTCTAGAAGTCAAGTCTCGTGCAGTCGAAGATATAACTCGTGGCCATCCTGCTTCGAGTCCATTCATAGCTCAGGCTAGCTATATTCTGGCAGGGAAACCAGACACAAACGTGAGTGAGGCAGAGAATCACGTTTGTGGGTGCCTCCCAAACGGCACAGTAAGCCATGCCCAAGTGGAACATGACCGCTGTGATTGCAGGAACTATGTGGACATCTTGTTGTTGGAGCTCCTGATGTCTCCTAACCCTATTGTAGCAAAAGCAGCCCATGGTGTGGACTTCATGAACCACTCTATTTTTGCCTCTCTCGTCCTAACATGTATTCTTCTTTTATAGACCCAAGTGGGTGTCCAAATTATATAAAATTCATACGAATAGTGATATAGCATCTGCTGACCAGCAATTCATTTAGTTCACCTACTAAATCAGATGGACTATAGAAGATATCACTCCACCATCTCTCTCAGACAAACATACTTCTTTTCAATCTGATGGACCATAGAAGATATCACTGTGTCCCATGTATGGGTGTCCAAACTAAGTTCATTAACCTCATCAATAATAAGGGGGCTTCAAAAGAATATATAAAATATATATTATTTGTTAAGATATTTGCTAGAAATCCAGTTGTCCAAAAAGAATATGTAACTAAATGGATGGTGTACACTGTACAATCCTTTTCAAGTACCGCACAAATTGACAACACTGCTCAGTGCATTCCAATAATGTACTTCCTCCGCTTAAAATTGTAAGTCGTTTTTTATTTTTTTGGTACGTCCATTTACTTATGTATCTAGATACAATAATATGTCTAGATACTATTGAGATTTTAAGTGAATTGTTCACCTCTCCCCATCAGCTTAAGGTTTTGGGTTGAACTGGTCGGTGCATGCAACTTAATAGATACATAGTGAACAAAAAAAATCAAAATGACTCACAATATGGAACGGAGGGAGTAGCTGACAAGCCAAAACTAAATTATTAGATGTCTATTGTGAAATTTGCTTCAAATTATTAGTAAAAAGTTCCTGTTGGAACTATTTTTGGCCCTTCTTTTTGTTTTTTGAGCATGCTCTCAACCAAATGACAGACAAAGCACATACATGCATAGACCTTGTTTTCATATCCGTAAGTACCTAATCCATCTCTCTGCCAACTAACACCCAAATATTATGAAAATAAAATTGGATTTCCAAATGCCCTTCCCTTTCTTTAAAGAAGGTGTACTTCAATTTCTCCGCTTATGTAAACCACGAGGTGTAGGAATAGCTACGAAATGGTCTGGGTTGGACATGGACCACTCTAATATTTTCGACCTACATATAAATGCTATTTTGTAGCAATATATTTTAAGCAAGCTAGACTTTATTTCTCATTTCAAGATATTAGTAAGCTATTCTTTTGTATGAGGTAATTCTATACTAGAAACTGGATATTTTGTGAGTGTGAAAAAACAGTTACGAAAAATAGTTTTACTCTCACGAAAAATAATGCATGATAGTACACCGTCGGACATCACCTCTCGCAATATTAGACTCATGAAATACACATTTTGGTGAGAGTTCACCGCCACGGATTATTTTCATGAGAGTTCGCCGTGACAGCCACCCTCATGAAATTAACATTGCCACCAGGTTTGCATCTGTATTTTCTTGGCGGTTTTTATTGTATTTCGTGAGAGGCCACCGTCATGAAGTTATTTCGAGAGCGCAAAGGATATTTCGTGAGAGGCCACCATCAAAAAGTTATTTCATGAGCGAAGGGTATTTCGTGCGAGATCACTGTCATAAATTTATTTCATGAGCCTGTGTAGCAGCTCGGTGTAGGAACAGATCCCTGGTGGCGGGCACGTGGTCCTTTCTGTAGGTTTTCCGGTTTGAGACCTAATATGGTTGCCAAACGGGCCTTAACCCACACGATGCAGGCCCAAAGTCGTTATTTTGTCCCAAAAAAACTGTCGCTTTACATTTTTTTTTCATACATCATGTTTAACCATCTGTCTTATTCAAAAAAAGTTTCATAAATATTTTTGATTTCGTTATGAGCTATTTATCATTTGATATACATTAATGCTTATTTATCTATTTTTAATTTGTATAAAACTTTTTAATAAGACGAAACGATCAAACACGATGTCTAAAAAGTAAAAACGACACTCTTTTTAGGATGGAGTGAGTATATATGTAATAACTAATATAACGTAGTTTATTTTATTATTTTCATCAGGAACAAAACGTCATGAAAAAACACTTGGGGATTGAATCCTCTCTACGACAACTAAATGAGATACAAGGAATTGTCATGGCTAATCCTAAAATCACGATCTCATTCCATATTTATGTTCCACATACGTCCCAATTATTATAGATCACATTCCAGTCTTTTGAACCAATCGTTCCGAGCTGACAGTATTGCAGGACCTTTGAACCTGTAACTTCTCAATTGCACAAAACTCTGGATCTGGAACCTGACAGAATTGTTGTACTACATGTGTATGGAGGGAGTGTGGTTCAAGTGCTTCCTCCGTGTACAAACCTGTAGTCAGTGGGGAGGCATTGACTCTGATTTGGCGCCAGTCCTCGCTTATATCTTACTTCCTCTTGGCAGGGTAGTAGTGCAGGTGTTCCTGATGCCTCCTACTTCTATACACATTTTCCACAACAACATCACTAGGGCCACCAGAACCGCTACTAGCGGTTCTGCTCCGTTCCTTGCTGTTTTATACTCAGGTTAGACTAGTGATACTGACACAATTCCTTGAAATATAGTCATCCCCTTACCAGTCATATTAATGACTCACCAACTAACAATCCATTGAAATATAGTCAGGTTGTAACTGCTAATTCAATTACAGTACCAGTAGACACCTCTTGAGGTCCTACAAGCACAACTGGTGTACCTTGTTAGCTCAAGTTCGTTGTACTATTTTTCTAACGAATATATATGTAAATTCAGTTCTGGCCAGTTGAAGGTGATCTGGAAACTGTTCGCTAGCAGAGTGTTGACAAAATTCATGGAATGACAAAAGAAATATGATGTAAAGATATATACGATTAAAAAACATATATATTGCCATATATTGTTTCGATATTACATATATTCGGCACATTAAAATATTAAATTTCTGGTAATACAAAAAATGTACTTTCATAGTTTCGTTACATTAGCACTAACTTGAATTTATCTTGACGAGTTGCAACTAGATCATAAAATTATTCAGTTGAAGAGAAAAAAAGGAGATCATTCAACTGAAGATGATAAAAAGAGATTATTCATAGAATAAATAAATATCACTATAATTATGTAATTTAGTCACTTAGCGACCTTTGGTTTTAAGAGATCATTCCCTGAACTGTGAATGGACTCTAACAGAGACTACTTGAGTACCAATGCGACGAGTACTGCATATTACCTTGTCAGCTTGTTGTTCTTTGACGGGAGTTGATGTTCATCTAGGATTGCAGAAGAAATTTCTTTGAAGAACTGAATTTGGTGGTGTTAAGAGTGAAGCCCAGTTCCTCCACAATTTTTGAACAATGGATCCAGTAGCTTCAGCAGAACTATGCATGTTTTTTTTTTTTTTATTTTCTCCACTTCATTCTTTGTCTCCTAATTTCTTTTTACATTTCTGTATTTGTATCTGTATTTGTACTTTGCTGTTTCTAATTTAATAAAGTTTGCTCTGTAAGGGCCACGGCCCTCCAGTTTCTTCAAAAAAAAAGTTGATGTTCATCTATTTTTTTTAGGAAATGTAGCATCATTTATGTTCGGATGTTTGTGCTTGCTAAGCTGCTCTGCTACAGTCCTGCTCTGGCCTAGCGTTGTCATATGCCACTGTGGAAGTCTCCGGCGGGCAAACAGCCGTAGAGTAGGGACGGAGGCACGAAGAGACACAAAGGACTCGAGTAGCATCGATTCACATTCAACAATTAAGGATATACAAAGGTCGTAGGCTGTTGTCAAAAAAAAAAAGGTCGTAGGCAAAATCCCAAGTGTGGTTTCCTTAATTTGGCTATTAACTCAGCTTTAGCAAGGATATCCATAGCCAACTATGAGTGAGGTCCGTCTGTTGAAGTCCGGGGAACATTGGAGGCAGGTCCCTGCCCGCCCCCCTTCTCTCCGCCCCGGCCTGTTGGAGCATCCTCAGCCCCACTGGCTCATGCTAGCTTGCCTGTCAATGATGGTAACAAGAGCAATCCTGGTCCTTCCCAAGCTTACTATACAAAAACGAAGGAGGAGCCTCCTGAAATATATCGAATCATCCATATGTATCTTGAACCAAAAGACCGAAGCTAAAGCAAGAGCTCTGCTCAGGAAACCTAGTATGGTGTTTATTTATTTATTTAGTTTCCCTCATTGCTCTTTTATATATGGATCCTAGTCCCAAGAAAAGACAGCACACTATTATCACATGGAACGGTGATCTGGGTCTCCTTTTTTGCTTCTTAAACTCCCCCCTCCCCCTGTAATTGCCCTCTGCTTTTCTCTGAACTTGTCTTTAAATAGCTAGGTTGGTTCAAAAGACAAAAGGTGATCTGCAAACTGTATGCAGGGTTGTACTGTACTTTTTATTTGATTGGTTCAACACGTTATCCACCGTAATCAGTCCAGTAAGATTTTTTTATTATAAAAAACTTCACGACAATAGCAGACTGCAAAACCCCGCTTTTTAATTAAGAGGATGCAGGGCTCGAACTTGGGTCTCTAGACTAAGAGCAAGCTCCAGTAACAAGTCGCCCAACACAGGACCTGCAGATTTTTTTAATATAGCTACACTACACGGAGTGTACCATCCACTCAAATTCGGACAAAGAAGTATTGAACTCTCGAGCTTCAACAGGTCATGATGAGTTTGTTATGATGCATACATTTGCTAGAACACAACCAGTTTTATACCTCAAAGCATGCTACACATTACCCCCCCCCCCCCCGGCGGCCACCTTGGCCCTGGCGCCCACCGTTCCAGCCGGGCGGCGCTGCCTACAGGCGCCGTCGCCCACAGCGCTGCTGCTGCTGCTGCTTTCGCCATGGCTGGGGAACCCTCTTCTCGCAGGTCCTGGGCGGACGAGGTCGACGAGGCGTTCGGCCCTGGCTCGCCATTCGACGCGGATGGCAAGCTCTCCTTCTCCGACTCCGACGACGGGCTCTCCAACAAGCAGCTCCCACCACCGCCGCCGCCTCCTGGCAAGGGCAAGGAGGTCACGGAGTCCAGTTCCAGGCCGCGTCGTCCACCACATTGCGTGGATGCGCCGTGTGCGTCAGGCTTCATCACGCAATCAGACAGTGACCCATGCAGACAGTGCCACTGCCACAGGAACGCACTGAACCATCCACCACATCAAATGTAGCTTCTGCCGCTTATGAAACCACATGAGAACACACTGTTGTGGAGAGGAAAGTAATGCATGTGCTCCTGATGCCTCCCACTCGTATACATAATACTGTAGCAAACTAAGCTAGGTCGTCATCGTCACTACAGGAGCAGCAGGTAGAGTGTTAGAAACACTAATATTGGCTTCTGCTCCCTTATTACCTTCAGTTATATATATATATTTTGAACAAATCGGCAGTGAAGGTCCCTACCTGTTTCTTTTTTTCATATATGGCTTACATTCTGTTTTATATATTGGTAGACAAGTTTTGAGGGACAGTAAGTGGGGAAGGGTAAACTCTGATCTATGCACTTATAACTACCGCATGTGAGTGAATAACCATCCATTATTGAAATTAACTCAGGCAGTAATCCTGAATCAATTCCTATCAGAATACCGTCTTTGGGGATTATTAACACTACAGTGAATGCAGTGTAACCATGCATGCATCCACTCAGATTCAGACGAAGTAGAGTATCAGTAAATGTTCAATCATGCATCCACTCAGATTCAGACCAAATTAGACGGCAACTAAATATCTATAAAACAATTCTCCTATGCGTTTTTATCAGCAATTGCGTTTTTTTTTTTTTTTTTTTTAAACATATCAGCAATTGCGTTGAAAGCATTGTAAAAATGCTGTGTGCAACTAACAAAGCAAGAATCTTCCATGTTCTATCTCAAAAACAAAATCAAAGACATATGGGCTTATTAGGATAGTTTAAACTAGGTATGAAATGTAACCCTCTATCAGGTACCTATGTCTAAGTGATACGATTACATCATACATATTCAGCTAACCCGTCGATGGGATAACCAACATATGTCAATAATCATTCGTATTGGATTAGAAATCTAGAAATCCTTACCTTTATTTGTGGTAATTTTTTAATAATAGACAAAGTCTTTACATTTCTGGAGGAAGGGAATACAAAATAAGAAATGGCTGTGTTCATGTAGTCGTCCTTCAATTATTATCATGTCACGTACAGTACGGTACTAATGGACCATTATGAGACCAAAACAAGATCATGTTTAATTTTAATTTGAATAATTACATTCACATGAGACCATGTCACGTACTCTGTCGTTTTCAGATTTTTATTGTTATATAAGGTTTTGGCTTTTGTAGATACATTACCTTCTATTATTGATCAAGATACACATAAAAAAATATTTATCTAGAAAGGTCAAACCATCTTGTAATTTTGATTGAGGGAGTTGAAGATTGCACACGTCCGCAAAATGCAGTGGTAGTAGAGGCCGGATTTGATATCCATTATCTAAAAAAAAAAAACAAAGTGCAGTGGTAGGTGCATATATAATCTAGCTGGAATGCACAATGTGCAGTCAAGTAGTATGCACATGCATCCTCATCATTGACGCATATTTCATTTGGTCTATAAAAGTGCTAGTGAAAGGCAGAGAATAAAACTAGTAGCTCACCTAGTCATGTATGTCAAATGGATGGACTATTTGTTCTACTCCCATGGCCTTTCTATGATACTTGCTGCCTAGCCATGTGAGGCATTGGGAACTCTTGTGTTACGTCGGGAGGAAGAAGTAAGTAGCTCCTGCTCCGTTGAAGTTGCTTATTTCTTAAAACTTTAGGTAAAAGTGTGTATAACAGGCATTGTGGATGTGCTTGCAACCATCGTTTCTTGCAGTATCATTCTGAATTGTGAAGAGAAGCAGGACCAGATGATGACAACCACAGACGAGTAGCACAAGGCAGGCGTGGGTTAGAGAAGATGGAGGACCGATCATTTCTAACCTTGAAGAGTTCCCTTGTCCAAGTGCCAGATATCCTTGGGCAGACCAGCGTTGGTGTTGTCGCTCTACATTGCAGCTCTGGTGAACGCTGAGGATCTCCATACGGTGGGACGGCAACTTTTCCATTGCTTGCATTGTTGGACAACAGTGACAAGGCACACCTAAGCTCCTCGTGGCACCGTGTACTTGCTTCAGTTCGATTTGGCGTTTGCTATGCTCAGAATCACGTTCAGAACATTTATGACAGGAAAGGCTGCATGCATGAGGTGCAGAATTGAGAAACATACTCTATGCATGAGACGAAAGTAAATTGTACTGACATGAGTCTCTTAGTCCATTTATTTTTTCTGAATTTCATCTATAGATTTCATATGTCACACAGTTTGCAAGCTTATAAGAATCTCAAGATCACAAAACCTACTTATCGTTTGCAGGACATAAGGACATTGCAAAACAGAGGACATGAAAACAGAGCTGCATGGCATGAAAACAATGCATTACCTCAGAAATGTAAAAGGGACACAAGGCAGAGTTATCAATTTAACTAATTAGTCCAAGTAATAATAAACAATAATGGAATAAAGTATATTTTTATATCCTATATGTTATATTATGGTCTCTTTTATTAGGAGATGGGACATGGGAGAGGGTATAAAGAAGGGCAGTGAGGTGGGAACTGGGAAGAACACTATAGTTGCCTCTGGGAATATGAACTGCTTCAGTTTTGTTCTCTTGGTCCAAAGATAGATGAACTATTTTTTCTTAAAAGCCGAAGTTGACATATATTGGTGGAGCCCCGTTCAACTCTCTCTATAACAGGCATGTTGGGGGTGCCGTGAATCCTTTTATGAATCAGTTTCCATAGTCCATACCGATGTACAGTGACGGCTGAGAGCATGGGGGTTGAAGATGCTCAAACAAGCCAAAATGTTGCCACCGGCAGTCAAGTGACCTACTCTAAGACAAGCAGTCCGAGCAATGGAGTTTATGCTTTGCATTTATTGTGAATATGGCATGCACCTCTGTTTTGCTAGGTCCAATTTGGTAGAATGGTTATGTCTGAATGAACGAAACAATGTGACTCAATAGCTGAATATCAACGAAAGTCCACTTTGTTGTCTGAATTTGAGTGGATGATTACCCTCTGCACAGCGTAGTTGTATGCACAAACTGTAGCTGGACTGATTACGATGAATTATGGTGTTGAACCCATTAAACTAAACAGTACATGCTTACACAGTTTCATATTTGCCATATAGGTTGGAAGTTGGTGGATTTGATTAGGTTGGTCCCAAACAAGACAGTTGTTCTCTTCATGAAGGAAATTTTTACAAAGATTAAACCATGAGATTTCCACAGAACATGCATGTTTAGAAATCACCTTGTGTTTCTCGGATCTTAATTTTAATATTAGTTATAACCTGATAAGGCACCAGCTATACGCCGGAACAATCTGTTTGCGATCAGAATTTATTTTACCTTTACTACGCGAGTACATTTCGATTAATCGCATTAGTGCTGTGGTAAGTGCATGAACTGCTTCAGCCTCTTGTACTTGTGAGTCCTTTGTATCGGTGCTCCTGGCTTTCCTCTCGCCTTTCCTCTTAATGAAAAATGGTTCAAAGACCTGATTGCGCAAAAACACTGCAGATATAGTACAACAAAATTGTGTTTTTGTGGTATCACAGTTTCCCAATTTTGAACACATGGAGCTGTATTTGATACTTCTTGTAGTCTGAATTTCCACGTCCATAACAATGCAATGGTCCATCCTTGAGAAAACAATCCATCACCAATTTTTTTCTACAGTAGGTGCTGTTAATACTATTTTGGGGAAACAGAAGTTTTATAGCCGACCTAATGAAGCCACCCCTAAACTTAACCGAGCCCAGATTAAGATGGCTAGTGCAGCAAGCAGAGCGGAGGAAAGCACTACTCTTTCCTTTAATCTGAGGTGAGGGAGCAAAATGGATTACCGCCCCTTTAATCTGCAGTGATGCTGGACGAATTGCCCCAGTACTACTCTTTCCTTTCTCTGTCACTGTGGTGGTGAACCCTAGTCGTGGTTTTTAATTTTCCTTCATTTGAGGTTTTCTTGTGTAATTTGAATGGTATGGTGCAAGATCAATATTTGTTCCTCAAATTAAAAGAATCATTGTCTAACATGTGTTCATTTTTCTTTTATTTCTTGTTACTTTTATATTGTCTAATTTGTCGCTCGGGTTGGCCTCTCAGCCAATCTTTTTATGGGTGCCACACTGATGTAAGGTGGAGTGTACATTCAAGTAGTGTATATATGCATCACCACATCCATCCGTGGACGAGATATCTTTCGTTTTCTCCATAAAGCACATGAGTGAGAGGCAGAAAATGAGGCTTGCATCTGTCTCTGGTGTGTGCTCTATTCCATCGTCTCAATGCATAATCTCAATTGCGGACATACATGCCAAGACTTTAGGGCACAACCTCAATATCAAAATACCTTCAATGATACAAATTATATTGTATAAATGAACTTCTTCAATTGATTACCTAGAAAATAGAATAATGAATGTATATATCTAGAGGTGTCAATCATACTTTCTCAACTAACTGTAAACGAGCTCATCTCTAATGAGGCACAATAAGCGAGTGGAAAGCTGATGATGCAACCAATAGCTCTCTCAGATGTTCGGTTGCTTTTCTGGTTCTCTTAGATGTTTGGTTGTTTGTTGTTTCTATTGGTTTTGTAAACCTATAGCAATCTTGAAGAAGTATTAGCTCAGGTTTCAGTGGAGGTGCTTCTATAGTCGAGTCGTCGCGTTGGATCTGTTTGTAATACTGATATACCAAGTAACCTTCTCGTGCTTTCAATGTAATCAGGGTGTAAGACCACATTTGTCTCGTTTGGGACGAACGAATTTAAATCTACCACATTTTCACCACAGCTGACAATCAGGAAACTGTGCAAGCATGTATGTCCGCATAATAAGTCCAGCATGTAGATAATGAGCACAACTACACTGCATGGATCCACTCATGAAATTCAGACACAAATAACTGCATGTGATTTGAGTTGATGTTCGTTGTACAAAGTTATATCTATCTGATTAGACATACATGCTAGCCGCGTGTACATGTCATGCACAAACTTTATCTCTAACTACCCGGCTTTAGGTGAGGTCAAATGGTAATCTGAAGAGTCTTACATTTCCTTGGAGCATCCTTATTCCCATATGCTAGACACCTAACGATCCAATGCTGTAACAAGAGTGCTCCTGGCGCTTCCCAACCCTATACTAAAGAAAAATAGTGGTGGATCCTCTACCAGAATATTGAAATATTTTCATCAATCTTGTATTGAAAGAACAAAGTTGAAGCTAGATCCCACACTCTGGATGCTGCTATGGTATTTCCTCCTCCCTCATTGCCCTTTTATGGACACCCAGTCTCCCCAAGAAAGCGCAGCAGAATAATTTCACATTGATGGAAATGGTTCCATTAATATTTTGTACATGTACTAACTCAGCTAACCCTTTATGGACACCCAGTCTCCCCAAAAAAGCATGCATATGTTTTTGGAGTGTGTGACACGTGGACTTGCGATCTCCACGGTGCCCAATTTCATTTACCATCACTGTACAGGATAGAGGTCTATCCCCGGTTCACCATGGGTATTTGTCCCGGTTACGTAACCGGGGTTACGGTCCCGGGACTAAACATTGCACTGTAGCACTAGAACCGGGGATAAACCTAAGGGTTTGTACCGGTTCTACACTACACCCGGGACAATAATGGGGGGTGCTTTTGCATTTTGGATGCCACGTATTAGTCCCGGTTGTAGAGACCACCCGAGACAAAAATAGGGGGGGTTTGCATATTCTACCAGCCACGTGGTCATCTCATTTTGTTCCTAAGTTGTTGTCTAGAACCGGGGCAAACAATAGGGGGCTTTTTTTTTCTTTTGCTGCTCTTTTTTGGTTGTTCATCCATTTTCTTTTTAAAATTAAATTGGTTTTTGAATTCGATTCTACGATGCCAATGACATGTATACGCGCGCGATTCGAAAAGTTTCAAATGGATCGATGCATATACAAATAACATACAACATACATATTTAATATAGTCAAGAGCGGACATTGTGTTTGAACGTCACACCATGCATGGCACAATTAGTACAAGTTTCTGAAGATAATCGCCCCTTTCTCCTTCATTTTGCTATACGTGCATGAATTTGGGGGGAAAAACAAACAAAATAAATACAAAATCCGTAGGGAAAAAAATCAATTCCAAAATCATCTCTATTCCTAGTTGAGCCACCATTGGATGAGGCTGGATCCGTCGCTTCCTATAGATGGAACGGGTGTACGTGATGGCTTCTGCTGTGACCACAACAGGGCAAGAGGTTGCCGCCGTCATTCATCTGCCGGCAACGGATGTAAAGCGTTAGGAAACAAATCTGAAGAGAAGCAATATTCAAGAAAATCTGACGGGACTAAATATCAAAGTGTAGGAAATCTCATGGTAGGAAGGGATGGGCCATCCGCCCGAGGCTAGCGACGCAGCTACCGGAGGCATTGTCCGTGAACTGGATCAAGGGAAGTAGAGGTGGTGCGTCGCCGCTGGTCATGCAAACGTCGCCGCCGCCGGGTTGGGTCTGTGTGGCCGTGTGGACCGGGTCTCAAGAGAGAAGATGACCGGAGCAAATGAATGAGAAAGGGACAATACTCTGTCCGCCTGTTCATATACCCCCCACATTTGTCCCGGTTCTTGAAAAACACAGGGGACAAACCTCCTTCTTTCTCCCGGTTGTAGAGAACAACCGGGGTGCCCTGGGTCTTGAGGACGTCCGGGACTAAAGATAATTTTGGCGCTGGTCCGGGGCGGTAAAGTGAAATTTTTGGGACCTTTAGCCTCGAGTCTTCGGGGGCGTCTGGGGGCTAAAGCTAATTTTTATGCGGGCGTGGGCGGCAAAGTGAAAATTTTGGACCTTTAGTCCCAGGTCTTAAGGACAACCGGGACTAAAGGTGGTGAATTTTATTTCCCACCACATGCTAGCACATTTAACTTTTTCTTTATATATTCTATTTATATATATAGTAAACCTTTGTTAATTGCGTAGTAAATTATTAACTGGGCATTTTTGTTAAAAAATGTATGTTACATTTTGTTTTTCTTTAATGCACAAATGAAAAATATGTATTTTATAGTTTCATGTATTTTTATGTAGATATTGAACATAACACAAATGCATAGTCACTATTTCGTTAATGCAAAAATATAGTATTTATTCCAAATTATTAAAGTTATTTTTTTTTCGACAGGAAATATATTTTCACATCTTTTTAATGTTGATCTATCAGTTCTTCATCATCCATGGTCTAAATACGAGACAATAGATAATCACTTTGCGCGGTAATTAAAAGAATTAGAAAAATTACCAAACAATTCGAGAAAATTCTAAAACTTGGCGGTACCTTCACACATGCCATGTAGACACCTCGAGAAAAGTTTGAGGCCGATAGCACACTTTGCAAAAAGCGCACCGCCCACACACATCCATGAGAAACCTAAGTGTAAGGATAAGGTTCGTGAAAGGTTGAGTATACCACCGTGAAAGCACGTCTCGCTCCGCCTAACTTCAAATTTTTTGTGGTCATTTACACCCAAAATATGGCCCCACTCAAAATCCTAGGTTTTTTCGCCATTTTTGGATTTCTTGTATTTTTCTACGTGTCTCGTGCGACCAAATATGTTGAATTACGCTTTGAAAACAAAATAATTCCCGCACCGCCTCCACAGGTTTTTGCCTCCTAGGCCACAAGAGACCTTGCGACAAAGTTTGGCACTTGTTTTCGGTCTTTTTCGGGTGTGGTCGCAGTTCAATGTACATTTATCGGGAGAAGTCGCGCGATAATTAAAATAATTAGAGAAAAGTACCAAACAATGACGAGAAAATTCTCAAACTTGGTGGTGCCTTCACACATGCCATGTAGACGCCTTAGAAAAAGTTTGAGGCCGATAGCACACTGGAAAGCGCACCGGCCACACAACCATGAGAAACCTAAGTGTAAGGATAGAGTCCATGAAAGGTTGAATATACCACCGTGAAGCACGTCTCGCTCCGCCTAACTCCAAACTTCCTCAAATTTTTATTGTCATCATTTACACCCAAAATATAACCCCATGCAAAATCCTAGGTTTTTTAAGCCATTTTTGGATTTATTGTATTTTTATACGTGCAGCGTGCGACCAAATATAGTGAATTACACTTTGAAAACAAAATAATTCCGCACCGCCTCCACAAGTTTTGCCTCCTAGGGCACAAGAGACTTTGCGGTAAAGTTTGGCACCGTTTGGTCTTTTTCGGGGGGTGGTTGCAGTTCAACGTACATTTCTTGGGAGAAGTCGCGTGGTAATTAAAATAATTAGAGAAAAATACAAAACAATTACAGAAAATTCTCAAACTTGGCGGTGCCTTCACACATGCCATGTAGATGCCTCGAGAAAAAAGTTTGAGGCTGATAGTACACCGAAAGCACACCGGCCACACAACCATGAGAAACCTAAGTGTATGGATAGGGTTCCATATACCACTATGAAGCACGCCCCGCTCCGTCTATGTCCAAACTTCCTCAAATTTTTTTGGTGGTCATTTACTCCCAAAATATGGCCCCACGCAAAATCCTAGGTTTTTAAGCCATTTTTTCGAATTATCTGTATTTTTCTACGTGCGCATGCGACCAAATATTATTAGTTAATTCCAAATTTATTAAATCAAACTTAAATTTTAACACTTATAATTAGTTTAAAGAATCACACAAGCGTGTATTAGAGTTAAACACGAAGCTAATAGAACTAGAATGAATCGAATCGGATTTAAAACACAATAGTTATAAGCATTATAATCGGAATGGCAAATATGTAATTAAGGGAAAACGTATTTCCTTATATACGCTTTCCTACATGTCATGCTAAGGACGCAGGTGGGAAGAAGGAGAAACTCTGGGGTCTTATGTGAAAAAAGGACGTTGCTAATACGCACGAATAAAAAAATAAACGTTTAGTCCCGGTTGTAAGATGTAACCTAGAGAAACCTGAAACTAGTACTCCCAGTTCTACTCTATAACCGGGACTAATGGTTACCTTTAGTCCCGGTTGTTGGCGTGAACCTAGAGAAATCAAGCTTTATCCCCGGCTCGTTGAGATTTACAATCCTAGTGTATTTTGCATCCGAGGATAGACCTCGTTTGTGTAGTAGTGCATGTATTGCAGTGGTGGTGCAATTAGTGGCGGCAGGATTTATTAACTAACACAATTAGCGGCAGGAGCTTATGCGCTAGTGATTGCAGTTGTCAATAGGTTTGGTTGGATTGGATCCGTTCACCCCTGAAATTGTGTGTTGGGATGGATGGAAACGTTCACTTCTCTTGCGCAGAGATCAGGGGTAAAGAGAATGTGCATATCTTGCGCTTTGTTCACAGTTAAGATGAATTGACTCGGTTTTTTCAGTATTTTAGTTTTACATTTACTGGGCGAAAGAATAAAAAACGCCATTTGGAAGATCGTAATAGTGTAATACTCTGTCAGTGCACGGCTGCTAGCATCTATGGTAGGCGATCGAGTGCTCATGTACTATGCAAAATTGCACCTGCCTCTGATGTGTGCTCTGTTCCATTGCCTCAGCGTAGAATCTCAATTACTAAAATGCACGTGAGATGCTTAAGGGCACAACTTCAATTTTCAAAAATACTGTCTATAATATAAATTATATTTTATATATAATCTTCCTCAATTGATTATCTAGAAAATAGAGAAATGAAAGTATATACCGTGACGCCAATGTTACCTTATCAACTATTGTAAAAGATCGCATCCCTAATGTTGCATTATAAGTAAGCTGAATGATGGACAAGATTTGATGTTAGCAACAGCTCCCTCAGGCAGCACGTGGTGAGCGCGTCCATGCGTCCACGTGATGTTAGCAACAGCTCCCTAGGTGGCATGACGTGTCTCCGTTTGCTGCTCTAGAGCATGCAGCTCAGCTGCATCTCAATTCAAGCACTAGAACTGTAGCCCCAGTTGTTTTTCCCAAATCATATAGCAAGTCAAACTAGTTCAAACTAGAGCCGAACCACTGAGTCTTCTTCACCTTGAGTCTAGGATTCATAAGTACATGCCTCAATGGTCTCAGTCACATGTCTTTTTCACAGAGGAATGGTCAACCGCTGCAAAAATATGTCTTGATGTATAGACAAATTTGCTAATTAATTATCTCTAGTTTTGGAAACCCCTGCCAAAAATTGCTAATTTCAGTCATCAACAATAATACGTACAATGAGGACAAGGGATGCGGTGACAGGAGTGAAGCGAAAATAATCTAAGCATTTCTCTTAGAACATGTACTGTTCATTGTGCTGAAAGCCTCAGAAATTTGAGCTGTGGCTATCCATCGATTTGCAATCCATTTAAATATCCGAAGTACCCTAATTAACTCTGTTCTTAGCCACGATATATACAACAGTCCAAGATGACTCATAGCATCAGCGTCAGCCCACTATCATAAACACTCTTAGCAGTCTCAATAGATGATCTTGGAACCTCTCATTCGCGAGCGGGTCTCATCACTCACGGCAGGTAGTGTGGCAGCCCTACCTGGTTGTATTGCTGGGTTTGGACCACAGCTGATTTCAGAAGATAAGAATTGTAGGTGCTCCTGATAGGTCCTACTCCTATCCATAATTTCTACAGCAAGATAACACTGGAGCAAGCTAGAGTTAGCAACACCAGCTCCCTTCCATGCTATTTTATACTCAGCTTATAGAAAGGCTGAAATAGTCCACCAGGAGGTAAAATCTGATTCATTATTTCCACTTACCATTACATATTAATGAGATACTAACTCCACTGAAATGTAGCCAGGTAATAACTGTGAAATAAATTCAGACAACAAACAGATCGTTCAAGTATAACAGGTGCCTCTTTCGCTAATACCGGGATTTAGATCTGAGAAACAGAACATGATTGCTGAACATGGATGTTTATTGGAAATTTGCATGTTTTAGCCTTGTGGACGAACTTTCTTAATTTCATGAGAAGATTTTTTATGGACCCAATTAAATGCATCAAACTTTCAAACCATTTAGTAGTGACGAGAAGATGCAAGCAATAGCTCCCTCAGGCACCACCTGCTGACAGCGTCAACCTACATGCTTGGCCTCCCTTGACTTGTCACCGTTTGCTGCTGTGGAGAGATGATGGTAATCATGCTTGCTTCTACTTATATATATATATGTAGAGAGATTATGGTAATCATCCATCTGTATTCAGTTTCAGGCATAGACAGGAAGGTACATGGTAATTCTACAAAACTGGATCAACCAAAACCGAGGTGCATGCCGGCCGACCACTCATAGATGTCTTGCCTCAACTCCATCCTGGACTATTCGGCCTTTTTTTAAAAAAGGGATTACTCGGCTTTAGACAAGATCACAAGGCTGCTGGCACAAAGCTTCATTTCTTCAATTGCATCTTTTGGAGTACCATCCTCCACAATGGCTTCGCGCATTGCGGAGCATCTGGTCATCTGTATGAAAATTTATCTATAACAGAAGCATTCCTGGTGCATCCCAATCCTACTGTAGAACATAGTGAAGGGACCTCTATCGTCTCCCTCTTTCAAGAATAAAAACAAAACTGAAGCAAGGGCAACAACGTTTCTTCTCTCTCATTGCTCTTTTGTGGACCCCTTCCATCCCAAAAAAAGAGAGAACACTGTGGCATATAATATTTGTTTCCACTATTGTTTAGTACTTTGACTCAATTAAACTGTCTTATCTGACCTTTGAGATCGAGTCCCATAGTCCAGGCCATGCATGATTTATAAATTTTTCTTGTTGTTGCCCAGTTGGAAGTTGAGGCCACATATATAGGTGGCCATGCTTTCAAGTCTGTCTCCTGTTTTTGAGTCAAACCATCTACTTCTCTTGGTGGTAATAAAAAACTATCATAGCCTTGTTCTTATTACACAATTCGTACTGCAAAACATAAGTGGGATTTATGAACTTGAGCTGCATATCAACTGGTGGTAAGATTATTCCATCTTATTACTATGGGACTAGTACATGTATGTAAAAATGATTAAAAAGTAGCGGAAGTCAAATTTTGGTCTTACGCTCAATATGGTAGGTAAATATTGAAGGCGTATTCCATCAAGGTCATATACCGTGATTATAAATGCATGGAATCAGTTGTGTCTCCCCGTGAATTCTCGAACTCGCGGTGCCTCGAACCTGTGTTAGGAAGTAGATACCAGCGTTGCTAACTGTGAATGTTACAGTGACCTAGCGGCAGAATTATGTACACATATATAGGAGTAGGAAGCATCAGAAGCATCTGCATTCATTGCATTGAGATACATCGTTGTCTGGCCGCAGTTCTCGATCAGCAGATTGATGCCACAGTTTGGATTGTTCAGTGTGTGGTCGCGGGTGGCCCCGGATGTAGCAGCGGTTGGTTGTTCGTCTGGCTAGCGCTCCTAACCCAATAGACAAAAAGCGCCTTATTTTTCTTGATCGCTCTCCTAACCCAATAGACAAAAAAACAGCCTTATTTTTCTTAATGGTTGCAAGAATCCCCATATTTCTATATATATGCTATTGATGGAAGGCATTGCCTGATATACATTGCTGCAGAACAGAAACGGGTCCCCGCAAATTTGCTCATCAATCTTTTGCTATTTACTTAAAGAGTTACATGCATTTCATTGACAGGGTGAGGCAGCTGCATTGAGGACTGAGGTGACATTGGTATGGACCTGACTCGTCACCCCCAGCTTGCCATTCCAGTTGCACTTAACCAGGGGCACAAAGGTTGGTCGTCGGTGTTGGTGCAATCTTGATGTTCACCAACATGGAGAGGAGCATGGTGCAGCTGGTTAAGCGAGAAGTGCCAAGGAATTTGAATAAAAGCGTTGGCGGAACGGTTGGCGGTCGCCGAACGTGGTGAGCGCCCCCGGCGTCAACAGTTATCCAGTGTGTGTTTCGTCAATGTAAATCGTGTTGTAACTTGTTTTTCTTAGTTGCAAGTGTGTTAACCATCTACTGGTATAAGTAGTGGGGTGTAAGAGGAGCAGAGTAGCGCCTCAAGTATCTTGTAACAGCGTTTCATTTGAACTAAGTCGAAGGTGAAAAGGGGCACTGTCATCCCCGCCGACCGATTTGCCGATTCGTCGAGTTCATGCGTGTTCTTGATCTTGATCTCTCTTGTTTAGGTTAGCCACTGTGATAATTGTGTGTGATTGGTGATCCTTGTACAACATTGTGGTATCGAGCCGTCAATCACACTCAAGGCGCCGAAGTTTTCCACCATGTCGAGCGCGGTGCCGGCGAGGAGCGTGTCCGTACCCGGCGCACCTCAACCAACTACACAAGTTGGAGCATCCGCACTCAGCGATCATGGAGGATCAAGGCGTTTGGGGAGGTGGTGGAGCCGGGGGAGAGGCGGTTGCTCAAGATCCGCGTCGTCGATCGCGGCGCAAAGGCGGGACACGAAGGCACGGGCATGTTCGCCGCAGCGCATCTCAGGCGACCTCGCTGATGCGGTGGCCGCCAAGAAGACCGAAGGAAGTGCGGGACTCGCTCAAGGCGAGATTCGTGGGGGAGGAACGTGTCAGGGAGGTGCGGTTGCAGAATCTGATGACGGAGTTTGAAGGTTTGAGGATGAAGAAGGATGAATCGGTGGACTCAGATATTCGCAAACCGACGAGCATGTCAGTCCGTATGCTGGTCTAGGGCGGGTCACCGGATGACGCGGCTCTAGTGAAGAAGATGTTCAACACCGTGCCCGGTAGTTCCTCCGGTTGGTTGCCGCGATCGAAGCGAATTCTGATCTCAAGAAGCTCTCGTTCGATGAGGTTGTCGGGCGTTTGAAGACATAATGAAGAGGATTATTAAGGGCGGAGTAGCTCAATCCAACACTGGTCGGGTGTTACCGACACGGCCGAGTGGGAGGCTCGGCAGAAGAAGGCGTCAGGAGATGGCTCGGGGAAGAGCAAAGCTCATGATGGCGGTGGAGGGAGCCGTGGACGTGGGCGTGGCCGTGGTGGCGGTGGTGGCCGGGGTGGTCATGCTGATGGCAACATCGGGCGTGATAAAAGCCACATAAGTGCTTTAAGTGCAAAACAGTATGGGCACTATGCAAATAGATGTCCAGGAGGTGGAGAGAAGAAGGAAGATGATGCACATCAAGCCAATAAGGTGGAGTTCGAGCCGGCGGTGCTGCTAGCTGAAACAGTCGAGCTGGGACAGCGACAACAGCTATTGTCGGACGGTGAACAGAAGAGGGTGTTGCTGAATGAAGTGAAGGTGTTCCCTGAGTTGCATTTCTCAGGTGAGGGACAGTCAAGTGGGAGCCTCTGGTACTGGATAATGGTGCAAGTAACCATATGACTGGTGATCCACAAAAATTCAGAAACATCGACACCACCATTGGTGGAAAGGTATGCTTTGGTGATGGCTCAACAGTAGACATACATGGTAGAGGTTCTGTTTTATTTCAAGGCCTGTCTGGGGATCAGTGGATCTTGCATGATGTTTACTTTATACATAAGTTAAAAAGCAATCTGATTAGTTTGGGGCAATTAACTGAAATTGGGTATAGAGTAGAGATGGATGAAGATTACATTGCTGTGACTGAGAAAAGTTCAGGCAGAGTCATGGTGAGAGTGAATAGAGCTGTTAATAGATTGTATAAAGTAGATTTGAAGTGTGTTGAGCCAGCTTCCTTTCTTGCAAATGTACAATCTGAAACATGGTTGTGGCATGGTAGGCTTGGACATGTAAATTTTAAGTCTATCGAATGCTAGCGAGAAAAAGAGATGGCGGGGGTACCTCCGATTGATCATCCCCGATCGGGTGTGTCATTCATGTTTAGCGGCTAAGCAAACTAGAATGCCATACCCAAAATGTTCTAACGGAGGGCGAGATGAACCACTACAGTTGATTCATGTAGATCCGTGTGGGCCAATTACACGTGAAACTGTTGGTGGCAACAAGTATTTTATGCTGTTAGTAGATGATTGCACTAGAAAAATGTCAGTGTCCATCCTGAAATCAAAAGACCAGGCCTGTTCAGCTTTTGCAAAATTCAAAGCAGAACCTGAAAATAGTGTTGGGTATAAGATAAAGATGGTGAGGTCAGATAGGGGTGGGGAATTCCTAGCTGAAGCTTTTAAGGGTGTATGTGAGTCTGCTGGAATCAAGAGGCAGTTTACTGCACCTTTCTCACCACAACAAAATGGAGTTGTTGAGAGAAGGAATAGGACAGTGATGGAGATGGCTAGATCATTACTGAAAAGCATGGGTGTTCCTGGGTGTTTCTGGGCAGAAGCAGTGAGACACTTAGTTTATCTGTTGAACAGGTTGCCAACCAAGCCCATGGGGTACAGAACACCATTTGAAGGATGGTGTGGGAAGAGACCACAGTTTGGTCATGGTAAGGTGTTTGGGTGTAGAGCAAATGTTAGAACAGCTAAGTCACACTTAAAGAAACTAGATGACAGGAGCAGTGCTATGGTGTATTTTGGTGTTGAGGAAGGGAGTAAAGCTCATAGACTTTATGATCCAAAAACCAAAAGAATTGTAGTAAGTAGAGATGTCATTTTTGAAGAAACAGTGACTTGGGATTGGGATGCTGAGTTTGGTGAAAATTCAGAGTTTGTTGAGATAGAAAATGTTGAGATCTCAATGGTGCCACATAGTGATGATGTGGTAAATGAACAGTTGCACCAAGATGACACTGTTGCTGATTCAGGGGGAGCTAGTGGCTCAGGGGGAGCCATGGATACTACTGGTGATGTAGAAGCTCCATTGCAGCATGATACAGTGGATTCAGAAGTGGTGCTGAATCAAGATACAGTCATGGAGAGTGACAGTGAGGATTCTGAATCAGAAGCAATTGATTCAAGCAACTATGATGAGACACCAAGGAGATTCAGGACTGTGAATGAGGTGTATCAAGACAGTGTTGAGGTGGAATTAACCTCAGATGCAGAAGAAGAAGCACTGTTGGCAGTCATGGAAGAGCCAAGTAATTTTCAGGAGGCAGCTGGTGACGAGGGACTGGATTGAAGCCATGGAGAGTGAGATTCAGTCAATAAACAAGAACAAAACTTGGGATTTGGTAAAGTTACCAGTTGGTCATAAACCCATTGGTTTGAAATGGGTCTTTAAGCTAAAGAAAAATGCAGAAGGGGCTGTGGTGAAGCACAAAGCCAGATTGGTTGCAAAAGGGTATGTGCAAAAACAAGGCATAGACTATGATGAAGTGTTTGCTCCAGTGGCAAGACTTGACACTGTGAGGCTTATTCTAGCTTTGGCAGCTAATAGGGGCTGGGAAGTGCATCATTTGGATGTCAAAACTGCATTCCTTAATGGTGAGCTTGAAGAAGATGTCTTTGTCTCACAACCAGAAGGTTTTGTGAAGAAGGGTAAAGAACAGTTTGTGCTAAAACTTAGCAAAGCATTGTATGGTCTGAAACAAGCTCCAAGAGCTTGGAATATCAAACTTGACAGTAGCCTAAAGAAGCTTGGTTTCAGAAAATGTGTCACTGAACCCGCTGTTTACATCGAGGGAAGGAGAGACAGCTTTGCTAGTTGGAGTTTATGTGGATGACCCGATAGTTACCGGTGGGAAGCCAAGAGAAATAGAAGTTTTCAAGAAGCGAGATGACCTCAATTTTTTGATATGAGTGATTTGGGAAAACTGTCATTCTATCTTGGCATTGAGGTAGAGCGAGAAAGAGGACTATATTGCTATCGAGCAAACCGGTTATGCAAAGAAGATTTTGAGTCGATTTGGAATGACCGACCGCAACACAACCAAGTGTCCAATGGATCCCGGACTGAAACTTGATGCGAGATAAGCATGGAAAGAGGGTGGATGCAACCCGGTACGTAAGGATCATTGGGTGCTTGAGATATTTATTGCACACAAGGCCAGTTCTCTCATTTTCTGTGGGTATGACTAGCAGATTTATGCAGAAACCTACTGTCAAACATCTGAATGCAGTCAAACAGATCATGAGGTACCTGAAGGGCACTCTGAACTATGGGTTGGTGTACACTTAGGAGAAGAAAACAGAGATGCTAGTTGGGTACTCAGATAGTGATGTTGGTGGTGATGCAGTAAAGAGAAGAAGTACAGGTGGGATGGCCTTTTATCTCAATGAGAGCTTGATCACTTGGAACTCACACAAAGAACAAACAGTGGCTGTCTCATCTTGTGAAGCTGAGTTCATGGCAGCCACGGCTGCAGCTAAGCGAGCTATTTGGTTAAGAAACCCGCTGGGAGAGCCGACAGCACCGAGCCGAGGAAGGTAACCTTGATGGTTGACAACAGTTCTGCTATAGCTCTGATGAAAAATCCTGTGTTTCATGGCAAGAGTAAGCATATTGAGATAAAGTATCATTTCATTCGTGAGCGTGTTGAGCGAGGACAGATTGATGTCAAGAAGGTTGGGACTTTGGAGCAGAAGGCTGATGCTCTGACAAAGCCCATGGCAGCAGTGAAATTTGCAGTGATGATCCATCTCATGGGTGTACGTGAATTGGACTCACATCAAGCTTGAGGGGGAGAATGTTGGTGCAATCTTGATGTTCACCGACATGGAGAGGAGCATGGTGCAGCTGGTTAAGCGAGAAGTGCCAAGGAATTTGAATAAAAGCGTTGGCGGGAACGGTTGGCGGTCAGGCTGGAACGTGGTGAGCGCGCCCACGACGTCAACAGTGATCCAGTGTGTGTTTCTATCAATGTAAATCGTGTTGTAACTTGTTTTTCTTAGTTGCAAGTGTGTTAACCATCTACTGGTATAAGTAGTGGGGTGTAAGAGGAGCAGAGTAGCGCCTCAAGTATCTTGTAACCGCGTTTCATTTGAACTAAGTCGAAGGTGAAAAGGGGCACTGTCATCCCTGTCGACAGTTGCCAGTTCGTCGAGTTCATGCGTGTTCTTGATCTTGATCTCTCTTGTTTAGGTTAGCCACTGTGATAATTGTGTGTGATTGGTGATCCTTGTACAACAGTCGGTGCTGTCAATGGGTCACAAGACAACACTCTATTCATGGTGAACATTTCTTATTCTCCCCATGAGAAAATAAACGTGTACTCTCATTAGGGGCAATTCTAGGAAAACATGCCAGAAGGGGCTTATCTCATAATGTTTCATCCCTAACCTATCCTTTCATTTTCCGAGTAGCGGTAGTGGGGGCTCGAGCGAACCTTACCCCAGTGCTAGATTGTTATTTCTCACGGTGCCTCTCTCACGGTGTCCATGGCGCCAAGATCTGATCCCTCGCCACAGGATGATACGCAGTCCCTCCTGCTAACCAGAGATGAATTGTAGTCAGACGCATCTAGGCTCTTTGGGCCCATGTACATAAACAGTTACAGTTTCTCTACTTTTTTATATCTCTGTTCTTTCGTCCATGTAGCATCTGCCCCGTTTTGAAGAGCACATGTGGCACTTTTTAGTACAACTCTACGATTCCTTGCCAAGAGCATAAGGAGATGCCTTGGAGGCTGAAATATTGGTCAGTGGCTGTGATAACTGATGACCCACCACTTCCACCACCACTGCTAGGATGACTAGACGACCACACACGCATCCACAGAGTGACCCACATGCAGGACCACCATGGGAGCACACGCCGACCCATGCATGCATCCATCTCGGGCATGCATGTGCTGGAGAGCTTCTTCCACATCTAGATCCACGTGGGATGCACCTGTTGTGGAGAAGGGACAAAAAGCCAGCTAGTATGGCAGGTGTTCCTGATGCTTCCCTATACACATTTTCATGTGGCAAACTGTCACTATTGGAGCTGCGAGTTCACTGCTACTGGCTGCTGCTTGCTTACCTACTGTTATATATATAGACAATGGTCTGGGAGACCATGAGAATTCATGAGGCGCACTACCGGAAACCTGGGCTATGCTGAGTGCCTGAGGCTTTGGTGAGTGCGGCTTTGGTGAGTGCAATTCATCGGTACTCGCCAAAGGGCCTCTTTGCTGAGTGTTTTATTGTTCACACTCGGTACAATCTGATTTGCAAGCTCTTTACAACAACTGTATATCAGATGACTAACCATCCATTAATTGATTTTGGGCTGGCAGTAAATGTTGAATCAATTTTCATATCTGAACATCTCTGGAGATCATTATGGAACCAGAGATAATATGCCTTGTCTGGTAAAGTTGGCCTAAATTTACTCATTAATATCGAAAATAAGATCTGCCAAAATGAAGCTGAACGTCACTAAAGATATGCTGCCTGTTCACTGGACTGTGTCATAGTTTTATATTTTTATTAAATCTTTCAATTTTGAAAAGAACAGTTGTCTCATTTGTGAGACGAACGTAATTAAATCCACAAATCTTTTAATCTTGCTCACAATAACCAAGCTGGGTATGCATGCAAATATTAATTTAATTTGGTAAAACACAAGTATAATATCTGTCCAGTGAGATTTGTTAGCCAAATTGGTGCACAAGTTATCTTGTAATCCTTAGTTCATATGGGTAGAATTTGCAGTAGTTAGGTCTGGGGATTAGGCATAATCCAAGGCGTGCTTGATCATGGCCCAGCCCGAAGTCTTCTGGTCAAGCCGCGCCACGTCGTGCATGGCACACGCGCCGCCATCACTGCTGAGCAAACGGTGCGCGCGCGGAGTAAGAGGTAGCGCGGAGGGTCTGTAAACCCTAATTGTCTCGTGTCGCTTTCCATCTCGTATCTCAGGCTCTTGCTCTCACTTTCGTGCCCTCGCCGTGATCACCTTCGTTTGCCGGCGTGTGTTCCTTCTGGTTCCTTGGTTTCCAACAAGATTACGCTTATACATCTGCACTGTATGGAGTGTTACAGTGCATCCAATCAAATTCAGACGAAGCAGTGGATGTCAGCAAATGTTGAATGACATCGTTCAGTTCATGTTCAGACAGACAGAGATTTAGATGGTCGACTTACCACCAGATGGAATGGAAGCTAGGACACAATTAGATGGCAAATAATTTTAAACATATGTCTGAAACAATAACTTTTGCATATGATTTTCTTCCGTTGAAGTGCTTTTTCCCTATTTTTTTTTATCGGCAGTTGATCTTTAAACACATAAGATTTGATGTGTGCAACTGAAGAAGCAGCAACCTTCCATTTTCTGAAAAACACAAATGTAAGGATTTATTTGATTTTTAGAATACTTTAAGGCAGATAGGAGAAGACGTATATAACCATCAATCATGCACCGAACTCAAAGTGATATATGATTAAATCATACCTATTCATGTAACTGATCATAATCTACATGATACTAATGATCATTCATTAGTATCATGTTTGGTTGGAGTGATGGGATGAATCCTGTCTTTTAACTATGGGGTCACACTGTGCAGCCACATGCTTCACCAACGACGAGTGAATGTTGAACAAGTTTTCTATGATTCCCTTCCTCATGAAACCTACTTGATTTCCTTATTCTCAAATAACCAGAACAACCACACATATGACACCGTGTCACATTCATCTCATGTCCCACATGAAGCTTCCTTACTTTATCTCTCTCTGACTGCAAAAACAGCTTTATAATGGCATTGCCCTCCATCTCTCTACTCTTATATGCATAACGGGAGAAAGTGTGAGCACCACTGAATGTGCTATTTTATCACATCACATCATCTTTGGTACCAGCATGAAGTTTAGTTAAATTTTAACTACTTCAAACCAGTACGTAGTGCCAAGAATAGTTTTAATTTAGAAGCTGAGACTTAGGTGATTGATTTCTCATAATACCATTTCTGAAAACTGATTTTAGAGTTTGTTGTGCCCCTGATCCAGTCTGAGCATCCTAACGTGAAATAGCATGTTGTGGCAACACGCCCTGCTGAAAAACATTTCACTACTACACAAAAGATTAACCATGATGCTTTTTGAAACCGTCACCAACAATCGATTGATTAACCGTAGTGGTTTTCGAAGCACGGAAAACCACCACGATTAATCAGAAAATAGATAAAAAGAATGGATCCATAGCATAGGGGCCGGATCCGGCGTCTCGCGTGCCTAGATCCGGGCGGATTCGCCTCCCAGGTGGGCTTACGGCGACACCATCGGTGAAGAGAGATGGAGGAGGCACGCCGCCCGATGCTTGGCTGCCGCCAACGAGCCCCACCACTGCCATGTCGGATGCGGTGACATAGGGACGGATCCGGCCACCTCCGCCCGCCAGTCTACACCGCCGTGAGAGGAAGGAGCACCGCCGTCCTGAACCTCCGGAGGGGTGGGAGGGAGGAGCGCCGCCGGCCCGCGCCATCGACCTGCATCGGGAATGATGGCCACTTTGGGAAGGAGAGGGTGAGAGTTGAGGGAGGGAGTGGAGGGAGGAAGCGGCATCAAGTTGATAGTGAGGGGCGGTAGAGAAGCTGTGGTTGGGAGACAGTGGAGAGAGTTAGAGGGCGTAAGTGTTAGAAAACCTAAGTGCTATAAATATATAAACTTCGGTAAGATGGGATGGGCCACTTTCGATTCTATGGGCTCTTTTGGGCTGGGCGGTTGGGCCATATTAACCATGGCGTTTTTTAAAAAAAATCGACATGGTTAATAAAATGGAAGGGTCTTGTAAAAGTTTTTTTTTGTAGTAGTATTTTTTATTAAATAAGTGATTGTGGTAACCCATTTTCACATGTGGTTAACCACCAACACGAACTCATGGTACATATACATCCATTTGACCAGAAAAAAAAGAGATCAAAGATGTCCCTACATGAACACACCAATTATTAAATTAAGATTCAGAAACGTATCTGCAAATGATTTTTGGATAGTAACTAAAAAGCTTGTTATCCAGGAAAAAAATATAGGATCGGTTCACATAAGGATACAGAATAAGGAGTGAATGATTACAGAAACTAAATAAATTTTTCACTTTTTTATTGACACAATTTTTCGCTATTAACAAATAATCAAAAATTTATTATAGCACAACCTCTGTTCTAGACACAAGATAACCCATTGACATATTAGTTTTTTTTCAAGAAGCCAACAAACTAAATCCCATCATATACTTTTATTCTAGCACAGTGTACTGACCCACATCAACACCATCACGGCGGGCACACACTGACCCATCCAACCCAGCATGCTGAGCTGGTCTCTCTTGTTAACATGGGACATGCCTAGTGTCGAGAAGTGTAAGCGCACAAGTAATGCAGGTCTCCCGATGCTTCCTACTCCTATACACAAATTACATGGTAGCAAGGTCTCTAGTGGAGCAGCAAGGTTCATCACTACTACAGGCTGCTGCAATCTTACCTGCTGTTTTATATACAGACAAGGTCTGAGAGACCATATGGGACGGGCACATGGTATCGATTTTGCGTGCACTGGCACAATCCTATACACAAATAACTAGTACTAATTTGATTTTGCGAAAGGCGGCACAATCTTTTCCGTGATGGGCACTTTTTTTGCTCGTCACGGAAAATACTCAGCCACGTCTTTTTTTTTTTTTTGCGTGGCGGGCGTGTTTTTACCCGCCACGCAAAATCAATTTTGCGTGGCGGGCACCTTAACACGCCCGTGGCGGGCATCCTAAATGGCCCGTCACGAAACTAGAGAGGCCCAACAGGCCCAAAATGAGACCCGATAGACGTCCACAGATAAATATAGAAACTTAGGGTTTGGCACTCCACTGCGTCTCTCCACCGCAGCTCCCACCAGCCCTCCACTCGTCAAAAAAAATCCAACAGCTCCACTCGCCTCCCTCTCCCTCCACACATCTCTCTCTCTCTCCATGGTGGCGGACCGGGCGCCAAGACGGGCGAGGAGCCGGGCGGACCGGGCGTGCACGCCGCAGTAGGCGGGACCGCACACATGGCGGGGAGGCGGCGGACCGCACACACGGGCGGGAGGCGGCGGACCGGACCGCACGCCTACGACCAGATCCGGCTATCCCGTGGGCGCCGATCCGCCCGCGCGCTCTCCGACCGGATCCATCGGCGGCCTCCTCCATCCACGGCGACCGTGGCAGCGGATCCGGCATCGGAGGCGGCGGTGACGCATGGGGGCGGGGGCTGCGCGCCGGGGAGCCGGCGGTCGATGATGGCGCGCCCGGCCGATCCGGCACAGGCGGCGTGGCGGCCGGATCCATCGACTTCTGGCGCGTGGCGGCCAGATCCGTCGCCCGGTGAGCGCGTGGCGGCGGATCCGTCACCGGCAGCGTATGCCCGGCGGATCCGTCGGGCGGCGTGTGCGGCGGCGGCGAAACCCTAGATGCCGCGGCCCGGATGGGCTCGGCGAGCCCGTGGATGGGCTTTCGGCGGGCCTGTGTGGGTTTCTTCTTTTTTTTATTTTTTTTCGAAATATGGGCGTGGCGGGCACCCTAATGTGCCCGCCACGGGAGTAATCCATTTACCGTGGTGGGCATTGTTGCCCGCCACACATATCCCCAGGTGATTTTTTGTCATGCAAAAGTGTTTAGGTACTAGTGCATGAAACTTCACGGCTTGGTACAATCTGATTTCCCATGCACTTATGACCAACTTATACGAGTGATTAACCCATCCATTGAATTTTAGTCGACAAGTAAATGTTGAATCAGTTCTCATATCATAACCTCTCATATCTTGACCCCAGATAATTGTTCAAAAGCACAAAGCAAAAGTTTAAGATTTTGTGTCTACTCTGGGTCATGATCAAGAAAGATAATGGTGCCATATGCATATTGAAGTATAGACAACCCATCATCTATAAGGTGGGGGAGGACACCTCTTATTTGACCATCGGCTTTCACTCTATTAATTAGAAGAGCTAACATATCTGCAACGATGTTAAATAAGATTGGTGAGATAGGATCTCCCCGTCTAAGTCCTCGCTTGTCCGAAGTAGGGACCTACGTCATCATTGACTTTGATCCCTACACTCCCCCAAAGTGACCATTGTTTCAACCCACCTACACCATCCGGGAGAGAAACCTTTCATTCGTAGCGTTTGTTGAAGGAAAGACCACTTCACTTTGTCGTATGCCTTTTCAAAATCAATTTTAAAGATGACACCATCACACTTTTTGGTGTGAAGTTCATGAATGGTTTCGTGTAGGATTACGACCCATTCTATTATATTCTGTCGGGCATAAAGGCGTCATGTTGGCCTCACCACAGTTTTGGCTACCAAATTAAGCCTATTTGTGCCTACTTTAGTGAATATCTTAAAACTCACATTAAGAACACAGATTGGCCTATATTGCTGAATTTTTATAGCATTATCCACCTTTGGAATTAAGGTGATAATACCAAAATTCAAGCCGCATGCAGATCAAGATCCTCCCTATGTAGCTCAGCAAATAAGGATAAAAGATCATCCTTGATGATACCCCAAAACACCTGGTAGAATTCCGCAGAAAACCATCCGGCCCGGGGCTTTGTTATGTTCCATCTGGAAGACTGCCTCACCCACTTCAGATTCGGTGAACGGGCTGATGAGGATATCATTTTCCTCCCGGTGAAACCGGTGGAATATCCGTGGTTTTGGTCTTCTCTAAGGGAGATATCGAAATTTTCTGGTTGGCCAAAGAGGTCTTTGTAATAAGACGTAATATGACTCTTGAGCCGATCATCAATGATCACCACACCTTGATCATTTTCAAGTTTAAAAATATGTTGCTTACGGTGTTTTGTATTAGCAACTAGATGAAAGAACCTAGTATTAGCATCCCCTTCCAAAGTAGGGTTTTAACTTTGGCTCTCTCATACCATTTTTAGTTCCTCCTCTCTTAGGAGGTTAACTAAACGTTCTTTTTAGATAGTGCTTCATATCAATCTCTTGTTCGAGATAAGGGAGAGATCTCAGCTTTCTTGTCTATATTCTCTAAGATAGCCAACAAGGTCTTTTTTTTTTTCTACAAGACCCCGCAAAGTATGTTTCGCCCAACCCCTTAGATATTGTCCGAGCTTACGAATCTTGAATTGCCAACGTTCAAGAGGGGTGAGCTCGAGAGCGAAAAGATTGCCAAATATTTGCAACCATTTCATAAAATCCCTCTCGTAACAACCATCCCTCTCTCAAATTTGAAAGGACGGTTGTGGGTTAGGTGGGTCGAAGCACCTATGCCGAGTACTAGGGGAGTGTGGTCAGCGATATTTCTATCCCTAGGTTGTACAGTTGACAATGGAAACATGAGTTCCCATTCCGTGGCCGACTAGTACTCTATCCAACTTTTCAAAGGTTGGATTATCCCCCTGTCCCTGCCCATGTGTATTGACGGCCTCTCATTGAAATCTCCTTTAGATTCAGAGATTCGATGACGGTGTTAAAGTGGTTTGGCCATTTATGGTCAAAATCCCCGAACTCTTATCTTCGGGCCCTCTCATTATATTGAAATCTCCTCCTATCATACATGGAAGAGTTTCTTTGGAGCACGTGTTGGCGAGTTCTCGCTAAGAAAGCACCCTTATTCTATAGTTGTGCTGGTCCATAAACCGTATATAGCACAAATTTGAAGTCATTTGATTTGACTCTTAGGGTGAATTTTACATAAAAATCTCCATCAGCAATGGATCCAATGTCGAAGACATTCAAGTCCAAGACCTAGCAAAATGCCCCCCGATCTTCCATAGGGTGCCATGGTGTGCCAAATAAAATCATGTCCCGCACAAAAAATTTTAAGGACATGATCCAGAAAGGAATACGGCCTGTTTCGGAGAGAGCAATAAAATTAATTTGCTCTTCCTTAACCAATTCCCACTAGTACTATAAAAGTTTTGCTATTCCGAATATTCCCTTCATTTAATCTTAATTTTGGAGGGGGTTTTTGGTTTCCTAGGAAGTTTGCCATTTTTTATATTTTTGGCATTATGATATTTCTTCCTTCGGCGGAGTGGAGAAAGATCTATAATTTGATCATTCTCCTCCTCCTGCAAGTTCTCATTTAGATTTCCACAGGCGTGCTGAGAACTGCATCAATTTGGTGATTATAATAAATGCATGGAATCAGTTGTGTGTCCCCTCGCAGCGCCTCTCAAACCTATCTATAAAATAGTTTGTATGGAAGCAGATACCAGCGTTGCTAACAGTGAATGTTCTAGTGACCTTACTGCAAAATCATGTACACATATATAGGAGTATGAAGCATCAGGAGCCGCTGCAACTGTTTGCCTTTAGATCGATGCCACGGTTGGATCATTCAGTGCGTGCTCGAGGGTGGTCCTAAATGTTTTTCGCGTGGCTAGTAGAACTGATGATGTACAGTCCTCTCCCAATAGACAAAAAGTAGTTTTATTTCTCTTGATCATTGCAAGAATTCTTGTATTTCTATATATGTGCTATTTTTGTAAGGCATTTCCTGATGTACATTTGTAACCAACAGAAACGCCCCCTGCAATTATGATCATCAATCTTTTGCTATTTTACTTAAGAGTTACTTGCATTGGATTGACGATAAGGGTGAAGTCACCACCAGCTAGCCATTCCAGTGGTGCCTAACCATGCGCAAGATGAGAGAGAGAGAGAGAGAGAGAGAGAGAGGAAAATAGATGAGTATGGGCACAATGGTTGGACCTCGGCGCCATCCGTGGGTCACAAACCCTCCATTCGCAGTGAACATTGTTAGCCTCATCATGAAATAAAGTGTATAGTCTAATATAGTGGTGGATATCGGAAAGTAATTCAGGACGGGCTTATCCTGTAACCTTTAATCCCTAGCCTTCCCTTCCATGGTACGTGCAGTAGTAGCAGGGGTCGAGCCCACCCCGTCTGGTGCTAGATACGCCCCTACTCTTTCTTAGGGCGCTTCTCTCTATCAATTAAGGCGTCGCTGCCTGCACCACCTATCCCAAAACATGCCCCCAACATCGGCTGGCTAGCGAGTCCATGGACTCCATGGCCACGGCGCCAAGTTCCGATACCAGCCTCGAGCTCCGCCAGCCAGAGAGCAGTCTCTGTAGTTAGAGGTGTCTATGCCTTTTGGGCAGAAGTAAAATATAGTTGCGCAGTTTTCTTTACATTTTCTTTTATATTTATTTTCTTCCGTTCATGTAGGATCAGCCCATTATGTTGCATATGTGACACTATTTAGTACAACTCTAATAGTTGCTTGGCCACATTTTGCAGGAGCACAAGGAATTGACCTGGAAGCTGGAATGGTCACTGTCTCTGAGAATTGATGACCCACCTCATCCACATCCTCCACATCCACCGCCTGTGCCTGTCCGTAGGATGAAAGAAGCACAGAGCACGCATCCACACAGTGACCTACATGCAGGATGACTACGGCAGGCACACACCGACCTGACACACATGTGCTGGAGAGCTTCTTCCATGGCAGGAGCCACATGGAATGTGCCTGTTATGGAGAAGAGAAAAGAAGTATTCCAGATGCTCCTGTTGCTTCCTAATCCAATACACAAATTTCATATGGCAATGTCAGTACTGGAGCTGCAAGGTCATTGCTACTTGCTGCAGATCCATTACATGCTGTTTTATATATATAGACAAGGATTGAGAGACCATATGAGAATTCATAGGATGGTGACAATCTGATTTTCCACCGTATATGGGTGAGTAACCCACCCATTGAATTTTAGTCAGGTAGTAAATGTTGAATCAATTCTCGTATGAGAACATCTCTGGAGATTATTATGTTGCCATAGAATCGTTGGATATATATAGCACGGAATATCTCACCTGCTTCTACTAGCCAAGTGAGGCTGAGTGTATAAAATCGATCGTATTGCACAATGCATTTTTGTTTATGTGGGACATACGTGAAGTCCAATTTTATTTCGAAATTGTGCTTAGCACATTTTCATTAATAGAAATATGAAAACATTACAACCCTGTCCGGTTAGGAAGCGAGTTACTCCTAAGCTGACAGGAAACACACGATAGAGGGAACCGGGTTGAAGGTGGTGCTAGGAGTTGTGTTCTGGGTTACAACAATTGCGTAACTAAAGAGCTATGTGCTTGAGCTACGCGCCTGGGACGAACGCAAAGAGAGGTGCGAGACTACGTTAGCCTGCAAGCACCCAGGCGGATTCTTAAATCCGGTGATTGTCGAAGCAGGGGGCGGCGGCGTCCTAGAGATGTTGTCAAAGGTGTGCTTGTTGTGCTCCTTCCAAATCACCCAAGAGATCAGCAGCAGAAGCGAATCGAACCCCTTGTGCAGTGAGGGTGGAACGGTAGCCCTCGCCTGCATCCACCAAGGGACGAGGTCGGAGAGAGGGCCCGGTCCGATGTGGGCATGACCTACATGCTGCAGCAGGAGGTGAGAAGTCCCATTTTAGCTTACATGGCAAGACATGATGAGGATTTATTTTGGTTGGAGATAATATTAAGGTCCCTGCATAGCTGGGTCTTGCCATCCGAGAGCTCACAATATTCTTGAACATGACCCGACAGGGTCCCTGCTTCTACTAGCTATCATCTAAGTTTACTGGAGTAGGCCCCTGCATAGCTGGGTCTTGCTGTTCGAGAGCTCACGATACTCTTGTACATGATCCGACTGTAGTACGTTTTAATTTGCATCCAGCCGAGCAATTCCTCTTTTATATATAATCCTTCTCAATTGTTTCTCTAGCAAATAGAAATATGAAAGTATCTAGAGGTGCCAATGGTGCTTTCTCAACTATTGTAAGCTCATCTCTAATGTGGCATGCAGTATAAGCAAGCTAAAAGCTAGAGGAGATGATGCAAGCAATAGTTCCCTCAGGCAGCACGTGCAAACGGCTGTTGGGATAAGCTTGCTGCAAGTGGAGTCCAAGGTGTACCGTGATGCTGGTGAAGCAAAGGAGGTGACCGTTGGAGCCCAGAGTGAAGCAACGAGCAGGAACGGTTGGCGCGCCAGAACGTGGTGAGCATGGCGATGACGCGCCAGGGGCAGTTCCATGTATCTAGCCAGTTATCGTTATGTGTTTAAATTTGAAAATTATTGTAACCTACTTGGGTATAAGTAGTGTGGATGTGTTGTGGCGCAGGTTAGCGCTTGTAATCACTTGTAAACATTGGTTATTTGTGAGAAGTGAAAAGGGGCACGCTCCTCGGGCGACCTCGGCGTTCAGCCGATCCATCTCGTGTTCTTGCGCATTCTTTGTTCTAGGTTAGCCATTCTTGACTTGTATGTTGTGATTAGTGATCCATTACTTGCAACACATGGTATCGGAGCTGCTAATCTCGCATACATCATTCTTTGTTCTAGATCATGAGTGGTCGGAATGAAGGCGCAAGCGGCGGGCGGCAATGGCGGTGGGCATGGCGGTCGGCACAATGCCTACCCTCCATTGATAGCACCCAACTACATTGGTTGGAGCATACGCGTCCAGGCCATCATGGAGGATCAAGGAGTGGGGATGTCATGGAACCGTCGGGAGGTGACAGCGATGGGGGCAACCGCGGCGGCGGGGGCAGCCAAGAAAGATAAGAAGGCGAAGGCTCACTTTCTTCAGGCGATTCCGGATGATTTGTTAATGATGCAAGTGGTCTGGAAGAAGACATGCAAGGAGGTATGGGATGCACCGGCCGGGCATGTTGGAGCAGATCGTGTCAAAGAGGCGAGGTTGCGGACACTCGACAAGTGAGTTCACCAACATCCGGATGAAGGATGATGAAGCTCTTGATCGTATGTAGGGAGATTGACGGGGATGTCGGTCGATACAACAACCTTGGGGGACACTAGAAGAAATTGCTCGTGAAGAAGTTGTTTGCCACGCATACCTAGGCGATTCATTCAATTGATCGCCGGGCTGGAGCTGACCTGTGATTTGAAGACGATGACGTTCGAGGACGCGTTGTCGGCCGCTCAAGACCTACGATGAGCGCGTCAAGCGGGGAGACCGAAGGGCTCCGATGGTAGGCGTGTTGCTCACTCATGTAGAGTGGGATGCACGCCGAAGAATGTTGGTGGACAAGGATCGGGTGCGGGGAGAGCCGTGATGGTGGCGGTTACCGTGGCCGGGAAGAGGCCATGGTGGTGGGCGTGGAGGTCGTGGTGGTCAGCGCGATGCGTCCAAGGAGGCAACCGGCGGGCGAGACAAATCACACATCAAGTGTTTCAAATGCCACTTGAATGGACACTATGCAAATAGATGTCCAGGTGTTGAGAAGAAGAAAGAAGAGGAGGTACATCACACTAGGGCTGAGTTTGAGCCAGCGGTCTTGTATTCGAGAGGTGTATCCGAATGACAAGAAGGTGATGCCCGAGCTGCACTTCACGGGAGGAGGGGGAGCCAAGCACCAACATGTGGTACTGGACAATGGAGCCGATAATCACATGACAGAGATCTGAAGAAATTCAGGAGCATGAGTCATGATGTCTCCGGTAAGGTAAAATTTGGTGATGGTTCCACTTGTAGATATCATGGGGAAGGGTTCAATTCTGTTTCAAGCATGTTTTGGGGATCAGCGGTTATATACCAAAGTTGAAAAGTAACTTAGTCAGTTTGGGGCAACTAACTGAAATTGGTTACAAAGTAGTCATGGATGATGATTAGATAGAGGTAATATAGAAGACAACATGCGAGTAATGATTAGAGTTCACGCGAACTATGAACAGGCTTTTGCTGAATTGATTTGGCACCGTGTTTACCTGTTTGTGTGCGCATACTAGCATTTCAAATCAGGCATGGCTATGGCATGGTAGATTAGGCCATGTGAATTTTAATGCAATGAAACAGTTAGTAGACAAGGAGATGGTTGGAGGTGTGCCATTAGTTGAGCATCCAGATCAGGTTTGTCAGGCTTGCATGGCAGCTAAACAAACTAGGATGTCTTTCCCAAGATCTGCATTGTGGAGAGTAGATGAGCCATTGCAATTGGTCTATATAGATTTGTGTGGGCCCATAAACCCACCAACAGCCGGAGGGAACAAGTATTTCATGTAGTGTGTAGATGATTGCTCAAGATGGACTCAAGTGTATATGTTGAAGTCAAAAGATCAGGCTACTGAAGCCTTTGTGAGATACAAGACAGATGTGGAGAAACGAGTTCGAGGAAATCGATCAAGATACTCGGTCGAACGAGGGGTGGTGATTTTCTTGCCAAGTCATTTCGAGGTATCTCGTGATGGTCTTTGGGATCAAGCACCGACTCACGACTCCATACACACCATAGCAAAATGGAGTGGTGGAGGGGAAAAACAGGTGTGTGATGGAAATGACAAGAGCTCTACTCAAAAGTATGGAGATACCAGGGAGGTTTTGGGCAGAAGCAGTGAGGCATTCTGTGTATTTGATGAATAGGTTGCCAACCAAAGCCATGGGTTACAGGACTCCATATGAGGCTTGGAGTGGTAGGAGAGAGCAAATCTGAGTCACCTGAGAGTGTTTGGATGCAAGGGACATGTCAAGTGTGTTAAGCCACATTTAAAGAAACCTGAGGACAGAAGCATGCCAATGGTGTATTTTGGCATAGAGGAGGGAAGCAAGGCACACAAAATGAATGACCCACGAAGCAACAAGATTGTGATCAGCAGAGATGTTGTATTCGAGGAGTTAGTCAAGTGGAACTGGGAAAATGCAGAAATAATGGAGTTTTTCGAAAACAAGGGAAGCGGGAGATGGAGATTTTCCTTCTCGTGTTTTTGGACATGCAGTGAGTGGTGTTACTCCTCGCTAGCGAGTGGATGAGTGCAACACAGGCAAGGAGACGGGAAGAATGAAGCAGTGTGCGGCATGGGGGTTTGGGACAGAAGGGAGTTAATTTTAGGGTTATGGGACGGGGAATAGTGCAAGGAACTTTTACGAGGCCGTCCAAAGGCATCGTGCCAGCTGCTATTTGTCGGGGTAGGCCGTGTTGGCTCGCAGGCTGCAGGGTCGGCACAAACACGGACTGCCTTACGTTATCGTGTCGGGCTGTGCCCATGTCTGGCTAAAAACTTGGGCTTCATGTCATGCCACCATGCCTCGGGCTGCATGGAAATTTATACACACAGGCCCCTCGTTGTCAAGGGGCCTAGCCCTGTATACGTAAGCTGAAGGTATAGGAGCCCAATAGGCCCTGGTTGCATTGGTTTCTGCATCGGTGTGTCAGTAACACACACTTCTGCTGTTTCTTCAACGTTGAGACATGTGACACTGCGCTTTGTGCTTGTCCAATATAGTAACCAGCGCGCAGCCTTTGGGCAACTAACTAAATCCCTTACGGACTTAGGGCTACTAACAATATATAATTTGTTAGATAAAATTGATGTCGTCACGGCATTGAATTTGTGCAGTGGTGATATGTAAATTTTTAACAACAGGCATCACGCGATGCTACATATATGTCTGTGCAACATTTCCTTCTCCTTGTCAATTCATTCTCACTTGCCTGAAGCGTCAAGTGCTAGTTTCCTACTCCATGTAGTTCATTGCTTGGCCTCATTCAATTATGAAAATGTGTGTGTGTGTGTGTGTGTGTGTGAGGTGGGCCGGGTGGCAGTTCGCAATTGTCGATCGAGCTGCAGCTTATTTGTTTTGTGCTCTTTACTTTCTGGATTTGCTTTTGTATTTCCAATAACACGTCTGCGACTTAATCTCACTATGCTGCCATGGATGGATGTGGTTTCAGGTCCACACGACTGTTCTACTGTACAACTACTACCACCGGAAGCAGTTCCGGGAGCTTGAGTTCGCCAACCCTGACCGGTTCTGCAAGTCCGCCTCCCTCACCGCCAGCAACAGAAATATGCTCATGTACCTTAACCAGCCGCAGGACCACCCTGACAATGGAGTAGAGGCAGGACTCTCGGTTACAGACAAGGCTATCGTGGATGCCTGCGACATTGCCGAGGCGCTAGATGCCACCAAGGGCTCCCTGAGATGTTTATGTGGCCCATCTCAAAGGTCGCCGTTCTGCTTGTGAATAGGAAAAAGAAAATGTGCTTGCTCCAGAATGGATCTCAAACCAAGGGTGTCTGGTCCACGTTTGAGAGAGTTATCGAGATGACATTAGGTGATTCGTTCGGCAGTGACGTGCTGGTGCTGGGGTTAACTAACAAATCCATGTCACTTCCTTCTGAACCGTACATGCTTCAACAAATTGCATATTCAGAGGTGGAGTCAAAAACAGGTTTGTGCTAAGCCTTATTCCATTTCCTTATTAATAGCTAGAGAATGCAACTGCATCGAGCCTTGTGTATGCCTTAATCTGTACACGGGCATAAATATGGTCACTTTGTTGTGTTAGGCTAGCTGGTATAGATTTATTGATACACAAGTACGTTGCTTGGGAAGCGGAATTGTGTTCTTGATTTTATTTGTTCTTCAAATGCTATATGCTTGTGCACTTATGTTTTGTATGTATCGGAATGTCTCACACACATTTATTTTAATAGGTATGAAGCGTACAAATTTGTGGTTTATCGAAGAACATCGGGTGTACTCATTGAGTAAGAAAGGGACAGCTACCTTGTTGTATGTTCTGGACTATGGTGATCAGACTGCCAATGATAGCAAGATTAAAGAAATGCCTTTATATGTCCTGATCAAAAGGTTTGCTTTACAACTATGCCTATTTTGTACGATTGCACATTGCATCCTTGTCAAATAAGTATAGTTTATTAGGAAAGTGGCTAGATTAGCGCTCAATTTAGGGGAAACCTGGGTGCACCCTTGCAGTCACTATAGAAGACAATGAAGAGTGATTGGGAGAGAAGTAATAGGTGATCGAGTTGTGTCATGGGCCTGTCAATAAGGATTGCTTCCTTTGTGTCATGGGCCTCTCTATATAATGAGATTAGATAAATCTAATCACGCAAAAATTAGAAGGATAAGACCTTCTCTCTTGATCCTCCATGGGCAAGGACTCCAGCTGGCCCTGTCTCTACCTCGCAATTATAACAGCTAGCATAGCAAGTTGTATCGGAAATACCAGATATCGATAAGCCACCGCTACATCATATCACCAAGGCATTGATCGACCTTGTCCAAAAGGTGGTGGCTCAGCGCGTATGGAGGACCTGGAATCCCAACATCTAGTGACACCAAAATTAACTACCATAGCCAATGGGCAACTTATCCAAGCCAAATGGGAGATGTTGTTGAAAATCAAACAACCAATGGACATCACGGCATACCTGGCAGGGAAGATGCTGAGTCGTTAAGTGTTAGCAGTGGTGCCCCTACTAGCTGTCAGTGGGTGTGGGAGATGCACGATATGCAGTTGCTTCAGTCCCACACCTTTCACAACAGCTTGAAGTTGTCCATCGCTGGATAGAGGACCCAACTCAATTCTATCTGTCGCATCATGGGGCATGTAGTTCCCCCCACATGACATAGGAATGCTATTTCCCCTGTGGACTACAAACCAAGAGTGTTAAAGAACAACGAGGATTGGGGTGGCACACCCCTCATCATTGTTCTCCATTGGAAGCCCTCCCCGTTTCCCTGTTTGGCGTGGATCACCGACAACGATTTGACGAGAAGGCATGGGACCACAGTTAGGCTGGCAATGAGGGTGCCTCTGTTTGTCTTCAGCCTATCGTTTAGGATGGCTTTCTTAGGGGGTCAAGTAATTAACAAGGCACTCTATATAGAGAGAGAGCATATGTATCAATCTCATCAATCTATAATTAGAAGGAAAATGCCTTCTCTCTTGCTTGCTCATGGGCAAGGCGTCCAGATGGCTCCCTCTCTACCTCGCAACCATAATAGCCATCATACATCTTATATCAGAGATGCCAGATTATGATGATCTGTGACACTCAGTCTAAGTTGGATGTGGCCCAATAGTGGCCCAGGAGTGTTGAGTGCACATATTTAGTACCATCTTTCTAGTTGAGCAAGGGTGGAGCGAACTTATAGGCCTTTGTGTTCCAGCCATAGCACTTTCGGGTTAACCATTTTACATGAAGCGTGGACGAAAGTGTAAGCAGAGTGCTAAGTGTTCGTGTGCACGCCCCTCGGAAGTGCTATGCGGTGCAGCTTTGGAGAGCGGGGTGTTACGGGGTGGTATCAAAGCCGACCTTCACGGCCACCAGCGCATGCGGGCTAGATGTGGCACATGGTTGTGTGTGCCAAGAGGGGAGGTTCTAGTTAAGTTGGCACTCGGCGGGGACGTCGAGTCCTTGGAGGGGGGTCTATGTGACACCCGGCCGAAAGTGGATGTGGCCCAATAGTGGCCCATGAGTGTTGAGTACACATGTTTAGTAGCACCTTGCTAGTTGAGAAAGGGTGGAGCTAACTTATAAGCCTTTGCCTTCTAGCCATAGCACTTTCGGGTTAACCCTTTTACATGAAGCGAGGACGAAAGTGTAAGTAGGGTACTATGTGTACGCGTCCACGCCCCTCGGAAGGGTTGTGCGGTGCGGCTTTGGAGGGCGGGGTATTACAAGATCTGTCGCCACATCCTATCACCACGGCATTGACCGACCCCTCCCCCACCTTGAAATCTCGACAACCAGTGACCACCACAACTAAGAGACGTTGGCAGAGATCTAGCAACGTAACCCTCGGGTGTTAGCGGTGGGTCAGTGACAAGCTACTCTGTGTGGCCTCCTAGTGCAAAGACGGGTGTGGGAGATACACGATCTATGCCTAAACAGCCCAATAGTTCCATCAAGTTGCACATCGCTGGACGGAGGACCCCAATCCCATTAATCGCATCATGGAACATGGACATGTGGTTCCCACCGTGGGTAGTGGGTATTCTATTTTCATTTAGAGCTGCAAAATAAGAGTATGTAGTGATGGGGTTTGGGGACGCACACAACTTCTCACCAGTCTCTAGCGGAAAGCCCTCCTCTCTTCCCTGTGCAGCATGGACCAGCAGTGATCTGTCAAGGAGAAGGCATGGTGTTACTAGTAGGCATGCACGGTATAGCCCCACAACATCTGCCACCAACTATCGTGAGAGCGTCTTATTTGTAGGTCGCTGTTGCGACAGCTCAAATCTTGAATATGCCATGGGATCCAATATATGTGCTGCTCCGGCTTGTGTATGATGTCCACCTTATGTTCTGGAGTTAGAAAGTTAGGTTATATTGCTCGAGGACGATCTTCTTGTCCAGGAGAGGGTTAGGGGTAGAAAAGTAGGAAAGTGGAATGATTGGTGCCCAATGGAGGAGAATCCTTGGTGCACCATTAGCAGATGCTAATATAGAAACTTTGCAGGAGTGATTGAGAGAGAATTAAGTGGTGATTAGGCTGTCATGAGCTTATTGATAATAATTGCTTGCTTAGTTCTCAATTTGACCTATCTATAATGCGGCGAGTTGTGTCATTCTAATCAGTCAAAAAATACAAGGAAAATGCCTTCTCTCTTGCTAGACCATGGACACGGCCGGACCCCTCTTTCTCTCGCAACCAATAACAGCCACCAGAACAAATGTCAGCAATGGTTACTTTGCTAAACCTCTTTCCAACTTTTCTCAAGATACTTTTTTTTTATGTGTATATGATATAATGTTGCTGGTTGTGCCTCCTATATCAGTTGCGTTGCTTAGTGTTAATACACAATTTTAAATCATACTGATTGTATTTCTTTCTTTTTCTCTAACAGGATGAGTGGCGGTTTATTTGAAAGTGGTCCGTACCGAATGACAACATCTGTTGTTGATTCCTATCATTTACTGCCATATAAGGAGGTCCTCTTGAATTTCATGAATAGGTAAACATAAAGATTTATTTCAGCTCATGCTTGAAACCATCGATATCAAAATGTGTCTTCTTACAACACTGAGGTTAATGGACAAAGATTATTCTTGACATGTCGCAGGAACTGGTCTCTGGATTCTTCACAGATGAAAGATGAAAGTTGTTAGGTGGATGGATATTTGGGAGATAACTAGGCCTTATGCTTTGCCAAGAGCTTGGGGATAACTAGGCCTTATGCTTTGCCAAGAGCTTGAGAGATTGGGGGGAGACTAGAATTGTTTCATCATAATTCCTTGTTGTTTTCTATTGTGCCTCATGGGCTGATTATAAAGGGTACATAGGACTAACACCTCTTGTGCCTAAACAATATGGTACTATTCCTATAGATAAATAACTAAGAGAGACACTACTTAACACTAATGGGCTTAAGGCCCAACTAGGACACTTGCACCCTACGGCGCCCCTCTTTATGCCCATGACATCTCCCCCGCCCTTGGAGACCCAGCTCGTCCTCGAGCTGGAGAGCTGACGCGAACTAGGGTGAAGCCTTTTTACATCTCGGGCTTCCCATTTTTATTGAAGACTAAAATACCAGTATATCCACCGATCCCATGGGAAGAGCGCCCTGCCGCTTCATGTAGGCTGAAGGGTGGAGTGTGAAGCAAAGAGCTCTTATCTTTGGAAGTGTCTAGCACCCACCTAAGGGCACAAGGATGAATGAGATAGTCCTTGATGCCCGATCTTTGGATGTCGATGCGCGGTCGCTGCAGTGGAAGCGCCCATACTTGGACCTCCACCGCAATTGAAGCCGCAGTCGGCCGTATCGGCGAGTCCGAGTGGATGAACACGCACGGAACGACGAAAGCGAGGAGCATGCGTATCTGCCGCACCATGCGACGGACAAGCATTCCTCGCGACCGCTGCCGGAGGCGCACCGTTGCTTGCTCCTTCGATGCTTTTGTGGCACGAAGAGCTGCGGCCGGGCGACGTGCTAGGAGTCCCCCGCAGCGGCCCGAGGCGCGTAGCTGCCCCGTTCGTTCCGGTCCTCCTTCGAGACGCACCGGAGGCGATCCAGCTGTGCGGTCATCTCGCCGCAAGGCTGCGCAGGCAGGTGTCGACGCCAAGGGACAGCCGGTGGAGCGGGTCGGGCGCGAGTTGGTTTGAAGCGCCGCTGCGAGCGCGGTGAAGCGGCGCCATGCCGGGTATTCATCTTGGCGTGACTTGGCGTAACCACTCGCGGGCATCATCTTTCAAATTGCGAGAAGCTAGCCATACCCGTTCTTCCACCATGATGCGCTCGGGCGGAAGTAGAGCTCGCCTTTGGTTTATGAAGGCCTCGGATCAGAGGTGCCATCAAACCGCGAAACTCCATCATGCACGCGGCCGACGGCGGTTGGTCGCGCCCTGCTGGATCGGGCGGCGAGGGTGAAGCCATGGTCGCCTCGGATCGGCGGCGGCGCCGGCCGGAGAACGGGCGGCTGGTGGTGGGGGCTGGTGGCGCGGAGGAGACGGGCGGCCGGCATGGAGAGGATCCGCGCAGCGAGGGGGCGTCGCGGGGACGGCGTGGAGGGAGGGGCTGCGCGGATGGCGCGGACAATTCCTGCCTTTCCTTTCCTCCTAATCTTGGCGATTGATTGCTCGTTGCCTTCCTCCGGTGTGGCTAAGAATAGAAGACATGCCGTGTTGAGGGTTCGGAGGTTGTTGCACAGCCGTGGAGGCTGTTGACGGTCATTAACTACATATTTTATACCGTCAACATTAGTATAAAATTACCAAGACATAATAGTGATAGGACTTTGAGCTAACCATTTCCACAAGTTTTGGTACTTCACTTGTTTTGCGGGACAATGTTGGAAACATACACATTTTGGGGCCAAAAGCAAAGAAAAGTATAAAGAATAACAAGGCCCTAAATGGACATGAGCAAAGCAAGGAGAAGAGAGGAGAAATGCCTATAAATATGAGTATCAACATCTATACATAAGCCCAAGAAGTCGAAGCCCAAATCCAACATGAAATCATACCGGGCCGCAGGACATGGGTTTAGTATTTTGGACATAACTTTTTCATACGGACTCCGTTTTCAGTGCACGACCCACCAAAACGAAGCTAACGACGAGGTGGACGCACACACAAAATTTCAGCCCAAACGGCCCACATCTTGGTGCGCCCGCACCAAGTGGTGGCTGCCGCACCCTGGCGGCGGCCAACCGGGCCCAGCTTTCTACACACTAACAACTCCTAACTTGTAACTCAGGCCAGGTCCAATGTCCAATCGGGCAACCCCAACACTGGTGAAACTCGACGAGTCTCTTTAACCAATAGAGTCATCCGACCGATCAAGTTCCTCGCCAGACCAAGCACACAATCGAGAGTCGGGGCACACTACATATGTACTTGGGACATGCCATTCTCAACCATGTGATAGTCGTATGTTGAACATGAAGGTTGATATGAAGGTCCTATTCTACACGTACTACAGCGAGAGGGTCCCCTGATGCGTGACCATGGATCTGTGGCGTTGCGAAGTTACCCGCCTTGATGGAAGAACAAATCCTTCCATCTTCACCAATCGAATCAGGATCACCTCAATAGGTCGCATCCATAGAACTCCCGAAGCCGCTCAATCTTACTACCTACCAAGCATCGGGATCGGCCACAAGAACCAAATCAAACGTAATCGTGAGTACGTGACCCGTCGCCGCTCTCGGGGAGCTGCTCGGGCGGGCACCCTCCCCCCCGCCACATGGCCCTCTCCCGGCGAGCTCTCCGCCCATGCCGCCCCGGCCGGCCGGGCGGCGGCCCTCCCCCGCTCCTCCCCCCACCTCCCTCTCCGGTCTCTCCCCCCCTCCAAGCCAAACCCTATCCACGACTTCCGGCAAAATGCTTTGACGTCCGGGCGAAAGGTGACAAAGAAGTGACCGATCGGGCTTGTCCCTTGCCGGATCGGCATCCGTGGTGCCTTGGGGCACCGGGCCCCATTTGACACCTGTTATCCTATACTTTTTATATGTCAACAAGAGATGAAATAAGGACATAAATTGAATATATACTTAGAATAGAGGTTTATACTAATAAATTCCACGAGTTTTGGTGATTTACGTATTTCGAGGGACTTAACAGATAAATGCGAGAGAAAGATGGAGAAACTTCCGGAATATACAAAACATATGATGGCAATCGTGAAGAAACTCAATCCGAAAAGTGAACTAAAACAATCTAGAAGACACCGGAAGGAACTAGAGACCGAGGGGAGACAGGCCCACCGGCCGCCAAGGCCATTTTTGGCCGCCCGGGTGGGTCCCACCTGTCGGCCTCGACTTTCTAGGTCGGTTTACCAATCGACTTTGAGGTGGTATCTACACCGTTGCCAAGGTCGGTTTGATCCAATGGTCATCGTTCATCGCCAAGGACTATATAAGAAGACCATCTACCCCCAGGGTTAAAACATGAATTCATACTAGTTCATTATTAGTCATCATCAACCAAGTTAGGCAGAAGTAGAAGAGAGTATCTCCACTAGAGATTAGGTTTAGCTACAAGTTCTAGTTCTAGTTCATCTAGTTCTAGTTCATCCAAGATGATTAGCGCATGCATTCAATTAGAGCTAGGTGTGCCTACCCGCAGTTCTCGATCTTCAAGTTTAACGGTATGAATTATCTTGTATCTATGACTTTGCACTTTATTAATAATATGTGTTTGTTTGCTATGTTCTTACTTTATTCTAATAGTATGATTGATATAGATGTAGTTTGTGACAGATATATGTATCTATTCGAAGAGCGCCTAATTCAATACTCGAGTGGGTTAGGTGGTAAAAATATTTATGTAAGCGTGGTGCTTATATATGATTTACCCGCGAATGCACCTTATATTCCGGGCCGTGTGGTAGATCACGGGAGTGACAGTCCCGTTGAGTCCTTTGGAATCCACCCTCCGTCTATAAGACACGTGGACATTGATTATGGGGAATATCTTGTTTCGCTCTTGATTTTCGTTTATAGTCGTCCGGATACATGATCTAGAGTCTACTATACTATAGATGATAACATATGTCTTAGAGTAGATGTAATGACTTAGTAGATTAAATGCTATAAATGAATTCTGTCTTTATAGAAGTCCAGTGTTAAGTCTAACTAAGTAGTTATTTCCTGTCTCCGTGTGTGATGCCTCTGCCTTTATTTATCATTATCATATTTTTATCATTATTGGTTTACCCTGCTAAAGTAAGCACTAGTAACAGAACCTCTCATAAGTATGCCACTTATTAATTATGTTAGTGCCCATCTTTAGATTATTCCTCCCTGTGGTAGAATATAAATGACAAAACCAGGATTACTCCCGGTGAAATGCTACAGTGGTATTTATATATGTGCGCTTGCGGATAGACCTTTTATATTTATTTTATTTAGATTGCAGCCGACACATTATCACAAGTATCACATAAGCATTTCCTAGCATTGCTTCCGGGGATGACAACCTAGCACATAGTAGTGTTAAGAGATGAACCACACCGAGTTTTCTCGATGGCTTATAGCCTTAGGTGAGATTAACTCCACCTAATGTTATAGTGACGTTAGATTTACCAACAGGCCCTTGTGGGGCGGCGTTGCCGCCGGCACCTTGCCGATGACGTCGTTCCCTCCCTCGATCTCTCGTCTGGGGTTCACACCGGCGTTGCTGATCTCGGCCGGAAGATGTACCCTATAGAGGATGTCTCCGTCACGCGAGATCGAAGTGCGCCCCTCCGTGTCGCAATGACACCCTGGTTTCAATACATTAATACAATCCCTATGTGCTTGTAGCTGTAGGTTGGGTTTTACAATGGCGGCAGTATATGTCTAAGCAAGCCTACTACATAAATATTAATGGAGGTGGGCAAAGGCACCCCCTGCCACTGAAAGGTCATGGCAAATGCCAATCAATGCGGCAGTTGGTTTTTGCCCACCTGCATAAAGCGAATAAAAAACAAACAAAAAAAAACGAGAAAGCATGAATTCTGAACCGGATGTGGGCCTGGGCCTAGACTAAGTGTGCACAGTTGCAAGATGCCGCGAGGGAGTTTGAGAATTTTTGCAGCAGCCCGCGCAACGCCTCTAGCTTTTTGTGGGGTTTGATGCAACCCACAAAGCGCTTCATAAGCACACACACCTAAAATAAAACCCGTGTGCTGATGAGGTTTCCTCTGGGGAGGTCATGCACTGCAAGCCTGCAACCCTGGGCATTGTACATGCACAGCCGAGGACATGGATGGAGCCAATGCATGACATGGTATGTTCAATTGGCAATAAGATCGCATTGAATTGTGGGCGGACAGACCGAGCATACAAACAGAGACCGACAATGGTGACTATGCATGTCCATGGGCGATTTGCATTATCATCGTCGAGGCAAGCTGATGATGTTGATCAGTTCGCCGCTGGCCATGCGCATGCAGAGGGGGTGAGGAGAGAAGACAAGCTGCAGTGGTGCGAAGGTAAGGTGTTGCTTTGGTGGTTGATGACCGGTGGCTCGTAGGCCCTGGGACGACACCCCACCGCAGCGGGCAGCCAAGGGTTAGGGATGTCCATTACAAGGTATGGAAGGATCGAACTGGGAGCACTAGTCTTTGCAGAGCACCACCGAGGTGGCGGCGGCGAGATGATGAGACGCGGGTTGTGGGTTGCCGCTGTGATATATATGTTTCACACTTTGCAGTGATACACTAAGTGGGCTACTTTGCGGGCTCTGACATGGTAGCCCAGAGATTTGGTGCGGCATCCCACTGCACCTTTCATCCCTAGTGCCACCACATAGGAGTTTGATTCGTCGGCGAGATGATGAGACGCCATGATTTGATCTGCTCTTTAGGGGGTGGATCCGCCGCATCCGCGCTCCCGCCAGAGCCCACATCTTGTTCCCGTTGTTGCATGCCCCCACCCCTGAACCATGAGTTCACAACCATGGCATGCGGCTCCAGCTGCTGGAGATCGGGCCGCACCTGCTATAGGGCCTCGCCGCTAGAATGCTTCGTACACAGAGGAAGAAGGGGCGCGCTGTAAGGCCCTTGCCACTAGAGCGCCGCATTGAGGGAAGGGAGGAAGCCTCCCAATGGATCTTTGAGGGAGGGAGGGAGTTGCTAGCCACCGAATATGATAGGGAAGGAGCTATGCCAGTGGGTCGTTGGATCTGCGAAGGAGGGAGGGATAAGAGGTGCGCTGTCGGACATCATCAGCGAGAGGAGAGATGGGCATGCACCAGCATTGATAGGCTCCGGAGGGAGAGGGATGGCAGAGGAGAATGAGGGAGATGCCACTGCGGGAGAGGCCACAACAACATTGGTAGTGCATTCATGTTGCTGAATAAATATTTTTGTATTGTCTGGTTTGAACTGAATCCGAAAGGAATTTCAAAATCATTTGCAAATGTTATTTGAAAATAGCTCAAATAAAATGAAAACATTCTCTTGTTTCCTCCGTCTTTTCTCATGCGGCCCATTTCCTTTCTCTCCCTCAGCCTGGTAGCAGCCCAGCTCTCTCTCGAAACAGGCTGGCCCAAATCGTACAATGTGGCTTCTTTCTTTCCGTTGGCCCAATCCAAAAACTGCAGCCCAGGTCCACTCATGCCTGCTCTCTGACTCCTCCTTGCCCTGGGTCAACCAGGACATAGCCCATGAACACACGGAGCCCGATCCCAGATCTTTCTTCCGCTAACATGTCGGGTCCACCGGTGTGTCATCCCCTACCTTGGAACACGACTGAGCAGGAATTTGCTCCAACCTGGGACACCTCGATTTCACGTGTTCGGCCTTTCTTTGCATGAGACGCACGCTTGCGCCATATAAAACAAAGCCTGCAACCGCCCCCGTTGTCTTTTTCGATCTAATCGATCCGGTTGTTCCAGCGCTAGAGCCCATGCCGTGAAACCCTAGCTACGATTGTCGGATTCGCCATTGGAGCTCGATTAAGCCATTGGTTGAAGTCCATTTTGATCTCCGTAGCCGTGGAACCCCCTTGCTCTCCTTTTTTTTTTTGTATCGTTGTTAATTTTTTGTGTCGCCGGACTTGTAGCTCATGACCGTCCGCCCTCGTCGAGCCATTAAATCGACCACGAGCCGTCTCTGCCCGATTCGATCTAGGTGAGATCAGTTTTTCCCTCCCTTTCATTTGGTACCGGTTCCTCGAGGCAATCGGTGGCCTCTAGGACCTTGTTCACTTTCTCGGCGAGCTCCGCCACCGCCATCCGGGGCAGCAGCCGCCGGTCGGCCTCAACTCGGCGAGAGCACCGCCGGGCCCCTTCTCCTAATCTGGTCCATCCGGATTTAATCCAATGCCTCGGATTGGTTGATACCCCTTCATGGGAAAACTTGCTAAAGAGCCCCGGATTATTTTATTTTTATGCCCGAGATCCTCAATCAGATTCAATTCTAATTTTATTTATTTTAATTGGAAAACAAGTACTGACAATTTACAGTTTTGCCATTTAATTCAAACCCTGATATCTCTTTGATTTTAAATCTATTTTGCTCCATCCAAGTTGTGACATTTAAATCTATATAGCTGCATCCAATTTACACCAATGGTACCATTTCTGGGAACATCTCAATGCATTTCACGTAATGAAAAAAAAAATCTTTGTTAAGAAGCCTAACATATTCTCCGACACTGGTTCCATGATCCAATTGACAGGGTATGCCACACTCTTGTTCTTGGATTACATGCTTTTAGAGTTGAAGATTGCCGCTTTGGAACTTGTGAGGTAGAAAGTGATGAATTGAATTTGAACTTGTCCACTGGCACTCTATGCCTCGACTGCTTGCAGAAAGGCAGTGGAGATAGAAGCAGACCATGTCTTCAGCTTCAGTGAGGATAGATGTGGCGTGGTGACTACCCCAGCATGGTTTCCGACTGAGAGTCACATCATGACTGTGGGCCATGCCCTGAGTTTGCCACAGGTCTCTGCACAACCAATCTGCGCATAGGTCTTGCTAGAGACTGCTTCCTCTTTCGTCCTCGAGACCTCCCATTCCTAAAAAATATGATCAATACACATTCTACATGCTGTTTTTGTCAACTCTCACTGTTTCTCTCCCTTTCCATATTCTCTCTATAGTTAGTCTCTACCACAATTTTATAAGTGACTCATATTTAGGTATTTGCTTGAATGCTCATTAAGCAGAGTTGTACTTGCTGTCTCCATGTGGAACCAGAGTACCACAATCAGAACCAGCATTTCATCGTGGGTGACTTCATGCATGATTTTTGTACCATATGGAGATGCTAGTCTTCAGGCACCTGTAGTCATAAAAGCTGTGATTATATGGACAGTTCCTCAGTAGCATTTAGCTAGTTGTTTGTTTATAAGTTTCCATCTCACAGTTGGAAGGTTTTCTTGCCCAGTTTTCTCTCAAATTCTCTGCCATCTCTTTTTTCTTTAAATATTTAGACTTAGGTTAACTCAAAATTCACTGTATTCCATCCACCATGGATCAGTACACACCAACTAACTTTCACTAGCTGTTCCAGGCCGGCTTTCCCTGCCTTCTTTTTATCATGCAGTGGGTAATTGGAAATGAAATATAGTTTTCGATGCTCACCCGGCAGTGACATCTATATTCAGAAGAAAATGAACAAGTACAAACACTAAAAACACAACACTGGTTCCCCTGCCATTGCTGTGCCAAGGGTCGTAGAGGAGATCTAGGGACAGAGTGGATATTCAGTCAGGTAGAGTGTGAGGGAGAGATGGAATGGATAAGGGGAGATTGCAACAGTGGACGATCATCGATGCGATTTAATTTTGTTGATTCAAGATTTTTGGCCTAGGTCTGTATAAAAGCTAGTCCGTATGCAACAGCTCCTGATGTCTCCTATGCCTAATGGGAGCTGCCTCAATGAATGCTCTGTAGACGTCTCTGCTTTGATTATACTACAAAGCGAACGGTGCATATGGTAGCACACACCATGCACCAGTGTTGAGATATAGATGGGGCACTAGTAGAGCAAGTAGGAAACGTTGCACAACATTTGATTACATGTCCAAAGACCATCATGTCTAGTTACCGCAAATAAATCCTGTATCCTTTTTGGTACAAGAAGATTTGATCATCAATTCATCATTATGTTTTACTAGTCGATGTAGAGGCCGGATATGTTTATCTATTATCTGAAAAATTGTTTTACTAGTCGAGTAGTGCACTACCACAACAACCAAATTCCACTATTTACAGGCATTGCCTCTTCAGAAACCCTTTTGTATCCACTCTACATATATAGTCAATGCCCAAATAAAACATATACACGGCAGTGATCAATGTACCTGGTTTCTTCTCCTACTGCACAGCATAGCTCTTCTTCTGTCAAATACAAAACAAGGGTGCATCTGTAACGGATCAGAGGCCACGCTGGTGCTGGCCATCTGCTTACTCTTTGCCATCACAAGATTTTTTTTTTGAATCTTTGCCATCACAAGATGCATAGAGTAGCTATGAGTCTATGACATTACCACCACCACCTAGCTGTAGGCCTGTAACAAGGTCAATGAGGCATGAGACAGATCGGTTGACAACGGTGTGAAAACCTCTTTGAGCTCAGCTTCATTCGGGTGCAAAAACCTCTTTTGTTTCTGCTACTATCAGCAATGGCTTACCAGTTTTAAGAAAATTTATCAGCAGCCCCTGCTTTGCACTTCCTTGAGAGCATACACGAACATAATTTTTTTAATAAAAATGAAGATATGTTGTAAAGGAAGTAAACAGGAATCAGCTGTTTAATGTTTCAATTTTGAACAAGGAAAATGTTGAGGAATTTACTTACATAACCCCAAAATATTAGAATTAGGCACTTGCATCAAGCAAACCGTCCATATATAGAAAAGAAATTTCTAAGCGCTATTTCAATCTGCAAGAGCACCTTGTGGAGACTTTAATTTTCTAATCAATGGCAGAGGGGCAGTTAAAACTGCACCAGGTAAGGCATTTTGACCACCTCTAAATACGGTTTGCGTGCAATAGTTTTTTGGGTGCACAGATACCATACCATCATCATTCAATGAGATTAATGGCACGACCAACAATCACGCCCCTGTTTTATGTGCAGCCCTTCTTTTGAAAACACACAACGAAACTCTGCGTCTTTGCGTCCTATATCTTACATATATCTCTCCCAGAGTATGTGGTAGTATGCTTTCGGAGAGCTGCTAGCTAGCTACATGTATGTTCATAAGGCAGTCTGCTACTAGAAGAAAAAAACAACTTGCTGCCCTAAGCGAGTTATGGGAAAGAGAATTCGTTGATGATACAGCGGGTTGGGAGTAGGAAACATTATGGAACCACAGTCCTCCAAGAGCTGAAAGTTCTGCAAAACTAACATGAAGAATTGTGACTTTGACAATTCTCTCGGGGCCAAACCCAGCAGCGTGACATCGTGTTTGTTGGCTTCGTGATGTCGCCTATGCTCAGATAGCGAAGTACAGACTGTACAAGGCTAGCTATGGAATCCACATTTGCCAATGTAGCAGAATACCGTTGATAAATCAGAGAGGATAGCCTCGAAATAAATTATCATTGACATTCAGACAAAGTACACTATTGATCCTACCATGTCCCAAATCTCAAACCTGGAAGTACCAATGAAGAATTATAGGTCCTAAGTTGCAAAGCGAAAACATGTCATTACAGGATTATCATCAGACTTCACTACTCGAAGCTGAAAAACTTATGAATATCACCCTTTTATTTGTGATTGAATACACTTATCTTCCCTGTCAAATGTTTCTTAGGTAACATTCTAAAATTCTGACATACCTTGGAAGAAAAAATGAGTACAAAGAAAAAATGAGCAAGGGAAAAAACCTAGGGTGTAGATATAAACTGAAACAAACGATCACAATTCGTAAGAAGCCAACAACCAAGACCAACATATTCTTGTCGTGGAGGTATGGAGCCCCGACTCAACACGTGGCCATGTGTGTGCATCAGCACGTCATGAACTCGTGAATCGTGTTTAGAATGTAGGAACTAGGAAAAAACCCAACAAAGGCCAACGTTATCTTCTTGGGCTGCCTAGCCGGGCTCTGCCTCTCTTCACATTAGTTTGCTAATGAACCATAGGGCCTAGGGGCTTTTAACCTTGGGATTGGCATCCTCCCCTCATGGGCCATTGGTCGCCGCACTTCTTGTCACACCCTAGGGCTGGCACTACTTGTAGTGTCAGAGCTCCACTGACTCAATTTTAATATATTCTTTTTTTTTGGTTTTATGTATATTATATATTAATAAAATAGATATTATATATACTAATGCTGTGTGTTGCTCCCTCTGTCCGAGAATGTGTTTCGTTTCCAGTTCAAAGAGCGTTTAAAATTAAATACGTGCAAAACAATTGAATGTCGTTCAATGTAAATAGCGCTAAATTTGATTCGAATCTAAACTTGAGCACCGTTTAGTGTAAAATTTGTCAAAAAACAAACCATTAACTATCTATTGTGCCTTGGAAAACGCTATCATTGTTGAGTGCCGAGGAGACGGCCATTGGGCAACAGCCGCCTTTTGGGAAACGCCATATTTATACCCCACTCCCTCCCCCCTTCCGTTGTCCAACACTAACTTCTCTTTCGTGCACCATTCACGGGAAAGTCGGACTCGCCGCCGACGGCGATCAACATGGTCGGCAACCGGGAGGAGATGAAGGTCGCTATAGAGCGCCTCCGCGCCGCCCTCAACAAGCTCAACAGCCTGGCCGACGACGTTGGGCTGCCAAAGGTGAATCGGCCCCTTGAGGAGAGGGACAACTTCTACGCCCTCGGATTGACTCTGCGGGTGGATACCCTCGTCGAGGGGATACCGGCCAAACTGGAGGAGACGGAGCAGGAGGCCAGGAAGGCGGCCGCCAGGAAGCCGGCCAACCGGGCGGCTTAGAAGGCCAAGAAGGAGGCCTAGGTTCTTTTTTATGTTAATTTATCTATTTTTCTGATTTGTGTGGATGTGTAAGATACAATACATTTGGGTTATGTGGTTAATTTGCTAATGAATCGGTTGTTGGTTAATCTCGATGCATGTCAATCTCTTTATCTGTCGTTAATTTGGGTTCTCTTGTTTCCTTGTATCGGTCGGTTTAATATGATTTGTGTCAATCTTCATTTTCTATCATTTGTGTTCTATTGTTCCCTCATCTTAGAAACCGCGGTTGTGTCCTATTTGTACGTACATAAACCCCCTGTCGCCGGTCCACTCTCCAACACACTCCCCTCTCTACCCTGTTTACACCGCAAGCCGGATCACTAACGCCGCCCGACGATCAACATGGCTGCCAACCCGAGCGGAGAAGTTCACCGTGCGGCGCCTCGGTGCCGTCCTCAACAAGCTCAACAGCCGGCCGACCATGTTGGCACGCCAACGATGAATCTCCCCTTCGAGGAGAAGTTCAACTTCATCGCCCTCCGGATCGAGTACTTGGGTGATACCCTCGCGAGGGGATACCGGCCAAACCGAGGAGATGGAGGAGGAGCCCATTCGCCGCCAGAAGAAGGCTAGGCGGGCAGCCAAGAAGGCCAAGAAGACGGCTTAATTAAGTCGACCGCTTTCTTTTTATGTTAATTTATTATATCAGTTGTTTGCAAGTCAGTTTAATTTGGTTTATGTCGTTTGTTAATCTGATGCGTGTTAATCTTTTGTTCCTATCGTTTGTTTTGTTGTTCCTTGTCCTCATATTTTGCTTCGCCTGTTCTAATATGTTGATCTGTGTCAATCTTCAAATCGCTATCTGTTCTAATTCAATCCCGGTTGTGATCTGTGTCCATCAAGGCCACTGCCGGGGAATGATTCAACCCGGTGGTGATCTAAATCTTCACTGCCGGAATTGGTCGAGCTCGTGAAATTTTTTATTTGTCCCGCACCTAAACGATTCATCACTGCCGGGCGCGGTACATCGCTGCAGGTGGACTAAATTTCAGCAGTGATACCGGCGGTAGTGATGAACGATTCTGTAGTAGTGTACACCACTGAAACCTGAGGAGCATAAATCGGAGCCCATTCTCTCACCTCTCCTAGTGAGCACTCTCTAGGTTTCAAAGCAAGTTCGTTCTATTATCTATGTCCCAACACTAGTACACTACTGATCGACGAGTTCACCGCCATGCTGCCTTCCCCACGACCTTGGTTCTGTTTCATGTGAATGGGTGCAGTGGCACCTAGGAAAGAGGCCTCCCTTGGAATTTCAGTGTATTCAGGCACTGGCATCACTCTTTGCCTGGGCTCAGATGGCGGCTGGCTGTAATATGTCATTGGTGTGTCAGCAGCATCCGCCGAGGCGCTGACAAATGAAAGAGTTGTGGTGTCGACCTCAAGCCCTACGCTGACAGGCCAACAACGACGGCGGCCTAGGCAGGTTGCTAGCGTTCTTGAAGGCAGCTGCATATGCATGTGACCGCTGCTGACCATTACTATGGAGTCGAGCAGGCAGGTAGCATTTAAATGGTAGCTTCAAGGACCGGTGTCCAACAAGGAAAGATATGAAACTCTGTCACGGCAATATTAGTAGCAGGACCTAACAGCAAGAATAAATCGTCCATAGTACTTTGCTTTCAATACATTATCTGCTTCTGTTGAGCCACAGTACATCTATCGATCAGGATATTAATTTAACAATATACGTTTGGACTGAGTCTGTAATTCATTCTTGCACCGTCAGCCACTAGGAGTCACATCCTGCAGACCCATTCTATTCTCACACCTTTCATAAAACAGAGAGCCCTTGTCATCCTCTCCCAGCTTAGGTTCATCGCCATAGCCACACTCAACTGCCTTGTGTCCCTGTCTCCTCAATCTCATCCCATTCCCATCAACCATTCATGACGTCACGTAGTGGCCGTCTGCCCTGAACACCTACTTGGTCGGCTCTTGTGAATGGGTGGCACCGAAGGAAGCCATATAGAATCGTGTTCTTGTCCATGCACTGTCTCCATGTTCTTTGCGACTAGCTCAGTAGCACCTTGGATATTATGGTACCAATTAACAGGATTATGTACCAGTCGAGAACGTAAATTGGCCACCCTCACGGATCTGTACACCCTAGCTTGCATTCTTAGGCCTATATATATCATTTTTTAGTGTTTTTGTGGATCAATGATTTTTCATGAGTCTAGATGGTTTCAGTTTTGAGTATTATTATCACAAGGTGTAAAATTTGGTGTAAGATTGTTTCTTAACAATTTGCTTTTCATGCATTTGCAATGTGATAATTTATATTTGCAATGTCCTAATTGCACAAGTCATATGCAGGCCTAACATACAGTAGTCCAAGCTATTGTAATACCCATCGCCTGGGCAGTGATAGTGTTGCCTCGTGCACTATAGCAGCCATCTCATCTCTCTTTAGTTCAGTACTGTGTTTTATCTACTAGAAATACTTTTACATCATTGATAGTGTATTCTAGACGCCTTTTTAGTCATACATTTTGTTGAAGTACAGATTTATAGTAACAATTTTTTTGTTCATTGTAAAATTTGTAATAGTTAGAAAAAACATATGAATAATCCACCAGGAGAAATTGAACAGGGCAAAAATACAAGCTAGCGATGTAAAACTACTTAGAAGTACAAAAAGATTGGGACGGTTCCAAAATTGAGTACCCCAATACCAAAATAAGTGGATCTTAATTCATATGCATATGTGTGTGCCCCAAGGAAATAGTTTTTATAGAAAATGAGAAAAGGGGGACGGCATCACTGAACAATATGCAAATGGAGAGCTGATCGAATTGCTCGTGTAGGAAACAAGCTTATCAGATAATTAATCAACAAACATATGAACGTTGTACATATCATTCTTGCCTGAGCAGCACCCGCCAACACTATGTAAAGAACTGCAATATCCACCACCGTCCCCTACAGACTCGATGCGTCTGAACAGTGAACACGCGTCGGTAAAGCGAAGTTTTTACATAGTCCAAGGCATGCACACCAACAGTTGAAAAAGTTGAGTGGTGGTCAAGCACACGCTTACCAGCGATCTTGAGAGTTGTGTGGCTAGAACAAGGACGGCGCTGGCCATGTTTGCCAGCTGCATTCAGAGTGGTGCTCGGTTTTTTACATTGTTAGCTGATGAGCACTTCGTTTTCAATTAACTAAACTCGGTTATTCATCTGATTCAACTAATTTCATGTATGTTTGGACTCAATTTTTTTACATGGTCAGTCAGCAGGTCAGGTCTGGAATAGAGGGCCCAACCTCCTCTCCTTTCATTTACCACTGCCACATACAGATACAAGGCCTCATGCTGAAGTCGCAATGTAATAAGGATATCACGAGCACGAGGAAATCGACCTCCTAAAAGCAATCCAAAAATTAAATGTTCATAAATTTCAACGGTCCCTACTACATAAATGGCTTTCGGAGGCAACCGGTCGGTAATTTACAGAGGTGTGGTTCGCAACGACAAGAAGTCGACAATTAGTGCCATCAGAACAATCTATGCCAGCCCTAACCTTTATTCGTGCTCTTATCACAGTGACCAGTATTATGTGTGAGTGGCATGATTAAGTGAGCAATTATATATTCTAGCACTAAATCTCACTAGTAATGAAATGATTTTGCGTGATGTCTCCTAAACTTTTCCGTGGCGGGCGTCTTTTTTGCCCGTCACGGTTAATCCACGCCATTAACCGTGGCGGACACTTTTTATTTTGCGTGACGGGTAAAAAGGCCCGCCACACAAAATATATTTACCATGGCGGGCAGTTTAACAGGCCCGCCACCGTTAATGCAGAGGCCCAGCAGGCCCAGTGAAGCCCGATAACGGCGTTCAGGTATAAATGCACATGTGTTAGGTTTCCCCTCATAATTTTTCCCTCAGCCCAACACCCAAGCGCCGCTCCCTTCCGTCTCTCGCGCTCTCCCTTCCGTCCTCTCGCGCGAGCAGCCATCCACCGCCTCCCCCACTCCGGCCTCCCTCTCCACTCATCTCCGGCTCGCGGATCCGGCCCGAAGGCGTCCATCCTCACTGCGGATGCCGTGGTGGCCTCCATCAACGGCGCTAGGAGCAACGAAGGGAAGCGGCCATGGGGGACCTAGATCCGCGGCTCCGGCAAGGAGGTATGCCCCTCGACCCCGTCCTCTCATCGTGGATCCATCCTCACTCCTCCTCCTTCTACAGGTCCTTTGTTCTCCGGCGTGGAGAGCATCGATCCGGCGGCGGGGGCTCCGGCGACGGGCGGGATCCTTCCTCGGTGCGGCAGATCCGGCGGTGGCGGGCTCAGGGCCGGACGGATCTCGGCGGCGCCTCCACCGCGGCGGATCCGGTCCGGTGAGGAGCTGCACCACGCCAGGCACGGATCTCGTATGCGGCGGCGGGCGGATCCGAGCTGCGGTGCGGAGGATCGGCGGCGGCGGGTCCTCTGGTCAGCGGCGGCGAATCGAGCGGCGCGCACCGGTGGAACCGGCGGCGGCGTGGGCGGATCGGGGCCAGACCTAGGCCCGGTCGGGGCCCGTCTGGGTTTTTTTGTTTTTTTATTTTTTCGATTAACCGTGGCGGGCACTGTGCCCGCCACGGGTATTCCTTCATTTACCGTGACCTTTCGTCCGTCGCGGCGGGCGTGCTTGCCCGCCACCAATAATCTAAAAACGCCCGCCACTGAAAATCATTTAGGTACTAGTGTCTGTAACAAAACTTTTGTGGCATTGGTTGCCACTTTTGTTATATCTCTTCTGTCAACAAGCATCACAACCGGTTATTAATACTAACCAGCACTAAATCTGTTTTTTTTATTATTCCAAATTGGTCTCCTCAGACTCTCTTAGTTGTGCGTATTGCAATGTTTCCCCAACTAATAAAGTTAATTTAAGAACCCATGCAATCTGATAAGTTACAAAGGGGCATGAGTTACGATGGCCGCAACAAATCGCCAACACTAATGTTACAATGCTCGACTCTATGTCCTATAAATTGAAATAACATTTCGAAAGGTTTTGAAGTCACCATGGTAGTTTTTGATGAAAAGTGTTGGTTTTAGAACCACCACGGTAAATCGGTTAACCATGGTGGTTGTTGACACCTGTTATAGCATAATATTACTAGTCAACTAAACATGGAAAAAGGGCATAAAATGAATATCAACATAGACTAGGGGTTTAACTAACATAATTCCACGAACTTTTGTGATTTATGACTTTCCAGGGACTTAATAGATAATTGCAGAGAATCATGGAGAAGGTTCCGGAATATACAAGGCATATGAAGACCAAACTTGACCGTGAAGCAACTCGACCCGAAAAGTGGACTAAAACGCTCTAGAAGGTACAAGAAGACACGGAACAAGCGGGAGACCGAGAGGCCACGGGGGCTGGCGGCCGGCCTAAATCGGTCGGCGGCCGCCAAAGCTACGATAGAGTCAATCAGGCTCGCTTTGTATGTCGGTTTACCACCGACATTGAGGTTGTATCTACACCGTTGCCAAGGTCGGTTTGATCCAATGGTCATCGTTCATCGCCTAGGCCTATATAAGAAGACCCCCTGACCCCAGGGTGAAACCCTAATTCATTCTATTCTCATTCTAATCATTAGTCTTTCAGTTGAGGTGTCCCAATGTAAGGATAACCTCTCTCTGGGATTAATGAATTAGATGTAGATTAGAAGAAGATTAGCAAAGTAATTAGAAGTGGATTAGACATGTAATTAGAACTAGATTAGATCTAACTTAGATCTAATCAAGACTAAAGGAGAGATGAACTATACTTTGGTTCTGGAGATGTCTACAAAGTTTGGTATGTTTCATATCTTATCTTTGGATGACTTGTGATTTATATATTTATCTTCTCTATTACTTTATGCTTTCCATATATGGTTAAGTATAGTTGTTATGCTATTGCATGGGATCTCCGCTCGTATTGAGGACTCTAGTTATTCATGGTAGCTAGAGTAGTAATAGATAGTATAGACATGGTGTCTACGCTATAGATTACCCGAGATTGCACCCAACCCCACGGATAGTTTGTGGTAGCCCCGGTGGTGGCGACCCCGATGGCCGACGTATTCCACCACGTTCGGGTTGGTGTTTGTAGGACCATAGTTGGAGCTTCCTAGCCCCCTTCTTCTCATCTCTTTCCGTGGCTAGTGTTACGATGTCCCGAAGTGTAATAATGTAATTGCTATCATAGAACCTTAGTAATAGATAAGTGCATAGGAACTTTGATCTCTCTTTGACCTCTTAATTAGTTTAGTTATTCCTTGACATTTTAGGTAGTTTATTATTATTTTATGCTACTTATCCTTTAACATTTACCCCTCACTATAGTCTAGTGGTTTGCTAAGTTAGTGGATGCATGATTGTGACTTATTAGAATCTCTAGCCAAAGCTTCTCTCAGGATACGATACTCTAGAATACTCATCCTAGGGAAAAGCTACAATGGTAGGTGTTACGTGCGCTGCGAGAATCCTTCATTTTCTTTTTAGCACTTAACAAATGCCAACAAGCTTTTTGGCGCCGTTCTTTGGAGAAGCAATTGGCCTAAAGATTTTAATAATGATCATGATGTCTGCTAATTTAGTCTATCACTAGCTTTAGTAGGATTACCCTTGTTACGTTGAGTTGTGGAATAGACAGGGACAAAAAGATGTTATTGCGATCTTCCCACAAGATTCCACAAGAAAAGAAAAACAAAAAGATTGAAGAACCTGGGGTGTCCGATTAATCAAGATTCATCAACATTGGAACCCTGCCATCTCAAAGGTATGTATTTAAATATATTATTCTAACCATGTATAGATTGAAGAAGAAGTCGCCGTCCACAAGAATTCAATGCACACATCTTAAGTGACGCACATAGAGGCTGCACATCGTGGTAAGTATGATTAAAAGGTGAGAAAGTCTTGCTCATGGAATATAAATTAATTGAGTAGTTGACATCAAATTTCTTGCATTGCATTGCATGTTTACTTGATCAACTCATGCATTCACTCCGCTTAGTTTATGTTTTCTCATAAGTAGATCCATTGCATGTTTAATTCCTTGCATACATTCATGTAGTTTGCATCTAAAAAAAATCCTCACCTTGATCATGTTCCTTCGTCTCTAATTGGATAAATCTCTTTAGTGCTCTCATGCTACCTTTGTTTGCTAAAGCATGTTTTGGTTATAGGCGTGGTGCTTAGGTTAAAAATGCCTTCCTTAATTGAATTAGACATGGAGTCTAGTTTGGTTATTGAACTAAAAATTTGCTTGCGTAGACATTGGATATTTTGTTGGACTAACCCCTGCAGAAAACTCTCAAATCCAATTCGGGTAAGTCAAGAGATGAACTTATATCAAAGATGAAGCAAGGCATATGATGAACTTCAACCTTGTGCAAATGACACGGCTCATTCATGGAAGAGTTGTAAGTATCAAATATCGTTGACTCTGTCTTTTGCTACAAGTCATCTTTGCCTTGATCCACATGCTAGAGTGCAGCCATATATAAAATTGGCTATAAGACATGATAAATAAAATCTATGCTAAGAGTAAACAAAGAACTACCTTTTCATTAGCATAGATTGGATCATATGAACTTGGACAACAACCCCTGCTTCAACCATGTTGTATATTCCCTCGGGTATGTGTCCACTAATAATTTTGCAGAAAAGGATCTGTGCTATGTCTATTCAATAAAGAAGAGTGTCATACAACATGATATAAAAGAAAAGCTTTCACTCAAAAGAAGTGGATGGACAAAGCAATATGCTACAAGAACATCAAAGACAGGTAAGTAAATTTAAATCAAATTTTTGTATCCAACTTTTTGTCTTATGTTCTAACTAATAATAAATAATAATATATATCTGAGCACACATGAAGGCTTTAAAAGAAAACAACAAACATGTTCCTAGGATAAGTTCCCTTCGGGTATTCTTGGTTACTAACCTTACAGAACAAAGGATGAACAACGTCTAAGGACATGGTGATTGCAACACACGATTAGGGGCGGTCCAGGCATTCACACTTGAAGTGTTTGAAAGTGACAGAAGGCTCAAGCATGGGGAAGAAGGTCGAAGCTCCTCTAAAGATCATTCAACATCACTCCTTCTCTACTCAAGCTCCCATCACTCGATATGCTTTGGTTTGCAATCCCTTTACTCACAATTACTTTGTCTCTTTAAGTTTGAATGGTTATAAATGTCATACATCAAAATCAAACTTAAGGTATAATAAAATTTCCCACTAGAGAAAGTAATAGTGAGCACTTAAAATATCCAATCAAAACTTCTTCTGGCATAAAATCAACCTTGAGCTCCATGACAGTTCTACCCTTGTTTACAATTACTTATATTCCTTCGGGTATCTTTTGTCGACTAATATTATAGGAATAAATCATGAGAGGAGCAAAAAGGTTCAAGCACAATTTAAAGAAGACAAGTGAAGGAGCAAGATACACAAGAGGCCAAAGAAGGAAGGCTTCGAGCAGAAAAGGACCACCACAAGGTGTTCTTGTTGTCACACTCCAATAATAAGGTAACATCTCGAGGTAAGTTGTCATTACTTAAGCTTTACCTTAATTATGGCTTGTTCGTAAATAAAGAACTAAACATGTTGGAATAACAACCTTGCTTGATCTAGCTTTTTAGCTCAACATGTTTTGTTTCTTTAGTTGTTCCTACCACCATTTCTCTTAGTCCTCATCTTGTTAGACAGAATATTGCTTACCTTGCTTTGGAAGTATCATAATCATGCTTTTGGTGTTTAGATAAGAAAACCTTTCAAGAGTCAATGAGCTTGATTTGATCTGTCGAATGTTTTAATTACAAACAATCATGCTCAATCTCTTGATCTTGTCACCCAAGTTAGGTTTAAGAAAAGCATTTAATAAATCAACTCTATATTGTTTGTTGTGCTTATGGTAAGAATGAATAAAGTTTTGGTTATGTTGGTGTTTCCCCACCAACAGAGCCCATGCACTTGATCTCTACCATGACTTTGCAAGTAGGACACACTTTGAGCAAAAAGGTAGAGAAGCCTATCGGTCTCTCCAAAATTCAACAAGTGAATGTCTTGCAAGCATGCACACTAAACAAGACGATTCCTACATAGATGTTTTACTCCAACTCATAAGGCAAGAACATGTGTGATGCCATCCTTCACCATCTCAAGGAGCCAATCATCAAGATCGAGATAATACACTCAAGGAACCAACAAGGTAAGAAGTCTCGTTCAAAGGACTTAAAAACACCAACCCTCGCCGAAAAGGTAAGATCGGTAGTTATCCATATTTTTTTTCTTGCATTGCATAATTATTTTTCTTTAGCATATTTACATTATAGCATTAGCCTTGCATTAGAAAAAGAAAAATAAATATTTGTTTGTTGCATATACATTGAAAAACTCTAAACCCCATGTGAGTAATTTTGTGGTGTGTAACAACCCACAAGGATATTTGTTGTGGTGGCATAAAAAATAAAATAAATATGCATGCATCATCATCCTTATTTGCATAGAAAATCCCAAAAAATATTTGATGTTTGGCTTTGAAAGATTTCCAGACAGGACAAAAAGCAACGTGGTTAACCCCTAACGCTTAATCAAGTTCCACTAGTTTTGTTGTCTATTTGAGTTCAGTGAGGATCCCAAGGAAGAGAGACATGACATATATGGTGTCTAGCATTAACGAAAATCAATCACCACCATCACTATCTACCTCTACTTCCAATTATCAAGAACATTGAAGACTATGTCAACATCCGACTTAGGGAGTGCAACCCCCAGTTATCCGAATAAGTATCCTATCTATTTAGATATTATTATATTATTAGTTAAATATTTTGTTTGCTATAAAGTTTGTTAAGAGTCTAGTTTTATAGAGTCTAATAGTTTAATAAGTCTTTTGTTAGAGTGTGAATAAAAGAATCAAGAGAGAGTGCACACTAAAAGTTTACTTTACTCAACTAAAAGGAACCTTAAAATTTGTCAACATGGAGATGATGAATAGTTGCCCTGTTGCTATACTTTTCTAGTACCTAGCTTTCAAGCTTAATTTCTCTTGAGCTCCATTTGCAAAATCACTTTGATATTCTTTACTCTAAAAAACACCTGAAACCTATGGGATGCAAATGCTTGCTCTAAAGTCTAGGTAATTAACGGATATGATATATGATAGTCTCAGCGCTGCTATTTGATCTTACTCCTAGTGACACTAGATTTACGGAGATTTATATTGTGAAAATTGAAAATGCACATGATAAGTTCCTGTGTGACAAGAGTGTGAACCTCCTACCACAGACCATATATATACATGCTATTTAGATTAGGAAAACCTTTTGAAAAAAATATATATATATAGGTCGCTTGCTTTGCATTGAGTTTGTTCAATCTTTGTCGGCCCTTAGAAACTTGTCATGCCGATCATATGCACTCCACTCCACTCATTCCACTACACTCTACTTAACTCTATTTACATATGCTATTTCCATTTTGGAAGTACGCATCCACCATATATACAACCACTATATATACTTATCCACTCATTCATTGCTAGCCAATATTTTACAAAAGCTCCATCATTCATACCTCTCAAAAGTTATTGCAAAAGAGATCTGGGTTGTAGTAAAAAAAAAAAAAGAGGGAGATGAAAAATGGACAAAACTCCTACGGGCGAGTAGAGCCTACCTCCCTAAAAGAGATGAAAAATGAACAAGTGTTCGAGGGCGAGTAGAGCCCACATCTCTAAAAATAAAGATGAAAAATGGACAAGTGTCCGAGGGTGAGTAGAACCCACATCTTTAGAGAGAGGAAATAAAAGACAAAAGTCTAGGGCCAGCAGAGCCCACCTCTCTATATAAAAGAAAAAAAAAAGAGAGAAAAGATACAACCCAGGTTCTCTATAAAGTTTCCAAATTAAAAAGAGAGAAGATTCTTAAAGTAGCAAAAGTAAGATTTCCCTCATCTATTCTATTCACTTCACTACATACTCTATTATGTTCCATACCATATATATTCTATCCACTATACACATGCATCACTTGATCAGTGTGACTTGTATCTTTGGATCCATTGCTTGAATTTATAATATATGCTTAGTAAGTAAATAAATTATTTTCTCCTACCTATGAACTCCACATATAAGCCGTAGATATAAGGTGAGAGAGAAGAAGGCATAGTGTGTTGTTGCCTTAGTAAAAAAAAATACTACATATTATGAGAAAAAGACAACACTACTTTATTGCCTAAGAGAGGATCCACAAATACCATAAATGAGAGATTAGAGAGAGAGTCATACTAAGGAACTTTGAGTTTTATTTGAAAACTAGCAAAAACTCGGAAGGACAGATTGATCAAAAGAGTTTGAGATTTAGTGCTTGACTTGACTGTTCTATCTTTCAATTACCCAAGAACGAAGCACCAAAAGGTAAGAGGTATTTGAATAAGTTGAAGCTTTAAAAAGTTTATCTTTATCTGGAGAGAAATTTTGTTTGAAAGCATGTGTACTTTAAAAGTGTGATAGCGTTGTAGCAACTCCCGATCCAAGTAAGTAGTTTAAAATAATATCATGTGTCTTGCTATGAGACTAGCAAGAGGTAAGCTTGGGGAACTTGTTGACACCTGTTATAGCATAATATTACTAGTCAACTAAACATGGAAAAAGGGCATAAAATGAATATCAACATAGACTAGGGGTTTAACTAACATAATTCCACGAACTTTGGTGATTTATGACTTTCCGGGGACTTAATAGATAATTGCTTGAGAATCATGGAGAAGGTTCCGGAATATACAAGGCATATGAAGACCAAACTTGACCGTGAAGCAACTTCGACCCGAAAAGTGGACTAAAACGCTCTAGAAGGTACAAGAAGACACCAGAACAAACGGGAGACCGAGAGGCCCCACGGGGGCTGGCGGCCCGGCCTAAACTGGTCCGGCGGCCGGCCAGTTACTCTGATATAATCGAGGCTCGGCTTTGTATGTCGGTTTACCACCGACATTGAGGTTGTATCTACACCGTTGCCAAGGTCGGTTTGATCAATGGTCATCGTTCATCGCCTAGGCCTATATAAGAAGACCCCCTGACCCCGTGGTGAAACCCTAATTCATTCTATTCTCATTCTAATCATTAGTCTTTTCGGTTGTAGAGGTGTCCCAATGTAAGGATAACCTCTCTGGGATTAGTGAATTAGATGTAGATTAGAAGAAGATTAGCAAAGTAATTAGAAGTAGATTAGACATGTAATTAGAACTAGATTAGATCTAACTTAGATCTAATCAAGACTAAAGAGAGATGAACTATACTTTGGTTACGGAGATGTCTACAAAGTTTGGTATGTTTCATATCTTATCTTTGGATGACTTGTGATTTATATATTTATCTTCTCTATTACTTTATGCTTTCCATATATGGTTAAGTATAGTTGTTATGCTATTGCATGGGATCTCCGTCGTATTGAGGACTCTAGTTATTCATGGTAGCTAGAGTAGTAATAGATAGTATAGACATGGTGTCTACGCTATAGATTACCTGAGATTGCACCCAACCCCACGGATAGTTTGTGGTAGCCCCAGGTGGTGACAGCCCTGATGGCCGACGTATTCCACCACGTTCGGGTTGGTGTTTGTAGGACCGTAGTCGGAGCTTCCTAGCCCCCTTCTCATCTCTTTCCGTGGCTAGTGTTACGATGTCCCGAAGTGTAATAATGTAATTGCTATCATAGAACCTTAGTAATAGATAAGTGCATAGGAACTTTGATCTCTCTTTGACCTCTTAATTAGTTTAGTTATTCCTTGACATTTTAGGTAGTTTATTATTATTTTATGCTACTTATCCTTTAACATTTACCCCCTCACTATAGTCTAGTGGTTTGCTAAGTTAGTGGATGCATGATTGTGACTTATTAGAATCTCTAGCCAAAGCTTCTCTGTGGATCACGATACTCTAGAATATTCATCCTAGGGAAAAGCTACAATGGTAGGTGTTACGTAAACTGCTTGAGAATCCTTCATTTTCTTTTAGCACTTTACAAATGCCAACAAGCTTTTTTGGCGCGTTCTTGGGGAAACAATTGGCCTAAAGATTTTAATAATGATCATGATGTCTCGCTAATTTAGTCTATCACTAGCTTTAGTAGGATTACCCTTGTTACGTTGAGTTGTGGAATAGACGGGACAAAAGATGTCGTTTATCTTCCGACAAGATTCCACAAGAAAAGAAAAACAAAAAGATTGAAGAACCCGAGGGTGTCTTGATTAATCAAGATTCATCAATATTGGAACCCTGCCATCTCAAAGGTATGTATTTAAATATATTATTCTAACCATGTATAGATTGAAGAAGAAGTCGCCGTCACAAGAATTCAATGCACACATCTTAAGTGACGTACATAGAGGCTGCACATCGTGGTAAGTATGATTAAAAGGTGAGAAAGTCTTGCTCATGGAATATAAATTAATTGAGTAGTTGACATCTAATTTCTTGCATTGCATTGCATGTTTACTTGATCAACTCATGCATTCACTCCGCTTAGTTTATGTTTTCTCATAAGTAGATCCATTGCATGTTTAATTCCTTGCATACATTCATGTAGTTTGCATCTAAAAAAAATCCTCACCTTGATCATGTTCCTTAAGTCTCTAATTGGATAAATCTCTTTAGTGCTCTCATGCTACCTTTGTTTGCTAAAGCATGTTTTTGGTTTGGAAGTATTGTACATACTTCCAAAGGCTTTTAAATTAGGCGTGGTGCTTAGGTTAAAATGCCTTCCTTAATTGAATTAGACATGGAGTCTAGTTTGGTTATTGAACTAAAATTTTGCTTGCGTAGACATTGGATATTTTGTTGGACTAACCCCTGCGAAAAACTCTCAAATCCAATTCGGGTAAGTCAAGAGATGAACTTATATCAAAAGATGAAGCAAGGCATATGATGAACTTCAACCTTGTGCAAATGACACGGCTCATTCATGGAAGAGTTGTAAGTATCAAATATCGTTGACTCGTCTTTTTGCTACAAGTCATCTTTTGCCTTGATCCACATGCTAGGTGCAGCCATAAATAAAATTGGCTATAAGACATGATAAATAAAATCTATGCTAAGAGTAAACAAAGAACTACCTTTTCATTAGCATAGATTGGATCATATGAACTTGGACAACAACCCCTGCTTCAACCATGTTGTATATTCCCTCGGTATGTGTCCACTAATAATTTTACAGAAAAAGGATCTGTGCTATGTCTATTCAATAAAGAAGAGTGTCATACAACATGATATAAAAGAAAAGCTTTCACTCAAAAGAAGTGGATGGACAAAGCAATATGCTACAAGAACATCAAAGACAGGGTAAGTAAATTTAAATCAAATTTTTGTATCCAACTTTTGTCTTATGTTCTAACTAATAATAAATAATAATATATATCTGAGCACACATGAAGGCTTTAAAAGAAAACAACAAACATGTTCCTAGGATAAGTTCCCTTCGGGTATTCTTGGTTACTAACCTTACAGAACAAAGGATGAACAACGCCTAAGGACATGGTGATTGCAACACACGATTAGGGACGGTCCGGCATTCACACTTGAAGTCTTTGAGTGGCAAGGAAGGCTCAAGCATGGGGAAGAAGGTCGACTCCTCTAAAGATCATTCAACATCACTCCTTCTCTACTCAAGCTCCCATCACTCACGATATGCTTTGGTTTGCAATCCCTTTACTCACAATTACTTTGTCTCTTTAAGTTTGAATGGTTATAAATGTCATACATCAAAAATCAACTTAAGGTATAATAAAATTTCCCACTAGAGAAAAAGTAATAGTGAGCACTTAAAATATCAATCAAAACTTCTTACGGCATAAAATCAACCTTGAGCTCCATGACAGTTCTACCCTTGTTTACAATTACTTCTATTCCTTCGGGTATCTCATTTGTCAACTAATATTATAGGAATAAATCATGAGAGGAGCAAAAAGGTTCAAGCACAATTTAAAAGAAGACAAGTGAAGGAGCAAGATGCACAAGAGGCCAAAGAAGGAAGGCTTGAAAGAAAAGGACCACCACAAGGTGTTACGTTTGTCACACTCCAATAATAAGGTAACATCTCGAGGTAAGTTGTCATTACTTAAGCTTTACCTTAATTATGGCTTGTTCAGTAAATAAAGAACTAAACATGTTGGAATAACAACCTTGCTTGATCTAGCTTTTTAGCTCAACATGTTTTGTTTCTTTAGTTGTTCCTACCACCATTTCTCTTAGTCCTCATCTTGTTAGACGTAATATTGCTTACCTTGCTTTGGAAGTATCATAATCATGCTTTTTGGTGTTTAGATAAGAAAACCTTTCAAGAGTCAATGAGCTTGATTTGATCTGTCGAATGTTTTAATTACAAACAATCATGCTCAATCTCTTGATCTTGTCACCCAAGTTAGGTTTAAGAAAAGCATTTAATAAATCAACTCTATATTGTTTGTTGTGCTTATGGTAAGAATGAATAAAGTTTTGGTTATGTTGGTGTTTCCCCACCAACAGAGCCCATGCACTTGATCTCTACCATGACTTTGCAAGTAGGACACACTTTGAGCAAAAGGTAGAGAAGCCTATCGATCTCTCCAAAATTCAACAAGTGAATGTCTTGCAAGCATGCACACTAAACAAGACGATTCCTACATAGATGTTTTACTCCAACTCATAAGGCAAGAACATGTGTGATGCCATCCTTCACCATCTCAAGGAGCCAATCATCAAGATCGGATAATACACTCAAGGAACCAACAAGGTAAGAAGTCTCGTTCAAAGGACTTAAAACACCAACCCTCGTAGAAAAGGTAAGATCGGTAGTTATCCATATTTTTTTTTTTTGCATTGCATAATTATTTTTCTTTAGCATATTTACATTATAGCATTAGCCTTGCATTAGAAAAAAAAAATAAATATTTGTTTGTTGCATATACATTGAAAAAACTCTAAACCCCATGTGAATAATTTTTGTGGTGTGTAACAACCGCATGACACTTGTTATCATATAAATTTATTAATCAAATAAACAAGAGAAAGGGGTATAAATCATAATAACAATCTAGAATAGGGTGTCACTAACATATTTCCACCAGTTTTGGTAAAGTTGTGAATTGCGGGGACTAAAACGGGAAAAGCAGCGAGAATTCGCGAGCCGTGCGACTCTGCGACGTAACGCAATCAACTCAGAGAAAGACTCTAGAAGGCTTCGGATTAATCCCGGCGTGATCGAGACTTAGCACCCAAGAAAACATCATCTAGAAGACTCCGGAAAGCCACGGCGCGCCGGGACCCGGAAAGTGGACCACACTGCGGGCGGCCGCCAAATAACAGGCGACCGGCCTCCCCTCCGCCAAGTCATCCCCGCCTCCGGAAGCTTCCTCAACCGCCTCTAAGGCGCAATCTAATCCGCTTCGTTTAATGTCGGTTTGATCCGAGGGCGGCGGTGGAAGTGCGAGATGTATCTAAGTCCAACACACGCACCTCCTCCGGACTATATAAGGAGACCCCTAGACCCCCTTTCGAGATCATCAAGTTCTCAATTCATCAACGCGCTTCAAGATCCAAGTCATCAATCCCGCTCTAGAAAACACCGCTTTAGGAAGAGTAGCAATCAAGATTAGATCTAGTAGGAAGGGAGAAATCCGCTCCGGATCGTCGGAGGCCGGCTCAAGATCGGGGCCTCGTTCTTGTAAGTTCTTCATTGTAAGTAGTCTTCAAGTTCGGACACGTTCTTAATATGAATATCTTGATCATGTTTATATTCGAGATTATTTGTTCTAGTGTTTACTTTGATTACACGTTTAGCATAGTTGAATTATTGTTATGTTCATGCATGGATTAGTATAGCGCTCATCTATTGAATTCATGGGTGAGTGGTAGAGAGGATGTAATCGTGGTGATTAGATCTTATTTTGCTGCGTTTGCACCCTATATCTTAGGGTCGTGTGGTAGATCGTGGTGGTGACAAAGACCATTGAGTCCTTTGCAATCCATCCCCGTATGTAGGCCTAGCGGATGATATTATTCGGGTTGTTCTAAGTTTAGGCCTTAGTCTTCCGCGGTTTCGACCTCATGTGTGGATTTAATTAGTCTTTCTTCGATGATTGTTAGATGTATTGCACTAATCAAGTAGATACTAACTTATAGTTTAGAGTTACATATTGGAGTTTCTAATGCTAGCTAGCCTATGAATTGCTATAGATCCACTGTTTGACACTTTCTACTTGCACACCGGATATGACTTGGTTGAGTCTATTTATCGAGAACTTCTATCATTATCTTTATTGTGAACTGTGATCCCTGTTTATGTAATTGATAGATTTAATACTTAAGCTTTGCATACAAGAGATGATTAATGTTTAGATACACACATGCATAGTTAATTCATGATAGTAGACTTCTTTCCTGTGGTAGAATATAAATTCAATACAGGTTCTTACTCACGGTTAAAATGCTACAATGGTATATTCATATGCTGTGGCGCTTGCGGATACCCAGTTATAATTGTTTATTTACTTATTAAGAAGTTTATCAAGGCATAGTACGAATATTTTATTCCTTGCATATTAGTAGTTTAACTATAGGGATGACAACCTTTTCGGATATACTATGAACTGCAATGAATTATTTTCTTTTAGTTTTATCTGACGAACATCGATATTTATTTTTTTTGGCGCCATTGCTAGTGATAGGTTTATATCTGTTTCTAGTTAGTGACGTTAGAAATACCAACAAGCATTTTTGGCACCGCTGCGGGAAAGAAAGTCTTTAGCCCAAGAAAATATAAATATAGGAATAACTTGCATGCATCTCTCTCACGCATTGTAAAGTACTAAATTTATCATTTATTGTAAACAGGTTTACCCTTGTTCTTTCCACTTTTGTCTATTTGAAATGCGGGGGTAATATATGAATAGGAATCTTCACGGAAACTTCGTTTTAAGACCCAAAAGAAAATTCTTGAAGCGGGCAAGATCCGGGTTGAAATCTCGTTACCCACGATCGCTTTGCCTTGGAAGACTCCTCCAGCGTCTGCGAGAAGCTTAACACCCGTGTTCAAGTCATGGCGAACAAGACCCTCAGCGAGAACTCTGCACCGACTACGGCCAACACACCGGGGCGGCGGTCGATGTGGGAGACAAAGCTTTTGAGCTCAAGCACTGCACTCATCAACATGGTACAAGCTAGCCAATTACGTGGGAAAAGCCCATGAAGATGCCAATGCTCACCTACAACACTTCCTAGAGATGCATGGCACCTTCACCATCAAAGATGTCTCAAGTGATGCAATCCTACTTAAATCATTCCCATTCTCACTCTTGGGACGAGCGAAACGGTGGTTCTACGCCAACAAAGACAAACTCACTACTTGGACACTTTGTTCTCTTGCCTTCTGGCAAAGTTCTTCCCTATAGGCAAAACCAACGCCTTCGGGGGGAAAATCTCAAGTTTCCAGCGGCAACACGACGAATCCGTTCGGAGGCGTGGGGCGCTTCCAAGACTACATCATTGAATGCCCACACCATGGAATGGAGAACGGCTACTCATGCGGACCTTCTATCACGGGCTCAATAACAACACCCGTGAAACCATGGACGCCTTCTTTGGAGGTGCTTTCTGTCCCTTACACTTGAATCAAGCTCTTGACCTTGTGGAGAAGATGGCGTCAAACCAAGCTTGGAATGAGGACCGTCAACCCCGCAAGAGAGAGAGGGAATGCACCAGGCGAAAGAGGTAGACATCTTTGTCTTGCCAAAAATGGACTTAATTATGAAAAAGCTTGAAGACAAAGCTCCCGAGAAGAAGGAAGTCATGCAACTCTTCGATTCCCCGCATGACATGTGAAGAATGCGGTAACAAACCGGACACTTTCGGGCAGCCAATGTCCCGAAGAAGAAGAGGACGTAAACTACATCAACAACAACAACAACCCCGATGATCGTCCCCTCGAATCAAGGATGGAATCAGCGAGAGACCCAACTACCAAGGTAACTACTCGGGTAACTATCAAGGTAATAACTCTTTCAATAACTTCCCACCTTTAAGAGAGTTAGTACAAAACCAAGGTAGACTCATGGATAATCTGTCTAAGAAGTTAGCTTCCAATGACAAAATGCTAGAAACTATTAGTGCTAAAATGGAAAGCTTTTCCTCTGCAATAAAGAACCAAAGATAGCTTTAATAAAATGATAGAATCTCGCTTATCTCAAGCGGCTTTATCTACTCCTATGCCTAACCCGGGTAAGATTCGGGCCAGTAGGAAGAATTAGAATCTGCAAATCTTGTCGATGTCTACTATGCGGTATTCGGACCAAGGATGCACAAGAAGGACCTAAGTGGACCGACCGAACATGCCCGCCAAGAAAGGAGATCGGGGAGACCGGTCATCACCATTAGGATCGGCGCGTACCTACGGCCCAGCTCTGCGACTTTGGCTCAAGTGTTAACATTATGCCTAAGGTAAGCCTTGAGCCGTTCAAATTTATTATACACAACCATGTGCCTACAACTTGCGGTCGATTAAGCTATGCTACCCCGAGGGAATCACGGAAGACGCGTTTGTCTTAACATCGGTAAGCTCTATGTGGCCACCGACTTAGTGGTCTGGATACGGGCAATGGTAAGAACGCCCGATCATTCAGGGCGCCCTTTCCTTGCCACCACCAAGGCCATCATCTATGCCGATACCGCGAAGATCGTCTTCACCGTCAAGAATCAAAGGGAGATTCAACGCAAACACAAGACCCTAGCTCCCCTCGTTCCACCTCCACCACTACCGTACCACGGAAGTACACGCACCATTTGTCGAGGAGAGGACAAAAAAGAAGAAAAACGCAAGACTCGGCGCATCCCACCACCACTAGAGAAGCTAGATGACCACCGAGTTCCATCAATCCTTTGCTCCATTAATCAATGGAACTTCCGGCCAAGTTATGCGCGACACGGATCGGGCATCAACTTAATGTCAAAGGTAACGTATCAATTGATATATGGTAATCTGCCTTTGTGTTCCACCTATGTAATCTTTGCGGATGGCGGACCAATCACACCGATTCCCTAAGGTATTGCAAACGTCCCCCAAGATCAAAGACTGCTATGTCCTCACTAACTTTTTAGTCATGGACATGGGAGAAAAAGAACAAGATCCTCCCATAGTACTTTCGGAAGACCGTTCTGAACACTACAAGAGCCATCATCTACATCGGGGCGGGGCGAGATCCACTTCCGACTTCAAGGTAAAAAGATCTGTTGTTTCTTCAATACTTACACTAACAATGAACGGCCCCAAGAAAGACCAAGGGCGAGCGTCTCCCGAGACTACAACGAAAGCTGAACTTCGAAGATGGAGGACATCAAGAGGATAGAGAAGGACATCAAGGAAAAGTATATACTCGGCTCCTACCCATCTTGAACTCTGCACCGGCTACACCCGAGAGGTCTTCACCAAGGAAGCAATCCTGGAAGAAGAAAGAAGGCTGCGCCCACCAAGAAGAGCAACAAGAGTACATCTTCGGAGACCCGACTAGCGCCGGCATCAACAACTGAACAATCGACTTCCTCGGCCACCTCGTCTACGCCGCCCGTTGAAATCCTTGAAGGACCCTTACCAGGTACAACATTTACACGAGGGCCCATAGGCGACACCACGCCATGGGAGTAAGTGCTCTAAACTCTCGCCGAGAGGTAACTTCGGTATTTATCTGCGCATATTTAATTTTCTGCGCAAAGCATATTTCAATTAGCATATTTCCTTCAGCATTTTTACTTTTTCTAAACCTGCACTTAGAAAATCTCAAAAATATGTTTGCTGCATTTCCATTAGTCTCCTAAAGCCCCATGCAAGCACTCCTTCTTTGTGGTGGCATAAAAATAAAAATACAAAAATATTGCACTCATATGTTTTTTGCATTAGCATCCCTATTGCATAGAAAAAAAAATCAAAAATATGTGGGCACATGAAGGTCCACACCTTTTTCAAAAAGAAGTGAGCACATGAAGGCTCACAATAACATCCTAAATTTGTTCCTTCGGGTATGTGCGAAATTAATATTAACAGGGGAGAACATTAAAGGAGACCCCCGAAAGAGGAGCAAGCTCAAGGATGAACTAAGGACTACTTCAAGATCAAGCTTGGGGAGAGCACCCCGTTTACCACAATAAGTATCACTATCTTATGTCTTAAATATTAGCTAGTTATATATTTGCTTAGAGTTAATGAGTCCTAAATAAAAGTCTTAGTGTTAAAGAGTCAAATAAATGCTAGATCTTTGCTAGATTGCTTTCTTCCTTTCTATTAATGATCTTGATGATATATGCTAAGGAAATGATGAATAGTTGCTCCGCCTTAATTCCTCTTAAAAGTACTTACACTTTGGACTTAGATTCTCCCAAAACTTTAAATGCTTATTTTTGCTCTAAACCCAACGCTTTGTGGGAAGCACATGCTTAATCCGAGTCTTAGCATTAAAAGATAAAGATACATGAAAAGTTGAGTCTTTGTTTATCATATTCCTAGAGATACACGATTCTGGTTTTTATCTTTAAAAATTATAAAACATTACATGATGAGTTCCTTAGCTATGACCCTTAAGAGTTTATCATTCGCATCAAGATCATCCCACTCGACTAAATCTGTTTTGCTTCTAACTTTCGAGTCGCCTCCCCATACTCCATCAAGCCGCTAGCCATAATTATAAAAATAAACTCTTGCAATCTTTGGATATGTCTCTCTCGTGTTTTTTTATGCCAAATAGAGGCTGGGCTACATTCAAAAAAAAAAAAAGAAAAAAAGAAAAATAAATATTTAAAGAGAAAAGTGAGACAAGAGAGGAGAGTAACGGACAAAAGTCATACTAGGCGAAAAAGGGCCTACCTCCCTAATAATAATATTTAGAGATGAATAATGGACACGTGTCCGAGGGTGAGTAGGGCCCACATCTCTAAAGGAGAGAGAAAAATGGACACAAGTCTTTGAGGGCAAAGCCCACCTCTCCAAGAATGGATAGCCCAGTCTTAGCAATTTTTAGAAAGAGATATAGTCCAAAATGCTTGAGAAGAAAAAAATACTAGAAAAAGGCTTTTACTACCTTTCATCCTCATCCACTTCATCACTATTATCCCACTATGCATGTCCTACTACATATGTAACTTCACTACCACCATCTACTTAAGAGGGTCATACATAGGATCTCTGAGTTTCTTTTGAAAAATATTGCAAAAACCCCGGGATGATAGTTGATCAAAGAACTTGAGACATGGTACTTAACTTGATTGTTTCATCTTGCTTACGATTAGGTGAAAAGGCTACCCCATGGTAAAATTATGAGAGAGCAATCTGGTTAAGAGAAGAATTTATTTCGAGAAACACAGTTACTTACGAGGTATGAAAGCGTAGTAACAACTCCCGATCCTACTATAGCATATAGCTTTGCTAGGGACTAGCAAAGGGTAAGCTTGGGGAGTTTGTTGACACTTGTTATCATATAAATTTATTAATCAAATAAACATGAGAAAAAGGGTATAAATCATAATAACAATCTAGAATAGGGTGTCACTAACATATTTCCACCAGTTTTGGTAAAGTTGTGAATTGCGGGGGGACTAAACGAGGAAAAGCGGAGGAATTCGCGAGCCGTGCGACTACGTGACGTAACGCAATCCAACTCCGAGAAAGACTCTAGAAGGCTTCGGATTAATCCGACGTGATCGAGACTTAGCACCCAAGAAAACATCATCTAGAAGACTCCGGAAGCCACGGCCTGGCCGCTGGACCCGAGTGGACCACACTGCGGGCCGGCCGGCCCAAATAACGAGGCGACCGGCCTCCCCTCCGCCAAGTCATCCCCTGCCTCCGGAAGCTTCCTCAACCGCCTCTAAAGACGCAATCTAATCCGCTCGTTTAATGTCGGTTTGATCCGAGCGGCGACGGTGGAAGTACGAGATGTATCTAAGTCCAACACACGGCACCTCCTCCCGGACTATATAAGGAGACCCCTAGACCCCCTTTCGGATCATCAAGTTCTCAATTCATCAACAAAGCTTCAAGATCCAAGTCATCAATCCCACGCTCTAGAAAACACCGCTTTAGGAAGAGTAGCAATCAAGATTAGATCTAGTAGGAAGGGAGAAATCCGCTCAGGATCGTCGGAGGCCGGCTCAAGATCGGGCCTCGTTCTTGTAAGTTCTTCATTGTAAGTAGTCTTCAAGTTCCGGACACGTTCTTAATATGAATATCTTGATCATGTTTATATTCGAGATTATTTGTTCTAGTGTTTACTTTGATTACACGTTTAGCATAGTTGAATTCTTGTTATGTTCATGCATGGATTAGTATAGCGCTCATCTATTGAATTCATGGGTGAGTGGTAGAGAGGATGTAATCGTGGTGATTAGATCTTATTTGCTGCGTTTGCACCCTATATGCCGGGTCGTGGTGGTAGATCGTGGTGGTGACAGCACCATTGAGTCCTTTGCAATCCATCCCCGTATGTAGGCCTAGCGGATGATATTATTCGGGTTGTTCTAAGTTTCGCCTTAGTCTTCACGGATTACGTCCTCATGTGTGGATTTAATTAGTCTTTCTTCGATGATTGTTAGATGTATTGCACTAATCAAGTAGATACTAACTTATAGTTTAGAGTTACATATTGGAGTTTCTAATGCTAGCTAGCCTATGAATTGCTATAGTCCTTTGTTTGACACTTTCTACTTGCACACTGGATATGACTTGGTTGAATCTATTTATCAGAACTTCTATCATTATCTTTATTGTGAACTTTGATCCCTGTTTATGTAATTGATAGATTTAATACTTAAGCTTTGCATACAAGAGATGATTAATGTTTAGATACACACATGCATAGTTAATTCATGATAGTAGACTTCTTTTTCCCTTTGGTAGAATATAAATTCAATACACAGGTTCTTACTCACGGTTAAAATGCTACAATGGTATATTCATATCATAAACTTATGATACCCGATTATAATTGTTTATTTACTTATTAAGAAGTTTATCAAGGCATAGTACGAATATTTTATTCCTTGCATATTAGTAGTTTAACTATAGGGATGACAACCTTTTTGGATATACTATGAACTGCAATGAATTATTTTCTTTTAGTTTTATCTGGAGCAACATCGATATTTATTTTTGGCCGCCATTGCTAGTGATAGGTTTACATCTGTTTCTAGTTAGTGGCGTTAGAAATACCAACAACAACCCACAAGGATATTTGTTGTGGTGGCATAAAAATAAAATAAATATGCATGCATCATCATCCTTATTTGCATAGAAAATCCCAAAAATATTTGATCTTTGCCGAAAGATTTCCAGACGGACAAAAGCAACGTGGTTAACCCCTAACGCTAATCAAGTTCCACTAGTTTTGTTGTCTATTTGAGTTCAGCGGGATCCCAAGGAAGAGAGACATGACATATATGGTGTCTAGCATTAAAGAAAATCAATCGGCACCATCACTATCTACCTCTACTTCCAATTATCAAGAACATTGAAGACTATGTCAACATCCAAATTGGGGGAGTGCAACCCCGATTATCGGAATAAGTATCCTATCTATTTAGATATTATTATATTATTAGTTAAATATTTTGTTTGCTATAAAGTTTGTTAAGAGTCTAGTTTTATAGAGTCTAATAGTTTATTAAGTCTTTTGTTAGAGTGTGAATAAAAGAATCAAGAGAGAGTGCACACTAAAGTTTACATTACTCAACTAAAAGGAACCTTAAAATTTGTCAACATGGAGATGATGAATAGTTGCTCCATTGCTATACTTTTCTAGTACCTAGCTTTCAAGCTTAATTTCTCTTGAGCTCCATTTGCAAAATCACTTTGATATTCTTTACTCTAAAAAAAAAACTGAAACCTATGGGATGCAAATGCTTGCTCTAAAGTCTAGGTAATTAACGGATATATGATATATGATAGTCCGAGTTGCTATTTGATCTTACTCCTAGTGACACTAGATTTACGGAGATTTATATTGTGAAAATTGAAAATGCATATGATAAGTTCTGTGTGTGACAAGAGTGTGAACCTCCTACCACAGCCATATATATACATGCTATTTAGATTAGGAAAACCTTTTGAAAATATATATATATATATATATATATATATATATATATATATATATATATATATATAGGCTGCTTTGCTTTTGCATTGAGTTTGTTCAATCTTTGTCGGCCCTTAGAAACTTGTCATGCTGATCATATGCACTCCACTCCACTCATTCCACTACACTCTACTTGACTCTATTTACATATGCTATTTCCATTTTGGAAATGCGCATCCACCATATATACAACCACTATATATACTTATCCACTCATTCATTGCTAGCCAATATTTTACAAAAAGCTCCATCATTCATACCTCTCAAAAGTTATTGCAAAAAGAGATGCTGGGTTGTAGTAAAAAAAAGAGGAGATGAAAAATGGACAAAAGTCCTACGGGCGAGTAGAGCCTACCTCCCTAAAAGAGATGAAAAATGAACAAGTGTTAGAGGGGAGTAGAGCCCACATCTCTAAAAATAAAGATGAAAAAATGGACAAGTGTCCGAGGGTGAGTAGAACCCACATCTTTAGAGAGGAAATAAAAGACAAAAGTCTAGGGCCAGCGAGCCCACCTCTCTATATAAAAAGAAAAAAAGAGAAAAAGATACAACCCAGGGTTCTCTATAAAGTTTCCAAATTAAAAAGAGAGAAGATTCTTAAAGTAGCAAAAGTAAGATTTCCCTCATCTATTCTATTCACTTCACTACATACTCTATTATGTTCCATACCATATATATTCTATCCACTATACACATGCATCACTTGATCAGTGTGACTTGTATCTTTGGATCCATTGCTTGAATTTATAATATATGCTTAGTAAGTAAATAAATTATTTTCTCCTACCTATGAACTCCACATATAAGCCGTAGATATAAGGTGAGAGAGAAGAAGGCATAGTGTGTTATTGCCTTAGTAAAAAAATACTACATATTATGAGAAAAAAGACAACACTACTTTATTGCCTAAGAGAGGATCCACAAATACCATAAATGAGAGATTAGAGAGAGAGTCATACTGAGGAACTTTGAGTTTTATTTGAAAACTAGCAAAAACTCCAGAAGGACAGTTGATCAAAAGAGTTTGAGATTTAGTGCTTGACTTGACTGTTCTATCTTTCAATTACCCAAGAACGAAGCACCAAAAGGTAAGAGGTATTTGAATAAGTTGAAGCTTTAAAAGTTTATCTTTATCCGGAGAGAAATTTTGTTTGAAAGCATGTGTACTTTAAAAGTGTGATAGCGTTGTAGCAACTCCTGATCCAAGTAAGTAGTTTAAAATAATATCATGTGTCTTGCTATGAGACTAGCAAGAGGTAAGCATGGGGGAACTTGTTAACACCTGTTATAGCATAATATTACTAGTCAACTAAACATGGAAAAAGGGCATAAAATGAACATCAACATAGACTAAGGGTTTAACTAACATAATTCCACGAACTTTGGTGATTTATGACTTTCCGGGGACTTAATAGATAATTGCGAAGAGAATCATGGAGAAGGTTACGGAATATACGAGGCATATGAAGACCAAACTTGACCGTGAAGCAACTCGACCCGAAAAGTGGACTAAAACGCTCTAGAAGGTACAAGAAGACACCAGAACAAGCGGGGGAGACCGGAGGCCACGGGGGCTGGCGCCGGCCTAAACTGAATGCGGCGGCCGCCAAAGCTCTGATAGCCAATCGGGGCTCGGCTTTGTATGTCGGTTTACCACCGACATTGAGGTTTATCTCTACACGTTGCCAAGGTCGGTTTGATCCAATGGTCATCGTTCATCGCTGGCCTATATAAGAAGACCCCCGACCCCGTGGGTGAAACCTAATTCATTCTATTCTCATTCTAATCATTAGTCTTTCAGTTTGTAGAGGTGTCCCAATGTAAGGATAACCTCTCTGGGATTAGTGAATTAGATGTAGATTAGAAGAAGATTAGCAAAAGTAATTAGAAGTAGATTAGACATGTAATTAGAACTAGATTAGATCTAACTTAGATCTAATCAAGACTAAAGGAGAGATGAACTATACTTTGGTTCTGAGATGTCTACAAAGTTTGGTATGTTTCATATCTTATCTTTGGATGACTTGTGATTTATATATTTATCTTCTCTATTACTTTATGCTTTCCATATATGGTTAAGTATAGTTGTTATGCTATTGCATGGGATCTCCGCTCGTATTGAGGACTCTAGTTATTCATGGTAGCTAGAGTAGTAATAGATAGTATAGACATGGTGTCTACGCTATAGATTACCCGGATTGCACCCAACCCCACGGATAGTTTGTGGTAGCCCAGGTGGTGGCAAACCGATGGCCGACGTATTCCACCACGTTCGGGTTGGTGTTTGTAGGACCATAGTTGGAGCTTCCTAGCCCCCTTCTCATCTCTTTCCGTGGCTAGTGTTCTGATGTCCCGAAGTGTAATAATGTAATTGCTATCATAGAACCTTAGTAATAGATAAGTGCATAGGAACTTTGATCTCTCTTTGACCTCTTAATTAGTTTAGTTATTCCTTGACATTTTAGGTAGTTTATTATTATTTTATGCTACTTATCCTTTAACATTTACCCCCTCACTATAGTCTAGTGGTTTGCTAAGTTAGTGGATGCATGATTGTGACTTATTAGAATCTCTAGCCAAAGCTTCTCTGTGGATACGATACTCTAGAATACTCATCCTAGGGAAAAGCTACAATGGTAGGTGTTACGTTAAACACGAGAATCCTTCATTTTCTTTTTAGCACTTAACAAATGCCAACAAGTGGTTATCGTGAAAAACCGCTCGGTAAAAAAGCCCAAACGTTCAGCGCACACAGCCCATAACAACCCACTAACACCTCAAGCATATAAAAGCGTCTAACCTAAACCCTAAACCACTCCACTCTCTCCCACTCCCCCAGCAGACGCACTCAGTCTCTCCCAACTCGCTCCCAGATCCACTGGCATTAGTCTTCCCCTCCTTCCAAGATCTACTCCCTAGCCTCACCACTCTCCCCGTGGTGCCCGCTCTCCTTCCTTCCCATCCCGACGCACTACTTCCGGCCGATCCTCCCCTTCCTTCCCACCCCGACGGCCAGGGCTAGCCAGTCATAGCGCAGGCTCCCTCCCATCCTGTAGCGGTGGTTGCGCAAATCTAGGAGGCATGAGGCAGGACCCGAGCGGCAGCTTCCATTGGTGGATCCGGACGGCGGCTCCAATCCACGGCGGATTGCAGAAAGGCGCATGAGGGCTGGCGCAGTGGAGGCGTGAAGGACCCGGAGGCGGTGGCTTCGGCGGCGAGTTCCTTCCGCTGGCGGATCCCAACCACGGATCCCGGGCGGGTCCCTTCGTTAGTGGATCCCGATCCGGCTCCATTCTCGCGGCGGATCCCGATGGCGCAGGTCCTCGGGCGGTGGATTCCATGGCGGATCGCGGGGGCCGCGCGGGGCTCGCCTTTCCTCGCCTGTGCACGCCGGGGCAACCTCCACCTCAAACCATAGGCTGCGAGCCCGGATCGAGGCCCATTTGGGCATCGATATGGGCTTTCTATTTTTTCATTTTTTATTAACCGTGGAGGTTTTTAGTGGATTAGAAAACCGCCACGGTTAATCCATCGATTAACTATGACCCTTGCTCGGTGGTGGTTTCAAAAACCGTCACAGTAGATCCAAAAAAAAACTGCCACAGATGAGTAAAAAGCAATACTCCAATGCCTAAGGTTTCCATGAGAGCGAACAAATACACACACATATATAGCTTAGAGAAGACTAGACAGGGGCCAGAACTAGAGCAACCCCGGGTGGTATCGAATTCCAGAGTAATCTGAGCTTTAGAGACGTCTAGAACAACCCCAAACCCAAGTGTTGTCCAGCCTCTGCTTCGGCTTTCATGTTTTCCATTGCGGGCAGGGAGGTGAAATATACCCATCAGCCATTATTTCACCATGAGTACTCAACAATACTAATGTGTCCACTAACCTCCTGATTCCTCCCACTCCTACCTCCGTGATTGATTCTTTTTCTATGCAGACTTGGGTATGGTGACCTATAAAAAAAATATTTCCATCTCAGGCTTCTCAAATATGTCCGCGTGAGTGGCTGTGGACGGAGGTTTGGGTTGTTATATAAGGGCCATGAGAGATGCGAATTCAATTGCCTGAAGGTGATGCAATAAACAATAACTGAGTGGGTGTAATGGATTAAGGGAAACCAATGGAAAATTACTAATTAAATTTGGTAGGTTGGAGATGATTCTGATTCATTTATTGAGCGGTCATAGCAGTGAACTAGACGACATAGCCACATACCGGAATAACATCACCACGTTAATTTTGCTAATGGAAATGGAGTACGTGACTTTTGTGTAGACTACTACAGAGAGCTCATCATTGCCGGTTTCACGAGCTGATGCAGTCACACGTATATGGTACAATGGATTGGCGAGCTCTTGTCCAACGGCCATATATTACGCAAATGGTAGTTAACTGAGATTTGGTAGTGATGCAACCTAAGAGGTTGGCTTGCGCATCTGCTACAACGTTCACAATACAGTTGCATGCCCAGTGCTTTGACATCAGAAGTGCTTAGCTCGCATCAAATTAAAGAGACCCTTGGCAACGATATACCCCATGGCAAAGTCAGCATGCAACATGCATGACAAGGATATGTGTACCGGTATGTTTCTAGTGATAGCTTATTTAACAAATAAACCTCTGATAATGTATTACTAGGGGCGGTTTGTAAGCTATAGTGCTCCTCACCATTACACGCCATTTCTTCTATCCTCCCCACATTAGAAATAAGAGCTGTGTTCAAAAATTATTTGTGTGGCAGAGATGATTCGTTGCAAACGACAAAGATGATATGTGTAGCAATATCTGTATTCGTGTTTCAACATTTCCAGATATATTGTAATTGTAATTTAAATACTATATATCCCATGTTTTTCCACAATCCTGATATTCAACACTGCCATACACAATCCATGCCCTACACAACACATATCCCATCGCAGCCATAGAGCCCAATACTCCATGCCGTACACAACACATATCCCATCGCAGCCGTAGAGCCCAATACAATTATTCACTCTGGGCAGCTTCACGCTGCCGGCATCTGTCTCAGACCCTTTCTTCCAAGCTGACAACAGCCGCCCCTAGATGAAAGCATTGGTTAACATCACATATCGACTATGGTTTGGTGGGTTCATTTTTTTCTCAATCTTATACTCATAAAATAAGCAATGTCAGAATTCCTTAGGGTCAACACGAACGCTTGTAGTGCAACAACTCATGATGTCTCCTATGCCTAATGGGAGCTGCCTCAATGAATGCTCTGAGCATGTCGCTGCTTCAATTATACGATTGAGCAAACGGGCATCGTAGCACCCCCAAAGCACCAGTATTCACTACAAAATGACACCCTCTTTTGCAACGCAAATATGCATTGCTAAAAGTCCATATATACGTTGGTAGGGTCTATACCAACGCATCCAATATGTGTTGCCTAAAAGTGGCGTTGCAAGGATCTATTGCAACACTTATTTATGTGTTGGTAACCTATGCTAATAACCGTTGCAAAGTTACAACGCATAATGATGGGTTATGGCAACACTTATATGTGTTTGTATAGACCATGGGTGAATAGCCTCTATGGCTTGTTGTGACATATAGATTTGGTCTATTGCAACACTTACATATGTGGTAAGGAATAAACCATTTGGTCATTAATATTATATAATAATTTATTTTTTTGAAAAAATAAAAGATAACCCATGTACAATTTAATGAAAGATGCAAGCATACTTCCAACACAGAAATAAGCACACTGATCCATATATATAGTATAAATAATTTGTCGCATTACAAAGTACTATCCACATAATTCATGACAAGGTTTTTGTACGGGTTACAAATTCCTATGTGAGAAAAATACAAAACAAATAAATGGATCCCTCTTAGTATGCAAGCAGTCCTCCTTTCTCCTTCCTTCAGTTTAGTCTAGCGTTCCATTGATGTCATCATATATCTATCTTCTCAATCTACATATGAAAGTTGAATTAATTAATCACACTTATAGGAACTGAAATCTATAAGAACTGAAATCATATTGGGTTATAGAAAAGACCGTACAAAAGTTGAAGGCCATGCAACATAGAATCCTCCTTCTCGTCTCTAAGAACCTTGTGCCTTTGTATGGTCGCATCAATGATTCATCTTCTACCATTACCAAACTAATAGAATCCATCCAAAATTCTTTTGCCTAGAGGAACACCATCAAGTTTCTGTGTTGGATCACAACTTATTAGTGTGCGCATCAACAGTCTTATTTTGATTTTTCCATCTCTGTAGGTAAACTTTGGTGCCAACCTGTTTCACATATATAAGCGTGAAAAAAAGTACATAATAGATCAGTACGCCCAGAAAATTAAATAATCAAACCTTCATTGAATTGTCACTTGAACAATTTGGTGTGCCATGATGATTAGTTGTGCCATGGTGATGTTTCTACAAAAGTATATACGAGGATTCTTAGACTCCAGCTGTAAGAACAATTAAGAAAAGGATAATATGAAGTTTTAAGAGAGGTGTCTTATACACTAGGAGGTACTGTTGCACTAGGTCTTGTTGAGATCTTGTTCTGTTGATAACAAGTCAAAACAAATAACTTAGTAGTGGAAAATAAGCTACCAAAAATATCATCGCTAAAATAATATTTACTTGGTAGTGAGCTGCTTCAAACTTTGATGGAGTAGCAAATGTTTCCTTTGCCACAACCTGTAATATATGTTAGTTTAATACAACATTTGAACTCCAAAGAATAGAGTTATTTATACGATATCTTGATTTCATTTGTACACTTGCTTCTATTCAGCATAACATCATTGTGGGTATGTTTTTTCCTGGAATTAGATAAAAATTACTACTCAATTTGCAGAAAGGAATGGTCAAGTAGAAATGGTCCATTTAGTAAATATATATAATAAAATTTAACACTATACTGTCATTCAGTACTATACTGTCTTTGTTCTAGAAAGAAACACATGTTAGGAAAGTCAAAAAGCAGTGGCAATAACGGTATGCTGTAAAATGAACAGAATATATTGCTTTTCATCCATGTGTTAAGTTGGGTGTGCAAACCTTATCTTTAGTATAATTATATTTGTAATGTGCGGCAGATCCTCGTGCTCCACATAATTATTTTGCTCCACATAATTATTTTCCTCCAACTCATTGCATCTAACCACGATTCTATGACCTTTTGGAAGGTTCCAAATACCTTTCAGTTTTGTCTTTCCATGCTTTACTCTGTCCTCAGTTTCATCTATGCAGTGTTACATAGCACAAAATATTCAATGATATGGTAATAAAAATTATAGTAGGTTAGTAAGTACCGTGTAAATTATCCTCAATATCACCATCACTATCGATCTGATCTCCTCTAGCACTTGAATGGAGTTCGGATGCCTTAGTATTTTTTGTCCATGGCTCTCGCTCTTCTAACAAATATTCATCATGACTCTGAATTATCTGTTTTCTTCTACCCCTTGCCATAGCCACTAAAGAACATAAATTAGAGTAGAATATTACTAATATTAGTTATTTATACATCATGAATTAGATTAGACAAGCACAAGGTGCCCGATCTTCAGTAAAAAAAAAAAGGTGCCTGATCGGATGAGGTCCTGGCAGCCTATGCTTTTTCAGATACATATCCATGGATGTTTGGAATTCAGTTATCTGTGAATAACTACAATTTGAACACCAACCAATTCACGATTTTTTTACTCACGGTCAATTCAACAAGCACCTAGAGAGCACCAGGCCAGAGGAAGAAGTAGAAGTAGGCAGCACGTGGTGAAGAAGCAGAAGTAGGCAGAAGACGGGAGAAGTACGAACCTGGGACCAAGAAGTGGGCTCAGATCATCGCCGTGCTGCACAGAAGATGGGATCGATCCAACACGAGGGGTGACCTTTGCAGGCGGCGACAGGGACCAGCGAGGGTGCGGGTGTTGTCCTGTGGCGGCGCGGTGCAGCCACGGCCGTGGGTGCCGGTACTCAGCGCCGCTGCTGCGCCGGTGGTGGCGTAGTGGTTTGCAGCCAGTACGGATCTGTGCTTGAGCAATGGAAAAGAATATGGACCCACGATTGAGCAGGGATGGATAACTGACGAGAATACGAGATCCACAGTGGGCGGTTCCCAAAAATGGTGGGAAATAAAAAAATATGGAGGGAAATAATGGCGGGAGCAAAACAGGACACAAAATTACCGAAATTGCATTAGAAATCAGAATAAATGTGCGGGAGAAAAGGGTGGGAAATAAAAAAATATGGAGGGAAACAATGGCGGGAGCAAAACTGGGAAAAAAATACTGAATTTGCATTAGAAGTGTAGGAAAGAAATGGCGGGAGCTACAAAGGCCACAAAAAGGAAGATTTCGCTACACAATTAAATTATTAGTTGTTAATGTTAGTATTTAAATACGATGGATAATGATAAAGTAAGACATTTAAAATTACCGGTGCATGCACAGCCTATAACAAGTTAAATTAAATTAATACTTTGTATCAAGCAAATTGAATCAAACTAAAATATGGTTAACAGCGATATATCAAATTAAATGAGTATTGGGGGGACCGTAAGTGAATTTAAATGAAAATTTTGTCAACTACAAATATGTATAAGTTTTCTAGCTCTGCAAATTTGGTTTTGGTCAATTCTCCATTCGGCGTTGTTTAAAAAAAAATGAATTGCAAATGTGAGGCTTTGCATGTCGGGCAGTTTGATTAACCATTGCGGGTAAGGGTGCGGTCACCGTGGTGAGGTCACGGTTAATGGATCCGCCACTGCTGAGCCCATTCCTTGTCGCATCAAAGCGTCGCCTCCTCTCCTCACCGACCAACATGCTCCGGGCTCGATCTGCCAGCTCCCGCGGATCCATGGTGGTGGCCACTCCTGCGCCATATCGTACGCCCCGGGCTGGATCCGTCTGCTCCTCATTGGATCTGTGGTGGTGGCGTCTGTCATCGCCATATCGGCATGCCCCGGGCTGGATCCACCTGCTCCCGGTCGGATCAAGTGATGGAGATGCGCCGCCCAAGGGGAAGAAGGGGAAGGGCCGCCACTAGCCCGGCGACTTCTATGCTAGTTTGCTCTATTAGGTTTTTCGGTTCGGCCAAGAAACTGAAGACCTCGTAGGAGCTTCGCCAGGTCGCCCTTTTTTGCCTGCTCGCACCGTCGCCTCCTCTAGGTTCGGTGTTCGATTTCATGGTAATTCAGTTCTTGTGACTCTAAAACCAAAGCCAAAGCCGAACAACGAACTTCACCATGCTGAAAAACCGACACCGTGTTCGGTTTTCAATGAAAATGTACTCGGGTGAATCGGATAGACTATTTCAAATGAAAAGGTTGTCAACTACAATGTTGCATAACTTTTTGAGATATTCAACTTTTTTGCTTTGGTCAACTTCTCCATTTGACATCCTTAACTATATCTACACACTCACTTATGACTATGGAGCATGTGGACTCCGCTGGTATTAACTTTTAAAAAAATCTTATGATACATATTTGGGTATCAAAATGACCTCAAACAAAAAACGTTTAAATTATAAAGATGTAGATCTAAACAATTGCTGCAACTATGGTATAAACTCCGTCTTCGTCGGTCATCGTGTGAGAAAGTTACAGTGTTTTTCGTGCAGCCTCACAAAGTTACGACATGTTGATAAAACAAATCAGTATCTCATATATACAAAATGCTTGTGTAGTCTAGTCTAGTGGTACAGGGCTGTTTAGTTTGTTGGGGGCGTTGGTTCAAATCCTGTTCAAATTCATTTTTTTATTTGTTTTTTTTTAGATATCAAATCTCGAAAAAAGCTTTTTTTTTGTTTTTAAGAACCGCACCTAAGCTATGGCGAGCCAATTGATTTCAGTCTTGCACCTTTTCTTTAGGACAGCCCAAAAGATCCTTAATGATCATTAAATCTTTGGCCCACCTGTAAGAATTTGATTTTTTTTTCCATATATTTTCTGCTGGGAGATGATGGGCCGTTTTAGTTAGGCTGCGTAGACCCTGGGCAAACCACGAATAGGGTTGTGTTCTGCTCACTTCTGTTCATCATGCATAAAATATTTAGTGCATCACAGTTAAACAAAACTGGGTCTAGCCCACTTGGTCAGCGTCGGTAGGTTGTGGGCAAGATTCTGCTGTTCGAATCTCCTTCCGACAAGTGATTTTATTTTATTGGGGAAGGAAAAAAAATAAAAATAGGGGAAGAAAAAGAATAGAAATCTCCTTCCGACAAGTGATTTTATTTTATTATTACCACCCCACGGTTGGGGAAGAAAAAAGAATAGAAATCGCACACACCAGGGGGTTAAAAATAGCGCAACCACGCAACCAGCTGCACGCCGCGCTGCAACGCTTAAGGTACAACAACATTTGTGATGTGTCGCTGCTATGTTGCCTGGAACGGATAGATTAAACGTTGCTAGGTATCCGTTGTTACATGGGGGTTTCTCTTGTAGTGATTGAGATATGTGGCAAGTAGGAGAAGTTTGGCACCTCCAATCCATTCCTGATGTCTATTTGGTAGATGAAGATACGATCGTCAATTCATCATTATGTTTTGCTAGTCTAGTGGTGCACAACCACAATGGCCAACTTCCACTAGTTAAGGCATTGCCTCTTATAAGAAACACTTTTGTATCCATCCACTCTCCATATATAGTCAGTGCACAAATAAAAAACATGTACACGCCCAAATAGAAACATATCCTCTCCTACACAGCTTAGCTGTTCTTCTTCTGCCCAATAGCAACAACGGTGCAACTGCAATGGATTGGAGGCGGTCAACCCCATCAATAGTGCTGGAAATAGGACGCATCGGCAACACGTAGGTTTGTTCAATGCTGGCGCTGGCCATGTTCTTACACTTTGCCACCACAAGATCCATAGTAGCTATAACATTACCACCTCCACCTAGCTGTAACAAGGCCAATGAGACAAGAGACATATCAAGTTGAGAACAGTGTTTTGGGTTCTTCTTCGGTCAGGTGCAAAACCTCTTTCCTTTCTTGTATTATCAGCAAGGCTTACCGGTTTAAGCACTTTTTTTTATCAGCACACCCCTGAGGCCTGCTTGCACTTACTTCAGAACTTACATAAGCATGTTTGTTTTTTGAAAAAATGAAGATATATTGCAAAAGAAATTAAACGGGAATCAACTGTGTAATGTTTAAATCTTGAATGAGGAAAATGTTGAGGAATTTATTTAAATGATCCAAAAATTTGGAAATTAGGCAATTACATCGAGCAAACCATCCATAGTAGAAAAGAGATTTCTAAGGGTTATTGCAATTAGCAAGAGCACCCAGTACAAATATAAATTATCTAATCGATGGCACATGGTCAGTTAAAACTGCACCTGATATGGCATTTTGTCCGCCCTAAATACGTTCTGTGCAATAATGTTTTTGCCTCCCAAATACCATCAAGAATCAATAAGATTAATGGAGCAAGAAATACAGTAGTAGCACGACCAACAGCTACACCCCTGTTTTACGTGCAGCTCTTCTTTTGAAAAGCCACGACCACTTTGCGTCTCTGCCTTCTATATATCATGCTTTTAGATTCTTACATATATCTCACCCAAAGGTATCACAAGTATGCGGTTGTATGCTTTCCAAAAGCAGCTTGCTACCTACATGTATTATGTTCATAAGGCAGATCAGATACTAGAAGAAAATACAACATGCTGCTCTAAGCGAGTCATGCCAAAGAGAATTCCTTGATAATACAGCGCTGGGAGTAGGAGGCATTATGGAACCACAGTCCCCCAAGAGGTGAATCTTCTGCAAAAATAACATGAAGAATTGTGACTTCGACAATGCTCTGGGGGCCAAAAGCAGCTGCATGAGCACACGAACCTCCAATGTTGTCTGCACAGCGTGTCGTCATAGACCAATGGTACAATTTATGGGAACATCGCATGATAGCATTACCCCTGTCTTACCTTGCCTTAGCAGTAGATTAGCTTTACCTTGCTGTTTACATCACCTGTAATGGTGCCTTAACTACCAAGTTGAATATGGAGTCTTGGCCACCAAGAAAGAATCAAATGATCTGCTTTATAGAGCAGCTAGATATTCTCTCCAATTTTTGTTTCGATCCGAGCGGCCACAGGCCAAGCTGCCCTCTAGCAGTTCCTATCCCTGATCTTGATTTGTTCTTGAGTTCTATGTTTCCAACGTTGCAATCAAGTTCACATACTGAACAAATCTTTGTTAAGAAGCCTAACATGTTCTTCGATGATACTGGTTCCACGATCAAATTGACAGGGTGGGCCACATGCAGTGGTGAAGCTGAAAGAGCGGAGGAAGAAATTCCTCCTAACAATACAGGAAAGAAACCACACCACTGCGTCTGCCCATGTACACACTTATTCGTGGATTATATTCGTTTAGAATTGGAGAGTTGATGCTTTTGAACATGTCTGATGGAAATTGAGGACTTGAATTTGAACTGTACAGGAATAGGACTATGGACATGCCTATGCTGGCACTCTATGCCTCGACTGCTTGTGGACAGTCAGTTGAGATAGAGGCAGACCTTCTGTTCAGCTTCGGTGAGGATAGGAAATGGCGTCGTGCTGGCCAACCCAGCTTGATTTCATACTGAGAGTCACGTCATCACTAGGACGGCGTGCCATGAGTTTGCCACAGGGCTCTGCACAAGCAATCTGAGCACAAGTTTCACTAGAGATCGCTGCCTCTTTCATCCTCGAGGCCTCCCATTCCTAAAAAAATTATCAATATACAATCTACATGGTATTTTCATCAACACTCTCACTGCCTCTGTCTGCCTTTCCATTTCTCTATAATTAGTATCTACCATGATTTTATATGAGTAAGTGACTCGTATTTGGGCATTTTATTGAATGCTCATTAAGTAGAACTGTACTTGTTGTGTCCATGTGGAACTGGAACCGGAGTACCAAATCCAAAGCAACATTTGATCGTGGGCATCGTCAGGACTCCCCCCCAACGGCTCCAACCCGACCCTCTCCCGTGGCCCCTCCTGCCGCCGCCGGGCCTCCCCGGCGCCTGCCCCCACCTCCCCGGCGGCGGATCCACTGCTCCCACCCAGCTTCTCCTCGTTTTTCCCCTCCGCCTCCTCGGTTCCGGCCTCGCGCGGTGGGCGGGTGACGCCGCCGGCGGCAGCCTCCCGACACCCCCACGCCCGGATCTGCCGCGGGGCGGGGAAACGCCCGCTACCGCCACCACCGAAGCAGCTGCCGGTGGAGTCGCGCCCGGCGAGCGTGTACCCCCTCACCCCGGCGGCCCGGCGGCGTCATTGGCGCATCCTCGACATCGGCGCCCCGACGCGCGGTCCACCACCATGGGCGGCCAATACGGCGCTCAACCTCGCTGCCTTGCTTTCGCCCGATTTGGGCGCGCCCAACCGCCTCGGGACAGCCACATCCTCGAACACCCCATGGACTGCCGGCCTCATGATGCTGCCCTCCGGCATCGGCACCACGTTCAAGGAGTGCCTCGCCATCACCAAGGACATCGGGGAGTTCACCGTCTACCGAGAGCAAACCCGACAAGCGGCGGCCTCTCCCCTCGCCTCATCTGTATTGACCGCGCCACTTGCTTCCCGGCCTCGAGGTCGGGGTGACCTCGACGGGGTTAAAGGCGGCTAGCCGCGGTGCCTCTGCTGCGCGACATCGGCGCCACCACGGCCCCGTCAGGGCCTCTCCGGCAATAGGCTTTGTTGTGGTGGTCCGGGCGAGCCCCTCCCCCGACCAAGATGGCGCGGATGGATGGAGGGGCTGCGTCGAGGAGCGTCGACTGTTCACGAGGTGGACTAGGAGCTCTCCCCACGCTAGTCGAGTGTTGCGTTCGGCGCGATTTCACCATCGATGGTCGCGGGTGGTGCTGTCCCCCCAACCAAACTGCAGCCCAGCGCGGCGCGGCGGCCGTCGTCGGTCATGCTCCTCCAACCCCTCTAATGCCCCTGCGGTGCGCCCTACTCCTTCGACCGGTGCGGCACCCCTAAAACTTGGCGACAGCTCGCCGTGCGCATCCCCATTCTGCCAACGGCTCAGCCACGCCACCGGCCTCCGCCGTGCAGTGATCTCCGTCTTCGTCTTCGTGGGCGCGACGCTGCGAAGGGCTCCCAACCACCGTCAACGCCCCCTGTCGATGATGACTGTTTCACTCTTGTTCTGAGGCGCAAGCATGGGCGACGGCGTGACCCTCCCTACCCTCGCCGTCGTCGTGTTGTGCCACCATCCCTCGTTGGGCTATGCTTCAACTGCTGTTGCGGGGGATCACGTCACCGCTCGGTGTCCCGCCCCGACTCGCTGCCTAAGCCGCAGAAGCACCGGGCGTGGAGCTACGAGCATCAACGTCGCTCCCAACAACGGTGGCGCATCCACAAGAATGCAGCGTGAGCCTCAATGTGCTCAAGACCACCGCGTCGCCGTCAACCTTGTCCGGGGCCTAGACGCCCAAGTGGCATTGGGTCGCCGGTGCCCCCCTTCTTCGTCGGGCGGATCCTTTCCTCGACCCCACGACTTCAGCCTCACCCGGAGGTGTGGGGCGCCGGCCATCCTTGGTGACCAGGCCACGCCGACACACCTGATCCAGCTTTCGCTTGGTGACTTGTGGGGCGCGGATCCCCCCACTAGGGTGGACCCAATATTGGATGAGCTTGAAGCCTCCTCGTCGCGCGGCCGTTCTCCCAGGCTGCACGGATGGAGTCTCCCTCGCCACTACATTTGGTCGAGCTCAACTTCCACGGTTGTTGTGGCGCCCAAGGTCTATCGTCGTTTGTGGACAGCCTCAACCATGACGCCCCACCCCACGCGGGACCTCGCCCGCCCGGCATGGCGGAGGATCTTGCCGCTTCTACAATGCCCGCCACCATAGTTGGGTGGCGGCATCGGCCCTCTACTATGCCTCCAAACGGCGCCCGCGGGCACCCTCTAAGGCGGAGGCTTGTCTCGGTTAGACTATGTCGAGGTGAGCGGGCCCATGATGTGCGGTACCACCTCCTTCGCCGCCTCGCGTGGCCCGGCTTCGTTGCGGATGAGGATGTCTTTGGAGGTGGCTTTGGGCATTGCACTTCCTCCGGTGGCGCGTGGCCATCATCAATGCACCTGGGCCTGGCGCACCTACAATTGCTATATTAGCAGCCTTTGTCGACTCCTTCAAGCTGCCGTTGGAGGAACCTCTAATCAAAGGTACGCCTCGTACGCGGAAGACAAAGGTGGTCGACGTCGAATGGTTCCCTCGCCGCAGCGAACGCCTTGACGCCAAGTCGGTCTTCCGAGATCCGAACCCGGAAAGGTAGGCGTGGCGTATATTACTAAATAAGTGAGAGAGGCAACCCGAGCGCACGGTGTCCAATACCCCGAACTCCGCACTCGCCGTAAGGTTCCAAGCGGCGTTCCGTGATGCTCTTTCGTCCGTCGGGCGGAGAACGTCGCAAGTGCCTCCCGACCCTCCTCGCGTCCGCTTTGCGAGGGAGGGGGGATCTGGTTGGCTCGCCATCGCGACAAATCGTCTCTCTCTTTTGCTTTAGTCACTCGGTGGTCTCCTTTTTAGCACACCACTCTAAGCTTCACCGTTAAAGCTGGTGCTATTTATCTATGTGTTTCACCTATTTCGCTCACAAGCATCTCGCTATGGTAGTGCACTAGGACTTCATGAACTTTCGGCCTCCTCTGGCCTTCTCTCTTAATGAAGTATGGGTAACGTCCCGATTTCAAAAAAATCATGGGCGACGTCATGTAAGATTTTGTACCATGGACAAGCTCCTGTAGTAATACAAGCTGTGATTATATGGACAGTTCTTTAACTCAAAATTCAGCGTATTCCACCATGGGTCCGTACACACCAACTAACAATCACAAGCAGTTCCAGACCCGCTTTCCCTGACTTCTTTTTATCATACAGTGGGCAATCAGAAATGAAATATTGTTTTCAAGGGTGGAGATTTCGGCGAGATGGGCGATCCGGCTCTACGGTGGCGGTGACCGTCTACTCTAGTGATTGTTGTCATCTGTGGCAAGCTCTCTTCCTCACGCTTCTCATGGCCCTCAAGGATCTCAACTTCAGGCTGGGGAAGGTGATCCAATCTGCCATCCTTCATGACTATGGCACCTCGGTTTTGCACTCACCACCTTTTTCTCTAAATCTTTCCACAGGTTGCTTCCTTTGGTCATCCCAAGTTTATTTAGATGTGGATTACTGTGGCTATCATCTTGCAAGCCACCATTGGTGGATCTGCTTTGCTCTATTCGAGGGGTTATGCGGTGGGTGTGAGTGTTTAGATTTTCAGTTTCCTCAAGTTCTGTTGGTTTTGACATCTATAATCTCCGTTCTTTTGAGTGCTTGAATTACAAGGTGTTCTTTCATCTTTGGCGCAATGGAGGCCCAGATTACATTTCAAAATTCAGGAAATGGTCTCTGAGGAGAATGCCCAATGGACGAGAGGTTGCTAAAGGCACATTTCTTCTTCTTCGGTCCGGCATTCGGGGCCGCCGCTCACGGAGCAAATCGTGTTCCACTCCGGCATGCAGCCGGGTTCTTCATTTCATTCCTCTGCATTTAATCATTTCAATGCTCGTAAGTCTGTCTTCAATCGCCTTAATCTGCCTTCCTACGGCAAATTCAAATTTAAACGTTCCACCCTCTCCTTTTTAATCTCACAGGGAATTCTTGGAAAGGTCGAATGATTTTGGAAAAGGCCCCTCTGCGTTTGGCCCATCTACGGCCCATTCAATAGCAAAGCCCATCGGGCGGTGGAGAGATCCTTCTAGTCCGCGATGCAGCGGAATCGGTATGCTTGTTCACCTTGCGCATCGGCTTAGATGATCGCCGGACACCTCGCCTTGCCTAATGGGCCCTCTCTAAAAATCCTCCTTTCTTTAATTCATTTGGAGAATACTACACTTCTTTGCCTTTGGTAAACCAGCACCTACCCCCACTATCATTCCTTGGACTCTTTCACCCGGAGCATCAAAGCACCCGAGTTCATCGGCGCCGGCGACGACGAGGTGCCGTCGCCGTCGACATTGTGCGGTGAACGGCGGGATCCTCCCGGTCTTTGCGAGTTTCGGTGAGTTTGCTACCAAGGTTCTTAAGCTCGATGCTCAACCGGTTACTCTTCATGTACCTGGCGGCAAAGAAAACCCCCTTGCCGCCGCCCCAATCTCTGATAACTTCATCCTCTTCTCCTTTGCGGCAAGACATGGCTTTCCGATTCATCGATCCAACTCCCTTCTTGCCACCGGGAATGCAGAGGCAGATGATCAATGGAAGACCAATCATGCGACGGGTGGTGATAGGCCATGTTCCAGAGCAGAGCAATGACCTCGCCATAGTCAGGTTGCACCCTATGCTAGCTAATGCAGTAGAGTTTGGTGATATCAGAAATGTCCTTGAGGATTTTCTGGGCGACCATGATATTGGCTTCACCTCCATCCAGCCTTGTCCTCTTGGTCAGGCTTATGTCAGGTTTAACTTTATGCATGAAAGGGACCATTTGATTTTCAATAGTCCTCATCCTTATGGCAATGGCACAATGTCCTTTATACCCCACAACGGGGCACGGAATAATGAATCTGCTGTCATGAATCATGAGGTTTGGTTAATGATGTTGGGGCTGAACTTAGATTTGTGGACCCATGCTCTTGTGGACAAAGCTGTTTCTCCTTTTGGAAGGCTTCTTGTATGGGTGGAGGACAGATTCAACAAAGCAAGAACTTTAGTCAGCGTGAGAGTGACAGATTTGGAGGAAATACCATGGTTCTTTGTGTTCACAGAAGGTACTGGATTTGAATCAAACAGTTGGGTTGTTCAATGTGAAATACTCCAACATCAGATGCTAGGTGGAGCCCCTCGGGATGAGGATCTCGCCACCTAATGAGGGTGATTTTGATCCAAATCGGTTTATCTATCATGGCTTTGGGCGGCTGGGACCAGGGGTCCTCATCCTCCTCACCCCCTCACACGAGCCACTGTCGGCCAACCCAAACTTCCTTGGGCCCCTTGGGTGGGGAATCTGGCCACAGCATGGTAATCAGCAAGGCCACCAGCAAGGCAATCAGGCTGCTAATCCAACCCAGAATGAAGAAGCCCCTCCTCTGGTCCCAATTCAACGACCGATGATGATGAACTGGGAGTCATTGAACAAGTCAATAATCTGGATATTGAAAATGAGGACCAAGAGGAAATTATTGTTGATGACGAGGTTATCTTGATGGATGCATCGGATAGTGAAGCTGAAGGTGCCCCCCCACTTCATCAGGAGCCTGTTGTTATACCCGATATCACAAACAATGCTTATGTGGCTCCCTTCCCAAACCTACAAAACATTCCTCAATTCCAGCCTATAGTGGAAATACCAGAAGAAGATTTGCTGGGCTATGTGGTTGCTGATCCTCTTGCTAACCCTGAAGAGCAGTTGGGTGATGGTGTTAATAATTTGTTTAACAACAACCTTCACATTGGAATGGTCAAGACTATAACTGACAATTGTGACCCTGAAGCTTTTCTGAAAGGCAAACAGCCAGTCCAGTTCTCACGAGGATCCCTTTGACTTCACAAAGTTTAATTGGGCTTCGCTGAAACCCGCTAGTACCTCAAAGACTTTTTGGCCCAAGCCCAAGCAACAATTAGTATGTGGGCTAAATTCTTCTCCAACAAATCAGATGGGCCAACGATGCTGTTCCTGCTGCTTGGATGGATTTCATTATCAACCTTTCTTTGTCTCAAGTCACCTCTTCTGAATGGGGTACCACATTTACTGAAATCACGAAGCTTGGAATGCGGTTACTAATAACTCCTCTGGTAATTCCTATTCCATCTCCTTTCCTTCCTCTAAATCAACGATTACTTTAACTTGAGAGATAATTGATACTCCCCGTAGACAAACGCCACGAGATGATCGAGGAGGACACGGTGAGCTCTGAACACACTCAATCCCAGTCCATGCCCTCCATGGGGGACAGTTCTACAAAAAACTTTTCTTTGCAACACCAAAGAAGGGATACAAAAGAGGTAAGAAACCAAGTAATCTCGAATCCCGAACTTCGGAAGGAGTGACATAATCATCTTTGTCGACAAAAGGTTTTAAGCCTTGTATGTTACGAAGGTTTTGTTCTAGGCGTGAAACTAAACCACCACTTATTTCTCCCTCTCGTAGTTCGTGATCTTGGCACCCGGTTCTGCCACCTGGATCCCTCCAAGGCGACGGATGAGGAATCGCACAAGAAGACCAAGGTCAAAAAGCACATTAAGAAGGCCGGACAAAAGGCCCCAAGAAGGATAATCTGAGATAAAGGACCGGAGAAGATGAAGGTCACTCGGGACAGCCAGGCCCATCGATGGATCGGGGCTTAGATGCTTTGTCTTAGTCTTTTTGCTTAGTTATCTAAGTTGCCCTTGTGCTCTACTTTTGTTTACCAATGAATAGTAGATCTTGGAAAGTTTTGTGTTGGAATGTCAGGGGTATAAACTTGGATAAGAAATGGAACTCTGTAAGAAACCAAACACAGTCACTTTGATATGAATTTCATCAAAAATTTATGTCCTCCTTCTTTTGATTGCTTTGAATATTTGCCTTACGTTTGGTGCTTACGGTGGTTCTATAATTACGTGGAAAACTACTAAATTCGGGTGAAGCCGTGTCTTTCAAAACTCATATGCAATGTCGCATTGAGTTTACTTCTCTTTTAATAATGCAACCTGGCTATTGACCAATGTCTATGCTCCCCAGTACTCGGATGGAAAAAAAATCCTTTATTCACCGTTTAAGCATATTCGGATGCCTCGATTACGTTGATTGGTTAATTGTGGGGGATTTTAATCTTTATAGAAACCCCGAGGGGGGAATAAGCCCGGAGCAGATTATGCTGAAATGCTTCTTTTTAATGAAGCCATCGATAAATTGGGCCTAATTGAACTCCCTCTCAAAGGCAAACGTTTTACACGGACCAATAAATGACTCTCTCCTCTTCTAGAGAGGCGGATTGGTTTTTTACCTTCCTGGACTCTCTCTTATCCAAATTGCTTTGCCTCTACTCTTAGTATGGAAACTTCAGATCATTCTCCTTGTGTTATTTCCATCAATACTTCTATTCCCAAAAGTAATATCTTCGGTTTGAAAATTATTGGATGGATCACCCCGATTTTATTGCTCGAGGTTCAATTCAAAAGGCTTCTTCCTCCAATCTTCATGATGTTTGCTAAGAATCGGCGGTAAAGTTTAAAGCTTTGAGGAAAAAAATAAGCTAACCACTGGATTTTCTAAATTTTTTTGGAAGAATGTAGGGATCTGTATTTGGTGGAATGGAATTTCGTGAAAAATTGTGGAAAATCATTTGGTTTCTCTTCTTAAGCAAAGAAAGAACTTATTGGAAGCAAAGGGGTAAAATTAATTGGGTAACCTTGGGGATGCTAGCACTCACTTCTTCCATGCTCATGCTTCTATGAATTACAGAAGGAATTTAATTTCTTATTTGATTAATGATGCTGGAGACAAGGTCTATGATCATGATTTAAAGGCTCAATTACTTTGGCATTCATACAGGGAAAGGCTTGGCTAAACTAATTTTTCGTGTATTCGGTTTGATCTGTCAATTCTTTTCGATGATCGAGAGAGACCTTAGCCACTTGATTCAGCAGTTTACAAGGCAGAGATAGATCAAGTGGTAAAAAATTTGCCCTCATACAAAGCCCGAGGCCCGGATGGGTTCAACACTGATTTCCTCAAAAAATGTTGGCCCATTGTCATGATTTCTACAGGCTTTTGAGGATTTCTATTACGCAATTTATGTTTACAAAGTATCAATGGTTCCAATATTACTTTGGTTCCCAAAAATGATGACCCCGAGAAAGTGTCTGATTTTCTCGCCAATTTCTTTACTGAATACTTCAATCAAGGTGATCACTAAAGTCCTTGCTAATAGGTCATAGCCCTCCTTGCCACTTTGCTCATCCATAAGAATCGGCATGGGTTTATTAAAAGAGAACTATTCAGACTGTTTGGCTTGGGCCCTTGAGTACTTGCACATGTGTCATCAATCAAAAAAGAAAATAATTAACCTTGAAGTTGGACTTTGAAAAGGCATTTGATAAAGTGGAACATAAACTAATGCTACAAATTATGCAGGCTAAGGGTTTTCCCGACGGATGGATCCTTTGGATGAAGAAAATCTTGATCTGAGGAACTTCTGCGGTACTTTTAAATGGAGTGCCTAGAAAAATTTTTCATTGTCTAAGAGGTGTTAGACGGGGGACCCTCTTTCCCCTCTTTTTTATTTGTGATTCTTCTTGACTTCTTACAAACTCTACTCAATGTAGCATGTTCTCGGGGAAATTTATGCCTACCCATTCCACTTCTACATGATCGATTTTCCAATATTGCAATATCTTGATGACACCTTGATTTTTATGAAGGCAGATGAGAATCAGCTTAATCTTTTTGAAAGACATGCTCAATAATTTTGGAGAATCAACAGGTTTGAAGGTAAATTATGACAAGTCCTTTATGGTGCCAACCAATATCTCTCGAGGAGAAGTTGGATGAGCTTGCGGCCGGTTTTGGGTGTTCTAAGAACTCTTTGCCTTTCACATATCTGGGTTTGCCTTTGTGTATTACAAAACCCACAATTGCTGATTTTCGGCCCATTGTTAACAAGTGTGAGAGGAGATTGGTGAGTGTTGGCATTTCGAACGCAATCAAAGAAAATGTATTAAAACCCATCCCAATAAAAGCGTCGAATGCACCGACATTCCCAAGTAAACCACCATGTCGGTGATCCGAAATGGTATGCTTGTCAGCGGGATAGATCTTGTCATTGTAGATATTCATCCGCAAAGCACGGATCTATCGTTGTAGCATTTCACCCGAAGTATTCAGGTATCGTTATTTATATTTTCCCAAAGGAAGGCATGTGATTAATAAATTAGCATGGCATCTCGAATAGAGGAACCTATGTTTGTTTACACCAAATTACTCATATAACAGGGGTAAGCAATACGGTTCATAGATAGTGTGACACACACTTGGAAATCCACCAGCAAAAAGGATAAAGAAAATAGATAAAGAATAAATGAATAAATGAATAACCTAATGGAGTAGTTCTAATGTATCTAGTCATGGCCATACAAATGAATAGTTAGGATCATATGTAAACTGATCTAAGCGTTGTTAGGTCTAGGATAACAGGGAGACTTCCTGGATACCATACGGCCCGATAGGAAGCATTTACGAACTCCTACAGCACAGGCGAACGTGGGGGGATTTCAAGGGACGGTCAAGGCTTGTCACGACCAAGCCGCCTACCCCCTCAACCGTGGCATGCACTCATATCCGCAGGTGTCGTAATACCCGAGCACCATGCCCGCGTATTAGAGCACTACTCTTGTCCCCCCAGGATCCCCACTCGTCGAATGGACGGACTAGAACAAGAGCAAACCCGAAGGAACAACGAACCGTTATCCCACCTCTAATCAAGTTAGGCATATGATGATCAATAAAGAACTGTAATGAACATGTCAAGATCATGATATGTAAACTATATGCTAGTTCATATATCAACACAAGAACATGAACAAAACTATACTCTAGTTCATAAGTTAGGCCAAGAATATAGATATAGGACTTGCAAATAGAAGAATGGTCCATAGAGTAGATGTATTACCAAAGCACTTTCATCTAGGGAGACAAGCTCTCCTTGTAGCTCTTCTACTCCAAGTGTCTACTAAAAAGAATAAAGAAGAAGAAAGAAGAAGAAGGAAGAAGTAGAAGAAGAGAGAGAGGTAGAGGTGGTAGAGAGAGAGGTATTCTGGTTTGTTTGGACTCCAAATGGTGTGTGTTGAGAGAGGGAGAGAGGGGTCTATTTATACACTTGGAGGAGGGGCCTAAGTGCTAATTTACACCAAAACCGACACAGTAAACCTTCCTTGTATCAGCAAACCGACCATCCAGGGCGGGAAACTAAGTTTGGAAGGTGCACGAACCGCCTCCCGAGGTGGGCTGGAACCGCCTCGGGGGAGGGTGTGGCCGCACCTTGGGGTGTAGCGCTTTTCCCCAGGGCTCGACCTGGCCCGGGTCTCGGTGGGGTGTCGTCTTTCGCCTGAAAAGTTGTGGGCCGGGCTGCGCCGCCCGTGATTTGATGTTTTGGGTCGATTTGCTCTTTGGGCTTGGATTTTGCAATAATGCGCTTTCCCTAAGGCGTACTTTTGGTCGATTTTCCACTTGCTTTTATTTTAAATCTGCAAAATAAAATACAATACACTACAAGTGGAATTTATTAGTGATAAATGCATATGAGTATAAAAGGTTTAATTTTACTCCCTTTATGGTAGTAAGTTGACGGAAAAAATATAGCGTTGGTTACCAACAAACTCCCCAAAGCTTACCCTTTGCGGCGTCCTCGAGCAAAAGAGATAAGTACTTGGTTGTTAATCGGGAGTTGCTACAATGCCGTTCACGTTTCACAAGTGCCGGGGTTATAATAAGATTTTCTACCAAAGTTTGAATAAAATGGCACTTCTTTTTCTCACCCTTTATTACCTTTCATCGTGGCGGGGCTTTCCAAAATTTTCTCAAAGCCTTGGGGCGGTTGCGGATAGAACGGTTATAACGATGAGGTGCTTATCATCCATCCTTTTGATCAACTTTTTATCCGGATTTTATTTAGATAATATTTATTTCTTTTCGAGAAAGCATGGCCTTTATTGCTATATTATTATTATTTTTTTTTTTGGAGAGGTGGGCTCTGCTCGCCCTAGGCTTTTGCCTTTTATTTCCTCTCTTTTTTTTAGAGATGTGGGCTCTACTAGCCCTCGGACACTTGTCCATTTTTTTCATCCCATTTTCATTTTCATTTTTTTTTAGCATAGCCCAAAATCATTTCTCTTTTTTCAAAGCATAGATTTCCCGGATGTCAAGTTTCTCTTTTGGACGAAGTCATAGCAAATCCATTTGTACCATATCATATTTGGCAACAACTTAGACTAGATATATAGAGCATATGCAACCCACATGAATCGGGTTTTTCAGGATAAGTTTTTAGAATTAACCACTAAACCCAAACTTTAGAGAACTTGAATTATAAACTAGGCACAGGCAAAGCATAAAGACGTAGCAACTATTCATCATTTCAACGAGGGATTAAGACTAAACATTTTTATAGCTCACATGTATAAGCATTAAGGCACAAAGAAGATCTACTTATTCTATTTTTTTGGATTTTTTTAGTTTTAGTTTTAGTTTTTTTTTTTTTGATGCAAAGTTGCTGAATTTTAAACATGCTAAAATAAAATAAAATTTGATGGAATTAAATATGCAATGCAATGATACCCGTGGGGTCCTCCCCCAAGCTATCTGGAGGCCTATAGATCGGGATCGAAGCCTTGGTACCTCGAATGCTTCCTCGCGTGCTTGGCGAGCAGCCATGTTGGACTCTAATTGGGTCCATCTCTGGCGGCTCTCGCTTTGCTCCCGATTCTGCTGCCAGCCTGCGGTATGTTGCACATAGAATTGAGCGTATGCTCAATATTCCTAGTCTTGGGGCGTCAAGGTGCTACAATTTGGATCCCGATAGCCTCCACTCCTTGTGGTGGTTGCATGTGATGAACTTGTGGGGCATATCGCCGAGTTTGTCATCCAAGTCATACTGTGGGCCCCCCCATGCTTCAGATCTCCTTCAGCCACTCGATGTTGCCGTTAATGCGAGGCGCGCTCCCACCTAGGATCATACCCGGGTATTACCCCACGGGGTCCCCATAGGGTGAGGCCAGCTGCACAGGTTTCTTGGTGTAGGCCGTGGCCGTGGCGTGAAGTGGGGCCCGTGGGAGGAAGATCCGACCTCCGGTCTCTAGCGTGAAGAACCGACGGGGTATCTTTCCCCGCAAGCTATCGCCAGCCTCGAGCTCAAATGCTAGCGCTTCGGCTTTTATACAAACTGTAAGTCCGGGTTAGGTAACCGAACTATAGTTGCATAGCCAGAAAAAGATGGCCAAGCTCGCCGGATGGTAAAACCTTAATTAAATGCCCTCGAACTAGGCGGTACCTTGATCCAATATTCCCGGTGAGGAAATGTACTCTATCTCGTTGGTTTTCCAAAGCCCCAATCACGAAGCGAGGCGTGTGATAAGAGATGTGCAGGTGACAGGGACAACAACTTTTGTGATAATATGCATCATATTCCTGCACATTTCTACCACTGGAGCTACCTTAACCTTGTGAACAACAGCATAGAGTAATTTTAATTCAACCTCATTCACCCATCTAACCCCGTGTCTACGAAACAAAGTCAACGAGATCCAGCGGTGGATAAATCTAAGTGATGGGTGTTGGATCTGTGAGTGGCGAGGTTTGAAAGGACCGGCTTCATGAGCACCGGATATTTCCTCCCAAAAGTGGTTTCTGACAAAGCCAGGGAGAGCAGCATCTATGTTTAGTGCACATCTACAATGAAAACCCCAGTAACGAGCTAGGTCCTCCCATGTAACATGATAATGTGTTTCAAAGAGGCGGAAAGAAATTCCTAGCTGGTCCTCTACTAGTGTGCATAAAAACTGAATTGTTAGGAGGCGAGAACCTTCCTCCTCGAGGGGGAATGTCCCGCCACCCAACCGCTCTCCAAAGGATAAGGAGTTCATCGTCCATACCCACTGTTCGAGGAGGTCGGAGTCGATTCCGGGCGTGTGTTGGAACACACGATCCTTGAGTAGGAGATATGCTTGCATCTCCCGTCCCTCCCGAAGGTCGAGGTATGGCGCGTCGGCTTCGTCGATTGTCGGGAGCTTGAGCTTCTTCCTCCCCGACGGTGCAGCATTTTCTTGCATGGGAGAGTCTTCGAGGTCGGGGTTGAGGGCGGAGCTTGTGCTTGTATGGCGTGAGCTTTGCCTTGATGACCGCCCCTCAACCCGCAAGATCTTCCCGCTTTCTTCATGGTTCTTTGCAAAAACGATTGAGCGAGACCTCGGGTGTGCAAGGGTTAGTTGAGAGTATGAACTTTCACACCCGTGTCTTGCTCAAGACAATGTTTTTGGTGGAGAAAATGGAGTGTAGAACAGGCGGAGAGAGTGTGAGAGCGTGAGAGAGAGTGAAAATGAGGGGTGGGAGCTCTCACACCGGTGCTCGGGCTATTTATAGCCGAAGCGCACGGCGTCGGGGTGCCTCACCCAACGGTTAGGAGTCTGTTGGCGGCGCGGCCCGAATGACGCCCGCAAAATTGTGCGGCCAAGATCTTAGGTGCGCGCGCAAGACCGGGCGCTACCGCTCAGCCGCCGCCCCGGCCGTCTCCAATGGTCACAAAAAGTTTGTGGCCGTTGTCGCCGCGCCCGGTTTGGCCGTTTTCTCCCTTTTTGAATTTCTCCAAAATTTTCAAATATAAATTTATTTTAAAATAGAAAAATTATTAAAAATATATTATTTTTTTTATATATACTTTTTGTGTATAGAATATTTTTCTTTATTTTCATAAAAGAATTTATTTTATTTATGAAAACTTTTATTTTAGTTTTCCAAAATATTTATATCATATAATATATATATATATATATATATATACTTTTTTTCAAATATACCCCATTCTTTTTTCTTTTTGTATATACCCCATTTTTTTTTCTTTTTGGATATACCCCATTTTTTTTTTTTTTGGATATACCCCATTTTTTTTTTTTTTTTGGGTATTCCTCATTTTTTTAAGCGGAGTTATTTATAGTCGGCCTATCTCGACTTTCCCTCGCCATCAGGCGGGGAGGTACTGCTCCGGGGGTCTCGAGCCGGATCCTTCAACATTCCACACCGGTCTTGTTGACGATGACTTCTGGTGAGTTGTTGCTTGTACCCAATGAATGGGCACTTAACCGCCTTATCCTTGATATGGAAGACGATGAAACCCTTCCCCAGACTGATATCAGCTTTGGCCGTATAGAGGAATGGCCTCCCCAAAAGAAGAGACACATCCTCTTTCGGCCCCATGTCTAGGATCACAAAGTCTGCAGGGATGTATTCATCTTGGATTTTTATGAGCATGTCTTCCAAGATTCCCTCTGGCCGCCTTGTTGATTGATCTGCCATTTGGAGGACAAACTTGGCAGGAGTAAGTGTCCCTCCATGGATTTTGTTCAAGGTGGCCTTGGACATCACATTGATATCGGCCCCGGGTCACAAAATGCATTAGCAAAATTGTGGGGGCCAATGGCACGCTTGATGATCGGACGCCCAGGGTCTCCCTTCTTGGCGATAAATGGCGAGTCCACAGGGATCTTCTTCAGCTCTTTGGGTTGACTGAGCCTCGAGAGATATCATGTTAACCGACTCATGTGGGACCTCGGGTTGCCACGGGATCTGCCTGAGTGGTTAACCGGCACTTGAGCGACAATCTGGGCGGTGGGTTTCTATCATTTTATTAAAGCCGAAATGGTTCTTCACAAAGAGGTCAACCCTTCAAGCTTGTTATTCACGCCCTCAAGGATCTTGTCCTGGTGGCTCATCTTTTGGTGAGATTTTCGCCGATCTTCGCCCGCCCATGCACCAGTCCTTCTATGATGGTGACCGGGCTTATAGTTGGAGTTGTACCCACGTTGCCTTGGAATGGTGGCTGGATTGGTTGTTCGACCACTTTCTGCCGTTGGCGATACCCGTTCTTTGTTGTTGATGAAGGCGGCTTCTTCACGGGTCTCAGGCGCTTATCCCCCGAGTGGCCAACCTCACCACACGTCTCACAGTCATGTGAGCGTGCGTCGTGGCGTGACTAGGCGCCTTTGGCGGTAGTATCCGTCTTTGCGCTCTTCCGGTCTCTTCAGCCCGAATCCATCTTTGCGGCAAGCATATCCGCCTCCTTCCGCGGTGTGCATGCCTTTTTGTGTTTTGGCGGGGCTCGTCTTCGCCCCCAGCTCGATTTGCCACCATTTTGTCAATCGGGGTTGTTGCCCGATCGTTAGTGAGCGATAGAAATGCGCCACCGGGCCCGGCGTCGAGGTGCCCCATGGATATGGTCGTGAGACCATTGTAGAAGTTCTGAGCACCCGGCCGGTTCTCCATCCCGTGGTGCGGGCATGCTTGAATGTATTCTTGTAGCCTCTACCACGCCTCGAATGGGTTCCATTGAATTCTGCTGGAAATTGGCGATTCTCCCCTCGGGGCATTGGTTTTGCCCATGGGGAAGAACTTAGCGAGGAACGCCGCGAACATTTGTCCCATCGCATCGACGACTTCCTTGTCCTTGTAGAACCATTTGTTTTGCCTTCCCCACAAGGGAGAAGGGAAACAAAGCGAGCTTTGATGACGTCTGCAAATGACATCTTTGATGACGATCGTATCGCCTGCTCAAGGAAGTGTTGGAGATGAGCGTTTGCGTCCTCGCTTGGCGCCCACAGAATGGACTGGCCTGCACCATGGTGATCAGCCCAGTCTGGCTTCGAAGTTTTTGTCCGTCACATTCACGGCGGCCCGGTGGGCACGTTGGTGACAATGGGAGTTGAGAAATCAGCGCGGCGACCAGGCCATAGCTTGCGGTTCGGTTGGTGCGGGGATGTCGGTCTCGACCGCCGGAGTTCCGGCTGAAGAAGAAGCGACACGAGACCGGCTCTTCCTTAGGAGTGCCTGCGGATCGGAGGTGAAGTTTTCCGGCAGAGGAAACCGACATACACTATCCTGTTTTCATCCAAAACAGGAGAAAACATAAAAGATTAGCCTATATGAGCAAATGGCATCCACGCACGTTCATATTCATAGCCGACTATTTATCATATATATTTTTTTTCACAATGCCTTCCCCGACAACGGCGCCCGAAAATGCTTGTTGGCATTTCTTAACGCAATCAAAGGAAACAGGTATTAAAACCCATCCCAATAAAAGCGTCGAAAAATGCACCACGACATTCCCAAGTAAACCACCATGTCGGGTGATCCGAAATGGTACCTTGTCAACGGGATAGATCTTGTCATTGTAGATATTCATCCGCAAGCGCACGGATCTATCGTTGTAGCATTTCACCCGAAGTATTCAGGGGTATCGTTATTTATATTTTCCCAAAGGAAGGCATGTGATTAATAAATTAGCATGGCATCTGAATAGAGGAACCTATGTTTGTTTAGACCAAATTACTCATAATAGGGGTAAGCAATACGGTTCATAGATAGTGTGACACACACTTGGAAATCCACCGACAAAAAGGATAAAGAAAATAGATAAAGAATAAATGAATAAATGAATAACCTAATGGAGTAGTTCTAATGTATCTAGTCATGGCCATACAAATGAATAGTTAGGATCATATGTAAACCGATCTAAGCGTTGTTAGGTCTAGGATAACAGGGGAGACTTCTGGATACCATACGGCCCGATAGGAAGCATTTACGAACTCCTACTACAAGACAAAGTAACGTGGGGGGATTTCAAGGGACGGTCAAGGCTTGTCACGACCAAGCCGCCTACCCCCTCAACCGTGGCATGCACTCATATCCGCGGTGTTGTAATACCGAGCACCATGCCGCGTATTAGAGCACTACTCTTGTCCCCCAGATCCCCACTCGTCGAATGGACGGACTAGAACAAGAGCAAACCCGAAGGAACAACGAACCGTTATCCACCTCTAATCAAGTTAGGCATATGATGATCAATAAAGAACTCAGAATGAACATGTCAAGATCATGATATGTAAACTATATGCTAGTTCATATATCAATACAAGAACATGAACAAAACTATACTCTAGTTCATAAGTTAGGCCAAGAATATAGATATAGGACTTACAAATAGAAGAATGCTCCATAGAGTAGATGTATTACCAAAGCACTTTCTTCTAGGAGACAAGCCCTCCTTGTAGCTCTTCTACTCCAAGTGTCTACTAAAAGAATAAAGAAGAAGAAAGAAGAAGAAGGAAGAAGTAGAAGAAGAGAGGTAGAGGTGGTAGAGAGAGAGGTATTGCTGGTTTCTTTGGACTCCAAATGGTGTGTGTTGAGAGAGGGAGAGAGGGGGTATATTTATACACTTGGAGGAGGGGCCTAAGTGCTAATTTACACCAAAACCGACCTGGTAAACCTTCCTTGTATGCGCAAACCGACCATCCCAGGGCGGAAAATAAGTTTGGAAGGTGCACGAACCGCCTCCCCGAGGCTGGGCCTGAACCGCCTCCTCGGGGGGTGCGGCCGCACCTTTGGGGCGCGCGGCACCCCTAGGCTCGGCCTGGCCCGGGTCTCGGTGGGGTGTCGTCTTTTCGCCCTGAAAAGTTGTGGGCCGGGCTGCGCCGCCCAGATTTGATGTTTTGGGTCGATTTGCTCTTTGGGCTTGATTTTGCAATAATGCGCTTTCCGGAAGGCGTACTTTGGTCGATTTTCCACTTGTTTTTATTTTAAATCTGCAAAATAAAATACAATACACTACAAGTGGAATTTATTAGTGATAAATGCATATGAGTATAAAAGGTTTAATTTTACTCCCTTTATGGTAGTAAGTTGACGGAAAAAATATAGCGTTGGTTACCGTCAACGGTGAGCATTGCAAATTTTTCTAAATGATGCGGGAAGATTGGAACTCACCAATGCAGTTTTTCGCATTGCCTACTTTTTGCCATGTGTACCTACCTTTTCCCAAAAGGTGCGGTTAAGCAGGTTGATAAGTATCGAAGGTATTGCTTATGGAGGGGTTCAGATGCAACTAGTAAAAAGCCCCCTAAGGCTGCATGGCCAATGGTTTGCACTCGCTAAAGAACAAGGAGGATCAGGGTGCTGGATCTTCAAACCCCGAATCGAGAGTTTACTGCTGAAGCATCTGCATAAATTTTTTAATAAAGTATCTGTCCCCTGGGTGAATCTAGTTTGGGAGAAATATTACACCCCTAATAAATTGCCAAGACAGAGGGCTAACTTCAGAGAGGTTCTTTTTGGTGGAGGGATAATTTAAAGTTATTGCACAAGTTTAAGGAAAAGGCCGTGCTACATGTTGCAGATGGTTCTACATGTTTTTCTGGCTAGATAATTGGCATGGTGCAGTTCTTCAACAGGTTTACCCTCATCTATTTTCTTACTGCAAGGATGCATTCATTTCAGTTAAAAGTGTGAAAGCTGAGGCTATGGATCTAAATCTGTTTAACCTCCCTTTCTCCAATGAGGCCTACACTCAATATCAAGATTTCCATATTCTAATTGAAAATCTTCAAATACAGAATGAGCCTGATAGCTGGTCTTACATTTGGGGATCAAATATTTTTTCATCCAGTGCAGCTTACAAAACTCTCAAGGGTCATAATGAAGTGCATCTAGTTTACAGATGGCTATGGAAATCTTCATGTCAAAATAAAAGGAATTTTTTCTTCTGGCTGCTCCTTAAAGACAGATTGAGTACAAGAGATATTCTAAGAAGGAAAACAATGTTTTTGCCAAGTTACTCCTGTGCCATCTGTATGCATGGATGAGTTGAAACTCTGCATCACCTTTTCTTCCATTGCAGTTTTGCTCAGGCCTGCTGGTACTCCTTGAACTTGTTCATCCCGAACTCTGATAACCCCGAGGATATTGTTGATGCCTTCAAAATTCAACTTCGTCTGCCTTTCTTCATGGAAATTATTGTTACAGCATGTTGGTCTCTCCGGTCCTGCAGAAATAAATTAATCTTCAGAGGTGTCCCGATTTCAGTGAGGCAATTCAAGGCCATCTTTAAAGAAGAGTTTGCCTTAGTTATACTAAGAGCAAAGCAACGCCTGCACCCAGCTATTGATCAATGGCTAGAAGCATTTGTGTAATACTGTTAATTTTCTTTGTTACTTTTTTTTTTTGCTTCTTGAGCTTTTTGTACAGGAGCCTGTTTATATATAATTAATAAAAGCACAGTAGGGGCCCAACCCCTCCTGTTTTTCTTCAAAAAAAATATATTGTTTTCAAAAGAAAAGAAACAAGTAAAAGCACCAACAATGGTTGACAATGGTTCGGCAGTGCCAAGGGTCGCCGAAGAGATCCAGGGGACAGTAGATATTTTGTGTTAGAGAGTGAGTGTGTGTGTGGGGGGTGGGGGGTCAAGAAGTGCCGACCACGCCCAGCAGCTAACGGCCCAGCAAGGCCGCTGCGTCGCCCTTCTTCCTCGTCCGTCTCCCCCCGCCACCGCCTCCGACCCCGCCGCCCGGCACCCTAGGGCTCGCCGGGCGCCGGCGCCCGGCCCGCCCCCCCTCTCCTCCCCTCCTTCCATCCGCCATGCCCGATCTCAAACCGCCTCCGACCTCGAACGCCGCCATGGACGAGCTCACTCCCCCCCGCCGCCTACCCGTACCCGGCCGGATGAGGCTCCCCCACGGCCCGGAGCTCGGCGGCGCCCCGCCGCCGACCTCACCGCCGCCGAGCCGCCGCCGCCGCCGTGTCCACGGCCGCGGCCAGGCCGGCCAAGCCCTTTTATGGCCGGGGAGGCATGGAGGTTAAGGGGAGGTCGACGGCGATGGCGACGAGCTCCAACCCTAAAGCTATGGTGAAGGGCGGCGCCCAGAAATCGACGGCGAAGGGCGGCGAGCTCGACGACATCGGTCGTCTTCAACCTCCGGTCGGGCTTCCAGCGGGCTTGGGCCGTGGGCCGGGTGGTCCGCGGGGGGAGGGGGAGGCAAAGGGTAAGCATCACGAATGGGATTTAATTGTGTTGATTTGAGATTTTGTTCTAGGACCCTGAAATCACAGCCAGTCCGTAATATAAGTCGTCACAGTGACTTCCGCCTGCCAGTGCATGGTCGATAATGTAACTTGGTTGTGAACACCGGGTTATATAACCGTGCCAACCGGTAGTGATAATTATTCGGCAAACATATATAACCACATACCGGTGCATCAGTCAGTCAGTTTTAAAAGCCGTTATGCTTTTGTTACTAACCGAGACCAGTAGTTACTCCTCTTCTGTTAAGCTCTTATATTATTCGGCAAAGATTTTTTGTTGCAGTACAGATTTTATAGGAAAATCATAATGTACTGTCTCATGTCTCTCGGCCACTGCTAATAATTACACAGGTGGCCGCCCTGAATTTGTGTTGAAGTTGGCATGTCCTCTGCAGCTGGTCCTAATATCATTCCTGAGGAAGCACAGAGAGCACCTTCTCAAAGTGAGCATTCACACTTGAGATTTGGATGGTGGCGTTTGAGGCAACACTTATTTAAGCAGAGACTGCAATTTCTGAGTGTTAACCGTAATGGTCCTTGGGTGAGTTCTGCAGACAGCCATAATGTACTCGTCTCAATGCGAGCCATCCAATTTTGAATAGACAAAACATAACTGCATTAGTAAAATGTCTGATCAAACACAAAGAGAGGACAGTACATTTTGTTGGAGTTTGCACTCTGTACTCTTTAGTTCAGCTCTTCACTCAAACTCCGAATTCAGTGCAGTAGCCGATTAGATTAAGCATGTGTGTTTGGTTCAGCATCCTAGCTGCCTCAGGTTCTGCTCCGCTGTAAAAGCCTTACCAAACATTTTGTAGGAGCCATATTTTAGTGGAAATTAAATAGAGGATCCAGAGCTGACTTGAACTATGGCTTCTCCATAACCACTCTGACTTGGAGCCATGCCAAACAAACCCTAAATATTTGCTCAGCTTTTCCAGTTTTATATTTGAAGTTCAACGATGTTGGTCTGGATGATCCACGTGTAGGTACCTTTACATGGACCCTCTTCAGAATACTTAAATGGAAATTGGCATTCACGAAAATCTTATTTTCAGGTGGATTCTTTTAATCCAACTATCCCCGTATATTTTCAATGGGAGCATTTTTAATACAGTCACATCTGAAAATATATTTCTAGGAGCGGTTTGTAAGCTACAGTGCTCCTAGCCATTACACGCAGTTTCTTCTCTGCCATGGATCCCAATACAGTTATTCACTCTTTCACCTTCACACTATCAGCATATATCTCAGAATTGTCCGTCCAAGCATACGACACCTGCACCTAGATGAAAGCATTGGTTAATACCACATATCGACAATGCTTTGGTGGGCACACATTTAGCTCAAACTTATACAACGTAGTCAGAATTTCCTACTGTCAGCATTGCTAGTGGTAGTGCAACAGCCCCTGATGTCTCCTATGCCTAATAGGAGTTGCCTTAACGAATGCTCTGTAGTACATGACTTTGCTTGGAGCACCTCCACCTTAGAGCTCATATTTATAGATGGAACTAAGGAGCACAACGCGCAAAATAATAAATGATGATGTAGTACCATCTGAAGCCCTGCACCTACCCCATTGATGGACATGCAATTAATCGATTAATTAGGATCATTTTGCGCACAGTGCCACAAGCTTACATATCCAAGCGCAACTGTTATTTCAACACTGTTCCATGACTACAAGTTCACACCTTACACCATCACAAAAAGTGTGAGCATAAACTCAACACCATGTTCTGTAAATTTCTGGAGAAACAGAGAAAAAAACCAGCTACATTGTTGCTTAACTGGTTATACTACTCGCAGCAAAAACAAACCTATACTCGTCTGCAGTTTGTAGTAAATCTCATCAGCACGGCCCCTCCAATCCCTGGTCGATCCACCATCTGCACCTTCGGCACAGCAGCACAAAACGAGAAACATCAAGGTCAAAATCAGGCTTAGTTCCCTACATCCCTTGTGAAGACCCTGCTGCTCCTTGGCATCGATCTGCAGCACGATGAACTTGCTGCTGAGTAGATAGTAGGCGTGGTAGGGTATGTTGTGGTTACAGGCGGCGAGTGAGCTAGCTGGCACACGAGAAAAAACGGATCGGCAATGCGATTGGGTGTTTTGTCACATAAGGATCTTCCTTTCAGTCCTGGGGTCCATTTGTCAGAATTATTTGATGCCTTGGATGTACAGCAGACGTGGAGATGTAAGGTGAGTAATGAATTTTTAGGCAAGAAGTATTTTTTAATTCGTTCACTAGTCCTTGTTCATACTAAATAGATATAGTGTATTTTTCATATACCAAGAATCAAAGCTAAATTGCTCTGACAAGGCATCAGTGCTCATTATGCCAGGCGTGGCGATCTCGACCTTTGAACCTTGTCTAGCTGCTATGATCAACAAACATGTTGTTCTTTCTATTTGGGTGCCTGGCTCTGGCTGCAGCGATGTACCTGCATACCTGTTGTCACTGTCACCTCCATTGAGGCACCCGCTATCCATGTATACTTCAGCAGAAACAGAACTCCTGATACCTCTCAAGCAAAACTGCATAGATCTGGAACTTTGAACTGGCAGCTATCATGGATCGGTGAGCCTTCCTCCATCCCACAAGCTCCTATTTGTCACCTCCTATATTTATATAGCTTGAAGTTTCTGTGCATTAGGGTGATCATCGCTCCAAGAACTTCATATATAGATGTATAGACTATTGGGACCAGTTAATTAAATGATCAACCCACATTCAAAGTCTTTACTGAGTTCTGAGTCGCGCAACCACCTGAATGTATGGCTCTCTCAATTATCAGGAGAGGTTAATTAGAAAGAAATTCACTGTGAGAGCAAAACAGAAAGACGTGCTACGACACAACGGCAGAAGAAACACAAAGAGACCACCAGTGCATTTTGTAGTAGAGGTCGAGGGCCTGTATAATCTAGCTCTTCATTCAAATATCTAAATTCATACAAGAAGTCGATTGATTTAAATGTTTAGTCAATTTGTTCTCTGCTTCATTTTTGAAGTAGTTCAACAAGGGTTGAAAGTCCGCCGCATGGTACCTTTATTTGGAACCTATCAAAATGCCTAAGATGAAAATTGGCGACAACTAGGACCTAGAAAACATCTAAATTATCTCCTAGACTCATGTGGACATGAAGCGTACATAAGAAATTTCCACTAATACTAATTATTGAAATAAAATCTGTGTTTCAAACAAAATTCACGTGTTGAGGGATGTAGTTTTTTTTTTTTTCAAAAACCACGTGTTTCGCACCATTTTTGGTGCAAAAATCACGCGTGTTGCATCGGCGTGCGGTTTCAAACCTACGACATCAGGCCTTGTGCCGCACAACTTGCCAAATCGCCCCACCTCAAAAATATAGTTCCAGAAGGAATATTGATTCCCCTCGTATTCTCTTTTTAGATTTTAAAATGAGTATTTGACACCCCAAACAAATTTGATAGAAAAAGTTTTCAATTGCATAGTTGTTGATATGGTCAAGCAAGGTAACTTTTCTTTTGGTCATTTCTCCATCTGAGGTCATTTCGAAAAATAGAATTTCAAATGTCAGCAATTGAAATATAATTTTCCATGCATGCAAAATTTCAAACCAAAAGGTCATTGACTACAAACCTGTCTAACTCTTTGAGATCCACAACTTTGACTTTGGCCATTTTCCATCTGAGAACTTCAAACCAAATTTTGGGACCATACATTATTCGAAATGAAGAGATTCTCAGTTTTTGTTTTAAACTTTTTTTCAGATGTATAACTTTGGGTTTGATCATCACTATTATCTATTCTTTATGCAAGAAGTCTTCTACTATTTTAATCTAGCCATCAAATAAATGCTCCAACTTGTGTGTGTGTGCGTGGGGGACTCGTTAGTCAGACGTGGCTCTCTACTTGCCCTTTCTTTTTTCCTCCATCTTCTCCTACCATTTTTGTTGTCATCGTAGTGCCAAAACCAAACACACCCTTAAATAATTTAGTGTATTACATTTGATTATGTTTGACAATAAAATAGTTGAATGTTTCTTAGAAAATTATACACTTCTCTCGGTTTGTACTAATTTACTAAGCTACGCCTACGCATCCCAGCCAGCAATATGGACCCTTGTGTCCCTTGGTTATGCATGCTTCTCTCACAGGGCTGGACTCTACACACGTTACCTAGTAAGCGGAGGAGTTCCGTCTCATAGCTTCATTACGATACAGTAGTAAATATAAGGAGAGCAAGTAATTGATGACACCCTATATAGTTGTGTACAGTGTATACGTGTGTGTATATATAACCTAGCCAAGAGATTGCTATCAAGTAGACAGATATTAAAGCATGCACACCACCATGTATAATGAAAGATTGCTAATAGGAATGCAAGACATCAGAAATATGGTAATCTGAAATAGAGAAGGATTACGTGTTCGCAACAACATCGACGTTTACAGGACTACTGTGTGTTCCTGTCAGGTCATTCACACTGCCACTGCCATCTATGTTACCTCCGTAGGTGTGATGGCGAATGGAGAAAACTAGTGGCAAAAAGATATTTCTACTACATGAGGACAAAGTGAACCAGACAGTTTCGATGATGTGGGAGACAAAGCTTTGTACATTTAACTTAATTAAATCTACCACATTTTGAACCTAGCAGAGAATGAGGAAACTGTGCAAGCATGTACATTTAACTTAATTAAATGGTTCAGCACAATTTTAATCAGCGTAATAATCCAGCACATAGATAATAAACATACAATTACACTGCATGCATGGGTAGGAATGTACCATCCACTCAAATTCAGACAAAAATAACTGCATGTTGTTTGAGTAGATGTTCAATGTATGAGAGTAGATGATCATCCCACAGACACGTTCATCTCATCCCCATATGCTGGACACCTTATGATCCACTTCTGTGGCAAGAGTACTCCTTACGCCACCCAAGCCTATACTATAGAAAAATAGTGGAGAAATCTCCAGAAAAATATTGAAATATTTTCATGTATCTTGAACGAAAAGAACGAAGTTGAAGCAATCTCATACTCACGATGCTTCTATGGCATATCTTCCACTCTCATTGCTCTTTTATGGACAGCCAGTCTATCCAAGAAAAGGAAGCAAATAAGTTCACATTGATGGAAAAGTTTGGTATCCACGTGGGCAAATAAGTTCAGCTAATGACTTTAGATGGGCTCTCCACGTGGTATCCCACTACAAAAACGTGTACGTTGTTTCTATGTAGATGATGACTTTAGAGGACTATGAAGATAGCCTTGTTTCTATGTCATCCTTTTCCAAATTAACCAACGGAATTAACCAATTGCATTTGGATGCATTTACCTGCCGCAGGTATTGCAGTGATAGTGTGAGTAGTGGTGACATGATTTATTAATAAACCCGATTGGAGGCAGGATCCTATGCGCTAGGGTTTGCAAGTGCCAGAATACCAATAGAGGTATGGTTACATTGGATCCTTTTCACCCCTATTCCACAGGTCTCGATGCAGAATCTCAATTACCAAAAGACACGTGAGAAGCTTAAGGGCACAACCGCAATTACAAAAGTACCCTCTACAATATAAATTCTATTTTATAAATAATCTTCCTCAATTGATTAGCACTTTCTCAACTATTGTAAAAGACCTCATTTCCATATTTACCAAATGTGGCATACTAGGTAATCTCAAAAAAGGCCTACTCTTAGGCAGCACGTGCTAATGGGTCAACCTACTCACAAGGCCTTGGCGGCACGCCGTGTTTCCCTTTGCTCCTCCTAGGACATGCAGCTGCACCACAAGCAAATCAAGAGCCGAACCAGTGACCCAAATCTCAGTCACCTGTCTTCTTCACCTTTAGTATTGGATTCATATCATGCATAAACTCTCCCATCCGCAGAGATGTTAACGTTATCCACAAATGCTACATACCTGAGCATCAACTTCTGTAACAAGAGTGTTCCTGACGTCACCCAAGCCTATACTACAGAAAAATTTCAAGGAAAATATTGAAATATTTTCATGTACATCTTGAGCGTAAAGAATGAAGTTGAAGCAAGATCTCGTACTCAAGATGCTTCTATGGTGTTTCTTCCTCACTCTCTCTCTGCTCTTTTATGGACACCCAGACCACCCAAGAAATGGAAGCACAATAATTCCACATTGATGGAAATGTTTTGGTTCCATCACTATTTAGTACTCGGACTCAGCTAATAACTGTAAATGGGCTCTGCACCAGGTATCCCACAACAAATGCATGTATGTTGTTTTATCAGTTTTCTTGCAGCCCAGCCAAGTTAGAAGTTGAAGACTATGAAGATGGCCATGTTTCCATGTTCACCTTTTCGAAATTAATCAATTGCATTTATCAGCGGGTATTGCTGTGATTGTGCAATTAGGGGCGGCGGGATTTACTAATAAATACAACTAGCCTATGGAGCCTGGGCGCTACAATTTGCATGTGTCAGACTACCATTAGAGGATTAAGGGAACAACCTCAATTATGAAAACACCCTCAATAATACAAATTATAGTTTATATGTAGCCTTCCTCAGTTGATTAACTAGAAAATAGAAACAAAAGTAAATTATCTAGAGATACCAATGGCACTTTCTCAACTATTGTTGAATAGTACATTTCTATAATCTCTAATGTGGCTGGATAAGTAATCTTTCCAGCTGGATGAGATGATGCAAGCAATAGCTTCCTCTTATACAGCACGTTCTAATTGCGTTAACCTACTATCTAGGCCTTGGCGGCACGATGTGTCTCCCATTGCTCCTAGTAGGGCATGCAGCAGCACCTCAAAGCAAGTCAAGATAGCTCAAACAAGAGCTGACAGCATTCAGAAAAAAAAAAAACAAGAGCCGACCCGCTGACCAAATCTCAGTCACCTGTTTTTCACCTCGACTGTATGATTCATAACTACATCCCTCAATGGCCTCCACCCATTCAAGAATGAGGCACAGGCACAGGAATAGTCAGTTGTTGAATCATTACTGAGATGACGGTAATCATCCATCGATATTCAGACAAAGATGTTGATTTCAGTTGATTTACACTCACATTTTTTCAGTTCAGTTTCATGTTTATAAATTAAGGAAGGTACATGGTAACTCTAGAAAATTGCATCAAGCAAAGCAGAGGTGCATGCCTACCTCTGATACATGTCTTGCACAAACTCAGTCCTATACTACTCTTGGCTTTAGACGAGATCATAAGCCTGTACATGCTGACAGCAACGTTCATTTCCTCTGGATCATCTTGCTGTCCCGCGCTCCCCACTGGCTCCGTGACTTGGTATATCCACAAAGGAGTTGTTCATCTGTATGAAAATTCATCTATACTAGAAGCATTTCTTCTGCCTCTTTATCATCTCCCTCATTCAAGAAGAAATGTCTGACTATATCTCCCTCAGTGCTCTTTTGATAGGCTAAACTATTGAGTCAATAGTTCGGTTAGGATCTTGTTAGTTGAGATCATTAGTCATGTAATCTAGCTAGTCGTGTTGACGGGAGTTGGATAGCTAGAGGCGTGCTTAGCTACGACAGCACCCGAGTCTGGTGTCTCCACGCCATGGTTCACGTTTGCTGCACGTGATAGAGGTTGCCGTGAAACAACTTGTATCGACTTGTATCGTGGGCGTGCGGGATAAGCGGAGCATGTTCCGAGATCCCAAGTATCTTATATAAAGAGTAACCAGGGGCTTGGGAGCTGTATGTTGGCAGCGCATATTGTTCTCCTTGCGTTCTTGTCAATCCATCTACTATCGTATATGTTGGCATTTCTTAACGCAATCAAAGGAAACATGTATTAAAACCCATCCCAATAAAAGCGTCAGAAATGCACCGCTGACATTCCCAAGTAAACCACCATGTCGGTGATCCGAAATGGTACTGTCAACGGGATAGATCTTGTCATTGTAGATATTCATCCGCAAGCGCACGGATCTATCGTTGTAGCATTTCACCCGGAAGTATTCAGGGTATCGTTATTTATATTTTCCCAAAGGAAGGCATGTGATTAATAAATTAGCATGGCATCTGAATAGAGGAACCTATGTTTGTTTAGACCAAATTACTCATAACAGGGGTAAGCAATACGGTTCATAGATAGTGTGACACACACTTGGAAATCCACCAGCAAAAAGGATAAAGAAAATAGATAAAGAATAAATGAATAAATGAATAACCTAATGGAGTAGTTCTAATGTATCTAGTCATGGCCATACAAATGAATAGTTAGGATCATATGCAAACTGATCTAAGCGTTGTTAGGTCTAGGATAATAGGGAGACTTCCTGGATATCATACGGCCCGATAGGAAGCATTTACGAACTCCTACAGCACAGGCGAACGTGGGGGGATTTCAAGGGACGGTCAAGGCTTGTCACGACCAAGCCGCCTACCCCCTCAACCGTGGCATGCACTCATATCCGCAGGTGTCGTAATACCCGAGCACCATGCCCGCGTATTAGAGCACTACTCTTGTCCCCCCAGGATCCCCACTCGTCGAATGGATGGACTAGAACAAGAGCAAACCCGAAGGAACAACGAACCGTTATCCCACCTCTAATCAAGTTAGGCATATGATGATCTTTAAAGAACTGTAATGAACATGTCAAGATCATGATATGTAAACTATATGCTAGTTCATATATCAACACAAGAACATGAACAAAACTATACTCTAGTTCATAAGTTAGGCCAAGAATATAGATATAGGACTTGCAAATAGAAGAATGCTCCATAGAGTAGATGTATTACCAAAGCACTTTCTTCTAGGAGACAAGCCCTCCTTGTAGCTCTTCTACTCCAAGTGTCTACTAAAAGAATAAAAAAGAAGAAAGAAGAAGAAGGAAGAAGTAGAAGAAGAGAGAGAGGTAGAGGTGGTAGAGAGAGAGGTATTGCTGGTTTGTTTGGACTCCAAATGGTGTGTGTTGAGAGAGGGAGAGAGGGGGTCTATTTATACACTTGGAGGAGGGGCCTAAGTGCTAATTTACACCAAAACCGACTGGTAAACCTTCCTTGTATGCGAAACCGACCATCCTGGGCGGGAAACTAAGTTTGAAGGTGCATCAACCGCCTCCCCGAGGCTGGGCCTCGAACCGCCTCGGGGAGGGTGCGGCCGCCTTGGGGTGCGCTTGCCCCCCCGGCTCGGCCTGGTCCGGTCTCGGTGGGGTGTCGTCTTTAAGCCTGAAAAGTTGTGGGCCGGCTGCGCCGGCCCGCATTTGATGTTTTGGGTCGATTTGCTCTTTGGGCTTGATTTTGCAATAATGCGCTTTCCTAAGGCGTACTTTTGGTCGATTTTCCACTTGCTTTTATTTTAAATCTGCAAAATAAAATACAATACACTACAAGTGGAATTTATTAGTGATAAATGCATATGAGTATAAAAGGTTTAATTTTACTCCCTTTATGGTAGTAAGTTGACGGAAAAAATATAGCGTTGGTTACCGCCAACAGTATACACCATAGTCACTGTGGTCCTACCTGGTTCCAACATCTTTTATGGAGTCCATGGATGTTTTATAATTTTTTCTTGTTGTATGTAGCCCATTTGGAAGTTGAGGCCACATATAGGTGGCTATGTTTTCAAGTCTGTCTCCTGTTGTCGTGTCAACCAACTAATTTTCGTGGTGGTAATAAAAAACAATCATAGCCTTGTTCTTGTTACACAATACGTACTGCAAAACATAAGTGGGTTTTCTCAACTTGAGCTGCTTATCAGCTGGTGTGTGGCATGTGCAACATACATTGAAAACTCAGAAAATACATGTGGACAAAGAGAGCACGTCAAATTGTCAATGCAAATTACTTGGACGATTATTCCATCCTACTATAGATGTCTCAGGACATATTTATTTAATTAACTCAAGGTCCATCGATCGGGACGAGTATATATATGTAGTAAAGAAAGTAGTGGAAGTCAAATTTGATATTACGTTCAGCATGGTAGGTAAATATTGAAGGTTTCCTTGAAGCTCATATGCGGTGATTATAATAAATGCATAGAGTCAGTTGTGTGTCCCCGTGAACCCTCGTGCTCATGGCCTCTCAAACCTATCTATAATAAAACAGTTTGTAAAAGGAAGCAGATACCAGCATTGCTTTTTTTTTTTTTTTTTTGAGATTACACAGTACAACGCAGACGCTCAACATGCACGCACACTCACCCCTATGAACACACGTCGCAAACCCTACCCTATGAGCACCTTCAAGAACTGAGCCGGCAAATCTTGAAGTTCCGAAGTCACCACCGGGCGCCGCTATCGACGGGGGGCGTCGCCTACCACTTAATGCACAGCGCCGGAAAATCCCGAAATAAATTCAGGATAAAGTGTCGCACTCGGATTTGAACCCGGGTGGGAGCCCCCAACCAATGGCTTTTGCCATTGCGCCGTGAGCCTCTTGACGCAGACACCAGCATTGCTAACTGTGAATGTTCCAATGACCTTGCTGCAGAATTATGTACACATATACTCCCTCCATCTCACAATACACGTCGTTTTAGCACTGAACTCGGATACCAAGAACAACGGTAAAAGACCCCTGTTGCCCCTACTCTGTACTTCCACCATTCCCAGTATTCTGTCAAGCTCAGCTCGTTCATCGTGCAAATCTCAAAAAAGCACGACCTCAGCCGCTAGAGGACCGCCGGTAGGAGCCAGGCTTCTCCAACTTTGGCGCTCCACTGCTCCTCCGCGCTCCTCTCCACGGGCGCGGGCCGCCGGCCGCCCCTCCGCGCTGCTTGCTGCCCGCGCGTGGACCGCCGACGGCACCTGCAGGCGTCGGCGGGTTGCGGGTCGCACATCCGCGCTTCTGTTTGCCGGGCGCCGCGCCCGCCGGGCCGCACCTCACGCTCCCCTCGCCGCCGGCGTGCAGCCCGCCCGGCCGCACCTCCGTGCTCCTCGCCCGCGCGCGTCCTCCGGGCAGACCTTTGCGCTCCTCCCCCGCCGGGCACGTGGGCCGCCAGCTGCACCTCCCGCCGGCGCATGGGATGGAGGCGGAGGATATGGGAGCCGAGGATGGAGGCTGAGAGCCCGATGCGGATGGATGGTTGTGCTGCTGTGCTACTTCTTGAATGAGAGGATGAGCCTTCCCACTCACTTTTCTTATTATTTTTTATTCACGTAGTGGGAGGCAGAGATGGATGGATGGACGGCTGGCTGGCAGGGCTGGGCTGGTTGCATGCAACACTAGAACGACATGTATTTTGAAATTTTTTGGCCGGTGCTAGAACGACCTGTATTGTGAGATGGAGGGAGTATAGGAGTAGGAAGCATCAGGATCATATGCATTCGTTGCAAAGAGATTTACTGTCGTCTGGCTGCAGCCCTCAGCCAGTAGATCCATGCCACGGTTGGACATACTCTGCGTGCTGGCGGGTGGTCCTGGATGTAGCAGCGGTTGTCTGGCTAGTTGAACTGATGATGTGCAGTGCTGACCCAGTAGACAAAAAAGTAGCCTTATTTTTCTTGATCGTTGCAAGAACCCCTGTATTTATATATATATATGCTATTGCTGGAAGGCATTGCCTGATGTACACTGGTGACTGCTGCACTACAGAAACAGCCCCCACAAATATGATCATCAATCTTTTGCTATTTTACTTAAGAGTTACTTGCATTGGATCGACGATGACGGTAAAGTAAACTACCTATCCATTGCATTGACGGTGATGCAGCTGCATCGAGGACTGGTAACTATGGCATTGTCATCGACCTGTACTTGTTACCGCTAGCTTGCCATTCCAGTTGCACCTAGTCATGCTCAAGATGAGAGAGAGAGAGGGAGAGGGAGGAAAAGGGATGAGTATGTGCAGAATGGTTGGACCTCGGCGCTATCAGTGGGTCACAACCCTCTATTCACGGTGAACATTCTTATTCTCCACATGACGAAATAAAGTGTATTCTCTCATACAGTGGTAGATCTAGGAAAATAAATCAGGAGGGGCTTATGTTATGATCTTTCATCCCTAGCCTCTCCTTCCATGGTTTGAGCAGTAGTAACGTGGCTCGAGCTCATCCCACCGGTGCTCTATCTCACAGTGCCTCTCTCTATCAAGGCGCCACTGCCTGCACCACCTATCCCAAAGCATCAGTGCTGCCCCGACATGTGCTGGCTAGTGCAATATGCACTACCGGAAACGGCACCTTGGCCGTGTGCCTAGTGCCAAGGTCTGAAACCAGCCACAGAGCTCCGGCCAGCCAGAAAGCTGTCTCTGTAGTCAGAGGAAATCTCTGTACTTCCACCACCACCTATAGCATGACAGAAACACCGAGCACGCATTCACTTGCGTGATGGTTTGCACACACTGGTCCATTCATCCCGGCACGCATGTGTTGCAGAGCTTAGCTTCTTCAGCTGCAGGATCCACAGATGCGCATATGGTGGAAAACAGTATGCCCACAAGTACTGCAGGTGCTCCTGAGGCTTCGTAATCCTATATACACAATTTTCATGTGGCAAGCTAGTCACTACTAGAGCTGCATGGTCACTGCTACTGGCTGCTGCTCCCTTACCTGCTGCTTTATGTAAAGACATGGTCTGAGAGAGACCATGCATGAGAATTCACTGGGAGTTTGATTGTCCTTGCACTTCTCCGTACATGAGATGAATAACCATTCACTGACTTAAGGCAAGCAGTAAATGTCGAATCAATTTTCATATCAGAACCTCCCTGGAGATCATTATTATGCAACTGTAGTGTCAAGTTGTGATCAATTTTCTCACAAAGATCACTGGTCGCCACTAAACTTGCATGTTCACAAGAGTGTCACATGGTTTTCTATTTACATTAAACATTTCCACTGTTTTTTTTAAAAAAAAAAAGTGAAATACACCGGCGGTCCCCGAACTATTCCAGCTGTGTCATTTAGGTCCCCAAACTATTCCAAATGTGTCATCTAGGCTCCCAAACTATGAAAGTGCATCTCTAGGCCCCCAAACTATTATAGTTGTGTCATCTAGGTCCCAAATTATTTGTTAAGTGGACTACTGATTATCATTAATTCTTAAATCAATCAAATCTCTATCTTATATAATTATAGATAATTCATGAATTATATAATTACAAACAGAAATCACTAATAGTGGACTAAATCACTAACTTATATAATTATAGATAATTCATTAATTCTTGAATCAATCAAAATCTCTAACTGAAATCACTAGCTCGGCCGGCCTAATCAAGTCGGTAATTTTGTCAATCGCGAATGGATGGCACGCTATATAGCGCTATAATTATATAAGCTAGTGATTATGTCCACTCTTAGTGATTTTAGTTAGTAATTACATCATCATCGAATCGAATTATATATAATTATATAAGATAGAGATTTCGATTGATTTAAGAATTAACGATAATTTGTAGTCCACTTAACAAATAGTTTGTGGACCTAGATGACACAACAAAATAGTTTGGGGACCTAGATGACACATGTGGAACAATTTGGGGACCTAGAGATGCACTTTTATAGTTTGGGGACCTAGATGTCATAGTTGGAATAGTTTGGGGACCTAAATGACACAACTAGAATAGTTTGGGGACTTAGAGGTGGACTTTCATAGTTTGAGGACCAAAATGACATAGCGAGAATAGTTCGGGGACTGCCAGTGTACGTATTTCACTCTTAAAAAAACAACAACAGTTGTTTCAATTGTGAGGCGAACCTAATTATGGCTTATAATCACTGAGGTGGGTGAGAAGAGTTACTCATACTCAAGATAGGCCACTGGTATGCCCTCTACAAACAGTGAAACAGTAACTTTTTAGAGCAAAAAGAAACAAACAAAAGAGTTATGCATGCTCTGATTTTGCTATCAGATTTACGATTTAATTCCACCCTGGTTCACCTCTAGAAACTTGCCATATTCCATATGTTTAGCTTCAGCATCTTCACAACAGAAAGGTTGCAAGAGGGCAAGAGACATTCTGTGCGGTCAGATGCATGATAGAGTAATCAACTAATGGAAATATAATGTTGAGCGACAAGATCATTATATTAACATGAAATTTTTAACCCGTGTTCAATCCCTAGTGTCTTATCGAACAAATGGAAAGTCAAGTACATAAATCTTATCAACACTAGTGACAGTGATTTGCCAGTCACCACGTTCAGACCTCTATCCGTGCACTAGTGTTCCATGGTTCTGCACTAGCATGTCCTTCCGACTCCACGTGTACCACACCTCATATGGCGTGCGTGCCTTGACATTTTCGGCGATGCAGCCTAAATGGTTGCGCGGTCGCCCTGTCATCAACTCTTGTTAGTTGGAAGGACCAACAGAAGAACAAGGATATGACAACCACCATGCATCCCATCGACCAGTAGGTTCAGATTCCATTGCTGGCAACATAACGTGTTGTGGTGAGGAACATGGTCAAGACAGCATTTGGATATCTTCTGACACATCCCAAGTCTATCTACTTGAGAAACTATGTGCTAAGTCAATTACCAAAGCATCCCCCAACTAGAATAAAAGTGTCTAATGAAAAAAAAAAAAACAATCTTAAAGTCATATAGCCTCTTCTTGTCCCCTTATCCATTATTTGTAGAATGGAATGGAATATAGTGTCTCTCATGATGATGCCAACTCACCGTCTGATTTTGTGCAACTAACAATAGTTTTGGAGATTCTCCATTTATGCTAACCTTACCGTTACTAATGAAAAGCCTCTAATATAGGGTCCGTGTTAATCTGCTTAATAGATGGTAGAAATAAAATATTAAAATTGATTACACAATGGAGCTTAATCTAAATTCTAAATCTTCTATAAGAGAGCCCCCCACTAGGGGAGTTCTCTGGCTTCTCATTGGCCGCTTCCCACCGAGCCAGGTTCATTTTTTTTTTTAGATAAAGGATTTGAAAAAATCCGGCTTCATCTATCCGAAGATAGAATCAGACCACTTATTACAAAGTAGCACACATAAGTATCAAATTGGGCTATAAAGAAAAACCACCGCATATGTGGGGGGCATAAAGAGGAAAGGATTTTGACTAAACATAGCCAATATGTCTCTGTGAAAGCCATCCATTGGATCCGAAGAAATCAAGAGCCACCGTTTCTAGATGTGAAGCCACAAAGGTCATTTGGTCCTGAAGATCTTCATGCCTTTGTAGTTTTGCCCATTGATCTAATCCAATGCGTTCCTCGAAATAGGACCTGCAAAAGAGTTTTTGGTCTACATTTGTCAAAAACCACCTCATTCCCCCGTTAGCCATATTGCCCAAAAAGAGCAGCGGAGCTGCGGTTAACAACAATCCGTTCATAATCTGCATTCACATTCCCGTTCGATCTCTGGAAGGCTATCCGCCCGACCGTCCCTCCTCCCCGTCAATCAAGATGACCCATCATCGCGCTCGCCCCTGCCGGTCCGCCTCCACCTCCACCTCCACTACCGCACCCACCAAGCCATGCCTTTAAACGCCCTAGCCCCGGCACTCGCCGCCTCCCCTCTTGCCCCAGTGCCCGGTGTGGTGTTGACGGCCCGAGCCGGCCAGCCGTCCGTCGTCGCGCTCGTGACCGGCCGTTCGTGTGCCCGTCCCGGCGCCGCGATGGAAGGTGGAGCGGCATGGTGAGGCGGTGTCCGTCCCGCCGTGCCGGATTCGGCGGCGAGGCGAAGGAGGAAGGGCGGGGGATCAACGTCCCCGATCGGCGGCTGCGTCGGTCCCCGCCGTGGGAGGCAGCCATCCTGCGCCGCTCCTCCTGACGGCCGGCCGCCGACGCCGCGATCCGACACCCTCGGCGCCCGGCGAACTCCCACGCCCACCTCCGACGTTGCCTTTTCTGTCCCCCCGCGGTGACTTCACTCTGCCATGCTCTTCTACCCGTCCCCATGGCACGGCCAGCGGCATCAATCCACTCGCCGTACTGTTAGCCCTGCCATCATCCGCAAAACAGGGGCTACCATCGGTTATACATAGGTGAAATTTCCCTTCCTATTTTTGGGTATCGTTTATTTCTAGGGCTAATTGATTACTTTGTGCCAAATTTGTATCCACTTTGCAGCTTCACCTTATTCCTCCTGGGGTGACTACCACTGGCCTTGCTATCCGTCAATTGATTGGTACAAGTCCTCTTTGATTTACATTCCTCAACCCGTTTCCTTTCTATGCTTTGCTCATGTAAACATGTTTGCTCCCTTCGATTTGTTTCACTGTGATGTTGGACCAATGCTTTAGGTTATCACCGGCTTCATTCAACTGCTTATCGTCAGGTATTCAGAGGCTACCGAACTAAGCAAAATGATTATGCTCTGCAATGGATGGCTCACAAAGCAATGAGTACATCGTATCTATGCACCAAAAAATAGACCTACTATGTGGATGCCTTCATGGTGTTTGCTGAAATGCCAAAGTGAACAAATAACAGTCTAAAATACAAATAATTGACATTGCGCATGATGCGCTCTGGTACAAAACATTAGATTGTAGTCTCCTCAAAATTTTATAGTACTTTTTTTCCCAACATACATATTGGAAATATATACATTTCAAAGTCAATATCTTTGCTCTTTTTTTTTACAGGTTGGATGAAAGAAAAAGGCTAATGGTGTATTCCAGATATTTTCTTCCACCTATGCTACAACTAAATTGTAAGCTTTCCTCCTCTTTCTCCTTTACCTTCAATTTTTGTGTTTGGTTCATGGTTATGCCACACAATGCTTCAAATGGCCCTTGCTATGAATCTACATGTAGGTTTATATATGCCTGGTATCATGTGTTTATTATTTTAGTTCAATCAGCCGTATGCAGGCAAATTACTTTCATACTTTCTGACATGAAACACAACTTTAACTCCAGGATGGCCGTTGAAGCAATCATGGAGTTTTGGTAGAGTTTCACACAATTTTTGGGGCTGCCTTTTTCCTGTTGGTGTGGCTGGTTGATATACGTGAGTAGCATGGGTGGTGGAATTGTTGGGGGCCAATAACTTAGGATGCCTAGCACCATCCGCACTCTAGGCCAGAGCTCAGGATGTGGTAGCAATCACCGTAGTATTGGATGAAAAGGAATCACCGCAGCCTGTCGTTTCCTGTTAAATGTCGTTAAAATTGCTAAAATACTACAATAAAAAATCTCCTCATTAGACCTGGGTCAGGTACCTCTTCATTTAAGGAAGAACCATCTAGATAAAGTCAATCTCTTTACAATCTTATTAACAACAGATTATTTTTTTATTGAAAACAACATAAGAAATCATCTGCTCTCTCAGTTATTGTGTTTGCAGTCATGATGTGGTCAGAGACATACAGTTGATTTGCTTTTTTCAGAAACAAATGCATGTAGAACTCAATAGATACTTTTAAGTTCAGTAATTCACTTTTTTAGCAAAATTAAATGATGTCTGCTTAGCAAAAAATAGATGGAGAAAGCAAACAAAATAGAGGTTGTGGAGAAGTTATGCTTTACACTGCCTAGGACTTTGAGTCCAGGACTTGAAATGCAATTCACAACAATTGCTCACAAAATATAAAGGTGAATAGAAAAGCCTGGCTATAGCTGTTGATGCCGGTGCTCCACGGAATGGTTGGTCTGTTTCTTCTGCACATCTTAATATTGCCTCAGTTTTCTTTGTATAAATGTATCCTTATTGCCTTAGAATGACTCGATTCTCATTATTATAAATGTGTTTTATGTCACAGAAACGAGGCAAGCTGAGACTAACTCCATCAGGAACCAGTACCCTGGAAGAATCCCTGTAAGCCTTCAGTATGATTTCCCATGTTCTCTGCTTATTTCCATGATAGCTTTTGATCTCATTCAAATCATTTTTTTTTTTTTTGCACTGTAGGTCATTGTTGAGAAGGCCGAGGGGAGCTTGCGGGGTGCAGTCAGTCTAAGAACAGGAAAAAAAAAAAGAAAAACAAAAACAAAAGCAAAGCTGGCGACCAAGACAACCACGGAAGAAGATAATTTAAGTGCATGCTCCTCTATATTTTCTTGAAGTTGCATATGTTGGATCATCAGTAGGCAATAGGGTTAGTATAATCCCATACCCAATCTATTCTTACGGCAAACTGATAAATTTTGTGTTGTACAATAAAGTCCAAATATTATCCTTCACAGGTTGGTGACTTATATCTTTTCTCTCGATGAAGTTGAAGATCTAAGATTATCATAATGCCTTTTCTTTACTTCATTATTGAAATTACTTTTAAATACCTCTTAGTTAGAATGAAATTACTTTTTTGCATACCAAACAACAACGCTGGGAATTCATCGGTTTTTAAAAATATAGTAATCGATGCACCGTTTGTTCTAAATAAATAGTCACATAGTGTATACTCGATGCATCGTGTGGATCACTGGTATTTTTATTCTCATTGTTAGGCTCATTTCCTGTCAAGATGAGATGATACAATGAAACTCTTTTTATGGTCATTGCATTCTTTCTTACTTCCCAAAGAACGCCAGCGGGAATTCTCCTAGTTCCTTTTAAAACTTCTTGTTTAATTTTTTTGTCCTTTGCAACACCTTTTCATTGAATGTTGGTCCACCGGGCCTTCTAATTATTTGGATGTGGTGGAGAGTATCTGGGAGAACATGTCAGTGTCTGATACTCCTACAGGTCACACCGCTGACTGACTTAGCTTGTGGCTGCCCTGCGCTTGCTTTGGATCGAAATTTTTGGAGTAAACCTATGGAAGTACGTGAGAATCTCTACTATAATGACACAGTTGTTTCTATTTTTAGCACAAGCAACACCATCCGTCGGATCTCACAACAAAGGGCTGGGATCAAAAGTTTGTCACACAGGTCTTACATCTCACGCCCACGCCTGTAGACCCGACGCCCAACCCCGCGGCTACAGTTGAATTCCAGGAAATTATGGGAATAATTTATTTATTTAATAAAAACTTCAACAACAATCGTGGGCTATCTTTCTCCTCAATCACGCTCCATCAGATCATCACGCCCGGCAATCACGCTCCTTCTCCTGCGACTCCTACCCTCCCCTCCTTGCTGCATCGCGCCACGTGAGCCTGCTCCTGCCTTGCGTGCTCCGGCCAGCCCTCCCGCCTCTGTCCAATCGATTTGGTGGCCGGAGTCATAGATTCTGCTCCCTCAGTAGTCCGAGGACCAACTGCCCGCGTGCGCCGTCGTGAAGACGACCACACAACCGCCCACGGGCTAACGCGCCGCCGAGATCTTCGCGAGCCACCGCGCCTCCTAGATGGAGGCCGAATGCCGCCTCCAGGCCTGCGCGCCGCCACCATGGACGAGGCCACCTCCCTCCGCACACTCCTCGCCGATGCCGCCGCTTTGCACGCCGAGCACAAGGCCGTCGACCGTGTGACAAGCTGCTGGCGTGCCGGGGACTCCGACATTGGTGGTTGGCCCCTGCTCCTCGCGTGGGGATCAGGAGCAGGACGTGGTAGGCAGGATCCCCGCATCATTCTATCCTCCCGCTACGCCACCAAGGGCCGGACGTGGCAGGAAGGATCATGGCGGAGCCTCTCGATGAAGCCGTCGTCAGCATGGAGGCCCGACAATTTCTCTTATGGATTAAAGGTATTGTTCATGGTGCCTTGTTTTTCTGTTTATTACCTGATCCTACCTAATCAAGTTTCTGTTTCGATGGTGTTTAAGAATTCCTCTTATTTAAGAATATTTCTTCTTCACACACGATGATGGTAGGGGCATCAATAATGCAGACATCCTCAATCTGCGGAATGATTTATCTCTTAATAGATCACTAGTATAGTGCCCCGTGCTAGCACGCTTTTTTTTATTTTAAAGATGCACATGTTAGCAAGAAAATAGATAATAGTGTTATTAACACCAACTCTTTTATTACGAGAATAGCAATATAATATTGGCCACTATATATTAAAGTCCCTTCTGTAGTAAGCAAAATAAACAAGAAACAACCTCATGAAGGTTTATAAGTGAAGCAAAAGGGAATCCGGCACCAAAAAAAAAGAAGAAGGTACATAGTGAAAAGAACAACAATTTTGGCCTCTTTACAAAATCTACTATATATAGTAATATGCATCCAAAAGAATGTCTTTGCATCAGTTTTATGCTCAATGCTCAGCGCATCAACAATGTTGTTGCTCAAAAAAAAAGCATCAACAACGTCAGTATGAATGCACCATGTGGCTGGAATATCATCTCCAAAACAATGTCTCTGCATCAGTTCTACTGATTTTGTTTTGACACAAACATTATTAACAGAAGGTACAATCTTCCTTTGCATTACCAACACAGGATAAACAGAGAACACATACTTGTTCTCATATAAACCAAAGTGCATTTTTATGATCTTAGCTCACCCAGGACCGGGTGGCCCATGAGGCTGTTCAACACGGCCAACTTGAATGTGCCCTGCACGGATAAACGGATGAAAACAGCTCATCTCAGGTCACGCTAGCAGCAGCAGTGTAGTACGCTACCAGTGATGAGCTCAGATTGTTCACAATCATATAGATGAGGCACTCACTGTGGATTGCTGCTAGCTGAAGGCAAAAAATTCTCTCTCCTACTTATTTCCGCAAAAGTTATCTAGGGGTCTTCAATTGTTTTACTTTACTGATGGTCCCCAAGTAGAGATCCCTGTTTCCTGCAACTTTTGTCCAATCCATGCTTGCCATCTCCCATGTTGGCCATGCCTATAATTACAGAGAGTTCACGTTAAACACGATTAACACAACATTCATACACAATCTCTACTATAATAGAAACAACTGTGTCATTATATTTTTCAGGTTGTATTGGCTTGAAATAACCACCCCTCAAGGCAGGCCGGTCCTAATGTTACTTCAATTTTTTTTTTTAAAATTCTCACATTTGAATTTTAAATTAAATTTCCATCGACCGGTCACATTTCACATACGTTCAGAGCCCGCAAAATTATAGGGCCTAAAAAAACAAGACCCTACGTATTCTTGCGGATACTAGAATCTTCAAATCAATCTACTTATTATACTCTTATATCTACTCCTATTTCTGTATACCGGCCCTCCCCATCGCCTTAGCTGGTGCTGCGGACGCTCCAGCACTGCTACTTCACCCTTCCTGCTTCTGCCGACCTTCCACTCAGCCTTCCTAGCTACATCGTTGCCTGGGGGGGCTGGAACCTCCACCAACCATGCCGCCCCATGGTAGCTCCGCCTGGATGTCACCTCGCAGCAGCACCGCCGCCTGTGACTACGGCCTTTCCGCACGGTAGATGCAGTAGTGCCATCACCCTCGAGCCTCAGAATAGCAACAGGCATGCTCTTCTTTTCTTCTTTTAATTTCTTATTTGCAGATTCCACTCCACTGCCTAAAATTTGGTTCACACTTATTATTATTATTATTTCCCTGGCCGGCATCCTTTCTGGTGATCTCCTGCGATGCCACCGATTAGCAGCTATATCCTAAGTTGCACGGATACGGATACATATATCGGTATCGGAAGGATACGGATACGCAGATACGGCAAATTCCTAAAAAAACCCGATACTAATAATGGCAATGAACCAATGTTCCAGCTTTAGATAAACCGATCTGATTACTGTGTTGCATCGGAAAATGATGGCAATGAAATTGTTCAAGAATCATGCCATGCTACTCTTCAAACTCCCAGCATAGATTGTGATCCATGGCTATTATTGGCAAATTCAGACGAAGTTGAGCCATGACTATTTATATCATTGACTATGCTAACTGATTAGTTTCTTGCACAGGGAAAATGATAAACATTTTTAAGATAAAGGATCAGAAGACAAGTGATGCTGTCAATACAGATGGAAAGTCCAGGGAGTCACATCATGATGCCGATGTGCAGTTGTTTAGTGCCTTACTGAATGTTTTATTGTTTTCCACCAATATTTTTCTATAGTTCTTAACTTGCATTGTAACTTCTTTATATCGGATTCTCCCAAATAAATCTGCCAAGTCACTGAAAATGATGGAGCGCTGCCACTGAAGATGATGCTTAATTTTGATAATCAATCAGTCATAATGAATCATATCATCTTCTCACAAATTGCTGATGCCTATACCGTTACTCTTTTTTGTATTTTAATTAATTTAAGCATTACATCATGCTCTTCCTTATATAATCTTACCAGGCCAGTTTTGGTTGTTGTAGTTCAATATATTTCAATTGGCATATATGTTCTCCATATCTGCAAAGGCAGCCACTCTTATTCTCTCTAGAACATCCTAGGCCTGTTCATGCCACTCTGAGACCTACTTACTATGTCGCTAAAGGAGACAATATTTATCCATGTTGAGAGGAGCTCAAGACAGGAATCTTCCTGACGCCTCCCAAGTCTGTCTCCTATAGACCGGAAGTCATGCTGGTATGCCGTCCACAAAGACTCACAACTCATGGACTAAAAGGAACAAACAGAAGAGTTATGCATCCCTCATGATTCACTGCAACCACATTCACATTGTTTTCCACACCGGCATCTTTTTTAAAAATAACAGGAGGAGCCAGGGACTCCTACTGAGAATGCATTAAAAAAAAAACAAGTACTAAAGGATTACAAAACAAAGGCTCCATCCCACCGCAGCGTCGTCTATCTTCTATCATCCACTTCTCTCTAGCATGTCGTGGCTATATAAATAGTTTGGCATGACAGCGCTCCACAGTTAGTATTCCGAGATCTCCTGATGGCTTCCAAGCCCATCCACTACATTCTTCCATTTAGATAACAAAACCAGGTTCTCCCTCCAATGCAAATTTGCTATAGCATCTCCTATAGTCCTATATGAAGCAGTCGTAGCTTTTTCTCCTTTAATGGCTTTTATTTATATAGTAGATAGATAGACCAGCGGCTGACTACTGGCCTTAGGCAATCGTGTTCACTTGTGTTAGTGGACATATATAGGCACGAGGGATCGCCAGGACTTATTAGAAAGTCTTCATGTTGATTATCCTCCACTATGAATGACAATTACCTAACCAGCACTGTGCCAGATTAGATATATGGTTGTCTGCAGTGGACTACTGACCTTTGTACATATACTCCGTTTGTCCCTCTTTAAGTGCCGCTATGGTATTGGTGTTAGACAAACTTTCTTACTTTGAATAGATTTGTAGAAAGTAATAGCAACTTTTTGTATCTCCAAGTTTGTTATATGAAAATTGATGTAATGATGTACCTAATGTTACAAATTATTTACCATGAATATTGTTATTTTATTTTCGTATACATATTTGCTTAAAGTTGAGTACATTTGATTTCTCAGAACGACAGTTAGAAAGAGAAGGAGAGTATATCCCACGTCTGTAGACAACAACGTTGGCGGGATGAGCTCTTAGGAATCAAACATATCCGGTTGTTAGTTCTTTTATTCATATAGAGTAAATTATTACTCTTCCATTGCAAATTATAAACATTTTATCTTTTCAAGTTATAACGCTCATGTTATGTGAAAAACTATGGTGTGTTTGGTTAGCTAGCTCTAGCTAGCCTGCTAGAAAGATAAGCTAGGCCTGAGTTTTTTTGGAGACCACGCCGTTGCACGCTTTTTCATTAAGCGGTAAAGTTCAAACAACAAGATGCAACGGTAACCAAACAGTTACGAAGCCGGACCTAGCAACTACTGGATACAAATGAATGGATTACATTTTGACAAATTTGCAACAAAGCAACCGGACACAAGCGGGGTTAGGCGAACTCCTCACCCAGCCCCTCGGTGTTGAGGTCCGAGTGGAGAGGTCGAACGCTCCATTGAGAAGGATCTCAAAACGGCGCCGCTTACGGGCGGCATCCCCCTCAAGACGTCCCCGATCTTATCCTCAATGGCGCCGGGGCCTCACCTGCCGCCACCTCCACGCCCGACTTCGAAGCAAGAGGTTACGGGCTGCGAGTCGCGTTACCCGCCCTTGGCTGCGACGCGATCCGGGCCAAGGCTGCGGCGCAGGTGTGGGTAGAGGTTGGTGCGCGACCCGACGCGCGCGGTCCCGACTTGAGGAGTGGCGTGGCGGTGGCACACACACCCGATCCTCAATCTCCCCGACAAAGACGGACCTCACGGCTCGAGGCGGTGTCAACCTCTCCGCAAGCTGTGGGCAGCCCCGAGTGAGTAGCGATGCCCGGCCGGCCAACAAGTGGCGGTTGAGTTGTCTCCGCCCGCAACGGAACTTGCGAGGACCTCGGGCCCCGTGGGACGGTGCGGTGAAGGTTATCACCGGCGGGGTTGTCGGCTCAACAGCCGGCAGTGAGGGGGCGAGGTCTCCGCAAGAAGACTTGCGGTAGCCTCCACCGAGGTGCCGCCACCAAGAACATCGTAACCCAAAGACCCGTGGAGCCGAGCTGCGTCGTAGGAGGCGGTGAAGGTGGGCCTCCGACGCCGTCGCTCCTCAGCCCTCCCCGCCGTGGACTCCATCTGCGGTGGCCCGCACAGCGCCGAAGCCGCAGACTCATCCACCATCGGGTCAGCCCAGATGGGAGGCTCGGGGCCCCCGCCAGGCCAAGCTCAAGCGGATCGAAGACGACGGTGTTGATGTTGACGGTGAAACCATGGGGCATGACGGTGTTGACGTCCCGCGACGACGCGACGAGCTCGGGGACGCCGGCGACGACGACATCGTCGACCCTCCCCGTGATTTGTGCCCGGTGGGCCGACGGCACAAGTGGCGACGCCCGTAGGGGCCCTTCGCGTCCTTGGTCTTGGTAGGTTGACGATGGCGCTGCGGTGCGAGGTCGCGCAAGCACGCACCGGCACCGAAACCCGAAACCCAGCAACGGAAGCAACGCTGGCTGGGGAGTGGCACCGAGCGGCGACGTGGCGCCAGCGCACAATTGCTGCGAGGCCCACCAACTCCGGTGGGGGCGGGCGACGGCGTCTTGGCGGTGTCCCGCTTGGGGCGCGACGACGACGACGACGCCGACGGCACGAAAACCCTCTGCATCGGCGCCGGGCTGCTGGAAAGTGACTCGTGTGCCCAGCGCAGATGCGCGCGGGTCCTCGGTGCTGGCTGCAGCCTGGGCGACTAGCGCGCAACACCCGCGCCGTGCGTCAGAGAAGGGTCCACAACTCCAACGGGCGCCGCGGCGCCACGCCCCCGTCGCCCGGCTTCCTTTATTGCAGCTACTCGGCGGGCACCCCCAACAGCACCGGCGCCTCGGCCCGCGGAGGGGACGCGGCAAGGGAGACCCAGCGGGCGGCGTCAGTCTGACGGGCGAGTGGCCACCGGAAGCAGCACTTCATCGGAAGCCGCCCGCGTCGAAATCCTCCACCCAACGCTTGAACTTGCCTGCCGCGTCGAGGGGGGGAAGAAGGGGAGGTGCGGAGAGAGAGGGAGGGGGGGGCATACGACATCCTCCGTCTCGAATCCACACACGGCGCCCCGTCGCCGGCGCCCTGGACGGAACCATCAACTTGAACGGGAGGCCAGTGGTGGAGCAGCTCTCGGCGCGTGTCGAGCGACGACGACGGGGAGGCGACATCCGCGGTCGCCGACGCGAGCTTCGGTGGTGGCGGGGCTCCGGTGGCGGCGATCAGGAGATCCGCCGCGACGGGCTGGAGGCAACGCCGCGGGCGAGCCACCGGGCCGGGCAACGCCGACGAGGGGACGGCGCGTCGCGGCCAGCATCCGCCATGCGCCCGCCCACTTTCGCCGGCGTGCAACGCCGGCCGGCGTCGGTACCATCCTCGCGAGGGCGGACAGCAGCATCGGCCGCGAGGACGGCCGCACCTGGGGAGGGCTCGCCGCACCGTGTCCATGGCTGCGGCGACCATGAATGGAGGAGGTGACGGAGGTGACCGGCAGGCGAAGCTCCCACAAATCAGTAGATCCGAGCTGGGGGACCCGGATTTGGTGTTGGATTGGAGGGGACGGGAAGGGGAGGGAGATCGGCGATGGGGATGGCGGGTGCTGCTGCCGCCACCCCTCGAAGGGGCGGGTCGGGCTCCAACGGTTCCATTCTTCACCCGGACTCCACTTCTTGGTCTTCTTCTATTTCCATCTCTGTGGGGGTGGTCGGTAAGCTAGGCCTGAGTTAGTCTGTCCAAGTCAAGCCACCCTGGTAATGTTTGGTTGTCATGTGCTAGCTTAGTCTGGCTATGTTAGTTTTTGTTTGGTTGTGTGGCTTATTTGGTAGTATCACCTCCTCTCTGTAATGGTGACCTTGCCTCCATCACCTTCATCCTCTCTGTTCATCTCGTTTCGTTGCCATAGGTCTAAAAAAAAACATTGGATAACAAATTGGCTTGCATCTCCCAAATCGCAATCTACTTGTTTCTCTCCATGGTACAGACAAAGAGATAAATGAGGCAGCAAGTTTCCTGAAATTCTTTGGGTGCGGCAACAATAGAATAGAAAATGCAACAACAAAAACTGCAGTGAATACATGAACAGGTCAAGTGCACGAAACTCACGCGCGGCTGGGGAATTTCTAGGAACAACTAATGGGAAACTGTATCATGTGACAAAGACCAGATGGGAGCGGAAGCGAGCACGGCCAAGGAGCATCTCAGCTCCAACCGCTGGCGTTAGGTGACAGAGAGCTCTAATGGTCATCATCCTCCACGTCAGGTGACGAAGAGCTCAAAACGCCATGAGGAGCAGCCGGCCATGTCCGATCCCTTCCGGATTGGGAAAAAAGTGGGGTGGGCGGTGGGCGCAGCGCGGCGCGCGTGCGCTCCTGCGGCCGATGGATGCCGCGTGGTGTACCATTCCATCGCACGGCAGCTGTAGGCTTCCTTTCCAGTCAAGGAACAGACGACTTCCGACCCAAGGAACGAAGCAGCAGATGGCTCCTAATCGAATCGGCTCTGAATCGGCTTGGCTTCTCAGCCTCTTGCAGCAGCCGACTTCCTTCTCTCCGCCGCCAACTCAAGCAACATACGAGTTCCTTCCGATGCAAGGCAGCCGGCTCATGTTCAAAATCTGATCGGCTCATCGGATCGGCGTCTTGGCCTCTCGTCGCAATCCCCGTGCGTTGTTGTAGGCCGCCGCCGCCGCCGCGCCGCCACCGCCGTCGCGGCCTCCGCTGTTGCCGCTGCTTCCATGGATCAACTAGCAGCCTCCATGGCAGGTGTTGGAGGCCAACAAGAAGTCGATCATGTTGGTGGTGCTCCTGGACAAGACAAGCAGCAAATAGCACAGGTTGGTGTTTGGAACAAGCGTTTCACTGATGCATTTGTGTTTTGTTCCTAATCCTTTTGATGTTAACTACTACAGAGGAAGCTGAACCGTGTCTCCAATCAAATAAATGAATTGGTGCGTAACTTTGTTTGAAATTTAAATTGAGATGAAGTGTGATCTACTAAATTGCTGCTCTTGACAAACTCATTTTTTAAATCAATTAATGGCTACTGCTTTTAGCTAACTCGTATGAGCATGAGGTGTTGATTCCTTGTATTCTTGTTTGCAGGAAAGAGAGCTGAGAGTGGACAGAACAAAGAAAGATCTTCAAATCAAGGCTAAAGAAACTGAGATTCAAAATCTGAAAAAAGCTAATATGTAAGTATTTCTGGTTTCAATCGCCTATCGTACTAGTCATCTACATTTTGTCTGAAGAATGAAGCAGGATTTTGGGAGGTGAAATATTACTCGATTCATATATGTTGCTTTCTGCATCAGTTCCAAGGCTGCTAACACTGTTTTGCCATTTCATTTTCTTTTTATTTATTCAGCAGCTCCAGCAAAGATGTTTGCAGTGCAGGGATGGATATTAATCAGTCCTTTCATGCCCCTGCAAACGAGCATTTGTATGCTGGGGGTTCTTATAGGACATCCACTAGGCAAACAGACAAGATGAATGACAAAGATAAGGATATCCATTTATTGCAAGATGATCTGTACCTAAAGCAAGGGCATCAAACTGATTTACCTGAGGCCATGGATCAACTTGTGCCCTCCATAGTAGGTGTTGGAGACCAACAAGATATTGATGTTGTTGGCGGTGCTCTTGGACAAGACAAACAACAAACAACACAGGTTGGTTCTCTGTTAGATCGTTGTGTATTTTGTCTTCTTATGTTGCTTCGTACAGCAAGCAATGGCCATTGTTTCTGTTCATAGTCGTCGTGTTGATAAGGCTGATGTGTGTTGTCCTGGCTGAATATTTTTCACTGCCTTCTGAGTTATGAGAAACAACTTAATTGCCAATTGTGTGGTTTTTTTAGAGGTAATCGACATCACTATTTGTCTCCATTGTGGTACATGACTATATCTTACCAAAATTTAGTTAATGGCTTAATGCAACTATGGCAAGCTGCAAAAATAAATATGAATTGAGTAGAGGGATTGAAAGATTAAGAAGTTGTTACATTAGTTCAGTAATTGCCTCTTTGTGATGGGTTTTAAGTATTCTAGGTTCTATCAGTGTTAGATGCTTATGTTGTAGCTTCTATATGATACGACAATTTTGATTTAAACTGTATAAATGAAATTTAAGGTCGTACAGTTCCATTCCATACCCCTGCTCCTGAATGTACCAACGAAAAAGTTTTGCATGTATAAAGTGGTCTTATATCTTGACTTGATATGTACAGGAGGTGGTTGATAAAGCTGAAAAAAAAATTGATCACACCTGAAGTTGGAATGACTTTTCAATCTGAGGAAAAGGCTTATGAGATGTACAACACCTATGCTGGAAGGGTTGGGTTCAGTGTTAGAAAGAGCAAGACAAAGCACCGCCAAGATCGTAGTATATGCCAGAAATATATGGTTTGTAGCAGCCAAGGATATCGAGAAAACGAGTCATCACAAAAGGACATTACAAGGACTGGTTGTGATGCTCGAGTTCAATTTAGTATCAGCAGAGAGGGGATTTGGAGAGTGCAAAAGGTCGTACTTGAGCACAACCATTATCTTGCTAGTCCAGATAAGTCACACAAGCTGAGGTCCCAACGACAGGTTATTGAGGCCGATAGGAAATTAATTGGGCGATACTGACGGGCCGGAATGAAGCCAGCCCAAGTTTTTGATTTCATGAAGGAGTATTATGGAGGGGAAGACAAATTGCCATTTTCTAAGATGGATTGCTTCAATGAGATTGGTCGTGAGCGTAGACAGTATTTAGAAGCTAATGATGCACGGACATTATCTGAATATCCGAGAAATAAAACGATTCACAGATCCTACATTTTTCTATGCGATTCAGGTGGACAAGGAAGATGGTCGATATAGCAAATTTCTTTTGGGCGGATGGTCGGTCTATAATGGACTACAAATGCTTTGGTGATGTCAGTATCATTTGACACCACATTTCAAACCAATAAGTTTGAAATGTCTTTTTGTCCGATTTTTGGCACCAACCATCATAAGCAAACAATAATTTTTGGGTGTGCACTTATATTTAATGAGACTACCCGGTGCTGCCCAACATGCGCGTCACTCTCTATCACTCCTCTGACAAAAACACACACAAGGCCCGTTCGTGAGACCCTCAAGTAGGATGCCTTCACCAGCATCCAGAAAGACACCTGGTGGAGGCTAGTCCAAGCCGACAAAGCCTGACGCTCAGCGTGTCAGGACAGGAGCAGCCAGATGACGCCCAAAGCTTATTTGGCCCCACGACAATGCCAACGTTTCATTTACACTAGTACAAGACCCTCCTGGAACTTGACACATGTAGACTATAGACTGAACTCTCCTAAACCACTATGTACCCGACCTACCTTGACATATAACGGGTGGCTAGATTTCTCACTAGATAGTTCGGTCTCTGCACCGAGAGGTGGGCTCACCCCAAGAGGAGTACTGAGAGCTCCTCTCATCTTCGACGGTCTTCACAAGTTTTTAGTGTCGCAAACCAGGAAAACATTTCTGAATGTATTTCAAACTAAAATACATGGGATTACAGACCAAAATAGTGGCCACGATGTGCCATGACGTTGCAATCTTGTTAGCAACCTACTGAATACAATTGGAGTACACAACCTCAGGGAAGGGAGGTCTCGAGCTTAGCAGAGCAATCTAGGTGGAGAATGGAGAAATCGGACAAAGGAAATGGAGAGAGCTCTAGACCTAGAAGAAGAGGCCAGAGGAGGAAGAGTGTAACATCCGTGTTTTTTTGCATCATTTTAAAATTCACTTAATAATTTGAACTTTTTGAAACAAACTAAAATTTGATTTATTTTCCGCAAAACACAAAACCCTTTTTTCAAAACCCCGCATTGAAAATTCATCATACAAAAAATTAGGCCTTGCTTGATATGCTTGTTTGCTTGATGTTTGCTCGAGCTAGAATTTATTATGGCATCAAATAATTATTCCTTGTTATCGCCATCAAATATATAACCCTTTGATCACCCTATATCCAAATAATTTCCCTCAACTCTTCCCCTGTACCTTCCCACCTTTACCCTTGACCATCTCCCGACCAACCAAACCATCGTGCCTTCAACTGCCAAATATATTCCTTGATCACCCCTCGCTCGAATATACCTTTGACCTACACTTCCATCTGTCGACCACCATACCACCAACACTTCCAATCCAATTTCATGCCTAGTTAATTTTCTGGAAAGAATAAAGAAGCCACCTCCTATATAAATATAATTCATAGATATACATCTATGATATGCGTACATATGTATGCAGGAATAAATATACAAGTTTACGTGTATTCCAAAATACATGTAAATATATAGGAGGATGGCTATGCATATATGCACACACGACAAAAGTATATGTGTGTGAATAATTACATAAATATATGCAAGTGGAAAATGGAAATAAAAGGCAATGAGCAGCGGGCTCATTCACCTATGCTGGCCCAGCACACGCGCCGGCCTGGCCCGGCCATTTAGCCCAGCAAAGCAACAACAGCCGGCCCATCTCCCTCCTCCTTCTTTCCCTTACAGGTGGGCCCAAGATGTCATGCCCTTCCCCTACCTCCCTCCATTCTTCACGCACGGGAGCTGCTCCAGATATTTTTCTGGGCACGCCAACAGCGCTCCTGTTCCCATCGACCACAGCACAGCCATCTCGCTGACCCTGCCAGCCAGACTGCCGTCGCAGCCGCCATCAATGGCGCTGTAGCCACGAACCGTCCCATCACTCCCACTGCACCTTGAAGCCAGCTCAACCTCTGCCATCCTGCTCTGCCCGCCTGCCTGCTGTGTCGAGGGCAAGGACGACGAGTCCACAGCGCCCCTGGATGACCACGCCTGAGAAGTCACGTCGTTGCCGGGAGCACCACGCGTCGTCCCCGCGTCCGGCAGCGCCAACCCGGCCGCTGTGCCCGGCGAACTACGCACAGTCGTCAGATGCCGCCACGCCGAGACAGCTCACACCTGCCCCGACCGCGTCGCCCTGCTCCCGTCGACGAAGCCACAGCAGCACCGCGTGCGCCTTGCCGGAAAATATCCCGACGAGCACCCCTCACCTCGCCGACTATAAATACCCGTCCATGGCCGCCGGTGGAGCTCGCCCCTCGAGCTCGGACTCTGCCTTCCTCCCTGAGCTCCTCTCCTCTTCCCTCACGCTCACTTCCCCGACTCTGCCGCTCAGCCTCGCCATGCCGCGCGCACGGACGCGCTCCGCCCACGGCCACTGCCTCGCCCACCTAGTCGCCTGCCGCCCGCGCTGCCACCAGCCCCTCGCCACCACAGCGCGCCGCCGCACCGCTCCACTTCCCAGCTCGCCGCACTGCCCACCACCGGTATGCCGCAGCCGCGCTCGCAGCTCGCCACCGAGCCACCCGCCCAGAACACGCCGCCCACGCAGCTCACCGCCGCGCCGCGCCACCACTGCCATCCGCTCAGCACACCACGCCGCCTAACACCGCCAGCCCAGCACCATCCGCCGGCCGCTGGCCGTTCCCTCCCTCTCTGTGGTCTCTCACGCGGCGCTGAACGAGGAGACGACGAACGGCGACAACGAAGAGCAGAGAGCACACCCAATCCATATCCCCTTCCCTTTTCCTTCCATGTGCACCCGGTCCACATGAACTCAACACAACACAGGAGGAGAGTTGGTCCACCAGATCGGTCCATAACCTGTGGACCAGCTGCCAGTCAACTTGACTGCAGTCTGGACCCCACGCGTCAGTGCAAAGGAAATTGCTACGTGCACACGGGAGACGTACACAGGGGACTGAAAATACATTTTCCAGCCTTCCGAAAATTTCTAGAAAAATTTATAAATAAACTAGGTACACCCCAGACCCTACCCAAGCTTTTATATCCCAGTTCCACAAATTCTAAAATTCCAGAAATAATTTCCAAAGTTTAATTCACTTATAAATCCTAAATTAAACTTTAGAAATTCATATCTTTTCCTTTCCAATTCCAAATCACTTCGCTCCAGTTCCATAATCTTTCTAAAATCATGCTCTATTTATTCATGCCCATGTTCCATTATTTGATGCTCATTTAAATTCTAATTATTGTATGCTTTTAATTTATTTAATCGCGCTCTATAGATTTCGTAAACCCTAGTTTACCCCGCGCTAACCACACTATGCACCGTGTATTCTTGTATGCGTGTACACTCTCACGTACGTGAATACTCGAATATACAAACACGTAGTTGTTCACATGCTAGATATACACGGCAGGTTATGCACGTATATAAATGTATAAAGTGGTATTTTGAAATATAAATAAATATACGCATACACCTATCAAATATATCTACGCATGGCTAACCCCCTAACCTAGCCGTATACTTGTGTATGTGTACTGCGGACAAACACACACACACACCTATACATGTCCTCTACACACATAGAGTATGTCCGACGACGGGTATACGCAAATGTGTGGCTAACCCTAGATTAGGACCCTAACCCCTCGCTAACCCTAGACACATACATATGCATGAGCGTATGTGTCGCTAACCCTGGGCGGTCCTCAGTAGGGAAGTTTACCTATGCCACATCTTTCAGGTTCACATGATAGTGAACGTTAACAATGTGGTTTGGGTCTCCCTCATGCAACCGCACTACACAAACCTAGCCCGTAGGAACAACCTAGATGGATGGATTCTCTCACCCTATCATACTTCAAACTTACGTAATAATGATAGGAGTAGATAGTAATCTATCCATCATCCCCTAGAGCTAACCCAGTAGGAACGTTGTTGCTCTTGTTGCTATGCTTGTGTTTCATGTTTGTCGCCATAGATCGCATTTGCGCCCGACGGAACCCGGGAGCACCACTACACCAAGACACGGGAGCCGGAGCACACAGACCAAGAACCTTGGATATACTGCGTCGATAGATAGAGGCAAGTCCTTACCCCCCCTAACCTCGACTTAATTACTATAATAATTAATAAGATGATTAAGATAAGTATAACCGTGGCAAGCCGCGGGAGTACTCATGGGCTATGTGCGTGAGGCTTCGCTAGGCTTTGCCTTCGTTAACTTAAGTAATAATGTGAACCTTCCCAACAAAAAGGTGAGTGGTGATAGTCTACATGGAGGTGGATCAATCACAATCGGGGATGAATCCCGCGAGAGATGCTCGCCTCCCTAAGGACCGGTTCATAGACCTTCTACCTAGTGTAATATGCGCATGACCACACGGATGGGGGGGGTGGCTTGATTCCCCAACCCGCCGGGTTGAGGTATAATTGGAGCCAAGGTGGCTCTGAGTAGGCAAACGATCTATCGGAGCCGACTTCGATGCTAAGTGATCTTCCGAGGTCGGGTTGGCGGGTTGCTTTGTGATCCTCCAAGAAAAACAATTGGTGCGATGTTGATATCGTATACGAACTTATGAGTTAGCGGATGCCGAAAGTGATCTTCCCAAATGCCGAGTGCTAATGGGATGTTGAGTGACCTTCCCATTTCCAACCCCCGAGAAGTCGTGGTGAGAATTATACCAATATAGCTAGGAGGCATCCAAGCGGGTACGGAATCTCGTTAGGCCTGTTTGAGCCAAAGAGCGCATGGTGATGGCAGTGTCTATCGTGTGGGGAAATTGTACAACCTCTGCAGAGTTATTTAAATCTATTCGAATAGCCACATCCTTGGAATGGGCAAGTGCTAGGCCTGAACATCTATGATTAGATACTTTGATGATGACTAACCTGTGTTGCATGACGGTGATGATATGAGATAACCGGAACTAGCGAGAGCAGCAGTTTTAGAGACTCGCTAGGGCCCAAACCCTTAATGGTAACCTTTCACCCTCGGTTGGGACTTGCTGAGTACGAAAAGTACTCACCCCTCTATTCCTATTTTTAGAATGCCACCAAGGGAGTGTATCCAAGGAATCGAGCTATGAAGGACTCGACGAGGATAGGATCACAAGAAGGACACTGGAAGACGGAGGCGTTCATGAAAGAGCTACGTGAGGATGTGTGACCGAATTATAGGAACATACAATAGCAAAGAAGTTCAAGGGTTTGTCCGCACTCCAAGCTTGCCTGTAGGAATAGAGCCCTGTTATAGGTGCTGCGTAGGATCTCGATAAGTTTATAATAGTAGGCCTATGGCCGAAGTCGTGTAAAACCCAAACCATGTACCATGTTCTTCTCAATAGAAATAAAAGTATAGTTTTTTATATCATATCTATACTTTTATTAGGCGTATTTGTGCGTGATCCCGGCGCAAAATACGTGGGATTAAGGAACCCCAGAAATGGGGTGTGACAAAGAGGAACAGTAGGAAGAGAAGATTTCTTCTGATAGTTCTTCGATGCTGCTCGCTGGCTGACTGTTCCCCTTTTTCTACTGTTGCTTGCATGACAGCTTGGCCCACCTAGCAGCCGGTGCTGACAAATCTTCATTCCCCGACATAACCACGCCATCCCAGGATTGGATGCCTGGCGATCACCTCCAACACTTGTATGACTGAAAGAAACGGCCTGCTTCATATGAACACAACATGCGTCGGGGTGTTACAGACGCTCTCTATTAGGCCAACAAACTCCTGTGTGGTGCTTTCAACCTTGAGGCGACTATAGCGATGACAAGTTAGTGTCAGAGTTCTACTTTGGGAGAGACAATATGGAAGACCGAAGTATCACAGATTATTTGCAAACTGTGGTTCTCTGAAGTTCACATGTTATCTTCTATGTGATTGGTAACTATTCCGATGAAAGCGAAAATACAGGTATATGGTCATACATAGTTAAGTATTTGTTATGGAGTGTGAAAGAGGGTGAATACTTGCATGAATGCTAATATTGCATTGAGACCTTGGCCGACATTTATAATCTATACAGCCCAAAATACTTTAATCTATTCTGCTTTTTCATGGTAACGGTTAAAGATAAATATGAACGTGCTGGGGTATATTTGACTGCCATATGTATCTAGGATGCCTTGCACCTTAAGTCTTGTACTCTCATATATACCGGATGAGACCTCAATGCAATATAATCCATTGGTTACACCAATTCCACTCTTCTGGGTGCCACATCAAACTACAAAATTTCTCAGAACTCCGGGACTACCGACAAGTCACTTGGTTCAGCCGCTCTAATCATCGACAAGCCACTTCCGAATCATGCATGATGGTTTTGGTGCCACTTCCGGATCAATTTCGACTGTCACCTCCGAGATGCAGCTTCTTTTTGCCGCTGTCGCACAGCAGAAATATTTCCTGATGCTTCTCAAGCTAATTATATTGGCCATTTGAACCACGGCTACAATCCATCCATGAGGTATGCCAATTTCATGAGCTCCGCCTGTATCACCTCTTATTTATAGACTAGAAGTTCATTTGTATTCTGGTTTTCCTTGCACCTGCAAATTCATAGGTGTGCAAATTTGTTAGGTCCACCAAATTAAATGTTGGGCCAATTACCTAACTTGTATCTCAGCTATATCAGTACAGGCTATACAGAAATTTAATGAGAGCCACGGGGTCTAACCTGACAAAAGATAGTAGTATAAAATGGTGAATCAAACACAAAGAGATTTGTAGATTATGCTGGAACGTGCAGTCGTCTATAGTCCAGTTCTATATATAGCTCTACCTTCAAGATTAAAATTTCAGAATAAAAGCTGACTTGTTGAAGTGTTTATTCAATGTTCAGTTTTGATATCTGAAGTTTAACGAGTTTGGACAATCAGCCTATCGGTACCTGGATCCTAGGATAAAAGGATAAGATCAAGAACAAAATAGCAACTTGGCACGCTTTTTTTTTCCAACCACACCCAAAATCAGGTTCTGGGGAGACTTTGTACACTTTAAAACTTATAACAATACTTAAATGAAACAAAAGACTAAAGTATAAATGAGACACACATATGAATTGCAAAACAAATATAAATGCATTTTTATGCTACAACAGTCATGCTTTCACGAGTCTTCCTGACCCTTCCCAAGTCTATATGCTATAGCAAGGCACTGGTATGCCCTCCACAAACAGCTACCTCTTTGTTCGACAGAGTTATGCATGCACCACCATTGATCCCTTATCCACGGAGCATGAGGACTTACAATTTCCAAACTTGTGCTAATTATATCAATGGTCAGCGTATATTCATTCTTGAAAGCTCCGGTGTTGTCTGACGCGTTGGCACGTCACCATATCGCATGATCGCTAGTAATAATTCTATCTTCTCTTCATATACAATACATGCTAAGCATGTTCTCGTTAAAAACATGTGGCAACTTTCGAGGCTCTAGTTTACGACTAGTAATTTGAATATCACTGTCCAGAGATGTCCTGATGCCTCCCATTTGTATGATCAAAATCAAGTCCGGCTTCCGAGCCAACTCCCTAACATCCCACTAGCTACTTGAAAGAAACAGCTTATGAGCTGAGGATCCTAATTCATCCAGTCTCTTTTATATATCAAGATACAGATATATAGACTACAGATAGCCGATGGATATATAGGCATGCTGCTGCCCTCTCACGTAGCTATTCATGTAAACATCTCCTATATAGTAAGAGAAATCAGGATCTCGTTGTGCAAACTCAACAAGTGTTCTGGACATATATACGCACGACAGCACAAGGGAGGTAGCTGGACTGGCCTGAATGTCTTTGCCTCAACATTGAATAATATTGCCTAATTTCAATGACCATTAGCTAACGCAAGGACACCCATATATGTGGTCATCGGCAGGGTGGCCTATACCACGTTGTCAGCATCGTTGGCACAGCACCGTGAGCCCTCATATCCTGGCAACCAAGCGCAATAGATGGACATTATAGTGACACGATCGAAGCAGATGTTTGTTGAATGCTCTGTGGTGACATCAGTTGATCGGAAAATTGCCCCAAATCAGAGGATTCTGGGCAGAGGTAAAACCTTGACGCCAGTACTAGGCAATCATGTCGTGATTTAGGCGCCCTGGTGACCTAGACTATACCGGAGTGTCATCTTTGCCCTGATGCCAATACACTACACAGTATTAGGCACAGGGATCATTTCTCATTCCATCTAGAACATGAGGAGCTCAAAGTGTGCAGAACTGCAGGAAAATTAACGAAAGTATGTTTTAATGTATAATCTTTGCTCAACATTCAACGTTTGCTAATCCAACACAACGCATGGAGATAAATATAGAAGCCCCTATAATCACGATTTTGAAGAGGCATACAAACCCTTATAGAAACAGTTTTGGCATTTCACGACAAAATGCATGAGGAATATACATGACCAAGGTCGACTGCTCATACTAATTAGAACCAACCAGTTGCCATAGATTTAACATCTATGCGAACATGTTGATCAGTAAGAGCTAGTACGCAGCTCCAAGAATAATTCCACTTGAATTTAAGATGATAACCAATTCATACAACTTTCTTGCCTACAAGAGATACAGTGATTTTTATATTGGTCAAACTGGCTAATGGGGATATCCTTGAAGAATAATTTATGACATCAAAAAATAAAGAAAAAATTCTAATTGAAAAGAAATTAAAGATGAGTCCATTTGCTCTGTACTTCGAGTTCTCTCGACAAAAGTACACTTGGATTATAAACACATAAATAACATCCAAACAGATAATAGAAGCCCTCCACGCCAATCGGCCAATGTTGGTCTGGCCACATGCATTGGTGGATTGGAGCTACTACTCTCATCATCCATGTGTGTGTTTGTGTGTTGGAGCGATAATGTTATATTGTCCCTCCACGTGGACTGGCATGACCAATTAAAAGAATTAAATCTGAAAATATGTTTACCTTAGATTATTTTGGAACTATAGATATAAACTTGGTTCAAACTAAAAAAATTTCAGCTTTGTGATGCTAGCTCGTTCTTTGCCTTCTCATTCTATTTATAATTATTAAACGGAAGAATGGGTGACACTGATTCAAGGGGATAGCCTATTCTATACCATGAACTAACTAACACAACAAGGGCATTTTAATTAATTACGTCATCAATTAAAAACTAACAAAAGTACTTGCATTCACACACTGCATTGTGCCTTCTTCAGGAATATGTCATGCCCACCATGACATCTCTCCCTGTCTCGAGAGTTAGCTTGTCCTCAAGCTGCAATTTTCGGTAGACCTTCTGGAAGAGCTCAGCAATATGTATTAGTGATAAAAACGGAGAGGCGTACCTAATAATTTCCTGTGTCGCATCGTGTGGCATTGTTTCTCCAATTCATCTGAGCTGTGGTAAAACTAAGGTCGAACAGTTGTCGGCTCGCTTGTATCCATGAGATGGATGCGGTGGTCATGTCGCCTCTATCACTATGGGACTCAGCTTCTTTGCCGAGTGCCCCTGGCACTCGCAAAGCCCCTAATACACTCAGCAAAGGCTTTACCGAGTGCCACCCACGGCAAAGAGCACTCAGCTAAACCCATGCCGGCAAAGAAGTTCTGGAAAACTGTAAGAGTTTCTTCATTGTTGTAGTGGAATTGAGTACATGGATTTGTGTGGTTGCTCCAGGGGTGGTTTGCTTAGGCTTGTCCACATGATCCGGCATCTGTGGCACCAAATTTGGTTGTGGCTATCGAAATCCCAAATGATTGGATGATCCGCCATCCGACATCCGTTGCTCCAGGGAGCTCAACCAATTGACTCCTACTATCAAATCATATCCACCCTATTTCATGTTATATCAGTCTATGATGAATGAATCAGATCGATTTGCACTATAATTAGGGCCATTGTCCGTTGCCCACATTGAAAAATCAGCTCCATTTACTACGCCACATTGAGGGAGCTCGGTATGTTTGTTTCTTGGAGCTGAAGATCATTTTGCTGAGTCTGAGTAAATGAAGTTGTGAGTAGAGCCATAATCCAATATGCTAGGAAATCAGGCCTGTTGATGAATACCTACACCTGCATAGTCTCTGACTAGATTCCCGTTACGGCAGTCAGTGAGATCTGTATCTTGGTGGTGTCTGTGTTGTTCAGAGTTTTCTGCACCATGTTGTTTTCTGGCGAGCAACTGCTATTTTTGTCTCAGGATCAGCAGGTTTGTGAAGTTGGAATTATCTATCTCTAGAGTAGATGCCAAACCAGCGGTGTATAACATGACTTGATGGATCGGTGGACAGGCCCGCTACCTTTGTCAATGTTAGGAGGACGTGATCTTCATAATCATCCAATTCTCTCGCCGTGGGTGCAGGAGAATTGTGATCAAACCAACAAGGTCTAGGTTGTCCGCCCAAACCAACCCAAAGACACTACTTCACCATAGCTAACCAAACCAAAACCGGATCATTTTGCAATTTCACTCCAAACCAAACCAAACAAAAGTGCAAACCACGCTTTAACCCACTCGCAAAAACTGATTCATCAAAACAGTTTCAACATCTTTGCTTGCTCCCCGTCGGTTGTCTATATGTCGGTGTTGGGTTTGCTCCTATCAACACAACCGACAATTGAGGACCCAATCGTGGTTTCCTTCCTAGCAACCATTCTAATCCATGGGCTTGGGCTTAGCTTAGTTAGAACCAAACCAATTATAGCCGAACCAAACCAAAGTAAATTGTTTTCTTTCAGAATCCAAATCAAACCCAAACCATTAATAGGACAGCAAATTTGCAACCAATCTAAACAAGCCCACAGCAGAAACCAATCCATTAAAACCATTTGAGCCCAAACCATTAGCAGGCTGATTCACGGCGTAGAAGGAAGAGAGGGGGGCGGCACAAAAAGGAGAGAGGAGAGGAGAGGGAGAGGGGATAATGGATTAACCCTAAACTTGATTAGTTTTTCATTTACTATCTCCCTCACACATATATAAGCAGGATTACAATTATTGCTAATGGGTCTGTCCCAAGGGCTTTGCTATTTATTTGGATTATAAATTGTACAACACTAGGGTCTATCAACCCATCATCTGATTAATTAACCTATACCCTTATCATTCTGCCTTCTTCTTCGTATTCATTTCTTCGTAAGGGATGGAGTTTCATTGCTATCCCGTTAGTAGAGCTTTTTATGCTAGAAAGTTCCTTTTGGCTACTGTTTTCAGTAGCTTCTCCACTCTCTGCAATCGATCACGGTAGAGCCTGGTCTAAGGCAGCACTGGCATCATGAGAGTTGGAGCCCAGTCATGTTTTCTTGTATTGGAATCTGGAAGCCAGTGTGGTGCGCTCTCTAGATGAGGAGTTTTGTAATGCAGGAGATCCTGATGTTTCCTACTCCTATAGTGCTGTACATAATTCCAATAGGAAATTCTATCAATGGCGGCTGGAGTAGACAAAGTAAGCAACATTTGGCTCAACTTCCACTCCAAGTCTCCAACCTGTTTTATACACGCTTAGAGAGGCCACAACAATTTATAGGGAGGTACAGTCTGATTCCATAAACTATTCCATTTAATTGTGTTTGAACAGAAGGTTACAGAGAGGGTTATCAGCCAGGGGTTGTTTGTCGAAATCAGAAAAATAGTTTATATCAGTACACTACCAGACCCAGGGAAACCGTCATGCCGGAATAACATTGTTCAGTTCAGCTTCAAGTTCAAATTTGGTGGTTGATTGTCTTGCTATGTGCCTAGTGCCATCAGAATCGTCTGATTGAAGAGGCAATTTTAGACATCATTAAAGATTGGGGAACATATCCATCAAGACTAGTAAAGCAGTGGTCCCATTTCAATCTAAATGTTTTGGGAAATCTCATCGACCAGTGCTACATTGCTACAATTGACAAATGCAGCTAGGGAAATCACATCAACATCACTGACAGTGTAATTAACAAATTGAGACCAGTGTTCACATTAATTCAGTTCAAAGTTACGTCATGGCCATATAGGTGTACCGTTTGTGATGCTATGCAAGTTATTATTATTCAATGTCGGCCATAATACGGTATATTGCTCTGTTGTTTTTTTTATATATATGTGGACCTAAAAGTGAATGTAACAATGTACAGTTTAATCAATATATAAAATATTTAAGACATGGATTTGAGAGGTGCTTAATTCTATATAAATGAGGACTATAACAGAACAACAGATATCCATATCCACATTGATTTTGGATCACAAAGTATGATTAACATAGGAAACTTTAATCTCATCATTTAGATGTGATAAACCGAATTAATGTGATAAACAGGTAAGCAGTTTTTCTCATTTGGATGGACATGATACATGTCAGAAACTTGCAATAGTCCCAAATCCCAACCGTGGTGAATGAAGGCTGAATCTTCACATAGTACAAGATAACAGCCACTGGCTTCTCTGTTTCTCTGGCTGCTCTTATGAACTAGTTCACCGAAATTAGTTGCACAATTAGAAAAATAAATTCACTCATGACTCATTATATGATTGACACATGATTGCTTAGTTGTGAAGGAACCACTTAGTTGGCAATCCTAACAGATGTACCTGCATTATGCACAATTTTTTTTCTCTTAGCTAATTTCGGTAGTAATCTAAAACATTTGAAATGTTTAATTTGTCAGATTGATGATGAGTATTTACCTTTGGATCTATTTCTTTCATGGTAATTATGGCTATTTGGAGATGGGAAGTGTGATGATACAGTATGCATTGTGACTAGAATACTACACGTCCTGCAGATGCTAGGTCTTGTAATTCCTATTGCTATTTTGAAGGATTTAAACTAGTAGGATTCAGTTTCTTGCAAAAGCTGATAGCCTTTATTACATAATGCTTCTGATCGTGATGTTTAACCTATCCATTCTACCTTCTCTAAGAAGATGTAGCAGCCTGCATCACTCTCTGTCAAACTGTTTTGGACTTTTAGTGCTTCTTTCTCAACAACTGTTATATTGAGCTCACGGGATTTGTTTGCATCTTCTGAGCATGAGAACCGCAAAGAGGAGGGACAACTATGTTTAACAGCACGAGTGCACGACCATGCTGCTGAATCGGAAGGCCTCGCATTTTGAGGTATCCTGCTGCTGAATTGGAAGGCCTCGCGTTTCGAGGTTATCATGCTGCTTCCCAAGCCTGTCAACTACATACACAGCAACCTTTTTTTATTTCCCAGTTTACTACCATACGACATTCTTATACTAGAACAAGTCACAGCTTCTCCTCTCTTCTCGATCGGTTCACCTTCTTATTTTCTATTTATTTATTTATAGATAGAATAGCTTCTTGTCAGTTCACCTTCTCTACTATTTATAGATACATGCAAATAAATAGAGTCTCTTGACGGTGTAGAATCTGGTTTTTGTGTGCAGCTAACAGAATTTTCTTGTGTGCTAGAATACTGCCAAAGAAATACAAATTCTTTGTGATAGTCATGGGAAAGTACCATCATGGATAGGACACTAGAAAAACAATTAATTGCCCACGAGTGGCCCGACAGAAAATATTATTTCTGAAATGTGTCATGTCTTTTGAATTGTCTGGAACACTCGAGTTAAATTTATTTTCTGTCAATTGCCACATAGGGAAAATTGAACAAGCAAATTAAAAATAAGGAATATGATACACAATCAACATTGCAAAATCTCAAAAACACACACACATGTGTAGATAAAGCAGCTAACTAATATCAAAAGGCTTGTAGATTTGTACAATAAAAACCAACCAACATTTCCCAATAATATTACAGCACACAAATCAAATGATAGCGAATACACCCTTTGTAACACATCTAGAACATGAACATTTCCCAATAAAATTCTAGAGGTACAGTTCTAGAACATGAACAAAGAGAGCGTGTGCAACCAACAGTATAAGTGTTGCCTGGATTTTTGCCAAAAAGGAAAAAATGAAACACGTGAGTGAAATAGCTGGTGCAGTGTAGAAGGTGTACTTCGCTGAAATTATGTAAAATCTTTATGATGGATTCATATTTTCTGGAGCATAAGAGATGGTGCTCCCAGATGATGATGCCTTGCGTTCATAAACGAGCTAGCATTAGACCAGGCCAGACAGCAATAACACCTACGTCGTCAAGCAGCTGCCCCTTGCAATCTTCTCCCCTACCCTGCTTTTAGTGAAAGAACTGAAAACAAATCATCCAATCTATCCTACTCCTACCAAGCATCCTAGAACTCTCAAGCATACTAACCTACCAAGCATCATGCGTTCGCCAACAAGAAATTCTCAACAGTCCTCTCTATCTCGTGTAGCAGAAGCAGCTCTATTACAGTGCTACGCTCGCTTGTTCCATCTCTCCACTCTTTTATCTGTGGACAGGACTTCGGATGATCACACTATTCCATCCTGTCAAATTATTTTCAGTACATGGAGTTAATTTCTTGATGGTTTCGCTGTTAGTAATAACATTCAATTCCTGGTTTTTTTTATCCTCAATTGCGTGCCATCCTGGCTCTATTATAGCCATTTGGAAAAAGCTGTTCTTTGGTAGTGAACCGTCAGTGGACAGTAGTGAAGTACATGTACGTGCCATGATGGTGTATAATTGCTTGGGATCAGGTAGGTGTAGTGCATATCTAAAGGCGGAATGCAACACATAAGCTCCTTGGGTTCACAAATAGAAAATAAAAAAAGCTGAGTTGTGAATGGAGCAATGTGATGCCCTAGTGTCTTCGGTTGCTATGTTAGGATTGGGAGGCATAGGGGATTTTGTTCATCATACAAATCTTTTACATTGGTGCATCAAGATGTATCCAATTGAAAAGAAAAGTAAGCTGATCAATGAGCTCCATTCAGATCCCAGTGCTGGTAATTGGTAGCGTACAGAGATTTCCTGATGCCACCCAAGCCTGTCTCTACAAACACATCTCTCTCCTCTGAATCGATTACATCAAAGAAAGCATAATAATATTACCTATATTGAAGAAGGCATAGCTTCTTCCTCTTCACCTACTTTCCTTTTACTTATACTAATGAACATATATGTATACGGTACATACGCACACATATGGAGACTATAAATGGTTACATTACAAGGAAGAAATAATAATGTTTTTCTTGTAAAATAACGGAGGGTAGCAACAGTGTCTACAGCATGTCGAGGTCGGCTTAGATGGCTAGCTACGGTGAAGAAAAAAGAGTGTGGCTCCAAGGGCCTGTGCCAAGGACAAGGGATGCACTGAACTAATGGCAGATGGGGTCAGAGCTGGTGGCGGTACTCTTAATGTTCATCCCGTAGACGCAGATGTAGACGGGGGCATGTGGTAGCTGAAATGTTGACGTTAGGGAGACTAATGTTTGTGTGCAGAACAGAAACTTTGAAAATATAAGGAAACGACATCAGTGTCAGATTAAAGCTTCATCCAGCACTGTTTTTTGGGCATACACAACTACATCATTGTCGAATTAAAGCTTCATCGATGACGGTGATGCGCATGACGGTGATACACAACTACACCCCTTATCGCCCGTCAGGTGTGATACTGGGCTGTAGCTTCCATTGTAGTCTATAGCTCACCAGTGCTCGTCGCTGGAAACAAGGAAGATGACCTAGACCATGAATACGTGCATGCAAACTCTGGAAGCACAATTGTTTTAGAGTTGCTAACCAAAGCAGCATTTCTTACTCTGTATTCAAACTTAAATATGTGCAATTACAAGAGAAAACAGTGACCATCATGCAATGTGCCATGATGCTGCGATCCCCCATTTGACCCTGGCACAGCCACGTCATCCCACAACTAGAAGCTTGGTTGTCATTAGCTACACTGATCACAAAAATCTAGGAGCTAGGAGCTGTGCTTGGATTAGCCATCAAGCTGCCAGTCCGTGCCGTCATCGACAACTGTTCTGGTGTCCCACAAGCACTAAGTAGAAACAAATCTCCTGATGCCTCTCAACCAACATTCTGTAGGTCATGTAAACCGACGTTACCATGAATCCACAAGCTCTACCACACTCGAGCACTATGAATCCATGAGCTTTACCATGATTCCATGAGTTTTTTGTGCATTCTGTTTTGTTGCAACTATAACTTCACAGATGTATGAATTTTTGCAGACCAATAAATGACAGATTGTTTCCAAATCATTGTTACTGGGGGGTCACAATTATTTGTCTAAACCAGATAGCTGTTGGCACCACTTTATTGAAATCAATTTCTGTGTATGTTGGCAAAGATACTATCTTATAAATGAAGGGGAGCACAACAGAAGTGTTGTCCAAAATACCCAAGCCCTCCACAAACAGAGCATCATCAAGTCCTAGCTAGACAGAAATACAAAGTTAGCAACAAAAAAAAAGCAACTTCAGTTATGGTTTTTAGTTTGCATGCACTAGCTGTTGATATGGTCTCTCTTGCCTTCTGTCGCCCACATACAGCAAGACTCCAGTTCTGTGTGAAAAATGATAAATCGATGTACGACAGCATTAAGATGAGTTAAAGTTATGTTTTTGAAAACAATGTCGTTTCTAATTAGCTACAGACTATACATGCTAACAAACCTTTGAAAGATGAGAACTAGAGGACGTCTCTATTTCGATACTTTGTTTTAATGATTGTGGATGTGAGTTAAGATGTGGGATGGGGATGATGGACAATGATCGGACACACTCATCGTTGGAAGCATTGCAGCACCACTTGTGGAGGACACACAAGTAATTTTTGTGAAAACATTTAACATCTACAATAGTGCTTCAATTTAATTACTTCACTAATTTAATTAGGGTGGAACTGCAACTTATCACAATAATGTGCTTCCATTTAATTACTCCCTTAATTGGGTGACGGAATGGGCGGGAGAGAAATTAATTAATGAGGCGTTCCATTAGATTCCAAACTAGCGTGCTTCAATTAAATTTTTAATTAATTGAGGCAATAAAAATAAATAAATATTTGCATTTGATCAAGCATTGCTAGCTCATGTATGTAATCCATTCCAATTTGATGTTGATAATCAGGTTAAGTGGTTGTGTATATATATATTACAAATCCGTATTGTTTGTTATCCAAATTTCAAACGGAAGATCATCCATCATCCTAAACAAACCATAAACATAGGGAGCATATAGGTCGTCCTCTTTTCAATGCCCCGCGACGCCCACTCCGTATTCCACATTTGTATTGAGTAAATCTCTCAGCGCATCGGTACCGGAGCAGTTGGCCACCAGTGCCCCCGCGTGGATTCAGGTGTAGGCTCCTCCGAAGGCAAAACAATCAATGGTGAATAGGGCCAGCTGGTTGACGGGCTAGATTTGGATCCGAGCACTGGCATGTGGCTACAATCAGAGATTTCCTGACACCACCCAAGCCTGTCTACGAAAGCTTCTGTCTGCTGAATCAACTCCATACACTCCCTATCGTATTCTAAAGAAGTTGTAGCTTCTTGGTCTTCATCTTCCCTCTTATTTATGCTAGTGAACATGTGCACGTATGTTATGCTCGTGACTAACTAAAAAAATACTTTAAAAGGAAGAATTGCAATAATTTTCTTGAAAAATAACATTGCACACTGCTGCTCGTAGCTAGTCTTCTAGCCAGAGAAGGCTTTCGTTGCACATAATCAGCTAGTGTTCTGGACATATATAGGCACGAGAACATGAGGGAGGTATTTGGACTGCGCCCGATGTTTGTGTTTTAATATAGAATTTTATTTCCTAGCATCAATGACCATTAGCTAACTCAAGAGTACCAAACATAATTGTTGTCAGCCCCAGCAATAGGGTCACCTATTCCACACGATCAATGTAGCACAAAGAGCTCTGATATCCAGGCAACAAAAAACAAAACAGATGAACAATACAGTGAACCAAAGCAGATGTTTATTTGGATCGAAAAATTACAGCAAAATCAGATGATTCTGGGCAGAGGTTGAACCTCGACGCCAGAACTAGCCATCAAGCACATGCCATGATTTAGGTGTCCTGGACTAGCGGAGTCATATGCTGCCCTGATGCCGATACACTGCATTGTAGGGAACATGAATTTGTGCAGATCAGTAAATGCCAGTTGATTCCGAATCATCGTTACTGGTCTCTCAATAATTTTTCTTTACCAACCGCTTTATAGAAAGCAAATTGTGTGTATGCTGGGGTTACTATGTTACAAATGAAGAGGAGCACAGAAGTGGTGCCCAAAATACGCTGAACCTCCACAAACAGAGCATCAAGTTCCAGCTAGACAGAATACATGCGGAAAGAACAACAACCCAATTTAGCAATGGGAAGAAAACTAAACTTCTTCAGTGATGGTTTTTAGTTTGCACTAGCAGCTGATACGATTTCAACATCTCCTTCATCTCACAGAGCAACAGACTCCATTTATGCATGAAAGCGATAGATCTATGTAGCACAATATTAAGATTACTAACGGCTTTGTTGTTGAAAACAAAGACATTTCGAAATAGCCATAGTCAAACTGATGCGTGCTGAAAAACTTACAGTTGAAGAACTCAAGCACTTCTATATGTTTAGATGTGAGAATACTTGTAGGTATAATATATAGCAGCAAACGGAGATTTCATTTTATAGATTCTTGTTGTGATTTAAGATGTGTGGATGGACATTGACCAGACACAATCGCACGAGGAAGCGTTACAACACCACTGGTAGAGGTCACTTACACAAGACACATTTGCCTTGAGGGCCTCTATCAGTACTTCGGTACCGGAGCACTTAGCAACAACTTGCTCCCACGCGTGGAATAAGTGGTCTCCTCTTCAAAAGGGAAGAACACTAAGAGTGTAAAAAGTTTGACAGGACTACATTTTTTTTTTTTTTTGAAATGGGAATTTTATTAATTTCAAGAAATTACATCAAGGTGATACAATGTCTTGAAACATTCCCCGCCTCTGCCCTTGGGCACACAGCCTTTGATAGTTTTAAATAACCGCACACACTAATGACCGTCAATCCTAAGACTAGACCGCCACCCATGCGTCCGGGTAAAAAGTCCATGGCCACCCGCTCCAAGAACCGAGAGGCTGCTACAAGCACCTCCCGGGAAGAAAGCCGTTGTAGGATAGCCCACGTCTTGGAGCCGGTGCATGATCGAGTAGAGTACCCGCAAAAAAAGAAGAATGTTTGTTTTCAAAACCAATGCATTTCTGCTAGAGCTAGACGGACTAACACAAGGCCGCTGCACCAACAAGAACAAGTGATTTAAATTCTTTTGGTATTCCATTCAACCATCCCCAAAAAGGTTATTTATACTAGTTGGCTTCCTTAGACCCCAAGCTGTATGGATTGTGGCCCATACTATCCTCGTAAAACGACAATCAAGGAACAAATGTTGTATCGACTCATTTTCTTGACAGAAACAACATTTTAGGGATCCATGCCAGTTTCGTTTAGCTAGATTATCTTTAGTGAGGACAACGCCTCGCCTAATTAAGATACCAAAGGAATATTTTAATTTTGAGAGGTATTTTTAATTTCCATATCTGCTTGTTGATATTAGGTATGTTTCAGTTGATCAGCCCTTAATAATGTGATTTAACCGAGAAGACACTTTTTGTGGTCAAGGTCCCACTTGAACTCATCATTCTCCTCGACTAAGATTGATTTGTGCAAGGTGATTGACCAGGTTATTCCACGTTGCTAATTTATTGCCAACTAGATCTCTACGCCAGGATAGATTAGGCGCTGGTGAAGCAAGCACCTCAGCCACCGTATCCTGTTTTTTCCTAGCGATGTTATATAGTTGCGGGTATTGTTGTCGTAGAGGCCTATTGCCTAGCCACGTGTCTTTCCAAAATCTTATCTATGACCCATTTTTTTATGACCTAACGTTTCAAATTTGAGGAAATCCCTTTTAACTTTCATCAGGACTACATGCTGATACATAGTTTGACAGGACTACAGGACACTAAGTTTAACATGTAAAAAGTTACTTTTTATAAGGAATAATTATAACAATGCACGTACAATATGAACAGATCTAAAAAATAAATTCATATATACGATGGATGAATGGCAATAAATTTCCATGCAAAGTAAATTATTATTCTTAGCAAAAAATATAACATAGATTCTAATTTCAATTTTACAAAGGCCAACATTTTTCATTTTAGTTTAGGTATTAAACTAAATATTAATTTTAATTTGGATAGAGGGAATCGGAAGGAATGTTTATTCCCGCATGCGAATTTCATGTGGCTTTGACTTGCATGGTGATGGCCTGTAAGGAGATTTTTTGTGTTATGACTTTCGATCTGATTTGTGATTTCTAAAACCACTTGCAAATGCAGTTCTGCTTCTAGTCCTTCCTACAAAATTGATGTATACGTATACAGGTGGCTGAAAACAAGAGCCACCCTTGATGGGATTGGGGTTGCTATAAACAAGAACAGCCTCTATAGATGGATTTCTTGTTAGAAGATTTGGCCTTGGGCCCAAATATTCCCAATATAAATCCCAAAGGCCCATTCACACATGCATGGCATGGTGGGGACTTTAGTCCCACATTGCTCAACTAGGAGGAGGGAGACCAACTTAAATAGGAGAGTGGTCTTCACCTTGTTGAAGCAATGGATGAGAGGAAAAAGGAAGAACACACGCCGCCGCTCGCCTCGCCGGGCGTGGCCAAAGCGCTGGCGCACGACATTACGCGCGTGAATGGTCCTGCCATTCTTCGCCCTCGTTTTGCGGGTGCGCCGGCTTTTGCTACTCGAAATTTTTGCATGTATGGAGAAAATTGCGTTGTCTTATTTGGAAGGTCCATTTAGGAAAGCAATTATTCTCCCTAACGGTGCTCTATTGCCTTAATATCTGTGATTGACGCGGCAATTACTTGCCTAATTAGCTCATGCGTTATGCGTGTATAAATAGAGGGCGAGACGTCGTCCCTAATCACCGAGAAATCATTCTCTTCCAGTACCATAGTCCTGCGCCGCCGCCTTCCCCATCCCCCTGGCCGCCGACGTGCCATCGCCGTCCGGGAGAGCAGGTTCGAAGCCTCACGCCTCCTCGCGGTCCCTGCACGGTAGGGGCGATAGGTTTTTTTAAAGCGCCGTCGCGACCGCCGCTGGACGCCTTCTTCCTCTACGCCGGATCTCCATCGCCCGATGCCTGCCGTCTACCTTGCGCTGCTAGCGCCGACAACCCCAACGTAAGAATGTCGATCCTCTCCCTTCTCTTCGTTCTCTTGTTCTTGCTGTTGCTAGCACTAGATTACCAGCGTTTGTCTAGTTTCGTAGTGCTAGTGATGGATCGTATCTATCTCATACATGTTGTAGATCTTTTTCTAATTGTCGGAATTAATTATTGCGTCACTGATTTGCTGTTATTTCCAACATTTCTACGGTTGACTGGACAACTGCCTCTACAAAGGAACTTTTTTGATGTGAGGGCACTCCCTCATCCCCATTGCATTGCAACGGAAATACATTAGAAGAAGAAAACCAAAAGAACAGATTCAGAATGCTGCGCCAAGCCCCTAACAAGTGCCATAGCAGAAAAAAAAAAGGCAACAAAGAGCCTAATATGTCTTCTTGTAGCAGAACGTAGGGTTTTCAAGCGTAATGATCAAAAGGCACATCATGTCCTGATTTCCATCCAGCGCATCCTTCATATGGTGATCAAGTTTCTGGCGTATGAACAAGGAACTAAACCGAAGTAAGAATTGGTAGTGGTGAGTTGAGTTGAATTCGGAACAGCGCTATTATGTTGTGCCTCTTGTGCCTCTGGCCTCTGCTTTGCAAACTAGAGAACACAGGAGTTTGCTGTCGACAACATGGCTGTTTGCATACTGCATAGGAGAAGCTGCCTGCGATAGCGTGGCGGCAGCAGAGCCTTATCTCCTTGATTTGACTGGCCACACAACTGGAACAGGATAGTGTTTACCAATATTTTTCCCCCCATGTGTCCGCTGTGCATGCCAGTATCAGGCAGGCATCTTTTGTTAGGTTACATCCAGGTCTGGACCATATCCTGGCTCAGGAGAGCGCCTTTGTATGGACCTCATAGGCATCAACAAGGACTTGAAACTTCAGCTTCTTCCATCCATAACCGGCCTCATATGCATTAAATCTCGAGTACTGACATTGTATTATCAACAAGAAAAAAGAACTATATTTGCCAGCAAATAAAATGTGCTTATATTTACAAAACACAACGATTTATTGGTCCGAAATGGTTGTTGAATATGTACATATATAGCAACATAAACTCTGCTCGTCACAATTCAAGCATACACACGATCACACAAATACAGAGCGTATGGTTCGTCTGCTTCCTCAATTCGTATACATCTTAGTAACCTGGACAATAATGATGTTTGTATTTCACTTCGTCATGACACCTATTTGTGATATGCGAGTGTGTAATACTCCTATTGTGCTTGCTTGGGTACAAAATTTCAGAGCAGCCCTGTGCAGTTATGTGATACTCCTATTGTGCTTGCTTGGGTACAAAATTTCAGAGCAGCCCTATGCATTATGTGAAAACTGATAACTCTGAGCAAATCTTATGAAATTTCAGAGTTGCCATTAGCTAGTCCAGGTCCAAGAATGTAGTGCCCACAGGCATCCACAAAGTTCCAGCCTCTACCATAACATCAACAGTGTGGAATGCAAATGGTTGTGTTGCCAGAAATTAGTCTCCAGTCTCCACCGCGTTTTGCTGACCATCTCCAGCGAGAGCGACTATTGCTTTGGGTCCTTGGTAACAACAGTTTACATAACCTAGCAAAACTCATGGCCTCCAAACAGATCCACTTCAAATCTGGTTTCCTGAGAAACAAAGCTACCTAGGAGGCTACTCGTACCACTACTATTGTATGCAGCTGAAACTGCCTAGGTGGCTACGCATACCAGTACCATTATAATGATACGGATCCTGATGTCTCCTATGCCTATTTTAATTTAGCAAAACCATTGGCTTGTGCGGCCGGACTTCATATGGTAGACTTGGTCATCTCTCTCTCAGAAGCATCTTTTCCTAGAACAAAGGAGCTATGTTACCGTGTAACGTGTGGGTATCGAGAAGGAGCATCTGTTGTTCCTATTCACTGAAGGAACCTACCGCTATATGACTGTAATGAGCTGCTCGCATTATCTTATGTAGACCTTTGGTTTATGAGATGTACAACTGGAAGTGACCACTTAGGGGAAATGTGTCGACATAAAAGTTAGTCAGCAAAAGAATAGCCATCCTTTCATTTGCATGCAAGGCACCTTAGTAGCAGCTTAAGAACTTCATTACGATCTGCCACAATTAAATTGCAGTTTGCACCACGCGGACAAGGACAAGAATCTTCACCTTCTTCTCCATCCATATGCCGGCTCCATAGGCACCAACTTTCCATTACTGACATTGTATTATCAACACGAAAAAAATCTATTGTGTAGTTGACAGTAGAAAATATGTTCTTATATTTACTAAACACAATAATTTATTGACCTTACCATCTAAACAGCGCCTCTCCCGGTCGCCTCCCCAGCGGGCGGCGTGGGAGCCCCCTCGATACCCTAGCGCCGCCTCCTTCCCTCTCGATCTCAGGCCGCGCCGCTGCCCCGCTGCTGGTCGCCGGCAAGGCCGGACGGCTGGCCGGGAAGGCGGCGGCGGGCGCATGGCGGCGATTTGGTTCCCCTCTCTGCACCGAGCGGTTGGGGAGTTCGGCAGGGTAACCAAAGGCGGCGGCGGCCGGGGCCCTTGCGATCGGATCCATGGCCTTGGTGGCCGGATCTGTCCATCGGCCGTCCGGATCGCCGACGCTGGGCAACGACGGCAGGAGGGGCGAGGTCCGGCATCTTCATGCGGCGGCGGTGGTTCTGACCAGGTCGCGGTGGTGGAGGTGTCGGCGGTGGGGTCTTCGGAGGCAGTGATTTGGAGGCGATGCGGACGTCGCGGCGGTGGCAGTGGAGCGCAGGGCTTTGGACGGAGCAGGCGAAGAGGTTTGCCCCCATGGTGGCATAGTCGACCGCCCATATGTCGGCGCTGAAGAACCCAGTGCGGGCTGATCCGGCGACCCCAGGACGATGGGCGTCGCAACACGTTGACCATGGTGGTGGTGCTCTCGGAAGACGGCAGCGGTGAAGCAATTGGGTTGGCCGTATCGGGGATGAACCCGGTGGCCGACCATGGTGGCTTCCACAACGTTTGTCAAGGTGGAGGAGTCGTGGAAAGGGAGGATGAGGATGGCGGTGGCCGTCGGCATTTGTTTCCCGATGTATGTTTCGGCGATGGTGCACGCCGCCGGGCGGTTGGCGTAACGGCGCGTGGCCCCCCCGGGGACTTGGGCATTGGCTGCTCACTAATACGACGGCGGTGACGTCCGAGGGCGTCACTTTCCTCGCTGGAGGCGCCGTCTTGTTCAAGTGGATCTCTACGGTGAAAACCTACACCATTTCGGTGGGCGACGATGGCGTCTTTGGATGGCATTTTCTCGTTGGAGACGTCGCTGGTGGAAGATCCCTTGGATGTCGGCTGACGCCAGCATCAAGGTGGCGGCTCATCGCTTAAGCTTATGTGGTCTTATGTTGTTGCCAGGTTACAGGATCCGGAGTCTCCAATGGTGGATGAGTTTTAGTTGTTTTTATTTTTTAAAAGTGTACCAGTGTTTTTCGGGTGACTTTTGTCTTACCTGTAACACTATTTTTCAGATGTAATTTTGTTGCCCTGATGCATCCTCGATGACTCAAGGCGGAATATAATTTCCTTTATCTAAAAAAACACAATAATTTATTGCACCAAAAGAGTCATTGTATGTGTAGTACATACATGACGACATACATTCTGCTCTCATCACCATTAAGCATCCACACTATCACACAAATATAAAGCATATGGGCTGTACGAGAACCACAAAGCTTTATCTGATGGAATTCATCTTCTAGAAACCAAGACACAAGCAGTTTCAAGCTTCTAAGCAGTGGAGAGAACCATTCAGGCCTATCTGCTTCCTCAGTTTGTAAACATGTTACTATGTTTGTAATGTTGATAATAATGCTGTTTGTATTTCACTTTGTCACACCTATTTGCGATCTGTGAATGTGTAATACTCCTCAGCGCTAGCATCGGTATGAAATTTCCGAGCAACACTGCTCAGTTACGCCACTTGAGAAATTTCTGAGTTGCCGTAGATACTCCATCAAAGAGTGCAGTGGCCACAATAAGCATTCACAGTGCATCTTCTTCCCATTCACTGAGGCCACCTACCGCTATATGACTATATAATAAGCTGCTAGCATTGTCCTATATATGTAGGGAGTTGGTTTATTAGATGCACTAATGTAAGTGACCAGTTAGGTGAACCGTTTCAACATCTCTCCAATACTTAGTCAGCAAAAGAATAGCCGTCCTGTTATATGCATGCAACACACCTTACTTGCAGCGTTAGAACTTTTTTATGGGGTACCAAGAACTGAATGATGAAACTATTAGCAGTTTTTAGTTTTAACCATCCAGCTCCACTAAGAGCTTTACATGTCCAACTGGAATTATCAACAATGGCTGAGAAATGGGTAGAAGCCTTTGTGTAATTTTTTTGATTTTCTTTGTTTCCTTCTTTGTTTCTTGAGGAAACCTTGTAATCTTTTCTGTACTTTACGTTTATTAATAAAAGCACAGTAGGGGTGCAAACCCCTCCTGTTTTCCTTCAAAAAACAATGGCTGAGAAATGAACAAGGCGTATGGTTACCAAGCGCTGAGCGCCAGACAATATGGGGTGGGGTCTGAGGTGCCTCTGTGAGATGGAGCGAATCGCGGTGATGGCAGTGAGTGCAGACACGAGCCGGAACACATAGAATTGGACCTGCCCGGCCTTCTGTCCCTGCTCAGCCCAAGCCTCCGAGGCACAGCAGCTTAATTGTCTGCACCAGGCATGGCTCAAGCGGAGACATGCTCGTCCACCTCTCCAGACAGCTTGTATGTGACGACGTGGCCATGGCCATCCGCAGCGTCGTCACAGTGACAACCAGGATCGCTCCCGTCATCTCGCAACCGATGCCATATCAGTTGCACTTCCGTGGCCAGGGGACTGTGTGCGCTACCACAGTGCCACCTTCCCACCGAGCACTGAAGTATTGGTGCTCATTGCTCACCGTCACCGAATCCAGATCCAGCGGTAACAGCACAACCGCAGCGGGAACTGGCCCCCAGCCGCTCGGCCCTGAGCGGCAATGCCCAGCCAGCCAGGACAGCCTTGGGAGCAGCTGGACAGGGCAGTTTTCCAGGTCAAACTCTTTGATCCCTTTTGAATGAACTAAGGGAATAACTCTCTTCGAAATACTTTTTCCATATGTCTGCTACGAACCTTTATCTTCTTCTGCACGCCATGGTTAGGATCATGTCAGGTTCTCTGGCACTGCAACTTATACATACTTTTGGCGAGGCTAAACAGCGTGTAAGACTCCATGTTTATATGGTGAACCTAACGTCTCTATGATGTCACCATCGAACCCGCGGACGTGTCTTGACCATTGTGATAATGTCCTCTTTTGGGTACGTACTGCAATCCACCGGACCAGCGGGGCGTTTACTTAGTGCTCTCCCTGAGTGTTTTTTGTATCAGCGTTTTGGATTCTCCTCCTCTCCCTCGTCATATTCATCAACGTTTTGGAAAGTGACTGGAGAAAAGTGTGTTCCTGTTACCTCCCAAGTCTGACCGATACATTAAGCCACTGGAGTGCTCTCCACAAACAAGCCAACTCACTCTTGTATTGAAAGAAACCGACAAAACAAAATATTACATAGTCGTCTCAGCTTTCAGGAGTGGAGCTATATGCTTGCTCCATCCCCCTCCCTCGCTGGTCTTTTATAAGGACCCAAATGAGATCATGAGATTGCACGTATGGACTTGAGTACAGTTGCTTTGATTAGTATCTCAAATGAACAGCTGCCTAAAGTTTCAGCGTCTTCAATGAATGTGGCAGATGGCAGGAAGACAGACATTCAGTGCAGTCTAGTGACCAAAAAAAAAAAAAAAAAATCAAGCATGTGGGGCACGATCAATGATGCTGAGCTAGGTGATCACTGTATGATCAGTATTACAGTTGATATAAATAATGATAGCTATGTTTGGTTGGCCAAAACTGACTTTTTTATATGAAAACAGGCGAGATGGGATTCCCCTAGCCCACTGTGCTTTATTAAAATAAAAGGGCAAAATCCAAAATTGTGAATAACCAACAGAAACCTAAGTTACAGCCAGTACATTAGAAATTGTGGGTCTACAGTTAATTCAAAAAATTAAGTGAAGGGACCTATTAGTATTTCCATGCAAATGATGATTACCGTACCATATTAACGTATTCAATTGATGAGAGCTTTTGTCGCTATCTACCTACAAGTCCAGCCTCCAGCTGCCTCCAACCTGGGGTTTTTTGTAATAGCTTCATTCGTCATGGGTCTTCCAAGACTTGGAAAGTTACAAACCCTGCTGGGTGTTCTTCTCCTGGTGACTTTGGGTCTTTTTCATAGTTTGGGCCGAGTATCCGTATCACCTAGAAAAAACTTCAGTTGTGTCAGTCAAGGATCCAGCCAAGGCTTTCCTTGTTACCCTGCAATGCTTTTGTTTTGTACCAAGATACTTACCATACATATGAAGCTAACTGTATATTTGTTGTGCAAATGTTTTGCTTTATTTAGCGTTTGAGATGTGGTTTGGCCAGTTCGAGTCCCCAACAGTATACTTGATATAGAGATCCGATGTTATATGCATTCTAGAAACACAAATGCATGCGGCTTTTGTTCATGTAATGTAGATACAGTTGTTCATGACGGTCTAGCTTTTGTTCCTAACAACTCACGAGGGTGAAAGATATTCTTATCAGTTCAATACGCCCGATGGAAATCCGAATGGATTTGCTATTAGCGGTGCTATCTTCTTGTCGACAATTTGGACACGAAATGTAGTTTTGGCTGACAAGATGGTCATGTCAGCTAGTTTTTGATGGTTTGCTAATGGCAGTCCTGTGTCTTTTTGTGCTCTCCTGTCGCTTTACATGTGCTCTAGTAGTGGACGAGGATGGACAGCAGTGAAGTACACATGCTATGATGTCGTATAACTCTGTGGGATCAGATAGCTAGCATACATACATAGTTTGGTTTCTTATAGACGCAGGACCCTAGGAGCAACAACACATGAACTCCTTTAGTCTACAAATAGGAAATCGAAAAGGCTTTGAGTTGCAAGTGGGACAAAAAGGTGAAGTGCTAGTGTCTTGCATTGTTGTGTTAGGACTGGGAGGAATGGGGAAGTTTTATACGTCATGCAAATCATTACGATGGTGTGTTAGGACAGAGAAGGCAAACCTTTGATTGGAAATCATGGGTTGGAAATGAAGTTGATGCTGAAGACAGAAGGCTTCACGTCTGGACAGGAACGTCCCTGCATTGCTGTGCTGTCAGATGATAGCACACACACATCGCTCTCCTTAGAAACACGACCGCGATGAGAGAAAGGGGCTCCAGCAGCACACAATGTGTGATGAAATTACGTGCCATTTTAAATATATGTGCAGTAATATTCCCTCAAATATTATAACTTCACAGTAAATGTACACAATATAAAAGTACACTGTTGCTTGCAGATTTTGAGTGCTGCCACTCGCAGGGTTCAGATTCATCCACCAATTATCAATCAGCTCTGATATGCCCAGATTTTGTTTCAGCTGCTGTTCTATGGACCTGTGCAAAATTGTTTCAAATTCATCCACCACGTCCAGCTGCTGATGTTCAGCTTATGCGACGTATGTCCCAAGAGTACAAAGAAAAAGAGAAGCAGCTGATAATGATGGCAGTGTTTGTGGATGGGTCCTCAACAGTTGATCATTAATGGAACAATATCTCCCGACAACTGCTGGACTCAGGGTTACACTGAGTTATCTGCATTTCCCAGCTACAAAATGCTGGAACTTCTTATTTATAGACCCGGTGGAACCTACCCTGCTTGAACTCATCAAACAAAATGGGGCACGTGCCATAATTGCATTTTTTTTTTGGTCCTAGATTGCACTCTTAGTCACTATAACTAGAAATTGGCGGCGCTGCCGCTTATGGCCGTAGGACCCGTAATTTTTTGTTTAAGAGTTTTTTTTTATGAAATGGTTTTGTTAACTATGTAGGCTTTGTTTCATATATGTAGTTAAAACAGTTGTATAAGATTAATGTGGGTAGATAAGATATTTTTTTAAATGTGTGTGTTATTATTTTTATCTTTGCATTGAGAGTTAGGGTGATTGGATGACTATGGTGGTTAGTTATGCGTCGGTATAACTGTCGCTGTGTTATATTTTATTTTTATTATTATTGAAGTAGAAGTATTACTTTTTTGAAGGAAAGAGGCTAAAAGTATTTATTAAATAGCCGGAAGTTTAATGTGGTGATATTTTATCATAAAGAGTTTTGAATAATTGGATTTTTTTATGTTTTTGATTTGGTTTTCATTTGTACGTACTAAAAAAACATAGGAATAGATGTACAGCAAAAAAACTTTCAATTAAAACATGTTCTATTTTGGATCCATTGCATAGATTTTTGTATGAGGATTTCAAAACAATTTGGTTTTATATTTTACGATTTTTCTTCAATTTACTAAGCAATTTTAAAGTTTTGTCAAATGAATTCCTTTTTAAAAAGAATAGATAAGAGGAAACATAGTTGGGCCGAATTTGGCCCATTAAGGCCCAGCTAGGCCCGAGTGGGGAGGGTGGTCGGCCTGGATCTGCTTTCATGATTTTGAAAATTCGAGAGCTTGCCCGCAAAATTTTATGTGAGAGGCCATGGACTGTGGGTTGAATCTGTATAACTTTGAGGGTGTTTTTATAAAATGATCGAGACTTGCCAGATCTGGGCCCATCCGTCCGGCCGATCCGACGGTCGAGAAAAGCGCGTGGCGTGGCACGCCAGTATGGCCTTCTTTTTGTTGCAGCTTTTCGTAGGAAGAATAACACATGGAGTACTTTCAGCTTGCACCGCGTACTCAAGATGTTGTATTTGTTTTCATATTATGAAAATACTAAGTCCTTGCATTTATCCAAACCACTAGTTAGAAAACTATTATCACGAGTATCAATATATTTTAAATTGAGATTTCAGTGGTGTTAGTATATGATTTGTTGACTTGGCATTTTTTTCTATGGGATAAAATACTTCTCTAAATATTTACCTCCATCTATTCATGTACATCATGTACATTGCAGCCCATCGTGATAATGCTTTCTTTAATTTAATATAGGCAGAATTATATAATTTAGAAACACCCATGGACACACACACACATAATAATACTTCATCATTTTTGAGTTGTTTTTCATCATAGCTTCTGTATAGTGGCATTAATAGTTAAATTTGAGGGGCAATTTATTTATTTTTATATAATATTTGAGGTGGTTAATTTAAATACAGACTAAAGGTGTTACTTTATATTATACTTCAAATTTAGTTATGTAAAAATAGGGATTAATTTCTGTAACATTTTATAATGATACTTATTATAGTTTTGATGCAAATTTATTGGTTTCGTTTTAAATTATACTTCAAAATTAAATGGAAGGGTGTGGGTAGTTTTTAGATGGAGACTGTGGCTGCTACTTCCGTATCTTTTTAATGGTTACTATTAACATTGATGATTATAGTATACCAAAATAAAGAGACGACACGTTTCTCCCAAGCACGTGGCGTACATGGCCTCCAAGTAGTAAAATTAGCTTCTGCATGGATTGTAGCCACTGCTTATATATAAATAGGCAAATCGATCAATCTGTGCAATGAAATAGAATAATCAGTATGTATTCCATACACTGATCTTCATACTCTCGAAGGTAAGGAAATGCAGACGTGGAACTATAGGAAGGCAGGCTCCATCTGCTTATTTTCTAGACAGTGAAGCATCTTCATTGAGCACCGAGAATTTCGAGCAGAACTTCAACGTGATTGCACCTCTGATGTAGCTGTCGCCGAAGCTGGTCCCACCGCAGCTGTAGTTGTCTCTAGAGCTGCTGCGAAAAACAACGCTAGAGATGCTATAACTTAAGACAACCTGCAGAAGGCATGGCCGTCCTATCTTTTTATAGAGAGGAAAAGATAAGGGTATTTCCGGATAAAAGAACGTAGGTCAAGAAACATGTTTACTCTTTATTATTTGGTACAGATTGTTCCATTATTCAATTTACATTAAATTCAAATTAATGTAGTCTTCTTCCCTTATCTCTGTCTTATTTTCAGTTTTTCTTTTAGCAAACTCAGTCTTATTTTGAGCTTCCCTAATTTCTCCCACTTCTTGGGCTGGCCAGATATATACCATCCGGCTAATGTTACCGACTCGTGCTTCTCAACTCAAGCCAACGTGATGGGGCCCAGCTCTCCATGACTGAGGAGGATTAAAAAACAGAGCGCCAGATATATACACTCTCGGCAAAACCAAGAACTAGCAAACCAAGGCCCCTCTTCTATGTTCTGTCTCTGGTTGTAGGGTCCTTCTAATTCCAAGGACTTCGTCCTAGCTCTATGTCGTGACCTTCGTCTCACCTTCGCCTCATGTGAATGAGTGGCACCGAGAAAACAGAGCTTGCATGGCACTGATGTGAGTTCACGTATTTGGTCTGTTGAGCTAGCTAGGTTATGTGTAAGCACAATGAAGAGGCATGTTCTCCGTTGTGAGTTCACCTTTATCAGTCCATTCCCATCTTAAACCAGTACTGGTGTATATCAGTGATATGAAAAGATATAACACCAGGGAAGCAAGAAAGAATGGGCTAGAGTCATAATCATAAGGTGAGATCTCGACACAAGCTGACTCAAACTAATTGTTCACCATAAGTTTAGCTCGTCTTTGAGTCCCTTGTTCAGAATACTTGCAATATAATTTGACCTACTCATCTGTACCTCAGTCACAAAAAGATAGACTATTATGCCAATTTCACTGCTGGAGCTCGGGCCGCTCCTGCTATAGGGCCTCCACTGCAAAAAAAAATTCGAGGAGGGAGTAACAAGGGACATGCTTTGCAGTGCCCTCGCCACCGAGAGTGCCACGTGGACGGAGGGGGAGTTCTGTTTCTAGCCACCGGATATAGGAGGGAGGTGTTGGGATATTAGGCAATTTCCGATTAATTCTAAAATATAAATCATGACAAATAGACCTACTAGATAAAGCATGTCAAGCATACTAGCATGACAGACAAGTATATCGCATATACTAGCAGTGACAGATCATGATATCACGTAGCATGATCATAGCAATGTGTAAATCCAACTAGCACACCGTATAGATTGGATCTCGAGAATACCGGGCCGACGCTGAGGACAACGTAATGAAGAGGTTCCCGAAAACGACAATCGAGATCCTCCAGTTGCCGCCGCGCCGTTGCCGATCGGCAAATACCGCTGCTGAAGAAGTCGAAGAAGCCGCCGATGAAGACGGGCGCTGGGACGGTCCTCCGCCGCTGTCCTTCCCGGTAGACGCGAGCCGCGACGAAGATCGGGAGCCGCCGCGAAGAGCGCTTCCCAAAAACCTTATTCGCCTTCTCCCACAAGGCAGATCGCAAAGACGAGGGTTTCGAGACCGCGCCGCCCGGCTGCTAGTGCACGCAAGCAATCGGGCTGGAGTAGCTACGGCGCAACAACAAGAAGAGGTAAAAACTCTATCTCAAATCTCTAGAGTAGAGAGGTTGTCTATTCAAGAGACACCTCTCTAAACCAATATGAGATATCTGATCTATGATCTTTGGCGTGGCCGGTAGGTCGCTTATATATCCCGAACATCGTGTCGCGATCACGATCGGTTTAGGACTCTCTACTCGTAGTCGGTTCAGACTCTACAACTTGAGGGCCAAGAAACCAAATATAGTATGGGCCTTTGAGATCTCTCTAGGAATTTCAGAATTTGTTATTGGGCCAAGCCCATCTAAAATTCCAACAATCCCCACCGCATCTCAAATACCCATTTAGAGTTTTGCCAATTCTTGCTGCCGTTTAATATACCAAGATTTCGGGCAGAGACTGTGAAGTTGAACTTCTGCCTAGGTCCTTAAGCTACATTTATTCATAACTTGAACAATGGACTACGCCTTTGAATTGCAAGTTTTGAACAAGTTTGCCTAAGTCTTTAAGCTACACTTATTCACAACTTGAACAATGGACTACGCCTTGAATTGCAAGTTTTGTGCGAACAAGCTTTACTTAAAAGCCACACTAGTACCGGCTGCCAAAGTAGCCTTACCCCGTGGGTGGAGCATATACGCCATACTCCCCGGTCTCTTCATGAGCTTACTAGAGATCACCCAAGTCTCATAGATCGCGACGCTTAACACCAAACTCATATAGGTATGTTCTTTCAAGAATGCTCAGAGGATCGCATCTTTGCTTGTTAAAGCCAATAGAACATATTAAGGCATTAGCCAACCCGCCATACAGTGCCTCCTCAACGCATTTGAGAGTTATTGCATCTTCACTTAGAGAGGGTTATAAATATACTCTCCTCGCTTTACCAATAGCTTGTTTTTCCTGATCCTTAGTCACGGATCTCCGATCAAAAAGGTTGGGTTACTACTATCTGTAAACTCATATGGGTCTCATACCCATCTCCTCGATGCAATTTCTATCACATTACGTGATAGCCCTTTAGTAAAGGGATCTCGCTGTGCTTTTATCCTGCTTGGACATAAGCCACGCTTATTACCCTGAGTTTCTCAACTTCCCCGACATTTCAAACGCCTTTTTTAACGTGTCTTGTTGACTTCGCATTATCCTTAGCACTATTCACTTTAGTGATCACCGCTTGATTATCACAGTTCATAAGGATAGCCGGGTACCGGTTTTTCAACCACGTGCAAGTCGACAAGAGCTCACGCAGCCACTCGCCTCTGCAGATGCCGCTTTCTAAAGCAAAGAAGTTCTCGCTTCCATGGTTGACTTAGTCAAAATAGTCTCTGCTTTACAAGACCTCCATGACACCAAGCCACCTCCAAGAGTAAATACATACCCACTAGTAGCGTAGATTTGATCAATATCGAAATCCAGTTAAGCATCACTATATCCCTCTAGCACACTGGGTACCCGAATAGTGTATGCCATAACTCATTGTACCTCTAAGATAGCACAAGACCCCTCTCTAGTACATGCCAATGATCATCACCCGGGTTGGACATGTACCTACTCAACTTGCTCACAAAGAAAAGAGATATCCGGTCTAGTTGCGCTTAGCCAAATACATGAGTGAACCAACAACTGAGAATACTTCAACTGATCTTTTAGTACTCTTCTTATTTTTCCAAGAATGTCACACTAGGATCATAAGGTGTTGGAGAAGGCTTTCTATTCATAAAACCAAAACGGTTCAGACCTTCTCAACATAGTGAGATTGCGACAATGTAATCCCACTCTCTTCCTTAATTAGCTTGATGTTTAGAATTACATCAGCCTCTCCTAGATCTTTCATGTCAAAAAACTCTTAGACAAGAAAGACTTGACTTCATTGATCACATCAATGTTGGAACCAAAGATTAGAATATCATCAACATATAAACATAATATAACAGATTCGCCCCCACCATGTCGATAATACACACACCTATCAGCTTCATTGACAACATAACCGGCACTAGTTAACGTAGTGTCAAACTTCTCATGCCATTGTTTAGGTGCTTGTTTCAAGCCATACAAAGATTTCAATAGCTTGCACACCTTTTGCTCTTCACCTTTTACTACAAATCCATCGGTGATCCATGTAAATCTCCTCATCCAACTCTCCATACAGAAAAGTCGTCTTTACATCCATTTGATGAATGATCGGACCATATGAGGTAGCCAAGGATAGTAGTGTTCGAATAGTGGTCATTCTAGCAACAAAAGAGTAAGTATCAAAAGAAATCCTCGCCTCCTTTTGAGTATAACCCTTTGCCACAAGCCGAGCCTTATACTTGTCAATAGTACCATCAGGTCTAAGCTTCTTCTTGAACACCCACTTACATCCAATTGATTTACAACCGAATGGTAGATCAGATAGCTCCCAAGTTCCATTAGAAAGAATCGAGTCCATCTCACTACGAACAGCTTCTTTCCAATCATCTACATCTGGAGATGCATATGCCTCTAATATAGAGGTGGGAGTATCATCCACAAGGTACACAATGAAATCATCACCAAAAGATTTTTCAATCCTTTGTCTCTTGTTCCTCACAGGAACTTCATTGTCATCCTTCTCAAGTGGTTGTTCAAATGCCTCAACAGGGTATTCGATAGATATAGTATCATCAGGAGCTAATTCAGTAGAGAATCTAACATTGCTACGCATATATTTCAAAGGAAATATATTCTCAAAAAATGTAGCATCACAAGATTCAAAGATAGTATCTACAAGCATATCAGAAACTTCAGATCTTACTACTAAAAATCGATAGGCAATGCTGTTGTGAGCATATCCAAGAAAGATACAATCTACCGTCTTTGGTCCAAGCTTACGCTTCTTATTAATTGGAATATTGACTTTCGCCAAGCATCCCCACGTCTTAAAGTATGAAAGTGATGGTTTTCTACCAACCCACATCTCATATGGCGTTGTCTCTTTATTTCTGTTTGGAACTTTATTCAGGACATGACTCGCAAATATAGCTTCCCCCACCATGCCTTAGATAAACCAAAGAAGATCTAACATGGCGTTAACCAAATCGGTCGGCGTCGCGGTTTTTCCTCTCGCAATTCCGCTGGATTTGGGCGAATAGGGAGGCGTCCCTCTCGTGAATAATACCATGTTCCGCACAAAACTTATCAAATATTATAGGAAAATATTCACCACCACGATCCGACCTTAGACATTTAATCTTTCTCTCTAGTTGATTTTCAACTTCAGCCTTAAAGATTTTAAAGTAGTCTAATGCCTCATCTTTTTAGTTTTCAGCAAGTAAATATAGCAATATCTAGAAGCATCATCAATCAATGTCATGAAATATCTCTTTCCACCTTTAGTCAACACACCATTCATCTCGCATAGATCGAATGTATGAGCTCTAGAGGTGCCAAGTGTCTCCTCCTCCGCGCCTTGTGAGGCTTTCGAGGTTGCTTAGATTGCACACAACTATGGCACTTAGAACCTTTGGCAATAGTGAAATCTAGAATTAACTTCAAGCTAGATAAATGTGACATCAAACCAAAGTTCACATGACATAAACGAGAATGCCAAACACTTGAACTATCATTTATTGTGCCACAAATATGATTCAACGACTTATTGCATAAATCGCCAAACTTAGGCGGAACAAGCCACCACAAATCAGAACCCTTACCAATAAATTGTCCATGCTTAGACATAACTACTTTATTGGACTCTATCACTACCTTAAACCCATCTCTTAAAAGAAGGGAAACACTAACAAGGTTCTTGCGAATAGTAGGGACATGTTGCACGTTTTCGCTTGCACGATTTTACCCGGTAAACTTCGGATCTACCGTGCCAACACCTCGAACGAAGCATGTGACCCATTCCCCATTAGAACAAAGAACCTTGTAGCTCTTTATAAGAAGAAAACAAAGAGATGTCAGCACACACACATGAATATTAGCACCTGTATCAACCCACCAACTTGGTGATTGAAATACCGATAGTACAAAGAGGAACATTATCGTACTCTTCATCAAGCATTGCTAATAGTCACGAGGTTGACATTCTTATTATTCTCGCTGAAAAAGTGACCAAGCTGTCCCATAAGTGAAGCAAGGCACCTCATCATTATTTTTCTTCTTCTCAAAGGTAGTTTCTAACTTGGCATTGGAAGATTTATTCCCTTTGTTCTTGCCATGTGGGTTTTCTTGCACAATATTAGTGCTAGAATGGCTCTTGTTCCCCTTCTCAATAGTATTCTTCACCCGAATCTTTTCCTCAACATCAAGAGATGCTATCGTGTTTACAAACTGATATTTTATGTCTCTTGTGTTTTAGAATTGTGCCAAAGCTCTTCCATGAAGAAGGCAACCTAGCAATAATGCATCCGGCTACAAATTCATCCGGGTATGACATACTTAAGGAGTTCGTTCTCTTGCCATGTGTTCAACTTCATGCGCTTGCTTGACTATAGATCGGTTAGCAACCATCTTGTAGTCATGAAAGCTTTCCATAATGTACAACTCAGATGTACCAATGATTGCATTCAGCTGATCCCACAATGCCCTCTCATCTTGAAGTGCAAGTTTGCATCTTCTAGATGACTAGCAAGACTATTTAGGATTGTTCTTCTAAGGATAGTGTTGTCTCCCCGAATCTTCTCTTATCTCTAGAGATATTTCCCCGAGGCGATCCAACAAGAACCTGTAACATCTTAGCTTCTAGCCGAGCATGGCCTTAACTCGCCACCTCTTTATATGTGCACTAGAAAACTTTTTCTAGTCTCAAAGACGCCGCTGAAAAACAGCCATAGTTAAATCAAGAAAAAAGCCTATGATAAGGTTTTTGATTGTTGGGATATTAGGCAATTTCCGCATTAATTCTAAAATATAAATCATGACAAATAGACCTACTAGATAAAGCATGTCAAGCATACTAGCATGACAGATCAAGATATCGCATATACTAGCAGGGCGTATCATGATATCACGTGAGCATGATCATAGCAACAAAAATCCAACTAGCACACCGGATAGATTGGATCTCGAGAATACCCGGCCGACGTTGAGGACAACGTAATGAAGAGGTTCCCCAAAACGACACCGAGATCCTCCAGTTGCCGCCGCTGCCGCCGATCGGCAGCCGCCGAAGAAGTCAAGAAGCCGCCGATGAAGACGGGCGCCGGACGGTCCTCCGCGTGTCCTTCCCTTGGTGACGAGCCGTGACGAAGATCGGGAGCGCCGCGCCAAGAGCGCTTCCCAAAAACCTTATTCGCCTTCTCCCGCCGCAGATCGCAAAGACGAGGGTTTCGAGACTGCCGCCTCGGCTGCTAGTGCACGCAAGCAATCGGGCTGGAGTAGCTACGGCGGCGCAACAACAAGAAGAGGTAAAAACTCTATCTCAAATCTCTAGAGTAGAGAGGTTGTCTATTCAAGAGACACCTCTAAACCAATATGAGATATCCGATCTATGATCTTTGGCGTGGGCCGGTAGGCTCGCTTATATATCCCGAACATCGTGGTCGCGATCACGATCGGTTTAGGACTCTCTACTCGTAGTCGGGCCAGACTCTACAACTTGAGGGCCAAGAAACCAAATATAGTATGGGCCTTTGAGATCTCTCTAGGAATTTCGACTTTGTTATTGGGCCAAGCCCATCTAAAATTCCAACAGGAGGGAGGGAGGGAGGGAAGGAGATATGCCTTTGGGTCACCGGATCGTGGAAGGAGGAAGGGAGGTATGTTGTTGGCCTCCTCGGCTAGAGGGCGAGATGGGCCTGCACCGCATTGATGGGCTCGGGAGGGAGGGGCCACCGGAGTAGAATGAGCCGTGAGGCCACAAAGGGCGCATGGAGTGAGGGTCGGGTCCAAAGATCGTGAGGAACTGCCATGGGGGATCGCTTGTACTGGTCGGAGAGCGTTGAGAGAGGGATGGAGTGGTGGAGGGCGAAACCCTAAGTACGCCTTATATAGTCGAAGAAAGATATTGGCCCCATGCTGGGCCTGTTAAACCCTCGATATTGTAGGAGGCAGGCTTTATAACTTGGCCACCTCCAAAAATCAATTTACAGAGGCGGCATTATCGCAACAACCTCTCAAAATAGACTAATTTTGGAAGTTGTTATCTTATAAGGCCCACCTCCATAAATCAATTTTGGGAGGGAGGAAAAATGACCGTCTCGTTAAATAAATATTACTTCCTTCATAATTATATTGCCCGATATTTTTGGAGCCGGATGATTTTAGTGCCTGACTCGATTAAATTGAATCAATTCTATAGTAATGAAACCTTAATTTTCACACTTTTCATATACATCTGTTGAAAGAAATATTTTTATCAAATATTGCAACGTTTAAAATGAGCGGTCTCGTGCTGCTCCGTGCTGTTCGCGAGTCCGCATGTACGCACAAGTACGACGCAGGAGTCCAACGCACGTATGATCACCGCAACATCCCGATCAATAAAATCTTGTCTTTGATTTTCTATAGAAAAAATTGTTTGTTGTGACTTGTTTGTTGTGCTAAAATTGTTTAAATTTATATTTTGTCTTTTGTGCTAGGACACTGCCCTCTTTTATCTCTGTTTTTTTGGGAAAAAAACTGTTAATTGTCTTGTATGCTGTGGTAAATTTGTGCTACCTAGATCCCACCCTTTGGATGATAATCTCGGGTTTACCATGTTGCAAGAAATGTTGGTTATTTTTCTTGTAAAAGAGATATAGCAACTCCCTAATTTTCAACATTAATGTTGCTATTTAGAGCAAATACACAAGGCGGTACACACTACTACAAAAAATCTTTTACAAGACCTCTCAGTTTTATTAACCGTGGCTGTTTTTTTAAAAAACACTACAATTAATGTCTCGAATAGCCATGGCAGTTATTTCTAATTGACCATGGCAGTTATAATGACTCAATGGTAAAACGATTAACCGTGGAGGATTTTATAAAAAACCCGTCATGGTAAATAGAGGTCCAAATCACCGCCCTAGCCATTCGGTTAAAATATATAAAAGGGCCCAAATCAGCGCGGTATGAAGCCATAGTATATATACTGTCACTTACGGTTTCCCTCACTCCTCTCCCTCGTCTCCACTCGACGGCCCTCCTTCTCCCCACTTTTCTCCCTCTCTCTCTCCGACCAGCCGACGGCACGACCCCCTCCCTCCCTCACCCCACTCCCTCCCACACCTCGGACGGCACGGCACACAACGACAGTCTAGAGACTGCAACCCGGTGCCCAGGAGATAAGTGTGACAAACTCTCTGCTCCACGACGATGGCGGGCGGGACGGCGATGCTCCTTCCACCCATCCGTCCGAGGAGCAGGACGATGGTGGATCGGCGACCGAGGAGGCCGAATCCTGCCGGGAGAAGGCCGGATCCAGTGGTCGGAAGGCCGGTTCGGTCTCTACATCACCGGATCGACCCATGGCGATAGTGAGGCTCTTGGGCAGCGGCCAGGCATCGGGTGGCGCGCCTCCTCCTTCTACCTTCATTGACGGTGTCAGCACATGCCTAGTAGAGGTCGAATCCAGCTCCATAAGCCACAGCTCCCTAGGGTTTAGGGTTTGGGATCTAGGCTTTTCTTTGTTTTCTTTTTTTTTTATTTTTTCCTGATTAACCGTGGAGGTTTTCCGCGCTTCTAAAAATCGCCACAATTAAAAAAAAAACCACCACAGTTAATCTTTTGTGTAGTAGTGACATGTATACATCGCACTACACAATTCACTTGTCTTTTCGAACAAAACATTAATCCATACACATCATTAAAGTTGAGCAGAAAACTTAAGGTCTCTGCAGTTTTATGAACCCGTGTCATCCTCACTACATAGCCTAAAACAGAAGCCTCGACAACTACCAAGACAACCAGCGTCAGTTTCCTCACTACTTTGGCCAAAACAGAGGCCTCCACAGCTGCCTGATAAACCACTTGCATTCTCTTTATCTACCCTACTAATGCACCAACTTCGCTTCGTTCAAATCTATTGAAATAAACGTTCCAGATTATTTCTTAATCTTCTCTCTCATGACTCAAACATCATCCGACGATCAGGATTAAGTGTATGGGCCTCACTCATGACAAATCCCATGCCCGCTTCCTCCTCCTATGGCGCTAATCAATTTCCCCCAATGCACGCACTCCTTCCTTTCCCGCACAGCTTCCTTTCCCCCACTCCTTTGTTTCCTCCTATATGATTTCAACGACGCCACTCGATCTCTACATCCCCGGCACGAGCACCACACAGAGCGGCGGTGTGGACGAGCGGTGGGGAGGCGTAGCCGACGTGACTGAAATCCCCCGCGGCGCTTGGCGAGCAGCGGCGAGGCAGAGCCGACTGAGACTGCAATCCCCGGCGGGCGGTCTTGGCGAGCGGCATTGAGGCGGAGTCCACCGCTACGGCATGGTACAGGGCGTGCCTGGCCGCGAGGCAGAGCCACGCCGATCGCAAGGACTGCACTTCCCCGGCGCCGTCTTGGCGATTGCAGCGCCCCCATGCAGGAATGCCCGTGCCTAGGTTTGACGGCGGGGACGGCGGCTGCCCTCTTCCAGGTCCTACTACGCGGTCGCCGGCCGTCCCGGGGCCGCGGTCGTGGCTCGACGCCGCGGAGCGGCCGGGCCACCAATCTGCATCGATGATCCATCACCGGTGTCCGGCGGCCGGGCGCGCTGCGGGTTCACCATTGCGTAGGGCATGGCACCGACGGCATGAGCAGGCTCCATCGCAGCCGAGGGCCGCCCTCCGGCGAACGTCCACCGCGGCCCTACGCCAGGTCTTCGGTCGGGCGGGTGAGCCGGAGCTGCATCCCCACCGCGGCGCCATGGCTCCCTCGTGTCGACGCTCTCAACTCTAGCAAAGGACAACGCAGAGGGGCATGGGGCTGGCGGTGGCCAGCTGGAACCCCGCCAAGAAATGCCGGGTCACGGCCTCCGTGGTCCTTGCGCCGCTGCAGCCGCCGCCTGCCTCAACGCTGGCCGATGCAGAGGGCCGACAAAGGGAAGTCCCTGCGGGTGGCGGCGATGAGAAAGGCTCGCTTTACGGCTCCCGTGAATTATCTGTAGCTCTATGTTCTCGTACAAATGTTTTGGGGATTTTGAACAACCAGATAAAATTATGTGTGTTCTGATGTTCTTTTTCTGTTACATGGTTCAGCAGGATCGGTAGGCTTGTGGCCAGGGTGGTCCTGTGCAAATTCTAAAGTGGTTATATTCAGGTTGTTGATCTGCAGATGCACATATATGCGCCTTGCTCTCTCTGATTGCCATGTGATTTGGATTATTATATATAGGCTATCTCTTTTTTTAAAGAAATCCTATGTCAATATTCATTCGAGTCTTATGATCTGGATTAATTCATTGTTGTTGATGTAATGTGTTGGAAGTATCCAATTCTGTATTGTCAATAGAATTTGAATTATCTGAATCTATGCCTCTTTTTTCAGCTACCCATCGTTTTCAAGGTACTTCAATAGTTTCATCAAGCAAACTAAATCTCAAGACCAGGTCATGGCCCATGAGGTGTCGAGGAACTAATGCAAAAAAAGATGGGTATGGCTCATCTCTGCTTCTCTTTGTCAATCTAAATTGATGCCGTAGAAAATTTGTGGTCACACCAATTTTAATGTGAACTTTCAGCGAACATGCACCATTTTATGTTTGTCATCATTCACTACAGATTATGGTTCGAGGACCTGGGCAATCTGTTGCACAAGTGCTAGGGGTTAATAGTTGGGTAAGATTTGTAAATGTAGACATTATTACTGGTTCTACGCTTCCTATTAATTAGCAAGATTGGCGAGTGGAAATAAAATATCAATATATTTCTGGTACAAGAATCCATGGTATAAAGAAAATAAAAAACTTAAGCTGCAGATTGTTTTTAAAAAGTCTACCAATAAATGATATTCCTGGCAAACTCTTGTAGCAAAGTTCCAATTTGGTCCTCACCTCGCCCCGAGTTCCAATCTAATAGCAAAGTTATTAGGAAACCTTGTGTTAGTTATATTGTTCTATATATGTACTTCAACTTTTGCGATAGATTTAATATTCTTCTACATATGTACTCTGGCTTTTCCAACTCACTGATTTTTTTTTTTTCAAAATTTTTTACTCTGCAGCTTACATTTGCTTTTCAATTCAGATTTATATATGCAACAAAGAATCTGTTCTTAGTTTGGGCTATAACAGATTGAAATATTGCAGACAGAAAATTGGTTGAGCTGAAGGGGAATCAATCAGGTTTACATCAATATTGTGTTTGATTTCAATTTGTTTTTCTAGCCTTTTTTCATCTGGACTCACTTACCTGTTCAGGTTAATCAAATTAGGCATGGCAACAAAGGTAAAAGATCAGACTTGGCGGGACAGTCTTTTCTTTTGGGTACTATTTCACGAGTTTATGCCCTCTCCACGCCAACCATGCTGGTGTCCCCGGCCCCCACCCCCACCCCACCCCACCCCACCCCACCCCAGAGATGTTTATGGTATTTTCCTGAAACTTGGTTGGAAGCATTTGTACTGAATATTTCTCTTCTTTCACTCAGCAGTATGAAATGGGCATCGAGCATGAATGATAGTCTGCTGATCACACATACAAAAATGCACTTGTCTTAGCATCATGGTTTTCTCATTTTCTGACATCATGGTTTCTGACATTAGCGATGAAAGGGACATGGTGGCTGTTGAAGCCGGGGAGGACACTGGGGGCTGTGCAAGTGTGCATGGAGGCAGTCGACGGTGAGGTGTGTGGCGGCCAACATAGAGGACACATGGAGAAGCTGCCCACACATTCCTATTGGTGTGCTAAAACGTTCTAGGCAGCAGAGGGCGACATCACTGGAGCAAGCAGTCAACGATCTGTAAGCAAGCTAGAAGTAAAAAATTAATGTGGGCATTTTGAGAGCAGTGACCAGTGAAAATTAATGTAAAGACAATATCCCTGGAGACCTCCAATTGCTACTTAGGCAAATCACAAATTAGATGTTTTGGGCGAGATATGATTTATTATTGTCTTGTAGTTTCATGAGCTGAACTTGTTGCTCATCCTTGTTTGGTAATTTACTTGCGATTGGGTTTTACATGTGAATTGCAAGAAAAAACCGCCATGCTAGCACGGGCATTATACTAGTAACATCCTAGTACTCCAGTTACTCAGGCTCTGGATCACTATGTCGATAAAGGAGACACTTTTGTCCATCTTGAAAGGACACCGAGACAGGACTCTTCCTGACACCTCCCAAATCTGTCTCATGTAGCTAGCAAGCCACACTGGTATGCCCTCCACAAACACTCACCTCTCATGGACCCAAAGGAACAGAACTTATGCATATTGCTACCGCGTTCTCTATTATATATATAGACCACAAAGAGATAATGAGGTCTGCAATTTATATATTTAATGGGATCCTGGTGCCTACTACTATATATCTTAAAGCTGAACAGAACGTGAACCTAGACACGTACCTACTTGATATACCATGTGTCTAATGAACTTGTTTCAGTGCCTGCCTTTAGATTATTAATTAGTCACAGGAGTAACTTGATAATTCCTAGCAGCAGTGAACTTCTTTGCCACTAATGTTTTCTTCATAGAGTAACGAGTATGATTCGTACGTACTAAGACCTTGTGCTAATTAACGTTGCTTGTTCGTTCAAACAACATTAAACACAGAAGGCTATTATTATTGGAATTTTAATCATAGGTACCACCGAAAAGCTAACATTGGGATCACTTCTCTATTTACCTCCGAAAGGTGTAAGAATTGCTCCTTGACATCCATGGCTCCACCACGAGACTTGATTGAAAATGTGAGGCTCCTGTTGGCTCTAGGAAAATTATAGGAATTGTACAGGATTTTCATCGAAACCAGTTCATTTTCATAGGAGAAACATAGGAAACACCAAAAATTCCTATGCTCCGCAGGGTCCTAACGTACTTGACTCAAGGTAATATTTTTGATATATTTGTTTCCAAACATCTATTTCCCGCTGGCCCCTCACGCTTGTAAGTGCTCCAACATATGTAAACTAGTCCTTATTTCAATGACATGCACAATAAGGATTTTAGGGAGATTAAAAAACAATAAAAGTAAGCACCAAGCATATAAATGCTTGTTGCTCTAAAGAAGAACAGCTAACTCTAGGTGAGAGGGAGGGACGGAGACTCGCGTCATGAATGGACCGCCAGGCCCGCTTAGGGCATCCTCGGCGGCGCCGCCACCGCCATCGGTCGTTTCTCCGACGCAGTAAATACCCCTTGTTGGGAATATGCCCTAGAGATAATCATGGAGATGATTATTGTTGGGAATATGCCCTAGAGATAATCATGGAGATGATTATATCACCTTGTATCCATGATATATTATGTGTTCATGAATATCCATTAAAGACAACTTGTATCGATTGGCAATTATGTGAATTGTTTGTGAGACTCTTTACTTGTATGGTTATTCAATAATTGTCCCTCGATCGGAGTTCATGTGAGAACACACATGAATATTAGATCAGCACATGTATTAGTTGATGACTATGTTTCACAAGTCATAGACATGGAGATGTCAAACTAATAGTGTGGGCACATGTATGACATGGGGCCGGATTGACCCGACATGAGATGTTATTATTATCTCTTTACACATCATTTACGTTATATGTCCTTAGACCTGAGATTGTCGATGTACTCAAGATGTGAAACGACCTACTTAGGGACTATCAAACGCATTCGTGAATTGGGTAGCTATAAAGGTGGTCTTCGGGTTTGTCGTGAAGCATGCCGTGAGTCATAGTCAATCAAGATGGAATTGCCCCTCTCCATGAGAGAGAGATATAACCGACCACTCGAATGATTGGATCAAGAAATGCATGGCCGTGCTTGGGTTAAGTGTTAACTCACGAAGTTGGACCGTATATCGTGGGCAAGGGAATAACGAGTATATGGTTTGTGTGGTTCGGCTCCGATATGATCATTGCGCATACATGGGAGTTGGCACGCCTTGCTAGAGGCCATATGTCGACTATTGGTCAAGTAGGAGTACTCGGCCATGTCTATGTGTGCGTGAGCCCATAGGGTCGCACGCTTTAAAGGAAAGGAGGCCCACCCGGATTTGATCCGAATTGGACGAGGCTTAGAGTTCTAATACTAGGAAGAGGATTCCTACTTCTAAACGGACTAGGAATAGGATTCCTACTTCTAAACGGACTAGAAGAGGATTCCTACTTCTAAACGGACTAGGAAGAGGATTCCTACTTCTAAACGGACTAGGAAGAGGATTCCTACTTAAAAACGGACTAGGAATAGGATTCCTACTTCTAATATGACTCCAGCTCGAGGCGTTAGGAACGACTATATAATGAGAGGTGGGCGCGGGCTGACCAGGGGGAGTCTAAGCCACGGCAATTGACACCCGCCGCTGCCACGCCGCCTTCTTTTCCTCAAGGACCTAGCAGTCCGGAGGCGACGCTTCCTCCCCTCGTATGTGTGGGATACCGAGGTGCCGCATCCGAGCACAAGGACGAACCGCACGAAGAGGACGGACGGAAGGACGAACCGCACGAGGGAGGATGGACGTGACGGACGACCACGCAACCGCAGACGGCACCGCCAGCGACGCCGCATATCTACGCCGAGAGTCGATGCTTCCGCTGCACTCACCGCTGCTAAAGGTAATCCCGTAATCTATAACTAGCAGTAGATTCTGGTTTATGGGTACAAAAGTTTTGTTTTCTCGCTAGCGAAGCGATCCCATATTCCTTCAAGGGTATCGAGCCGATGCCGTGTCGCTATAGATTCGGATATGTGCATATGGTGATATGCGCGGTTGTTGATGAGTCTTTGATCTTGGTTCGTGATCTTGCCGCGACCGGGTCTTGTTCGATCTACTCCTACCGGTCGGAATTCCGCCATCGGAGTTAAGTGATACATGTAAACCCAAATATGGCGAAGTTAGAGATCAATAAGATTGATCGAATCAAACCTAGGTCATGTCCTGGCCGGGCGCATGTGATGCGAAGGCGGTGGTGGTAGATTTGATCTTCCACCGATCGCCGGTCCGAAGTTTGACTAGAATAGGATTCCTCCTTCTAAACCGATTAGGATTAGATTCATCCTTCTTTTTTCCTTCTAGGAAAGAGTATGTGTATGAGATGCATGTGTGCAATTAATTCATGACTTGCACAACGTGAGGATGGCATACTTGGATCATGGAGATGGAGATCATCATGATGAACAGAGATTGAGATGGAGATCCCCAAATGTGATAAGTCACAACTATTTTATGTCATTCTTATCGTGTTCTACTTTCACGCTTGCGACTATGTTTTTGTCTACATATGTAGTGAAGTAGAACGATCCCCGGCAAATGTTTTAAGTTTTGATGCTCCCCAAACCTTGAACTTTGTCATAAGTCTTGTACAATCGATGGTGGGTCTATGAAATTAGGGTACCACCGGTTTTTCCATGACTAGGCAAAAGTTCGTGACGATACTTACTGCAGTAAAGGTTTGGTTACTTGAACAAGATCATCCTAACGGTTAGGGATCTTGGAGCATGGCAGGTTGGCATTAGCATAGAGATGCTGCCCAACAACAAGAGTCATATGTGATATGATTAACAAAGAGTTGCTTACCGATCTACCATGTCTTCTAGCGGTGATGCTAAAGCTCACTAGTTGACTTGTTAGTTGTGGGTCTTGAATCACTAATTTTCAATTGAGGGATATTGATTTTAGTGGGAGTACATTCTGTTAAATGTTAATATGTTTTTACTCTATCTTGGATACATTGTCATAGTATTTTGCATTATTCCTCGCTGTAGATAAATGGCACCTAACAATCAACCATTTACTTTGTGTTCGGTTCTTGAGAAAGATAAGTTGAATGGAACAAACTATGCGATTGGATCCAGAACCGAGAATTGTTCTCGGCTGAGAAAAAAGGAAGATGTTCTAGACACCCCCCGTACCGTAAGAGCTTGCCGATAATGCACCCGATGCCGAAAAAACCGCTTACAAGAAAGCATGTGATGCTGATCTTGAAGTGAGTTGCCTTATGCTTGCCCCAGATGGAACCCGACCGCAGATGCGCTTCTCGACAACAATCATGCAAATAAGACGATATGATCGTGGCGCTTGAGGATATGTTCCAAACTCAAGCGAGAACCGAAAGGTTCAATGTCTCAAAGGCGCTTTGCCGAGAGCAAGCTAGCAAAGGGTGCAGCAAAGAGGGCCACACGTAATCAAGATGGTTGGTTACACTCATTGGTTGAGAAACCGCAAGTCGCACTTAGCATCCAAGAAGGATAGCGTGGGTAAAGATACTCCCGCCGCTTGTACACTTGTTGTTTATGTTACGCATATATATTCCTCGCTGATTCTTATATCAATTCTGGGTATTTGATACCAGATCGGGTTGCTCATATTTGCAATACGATGCAAGGAATGATAAGAAGTAGAAGCGCTTGGAAAGGGAGAAGTTGACTTCCGCGTGGGCAATAATGCAAGAGTTGCTGCCTTGAGCGTTGGGACGATGCAACTCCACCTCCCGTCCGATTTATTTTGGAATTGAATAATTGTTATTTTGTTCCTAGCTTGAGCCGAAAACATTGTGTCACCTTCATGTTTGATGAAGGATGGTTATTCTTTTAAGAGTGAAAACAATGGTTGTGTGATCTCTAAAGATGGCATGTTTGTGGCTTCGATCCATTGTGAATGGGTTATTTATTTTAAATCTTGATGATGCACCCTGTCTGTAATATAAGTGCTAAAAGGCCTCGCTTAATGAGTTAAGTCCTACCTATATGTGGCATTGTCGCTTGGGTCATATAAGTGAGATTCGCATGAAGAGGCTCCATACCGATGGGCTTCTAACTTCGCTTGATTTTGAATCATACGAGACATGTGAAGCTTGCCTTCTAGGCAAAATGACCAAGGCGCCTTTCAAGGGTTTTCCCGAGAGGGCAGCAGACTTTGTTGGAACTAATACATACCGATGTATGCGACCAATGAGTACGACATACCGCAGGCGGATTCCAATACTTCATTACTTTTATCGATGATTTCAAGAGATATGGCTATGTCTACTTAATGAAGCATAAGTCCGAGACTTTTGAAAAGTTCAAAGAGTTTCGTAATGAAGTAGAGAATCAACGTGGCAAGAAAATTAAGGCCTTGCGACCGATCGCGGAGGTGAATACTTGAGCCACGAATTTAGCAATCATCCGAAGAGTTGCGAATTGTTTCCACGCCTACGCCGCCTGAACACCTCGTGAGAAAAACGGTGTGTCCGAGCGACGAATCGGACTTTGTTGGACATAGTTCTACGATGATGAGCCAATCGGACCTACCTTTATCGCTTTGGGGATATGCTCTAGAAACAGCCGCCACATTAAATAGGGTGCCATCTAAGTCCATAGTTAAGACACCATATGAGATATGGACCGGTAAGAGTCCCAGCTTTGTCTTTTTCTAAAGATTTGGGGTTGTGAAGTTTATGTCAATCGACGCCAATCGATAAACTAACACCCAAGTCGGACAAGTGTTTTTTCGTGGATACCCGGCGGAAACTTTTAGGTTATTACTTTTACAACCGATCGAGGGCAAAGTGTTTGTTGCTCGAAACGGTGTTTTCTTAGAGAAAGAGTTTCAAAAGAGACAAGAGTGGACAAAGGGTGTATCTTGAAGAAGTTCAGATGAGCCAATAGGTCAAGACTCTACGAGTGATGCTAATGTAGCGTAACAAGTTGAGATACCCGCGGGCAAAGGTAACACCACCACTACCACGAAGATCACCTAGACTGGAGTTGCATGGGGATTTGTTATTGTTAGACAATGACGAACCTATGACATATGCGAAGCTATGATGGACCCAGATTCCGAGAAATGGCAAAATGCCATGAGATCCGAGATAGATTCCATGGGAGACAATCAAGTTTGGAACTTGGTTGATCCGGCCGATAGGGTTAGACCCATTGAGTGCAAATGGATCTATAAAAGAAAAGAGATATGGACGGAAATGTTCACGCCTATAAAGCTCGACTTGTCGCAAAGGGTTTTCGCAGTTCAAGGAGTTGACTACGACGAGACATTCTCGCCAAGAGTTTATGCTTAAATCTATCCCGATCATTCTAGCAATTGCCGCCATTTCGATTATGAGATATGGCGATGGATGTTAAAAACAGCCTTTCTAAATGGAGATTTGGAAGAGGACATGTATATGATACGTTCTCGAAGGTTTTATTGATCCTAAGAATGCTAGAAAAAATATGCAAGCTTAAGAAATCCATTTATGGGTTGAAGCAAGCATCTCGTGAGTTGGAACATTCGCTTTGATGAAGAGGTTAAAGCTCTTGGCTTTCATCGTAATGAAGAAGAACCTTGTGTATACAAGAAGGAAAGTGGGAGCGCCGTTGTATTTCTAATCTTGTATATGGATGACATATCGTTGATTGGGAATAACATTCCAATGTTGCAACCGTGAAGACTTCACCTAATAATATATTTTCTATGAAGGATTTGGGAGAAGCATCATACATTTTAGGCATAAAGATCTATAGAGATAGATCAAAGAGGCTAATAGGATTATGCCAAGATACGCACATTGACAAGGTGTTGAAACGGTTCAACATGGAATGTCCCAAGAAAGGGTTCCTCGCCATGTCACATGGTATGCTTTAGCAAGAAGCAAATAACCTTCGACCGCCGATGAGCGAGAGCGCATGAGTAAGGTTCCATACGCCCGCAGCTTGGTTCCATCATGTATGCCATGATATGTACATGCCCGTGATGTTTCATATGCTCTAAGTGTTACGAAAGCGCATACCAAGCCGATCCGGGTGAGAGTCACCGACACTTGTTAAGAATATTCTTAAGTACTTGAGAAGGACTAAAGATATGTTCCTAATCTATGGAAGTGAGGAGGAGCTCGTTGTAAATTGTTACACCGATGCTAGCTGCCAAACCGATACGTATGATTCACAATCTCAATCGATATTTGTTCACAATAAATGGTGGTGTCAGAAGTTGAAAAAGTTCCAAACAAGAGACGGTGACCGATTCTACAGCCAGGTTTAGTACATAGCAGCCTTCGGTCGGCTGCAAAGGAAGGTGTTTGGATGAGGAAGGTCCTCATTGAGCTTGGTGTGTTCCCCAATGCAAGCGCCCATTGAACCTTCATTGTGACAATAGTGGCGCTGATTGCACAAAGCTAAGGAGCCGAGGGATCACCATAAGAACAAACACGACACGCGGAAATTTCACCTCATTCGAGAGTTCATCAAATGTGGTGAAATCAAGATATGCAAAATACATACGGATTTGAATGTTGCGATCCTTTTGACAAAGGCTCTTCCACGTTCTAAGCATGAGGCTACATGAGAGATATATGGGTATTAGATATCTTAAAGATTAACTCTAGTGCAAGTGGGAGATTGTTGGGAATATGCCCTAGAGATAATCATGGAGATGATTATTGTTGGGAATATGCCCTAGAGATAATCATGGAGATGATTATATCACCTTGTATCCATGATATATTATGTGTTCATGAATATCCATTAAAGACAACTTGTATCGATTGGCAATTATGTGAATTGTTTGTGAGACTCTTTACTTGTATGGTTATTCAATAATTGTCCTCGATCGGAGTTCATGTGAGAACACACATGAATATTAGATCAGCACATGTATTAGTTGATGACTATGTTTCACAAGTCATAGACATGGAGATGTCAAACTAATAGTGTGGGCACATGTATGACATGGGGCTGGATTGACCCGACATGAGATGTTATTATTATCTCTTTACACATCATTTACGCTATGTCCTTAGACCTGAGATTGTCGTATGTACTCAAGATGTGAAACGACCTACTTAGGGACTATCAAACGCTATCCGAATTGGGTAGCTATAAAGGTGGTCTTCGGTTTGTCGAAGAAGCATGCCGTGAGTCATAGTCAATCAAGATGGAATTGCCCCTCTCCATGAGAGAGAGATATAACCGACCACTCGAATGATTGGATCAAGAAATGCATGGCCGTGCTTAAGTTAAGTGTTAACTCACGAAGTTGGACCGAATCGGTGTGGCAAGGGAATAACGAGTATATGGTTTGTGTGGTTCGCCCGATATGATCATTGCGCACACACATGGGAGTTGGCACGCCTTGCTAGAGGTCGTCGACTATTGGTCAAGTAGGAGTACTGGGCCATGTTCCTATGTGTGCGTGAGCCCATAGGGTCGCACGCTTAAAGGGAAAGGAGGCCCAATTCGATTTGATCCGAATTGGACGAGGCTTAGAGTTCTAATACTAGAAGAGGATTCCTACTTCTAAACGGACTAGAATAGGATTCCTACTTCTAAACGGACTAGAAGAGGATTCCTACTTCTAAACGGACTAGGAAGAGGATTCCTACTTAAACGACTAGAAGAGGATTCCTACTTCTAAACGGACTAGAATAGGATTCCTACTTCTAATATGACTCCAGCTCGAGCCCGTTAGGAACGACTATATAATGAGAGGTGGGCGCGGGCTGACCATGGGAGTCTAAGCCACGGCAATTGATACCGCCACGCGCTTTTCGCCTCTTGCTCCTCGCGGACCTAGCAGTCCGAGGCGACGCTTCCCCCCTCAGATGTGGGATACCCTGAGGTGCTGCATCCGGAGCACAAGGACGAACCGCGACGAAGAGGACGGACGTGAAGGACGAACCGCACGAGGAGGATGGACGTGGACGACGACCACGCAATCGCACGGCACCGCCGCGACGCCGCATATCTACGCCGAGAGTCGATGCTTCCTCGCTGCACCGCACCTAAAGGTAATCCCGCAATCTATAACTAGCAGTAGATTCTGGTTTATGGGTACAAAAGTTTTGTTTTCTCGCTAGCGTAGGATCCCATATTCCTTCTTCGGCCCCCCCGCCCTCCTCCCCCACCCCCACCGCCACCTCGCCTCCCCGTCGCTCGGTACGCTTAGCTCGCAATGGCGGGGCGCCAACAGATCTTCGACCGGATGCCGGCCATGGTGGTCGCCCCGCCCGATGCAGCAAGTGTTGCCGCATCCGCGCCCCTGATGCGCCTCCACGGTGACGGGTTACCCGCGCGCCCGCTGCCGACTGGCGCGCTCCGCTACGACGCCGGGCCCCCGCCGTGGAGCAGAGCGGGGGCTCGGTGAAGCCAAAGACGGGCATCTTCAGGATGCAGTGATGATGAGAATGGGCCTGGGTATGTTGAGGCGATCGGCCATCTATCTTGGGCACCGGCCGCCGCCATGCCGGCCTTCTACAGCCGCCGGAGATGGGGCCGCCATCATCGCATGGGTCATCTTCTCCATCCGCGAAGATTGATCGACTCGACGACGCCGCGGCCCAAATTTCGCCAGGTCGCCGCGTCCACGGATGTGGTGCCTCCGAGGCCCCACGGTCGCCGGGCGCTTCGCCGGTGTCCGGGTCACACGCCGGCGGAAGACCCGGTCGCGCGCGCTATCGCCTCCGATCCAGGGCAGCGCCTTGGGCGCCCTACCCCGCCTCTCCGATCTAGCTTTTCCATGGTCGAGCGGTGGTGCGATCCTCCATACTACAGACGTGACGCGCCATGGGGATGGTTGGTGTGGAGCCCCGCTCTATGCGCGACACCCATCGACTCGTCCACACCGGGCGCGCGTTTTCCCTATCTACGGAGGAGGCAGTGTCTCCCTGCACTCGGTGGTGACAACGGCATGGCGGAGCTCCCCTGGTGTGCGCGCCGTCCATGGGAGTGGGACCAGATCCGGCCACCCCTCGCATGTAGAGCCTGGTGGATCGATCAAGGTGCGTGGAGCAACGGTAAGGGGCACATAATTTCGCTGCGGCCAATTTACCAAAATCAAGGGGGGCATCTACATCCAATGAGTTTCTTTCAAGTTTATTTTGGTGCACGGTGTTCAAGGCGTGGTGGTCGATTCGATAGACCGCCATGAAACGACATCGATATCTTTAGCACTATCTTGAGTAGTAAACTCAATTGTTTTTTGGTTGTAGTAGATCTTTAGTACATATATCTTCATGTACTAGAGTTATTTTATTATTAGCTTTTGTAATAAGTTTGGTTGTGTGTGGTCATGCAAAGGCTTTAAGCTGTGTAAGCATCAAGCAGAGGCCGGAATTTTAATTCCATTATCCAAAAATGCATATAAATGCTTGTGAGGAGCCTTGCGTTCATAGATCTCAGAGGAGATTAAAACATAATTATTAAGAGGGTGTCAAAAAAATTATTACATATTTGTACCTATATCTCTTACAACTATGCAGGATAGATGCACGTAGAGCTGATAGTAGATAGATGCAGATGGCTGCATTGCAGTCTGATGTCATAAGAATTAATAAAACTACTACTGAAGAAACTAACTCAAATGACAGTTCAAGCAGGCCCCAGGTCTTGCTGTCCTGTTTTGTGCTATGTTTTTTTTACCACTAAACATCATTGAGCGATTGTCATACACATATGTGACGGCCAGTGATAGGCGCGCCTGTCATATGTCTTTGAGAAAATATATAAAGACTATCAGGTGGTAGGAGTGGCTTAACCCCCAGATCTGACTTCCAATTCCTCATCATGCTGTATGTGGGAATGTGATGGGGAAAAGGGCATCCTATATACTGCCCCATGCCAGCTGGCATTGTGGTATATATTGTATATATAATTTTATTCCAAATAAACAATATATAGAAAGTGCAGTCTCTTCTCCATTTCTAGACCACATTCAAATTGTAGTCATTGTCATAACTTCTAGTATGAATTCCACGTTGCATGCTTCTGTCACATGTTCCTTGGCATCACGATGATTTTAGTGGTTCTATCACCAAATGTTTTTGCTAACTTCGGTGCCACCAATGAAAGGACGAACTGCATTGTTTTTTTATGTTTTATGCATCCCAGGGCACATTTTTTATGTTTTGTGGACCCTGTGAAAACTTTAATTTCTAATTGATGGCACACAACTGCACCTGATAAGGCATTTTAACCGCCTCTAAATGGGTTTTGTGCAATAGTGTTTTGGCCGCCCAGATACCATCACGAATCAATGAGATTAATTGAGGGGGAAATACAGTAGTACTGTACTAGCACGACCAGCAACCACGCCCCTGTTTTAAGTGCAGCCCTGGTTTTGAAAAGGGACAACCACTCTGCGTCTTTGCCTCCTATATCTTACATATATCTCACCCAAGGGTGTATATCACAAGTATTTGCTAGTATGGTTTTCGGAGAGCTGCTTGCTACCATAGCTTACAGCTTTTATTAGCTAGCTACATGTATTATGTTCATAAGGAAGATCAGTTACATGACTCTACGCGAGTCATGACAAAGAGAATTCCTTGATGATACAGAGGGTTGGGAGTAGGAGGCATTATGGAACCACAGTCATCCAAGAAGTGAACCGTCTACAAAACTAACGTGCAGAATTGTGACTTCGACAATGCCTGGGGCCAAAACCAGCATCGTGAGCAGATGAACAATGGCTTCATGATGTCCTGAAGGAATAGGTCGCGAAACAGGTGCCGTGCAAGGCTATCAACATGAAGACTTCTGCACAAGAACGGACTTGGATTTTTCCAGTCCAGCCTGAAAGCCCTGATCGAATAGCCTAGCCAATCTAACAGGAAAACCATGTACCCCAATGCAGCAGAGGATAACCTCCAAATAAATTATCATTGTCATTGACACGAAGCATACTGTCGATTCTACGGTGTTCCAATTCTCGAACCTGATGTTACTCATTAATAACTTGTACTGTCCGAGCTCCACTAATGTCTGCACAGTGTGTCTTCATACACCAATGGTACCGTTTCTGGGAACATCGCAATCAAGTTCCCGTAGTGAACAAATCTTTGTTAAGAAGCCTAACATATTCTTCTACACTGGTTTCACGATCCAATTGACAGAGTGAACCAAAAAAGTCAAAGCCACATACAATTTGGAATAGAGGGAGTAGCATTTAATGTTTGTTGAGTAGTTCCCATCTCACAGTTGGAAGGATATCTAGCCTAGCTTTCCCTCAAATTCTCTGCCATCTTATTTTCCCTTTAAATAATTAGACTTAGGTTAACTCAAAAATTCACTGTATTCCACCATGGATCAGTACACACCAACTAATATTCACTAGCAGTTCCAGGCGGGATTTCCCTGTCTTCTTTTTTTATCATGCTGTTGGTAATCAGAAATGAAATATAGTTTTCCGTGCTCCCCCGGTAGTGATATCTATTTTTCAAAAGAAAATGAACAAGTAAAAACACAAAAACTCGATACTGGTTCCGCTGCCATCAATGAGCCAGGGTTTCCGAGATCTAGGGACAGAGTGGATATTCTATGAGAGAGACGGAACGAGGGAACCCAGACATTCTGTAACCTTTTGCACAGCAAATGCGACTCCTGCAGGGTGTAGTGAGTGCACAAGTAATGCAGATGTTCCTGATACCTCTGACTCCAATATGTAGTAACCGTACCTTGCATGACTACTGGACCGAGCAGCAAGATTTAGAAATGAACTGATACTCACTTGTGATTCCCTGCTGGGCCGACGACTAAACTAGAGCTTCCATGGTAACACATGCTGAGCCATGGAAATTCATGAGGGATATAAGAGCGGATTTGGGCTGGGCCGCGCCTAGGGCCATAGCCCTATTGGCCCTAGGCCCAAATCCGCCCCAGGCCACGAGGAGGCACAATCTGACTCCATGAACTTATTACCGCCACATGTGAGACTGTAGCCAATCAACTATTGAAATTTATTAGTCAAGCAATAAATGTACAACTAATTCTAATATCAGAACTTATCTGGCTATCATGTAACCAGTTAAGGCGTGCACAGTGGCCTCTGCTAAATCTCTATCATGTAACCAGTTAAGGAGAACTCCAATGAATGATAGTCTTCATAACAATTTAATTTGTGGGTATCTTACAATGCCTGAAAACATAGACTTCTAGGGACCGATGCATTTGTTAATACCGATTTCAGAGACAGACATCTCAAGGTGCCCATCTCTGAAAATCAATTTATGGTGACACAAGTCTATCGTGACCATCTATGTTAATCGATGATTTTTAGAGTTGTGCCACAGAATGGCCACTTTTTTGAAAATTATTTCCGGGTTGCAGTGGGCCAAAGGACATATTGAGGAGCGTCTCCTAAATGTGGCGACCTCCTTGTGCAAACTTATAATGTGCTTCTTTTTCTCATTCTTTCTGTAGTTCTCCAGGAAATGTATGAACCTCGTGTTATGAATGTTCTCCATTCTTGTGGTGATCCAAAATTTACAATAATAACGTTTGATCTACTTGCATACCTGGGCCTTGGGAGCCAAGACATGCCGATATTCTTTCCCTCTTAATTAGGTTGTCCCTTACAACTCTGTCTTGACTGTGTAAATAAATTTTATTCAAGAAATCTCATCTACAGAAGGCGTGCAAAATGCTGCTGTTTCCCACTAAAAGAAGCTCGTGATCTTCCAATACACCAGCTAGCACCACCTCCTAGGCTGATCAAACGAAATCACGCAGCGTGGCACATGTACTTGATGAGTCGTGCCACAGTCACGTGGATCCCGCCACGACCGACCAATGGGTGCAAAAGACTGAAATAACGCAAACCCACATTTTAGTGATGATGTGTTGTGGCCACCATGGTGGGCACGGACAAGCAAGCCAAGGCTGCGGCGGAGAGCAGGACGCGACGTACAGGTAACTCTGGGCTGCTTCTAACCCAGACATTTTGAAGCCTTTTGCAGAGCAAATGCGACTCCCGTGGGGTGTAGTGAGTGTAGAAGTAATGCAGATGTTCCTTATGCCTCTGATTCCAATATGTAGTAACCATAGCTTGCAATGCATGGCTACTGGATCGAGCAGCAAGATTTAGAAATGAAATGATACTCATTTGTGATTCATTGCCTTCTGTTTTATACACAGGTTAGAGACACTACTACGTAACGTGCACATTAGGGGCGGCTAAAGATGCACATTAGGGGTGACTCCTCCAAATTCCCTAATAAAACACCCCTATGTGGTTCCACATTAGGGGCGTTATCGTGAGCCGCCCCTAATGTGAAAGATCGTGGGCGGCCCCTCGCTTGAGCCGCCCCTAATGTGAATCGCAGGTTTAGCATTTTCAAAATTCAAAAAAAAAATAACAAATTTTTTTATTCGGGTAAGATCCCACCGCCTAGCCACCCACATCCCCTACACATGGTGATTTTTCCGACTTTTGCAAATGTTGCAAATCCAAGATTCGAACCCACTCACCTCGAGCTCAAGGTGGTGACCCTCCCTTTCACCGGCTACACACTTGTATGTGTTCATATGCCATTCCGCGCCCCCTCATATATTATACAAAACCGAAAGTGTAAATTGACTATTTGAGGCCCTAAGCGGATTCAAACTAAAAGTGGTCAACTACAAAGTTTCAAAAACTTTTCGAGATCTACATTTCATATTTAGAAAGTTTTTCCGCCCAACGCCGCATTTAAATTTGAATTTCAAATTTGAGACATTTGAACACACCTTTTGCATGACTAAATGATTTCGAACTAAAAGTGGTCAACTACAAAGTTTCATAACTTTTCGAGATCTACATTTCATATTTAGGAAGTTTTTCCGTCCGAGGTCGTTTTATTTAAATTTGAATTTCAAATTTGAGACATTTGAACACACCTTTTGCATGACTAGATGATTTCAACTAAAAAGTGGTCAACTACAAAGTTTCATGACTTTTCCAGATCTACATTTCATATTTAGGAAGTTTTTCCGGGCCCAAGGTCGTTTACTTTAAATTTTAATTTTTAGTGTCTCATTTTAAAATTCGCACCCATCAGAGGGGTGGCTCAATATAGAGCCGCTTCTAATGTGAACTCCACAGTAGGGGCGGCTGGTGATTGAACCGCCCCGATAATAGTAGGGGCGTGCTCAGAACATCAGTCAGCCCTAATGTGACCTCACTAGGGGCGGTTTGTTTCCAGCCGGATTTCTGACACATTTGGGGCGGCTCAAAGTATGAGCCGCCCCTAATCAAAATGACAGCCACCCCTCTTAGTAGGTTTTTGTAGTAGTGAGAGAGACAACTACAAGTCACGAGGAGGCACAATCTGACTCCATGAACTTATTACCGCCGCATGTGAGACTGTAGCCAAACAACTATTGATATTTATTAGTCAAGCAGTAAATGTACAACTAAGTTTAATATCAGAACATATCTGGCTATCATGTAACCAGTTAGGGTGTGCACAGAGACCTCTACTAAATCCCTAGCGAGGTACACACAGATCGATTAACAAATGAGAAGCGATGAAGAGACATACCATTCGAAGGAGAGAGAGAGAGAGAGAGAGAGAGAGAGGCACAGATTTCATTGGGCCTCTGCTAAATCCCTAGCGAGGTAGATGCAGATCGTGTATGAAATGAGAAGCAATGAAGAGACATACAATTCTATGGAGAGATGGATAGACACAAATTTCATTGGAAGCCGTGCGAACCCAGCATTTTGCTCAGCGCTAGTGACGTGATTTTCTACATCTTGCTAGCGACCCCCGCTGGGGACGCCCTTATACATCTCGCTAGCGATTAGGACCCCTGCTGGGGATGCCCTTATACATCAGCAATGTAACTTGAAGAAAAAAAAAATAGGAATTGCTTCCTTCTCAGATCAAATTGGGACAAAGCTTCTCACAAATGTCCAAGCTAACATGCACCTTCACTATGAAGTCTCATGTTTTTTTCTTCATTTTTTCAAGAAAAGAACAGCACCCCAGTTTCTCATTTTGGCTAACAATTAACTGTTGGATCTTGGTATGGTGTTGATGCACATAGAGTTTCGCACAATAGCCTTCACCAGAACTTTGGGTGGGGAGGACCTCAGAGATGCTAGCAGTGTGCTTTCGGAGATGTTTGCACAGTGAATCTAGGGAGGCACAGGAATTAGGCTTCAGAAACCCTGGCGAAGTCATGTGGGGACATGATAGGACCTTAGCAGAGTAGCTATGAAGCCTGACATCATTGTCCACATACACACTAAACTGTCAAAACATGAAAAATAAGTCCATTATTGCAGCCAAGTTGTTTTTTTTAGAAACCAGACATGGTACACCGCTAAATTCAAGAAAAATAAGTGGATTTCAATAGATTTTGAATCACATTGTTCGAGTTGGTTTCGGGCTTAGACAGCAGAGAAGTAAAGATCACCGTACCAAATTACTTTCAGCAAATAGATGTGCAGTTCAGTTACTGTCACGCATAGACACCGTCGATGACTAGCTCTAGCTTCAGAGACAATTTTTTTTTTTTTTTTTTTTTTGGAGGCTGATCGCTGCCTCCCTGCATGCATATGTGGTACCCAGCAAACATGAGTGGATTATATTAAAGCCTAACGTCTAGAATGGACATGATGTGTGGGTTCCTTTGATGGTTCCTTGGATGGAGCCAGTCAACTAGGCAGCTCTAGCAAAAAAGTGAAATGGGTATACCACAGCAGCAGCTGATCCTAATGCTTCACAAGTGGAATTTTCAACAGTGGAATCCCAACAAAGGTGATTTTTGTATCAAGGAATTAGGACATTGGTAATGTAAGTGATTCTGATGCTTCCAATTCCTACACATAATTCCCGCAGCAAGGCCTATCACTGGAGCAGTCGGAGATACCAACATTGGCTTTTGCTCGTTTGGCTGCTGTTTCATATATATTATTATATAGACATAGGTTAATGTAGGGCTAAACTATTTCATATAAGAAATGAAAAGTCGACACGTGGTGCAACAGTCAGCTGGTGGCTCAAACTGCATCGTATATCCTATTAAAGGAATTCCGATGGTAGAAAAACAAATCTTTTCAATGACATACTGCACTGTCAATGATTGTATACATCCAGAAAAACTAGGGAAACAAGCATTGATCTGTTATGCACTGAAAGAATAGAACTTTCGTTTTGAACGAAGCGTCCCCACAATACAACTTGTAATATTTTACCACTGAAATTTAATCAATTATGAAAGACAAGTCTGTCTTCCATCACAGACCAGACGATATTAACCTCTAGTACATATATTCCTCATCTTTTGCTCATCCATGTTTGTTAAAGAATCTTATTTAAGGAGAAAAAAAAACTTTTCAGAACAGTGCAATCTTGAGAATGGGATCATTTTGATACTTTCTCCTTTGTTAATACAAGCTTGAAAGGGCCCTCAGATATTGCAAAAGGACATAATCGAGATGTGCCTGATGACACGAGTAGGTGACATTATGAGCGAAGCAAAAATGACCGACAATAAAATTTGCCCCAAGATCTCATCCACAGCACAACCTCTCATGCCGAAGTCCACATTGTGCCTTCTCCCTCAACTTTGGTCCTGCATATATCTGCCTGCCCCTCCTCGAAGTCAATCCTGATAGCATACACGGTGATGCCACAACTATATGAGCGGACTAGCTATTGTGGTCACTGATGCGTGGCCTCCTACCAGTGTCACCTCAGAGGCTCAGACGAGGGTGACGTTGAGTTGCTCACTCAATAAGAAATCCTGATGCCTCTTAAGCAAAATTTTGTTTCGGCCATATGAACAGGTGGTTACCATGGCATGGATCTGTGAGCTTTATCACTCCCAAGAGCTACTACGATTCAATACCTACTATATATAGGCAACAATTTCTATTTGAATCTAGTTTCCTTGCACCCACAACATGCATGGTAGATGTGCAAATTTGCTAGTACAATCAAATAAATAAAATGCTGGACATATTTAACTCACGAGGATTCGCAGTTGCCTCAATGAACATTTAGTGCTCCGTCCTGCATTCATATCACAGTTGGCCACAGACTATGTCAGACTGCAAATAACTCATAGTGATGTACGTCCAAGGTCATTTAGGAATACTAAATTTTTAATTTAAAAAATATAAAAATTAGAACATATATTTCGGAATCCATCAATTAACTTCCAATAAAAACACTGGACTACAAAGTCGATTGTATATTGAGAACAACAACTTAGTGTAGACCATATGATGGACATTATTCAAAAGCTTTGAATTTCAAAATTCGTGAACTTACAATAATATATTGGGTCTCTAAATATATAGTTCTATATTTAAAAACTTTCGACCACAATGCTTGTCTTCATATAAAAAAAGTTATGAATTATATTCGGATGCAACGAGTTATGAGTATCTTACATTACACGAAAACAAGACTGTTTTGCGACAGATGCATTTGTTATTATCGATTATCAGAGACAGACTATAGGTGCCAGTCTCTAAAAATCTATTCATGGTGACAGAAGTCCTGTGTTGACCAGCAATGTCAATCAATGATTTTTAGAATGGCCACTTTGAAAATTATTTCCGAGTTACATGAGGCCAAAGGACCTTTTACCAAGCGTATCCTAAAATGTGGGTCCTCCTTGTGCAAACTTATAATATGCTTCATTTTTCTTTCTTTTCTGTGTAGTTCTCCACCAGGAGGTGTAAGATCTTCGTGTTATGAAGGTTCTAAATTCTTGTGGTGATCCAAAATTTACAATAATAACGCTTTGATCGATCTACTTACGCATTATAGGCCTTGGTATCCAAGAGATACTGTGGTTCTTTGTTTCTTAGGATGCCTCTTACAGCTCTTTCTTGACAATGTAAAAAAAATTAATCAACGAAATCTCATGTACAGTAGGCATGCAAAATGCTCCTGTTCCCACTAAAAAAAGCTTGTGATGTTCCTGTACACAATCTAGCATTTACCACCGCCTAGCCTGACCCAAGGAAATAATGTAGAATGGCAATCTTGCATGAACATTGGCCGCGCCACCGCCACGTGGGTCTCAAGGACGATCCACCAATTGTTACCAAGAAGACTGGAGTAATGCCACATTTAGTGACGACAATTAATGTTGTGGCCACCGTAATGGGCACGGACAAGCAATTGTAGTAAGCTTCGCAGAGCAGGACCCGACTCAGATCTTCCTTGACTATGTGCAGGTAACTCTGGGCTGCTTCAGATCCAGACGTTCTGAAACCCAAGGTACAGCAAATGCGACTCCTGCGGAGTGTAATGAGTGCAGAAGAAATGCAGATGTTCCTGATGCCTCTGACTCCAATATGTAGTAACCGTAGCTTGCATGACTACTGGATCGAGCAACAAGATTCAGAAATGAAATGATACTCACTTGTGATTCCTTGCCTTCTGTTTTATACACAGGTTAGTGAGAGACATCTGCAAGTCACGAGGAGGCACAATGTGACTCTATGAACTTATTACCGCCCCATGTGTGAGACTGTAGCAACCAACCATTGAAATTAACATCAGAACATATTTGGCTATCATGCAATCAGTTCTTTAGGGCGTGTAGATGGCCTCTGCTAAATCGCTAGCAAGGTACACACAGATCAAGTAAAAAATGAGAAGCGATGAAGAGATATACCATTCGAAGGAGAGAGATAGACACAATTTTCATTGGAAGCCATGCAAACCTAGCGTTTTTTCTCAGCTAGGGGACCTAATTTTCTACCTTCTTTCTCTAACAGATAATATCAAGAATCGACTCTTAGGGCCCTTGTTGTTATGGATGCCTTATACGCCAGCACTCTAATTTGAAAAAAAAAAGGAATTTCTGCCTTCTCAGGTCAAGTTGGGACAAAGTTTCTCACAAATATGCAAATAACATGCACGTTCACTATGAAGTCTCATGTTTTTTTTTTCATTGTTTTAAAATGGAACAGCACCCCAGTTTCTCATTTTGGCTATTTTTTTAGTACAGTGTATCTAGAGAGGCACAGGAATTAGGCTTCAGAAACCTTAGCGAAGTCATGTGTGACACGACCAGACCTTAGCAAAGGGTAAGAAGCCTGATATCATTGTCCAAATACACACTAAACTGTTAAAACACGACAATTAACTCCATTATTGCAGCCTGTGTGGACAAGGTACACCACTAAATTCAAGCAAAAATAAGTAGATTTCAGTAGATTTTGAATCACATTGTTCAAGTCGGTTTTAGACAGCATGGATGTAGATGCAACCGCACCAAATTACCTGCAGCAAAAAGAGAGGTGCAGTTACTTTCATGCATAAACTCCGTCGATGGCACTTAATTTGCTGCTTGCAGTGACATTCTTGCTTCTTTTTTTTTTCGGAGGCTGTTCTCTGCCTCTCTGCATGCATATGTGTAGTGGTAGCGAGGATGATGATTGGATTATATTGATGCCTAACGTCTAGAATGGAGATGATGTGCGGGCAACGCCAAAAGGAACATGATATACCATGAGCAGAGTTGCATGATGGAACTGGCGAGACCCACATGTTATATAGGCACACGGCACCCGCAGAGAGCTCGAGATGTTCCTACACCTGAGATGGAACTGGAGAATCAGGTTTGTTGGCTCCGATTCACAGCTCGTGAATGAGCTAAAATGGGTACTGGCAGCTCCCACAGCCTAGTAGGAAGCTCTAGCAAAACTTCCTGTTGGGTCCGATATGTGGTGATCCTGATCATTCCAAAGTGTGGAATTTTCAAAAGTGGAGTCCCATCAAAGGTGATTTCTGTATCAAGGATTGAGGATATTTGTAATGTTGGTGATCCTGATGCTTCCAATTCCTATGCATATATAATTCCCATAGCAAGGACACGTAGGAGCAGCCAGGGATAGCAACATTGGCTTTTGCTCGTTTCAGCTGTCAGACCTCAACAACTCAATGGTTCAGCTATTTCATTTAACAGCTAGGTTTACAACTTTACTCCTAATATATATAAGAAATGAAATGTGGACATGTGGTGCAATAATCAGCTGGTGGCTCAAGCTGCATTGTATGTCCTAGAAAGGAATTCCGGTGGTATAGTAGAAAAACAAATATTTTCAATGATATGCTACACTGTCAATGATTGTATATGTCCATAAAAACTATGGAAACAAGCATTGATCTGTTGTGCACTGAAAGAGTAGAACTTTCGTTTTGAGGGGTCCCCACAATGCAACCTGTAATATTTTACAACTGAAATATTTAATCAGTTGTGACAAACAAGTCTGTCTTACATCACAGACCAGATGATATTAACCCCTAGTATATAATCCTCATCTTCGCTCATCCGCGTTTGTAAAAGAATCTTATTTAAATGGAAATGCCTTTTCACAATAGTGCAATTTTGAGAATGGGCTCATTTGACATTCTTTCACCTTTGTTAATACAAGCTTGAAAGGGCCCTCCGAAATTGCAAAATCATGTATCCTTCTGCCTCCGTATGAGCAAACCAGAGTCATATGTATCCATCTGCTACCGCAATTTTGAGACCAGATGCCTAACAACAAAAATCTGCCTCTGTATCATCCACAGCACAACCTCTAATGCCCAGTCCACGTTTCTCCCTCAACTTTGTTCTGGCATCTATCTGTCTGCACCTCCGCGAAATCAAAACATGTTGCATACGTGGTGACGGCACAACTATATGAATGCACTAGCCATTGTGGTCATTGATGCGTGGCATCCTATTGGTGTCACCTCTCACTAGGCTAACGCTGAGTTGCTCGCTCGACCACAGGAAATCCAGATGCCTCTCATGAAAAATTTTGTATCAGCCATTTGTGGTTACGATGGCATGGATCTGTGAGCTTTATCACTCCCGAGAGCTCCTACAAACCAATACCTCTTATATATAGGAAACAAGTTTATGTGCATTCTAGTTTCCTTGCACCACAACATGGTGGATGTAAAAAATTGCTAGTACAATCAAATAAATTAAATGCTGGACATATTTAACACACGAGGATTTGCAGCTGTGACTCTATGAACATTTAGTGCTCTGTCCTGCATTCATACCACACTTGGTCGCAGACTGCATGAGATTGCAAAAAAACTCATAATGATAAGGAAAAAGGCTCATATGAGTTTATACCAAACAGAACCAATTTTATACCTAAACCATGCCACATGTTTTCAATATGTTCGTTTTGACTGTTCTCAGCAGGAGATACGCATAGATGGAATCTGATTTCCATTTCAACAATCCATTGAGAATAAGAAATCCAACAAAAAGACTTCCTTTTAGAAGAATGAGCCCCTCACTTAACTAGAATAATAAATAGTGTTTATTCTTAAGCCTCACGGACTCACAGCATATGATGTCCATTGTTAAGCCTCAGCAATTCGTAGCATATCAGCATCTCCTATGAACTGGTGCACGCACCTCTGGCTCCTTGCCTCGTTTCCTGCTTTATGAAAACATACATGATCACGGGCTCTTACGACGGCGATAGACGGTGCTGCTCAGTCCATTCTCAAGTTCGTCGTCATCACACAGGTAGCTTGCCACATTGGAACCTCCAAGTAGTGGCGAGGGGTTGTCAGATTTGGTGCCAGTCCGCACTTTTTTACTTCCACCAGAGAGAGAGATGTAATGCAGGCGCTCCTGTTGCTTCCTATTCCTATACACAATTTCCATAGCAAGATCGCTTGGTCGACAAAAACATTGACTTTCAGCTTCATTCCATTCTCTTTTTATTTATATGCTGGCTAGACAGACAGAAACAGTTCACTCAGAGTCAGACCTACAGTTTGATTTCATTCACATACCACTCATATGAATGTAGCAACATCACTTGGGAGACAAAAAACATTTGCTTTCTGCTCCATCCCCTGCTATTTTATATATACACGGGTTAGGGAAACCGAAATACTTCAGTCAGAAGTACAGTGTAATTCCATGCACATACCACTCATATGAGTCACCAACTAACCATGTTAGGTGAATAAATGTGAAATCAATCCAAGCAGACATCTCTGAAGGCTATGCAAGCACAACTAGTGCATTATGATCAGGTCAGGTTCGTTTTTTTTCCTTAGTTGTTTTACTTTTTTTATTTTTTATTTTTTGCAACGATCAGGTCAGGTTCGGTGGGATATTTTTTCCTAACCAATATAAACATTAAGTCCTTGCTAAACGAAGATGATCGCTGGAAATTAACCAGCGTTCATCTGTGTAATCACTGGAACACAATCACCAATGCTAATCGCGATTATTGGCTAAACCTAGAAGCACGAAATTGGATGAACACGATGAACAGTTTTAGAGGACCACAGGGTGACTGCGCCCCTTTTCGCACTTTGTAGTTTCAAATACAAGTGTGTTTAACACCAACACACCGCACACACATACTCTCTAGCATCTAGCCTCTTATAACAAGGCTTTACAACACACGGTTACTCAAGGAAAATTAGCTAAAACATGGATACAAGTTGGGCATAATGCAACTGCTCGACCCACACGATGTCGTGGGCGCGGCCACCGTCGGCTTGTCGTGGCAACTGAACCCGCCTCTCTTTCAAACTTGAATTCTGCTGGCTCTCCCGCCCACTCCATCGACACAAACCTCCTCCACGTCATCTAGCATCAAGGTTAACCCAACAATCTGTTGTGCACTGAAAGATTAAAACTTTCCTTTTGAACAAAGTGTTCCCACAATGCAATCTGTAATATTCCACAATTGAAATTTAATCAATAATGACAAACAAGTGGGCCTACATGCTCACGCGCCGGGCTTGTCTTGCCCTTCTTCTGTGGAGGAGAAGATCATGGCTGAACATGATTGACCAGTTGGCCATGAGCAGCATTCAGATCCCACCTTCTACAACATTACATGTGTGTTCGCTGATTTCGTGATGCTTCTGATGAAGTCTGTCTACTACAGATCTGCCTTCCAAATCGACTACGTAGATGTTCCTTCATGAATGCTCTCCCAATTCCTAACACAGTTCAAAACCATGAATATTTTTCATCCATATTCAATTGTCATGTGGCTTTTGTGCTCCTTCATGTTGCTCTTTTATATTGGCCAAAAGGAACATAAGAATAAATAATATTTAACTACTTGGTTCAATGCATTTACATGCTCTCCGCGTATGCCATCAATTATGCTTACATACAAGTACTGGTGTATTCCAGCTCATGATATTGATTATTTGCCCTGGAAGCTGCTCACCAGCAGGCGCTATTTATATGCTGGGCATTGCAGTGATATGTGGGGTTAGATATTTCCACCAGCCGGAGCAACATTTGCTGGAGTCAAGGAAAGGAGGAGAGTCTAAGGGTCAAGGCCGGAGCAACATTTGCTGGAGTCAAGCTAGTGAGCCATCCATAGCTGTGAAGCTTCAGATGGGACACGACGATCTATTGCTGCTATGTCATCTCACCCCAGAACTACACAGCTGCAAAGAGAATAAGCAATCAAATTGAGCAAGCTGCTGCTAGAAGCCACAGATAATAATGAGCAGAATTAGCTTCTGCTTCTGAAAACAAGCATTTTTGTAGCATCATAGGAGCACAGACAACAGACGACCGAACTAGTTTCTCACTTACCAGGACAGTTTAGGCAGAAAAATTAATGTGTGCAACTGGGTTTTGGACTGACAAAATAAAAGGTGCCCGAAAAATGGTGGATCCTAAACCTCCTGTTTCGCTTCAAAAAAATGGTGGATCAAACAAAAAGAGCAAAGCTGCGTCAATACCGTGATGGTGAAAATACTTCACCACCCCCCACCCCCGTCCATGGACAACTCCAAGCACCGCGCCGACTGTAATGGTCGAGATGTCTTGTGTAAGAGCGAATCCAGTCCTTGCAATGACAGCAGCACAACCGATCAATACAAAATTGAGTTCAGCAGGTCATCCTAATGGAACCAGAACGCATTGGAGCACATAGGGTACCCTCTGGTTTTGTGCTCGACGGTCACTCAGTCTTACAAATTCACCTCCAGCACCTCTCTCAGCACATCGGAACTACCCAAGCAGTTCACAAAACCTCATTCCCTACGCGTTGAATGAGTAGTCTCTTCTTCCGAAGGGAGAACATCAAGAGTGAAGCGCAACTGTAGATGGATGGGTTGCATTCGGACATTTCCTCACGCCACCCATGTCTGTCTATTCTCTCTTTTGTGAATCGACTACCATACTATTCCCTGTTTAAAGAAGTTGTAGCTTCTTGGGATTCACCCCCTCTTATTTATATACTACTGAACAAGCATGTATGGTACACTCATGCGTGCTTATATAAGTACTTTATAAGGAAAAAAAAAATGTAACAATTTTCTTGTAAAATAACAATGCATGTGCGATATGAACATAGAACGAATATGTATATGATGGATGAATAACAATTAATTTCCTTGCCCAGAAAATAATAATTATTTGTTAAAATATATAAAATAGAATAATTTTTTAAAAGGACCGTAACACGTGTTTCGTTAAGATACAAAAGCCATAAAGTTTAGTACAACATACATTAATGTAACTAGGCATGTCAACATGTCGTCATTAACCATTTGTGCATGCCGAATGCAGTTCTTTTACAAAAATCTTGGTTGTAGTCACACCCATCAGACAAGTGGGCTCGGGGCAGTACAACGAAATAATTAGGACATTAATACTCAGAACTCCTCACATGGGGGTCGTGTTCTGCCAAAGAATCAAGAGCATCCTGACTACCATAACACATGGAAGGAAACTTTGATGAACAAACAGAGCCGCCCCACCGATTCCATATTCTAGACGCTGGGCCCAGCAACTCGATCAGAAGTATCGACAGCAGATGTATGTGCCCAGCCCAGAGTGAAATAAACCAATATTTTTTTCTGGATAGAGCTGTTCATACAACTGAAATAGAAACAACATTCCAAAAGAAATGTTTCTTATTATATCAAAATAATCATGTATGATTTGAATCATTAATTTTTGACTACTAAAAGCACCAAACAAAATCGCCCACCCGGCACAGTATTTTTTCGCCGCCGCTCTAGCCCGGGCGCCCTCTTCGCCGGGCTCACATGTGGCCCCCGTCCCCACTTCCCTCGCTGCCCACCACGCTTCCCCCTCCACCCGCTTGGCCCCCGCTGGTTCCTCCTAGCTCCTGCACACGCTGACTCAGGCCACCTCCGGGTCTCCGGAGGAGCGCCCCGCCCAGCTGGCCGCAGCCCACGGTCGCGACCCCACACCGGGCCAGCGCTGGCTGGATCGAGTGGCACCGCCCACCGGACCAGAGGTCCTCATCCCACGCCGCCTCTCGCGTGGGAGAGATCCGGGTCGATGCCTCTCGAGACGCGGCACAAGTGGTCGGTGGTCGCCACGAGTGAGCCGTCACATGGGCTGGCTGCCACTGTGGGCGGGCTCGCGCTGGCGAGAACGGAGGTCCACCGCTGACAACGGGAGGGGGCGCCGCCAGGTCATTGGTCGGCCTCTCTTCCTCCCCAACAATGTCGCACCTCCCTTCCCCGCCCCGCCTGCATCTAGGGTTTCGACCGAGGCGGGCGCATCGTGGGCGCATCCCCGCCCAGCCCTGTGGCGCCTCCATGGCCCTCTTCACATCGCTACAATCTCTAGGTCGCCATCGGAGGTGGCGAGGTACGCTCGCGCGCGGTCGCTGGGTCGGTCATCTCGCCACTGCTCACTTTCAAGTCCGATTTGATGAGTTCCAAATTTTGGGGATCGACAGTTGAAGGAGCGTAGTTTTAAGGGGAGGCCGGCAGCCACCAAGACAGCCGCTGCAACACGCAAAAACCCCAGATGGCGCCGTGGCCACCACCCAGGCCAGCCAGCAATGGCAGAGCCCCGCCTGTGTAACAGTACATCATTCAGTCATTCAGCATGTACCACCCATCAAGGCAGACAAGTATACTCACGGTTTTGGTTTGCTTTCGTTCATTCATCAGTTTTTTTTTTAAATCTTCCATTTGTGTTGACAAGCTAACACCTCTCACATGTATTTCATCATCAATCTATTATTTCAGTTGCTCCACCATATCTCTCCAGTCACCTAATATGAATTGTCATTCTCATCATTACACAGTTTAATACACCTCTGATAAGCATCAAGGCTGTCGTGTTCCAAATCCATTTGTCGCGCGCTGCAGTCCTACAGATGTTGGCACTCCATTTGCAGGTAAATTCTACGACTGCTGGATAATTGGCATGTTCTTTTTTAGTTTTGAGTTCCTGATGTATGCACAGTGATACATACAGCCTAACAGATCTGTATAACTATAACGCATAACACATGTATTATCTGAATAAAAGTTTCAGAAAATGTCTATTAGAGTACAGACTTTTGATGTTTTAGGTAGCTACGTGAACCATGAGTTTGCCAAAAAGAAGTCCCTTAGAGCACAGACTCTACGAAGAAAGAGCTAATTTCTTTTTGAGGTGAAGATCACAGCAACAGAGAAAGCTTATTTCCGGACCTCAGTGTAGGCAAAGCATGTCGGCACCAGCATTGCATCAGGTGAACATGCAGTACCTAATCAGCTAGCCTGTATCTTTGTTCAGTGCAGTAGAAAGATCAGTACTGGTTCACATGTATACATTATAAAATAATTTGACACCAATTATTAATGAATTATCATGGTTCACACAATCACACATGCAGCCATAGTTTGTTGTTAATTGTTTTCTTAATATGTAGTGTGGCAGCAGATATTCAGAATGTACTAGAAGAAACCCAACTAAAATTTGAGGAAAGGTATTTTGTGCACTTTTTATCCAAGAAAATAGAAAGGACTTGTTGCCAGGATTGGATGAACCTGTACATTTAATAAGTTAATATTGTTTAATGCATTTTTTGCTATTTAGGCTATAATTCACTAAAAACAAGTGAGATTTGTTCTGTACGGTCGGTGTCGAAGTCAATCTCGTTTCATGTAGCTGGAGCATGTTTATGTATTGTTTTAATTAGCCATTTGTCCCTAGCAATGTACTGATCGTGTTGAAGCAAAGAGTGGATTTTTATGGGGATCAAGTTATTTAAATAAGATTTTCATTGTAGCTTCATATGAGGTAGTTGTCTGCAGCTCAGAAGTGCCCAATAGAGATGGGTTTCTTCCATGAGCAGTAACATGTTTCTCTGTTCTATGTGAGTTACCAAAAGTCCAAAATGATTTCAGATATTAAAATTTGATACTGTTGCCTCTTCACTTGGGTTCTTGAGGGGTGTAATCAGATGCAATTTCATTGCATTAAGTTGTACTAAAAAGGTGCACCGATAAGATGCCTTATAGTTTTCCATATGCTGGATCTGAATGCATAGTTTCTGGTGACATTCCATAATTGGTAAATCACTTGAAAGATGACCACAAAGTTGACATACACAAAGGCTGTACTTTCAAACCCTCATGAAGTTGAGAATGCCACTTGAATGATTATGGTACTTCACACTGACATCAATATGTCGATTAAACAATTTCTGTTATTTTGCTATTATGGTTTGTTTCTGCATAGATAGAGGTTCATGCCTCAGAAACTTTTGTATATTTTCCAAATATTGACGTAGTGTGTTTATCGAATTCTAGCTATTTGTTGCACATATATAATGAAGATCTTGATTTGCTACGTTTTCTTGCTGTTTTAAGTACAGTACACTAGTACACAAACGCTCTTTTGTCCCGGTTCTCCATAGTGAAAATTGAACTGGGATTATGCGATGCGGGACTAAAAATCGAAGTGGTGAGAATACGAACCGGGATTAATAATAACCTTTAGTCCCGTTCGTAACACCAACTGATGCCCCCAGGCCCAAGCCCAGGCTGAGACCAGCAGATTTAGTCCCGGTTGGTGTTACCAACTGGGACTAAATCTCTCTCTATTTTTTTTCTTATTATTTTCTTTTAATTTCATGATTTATTTTCCTTTTTAATTTGGTTTTCAAATACGATTCCACACTGCAAATAAAATACGCGTTTAGGGAAGTTTTGATTTGATCCATGTACACAAATAACGCGAATAAAAGTATGAAACTAAAGTACAACATTCAATAGAAGCAAGGAACTGACGTGCAGCCCCATATATTATTTGTTCCCCCATATTATATGTGGCACAAAAATTAATACATACAATTTGTGCCCCATAAATATTGCATTGTATATACAAGCTTTGTTTACAATGAGTGTCATCCACAAAATTCATGACACCTTTTTGTTTAGATTACAAGTTCCTATAGGAATAAAATACAAATCAAAACAAGATGCCTCTTAGAATGCGTGCAGCCCTCCTTTCACATACCACCTAAATCTCTGAAGTTATCCTGGGCAATCAAAGTACAAAAATGTGTTAAACACCATATATCAAAAATAGTTTCCCCATATTATTCAGTATGTTCTACAAAAAGGGAAGGGAGAATTAACTGATATACATGCTAGCAGTTACGATAGTGGTGTTGAGAAAAGGATATTGACTGCAGTAGGATGAATCGGATATAAAGAAAAAAAATTACATATTAGTTTGATGGTCGTCTTGTCGCTGGCCGTGAGGCACCCAGGGCAGGCCTACAGGAAGAGAAAATCAATAATTGCATATATATAAATTTAAAATAAAGTTTGCAGGCCTACCGGGATGAGCGGCGCAGCTGTGCGCGTTGGGCGGCGGCCGGACTGACGTACGCGCGTGGGCGAGCGGGAGGCCGCCGGGCGCGCGGGACCCCCCCGAGGTAGGCGCGCGGACGACGGTGGCCGCGCATGGCGTCGGAGGTGTCCGGATCGGAGAAGACGAAGATGCGGCGAGATCGACAAAATGACTGGAGGAGACAGGAGGAGCGCTGATGTGTATTTATCTCAAATAGGCTTAGTCCCGGTTGTGGGGTGCGCCTGGGATGAAAGGCAGTTTAATCCCGGTTCCAGTTGAGGCCCCGAACTAAAGTCTTTGAGATTTAGACCCCGGGTGATATCTTCACCCGGACTAAATCTAAATTTTGGCGCGGTTCTTCTTAAAATTTTCAATTCCCGCCACTTTGAAGCAGCATATTCGAGAGGGGCTGTGTTTTATGTATTTCTTTTTATTTAAATGCTAAAACATTGTTAATTGCCCTATAAATTATATATTTGGCATATCTTTTTTTTTAAAAATACACAAGTTATATTTACTTTCTTTACTGCACAAAGTTTGGCATCATGTCAGTTCTTTTGGGGTGGACTTAGTTCAACTTATAATTACCGAGAGAACTCAAGCTGAAGTTCGATTAAACCGAAAAAAATACCAAACCAATTCAAAAAAAATTCTCAAACTTGGCGGTTCCTACACACAGGACATGTGAAAGCGTGGGAAAAAGTTTGAGGCCAAAACCACACCGAATACGCTGCGGACCTCGAATCATGGAGAACCAAAGTGCGTAGACATGGTTTGTGAAAGGTTACGATACCTCTGTGAAGGATGTTGTGTCTACCGATGTTAAAATTGCTTGAATTTTTTTTTGTACTCATATACACCCAAAATATGATCCCACGCAAAAATCTTACGCTTTTTTCATGATTATTTGAATTACTGCATTTTTCTCTCAAGGCCGGTGGTGCGACAAAACCATGGCGAGTTTCAGATGGAAAACAACAGGATTTTGCACCCACCTCCTAAAAACTTCGCCTCCTAGGGTAGAAGAGACCTTCTCACAAAAGTTTGGCACTGTTTTTGATGCTTTTTGGGGTGGACTCAGTTCAATTTATAATTACCGGAGAACTCGCACGAAATTCGATTAAACCGAAAAAAATACCAAACCAATTCAAAAATTATCAAACTTAGCGTTCCTACACACATGGCATGTGAAAGCGTGAGAAAAGGTTTGAGGCCAAAACCACACTTTCGAATATCCCGAATACGCAAATGTGTAAATAAACGAAAACGTATTTTGAATAAGAGAAAACCAAAACTACGAATTCAAGTACTGAAAACGTAATTCTATATTACGCTAAGGATGTTGGTCGTAATATAATAAAATCTCCAGGTCTTTTTGTGCAAAAAGTGATGTTGCCTAAAAAAAGATTTAGTCCCGCTGGATATTCCAACCGAGACTAAAGCTGTTGGTTTACCTGGCCGACCCAACCTAAAACCTTTCATCCCAGTTCTACTCGCATCCGATTAAAAATTTGAGAATACGAACCGATTAAATGTCTTATTTTAGTCCGTGTTGTTAGCTAGAACCGACTAAAGATTTCCTCCGGATGAAAAACTGCCTCGGACATCGCTCCTCCAAGAGCTTTACTCCCGGTTGGTAGTTCCAACCGACTAATAGGAACTTTAGTCCCGGTTCAAAATGAGAAGCTTGCATGTAGTGTAAAACGATCCGAACAAAACAAGGTCTTTGTAGTAGTGGTACAAAAAAGAACTATTATAAAATCTTCTTGCTGTTTTAAGTATAGAAAAGAAGCACTTCTATTATAAAATCACGTCATGCTCTGCTATAATTATCTTGTAGGTTTTCAGCTACTTTGGCCAGTCTGCTTACACTTCAAAGACTTTCATTTAAGTTAGGCATGTCACCTGTCTACATTGCCTTCCTAAGGTTCTTGGGCGATAACACATTAATAGTATATGACAGGAAGGAGCTTCAGCTGCGTGTCACTAGGAGCATCTGGAAGGAAGAATAATATGATATGATCAGCGAATATATCTCTTCGCTCGGCCAGCTGCTTTTCTAGAATAATGAATCACACTGTAAAGAGCTTTTTGCCATGCCTACGAGCTAGAATCAGCTTCCCTGGACTCATTTGGTTGCAAGTGATTGAAACTTCTCATTAAATTCGCGCATTGTACTAATGGTTGGCAATTTAATGTTGATCTACAAGATATGTTATCTCATGAAATGTTTTGATATCCCGTTGCAACGCATGGGCATTTAACTAGTTTTTGATAAAAGATGCAATGACAACAGAAGCCAGGCCGTTGTGTTCAGGCATACTACAACATGAATGCTTCTACATGCAAAATACTGTAAGGCCTTCATCAACGCGCCTACTGATGCAATGCAGTATGAAAAAAATAGCCTCACAACCATGAAGGTACCAGTTTGAATTGAGACAAAATTACACACATGGAGTCAAGCTTATATATGGACACATACACACGTACGCCGGCAAGGATGCAAACAATCTCGCCCCAGCTATTTTCCTTAATTAAATCAATCATAATTTCAATAATATGGCCCAAATGACATGGAGAGGGAGTAGCAACTAACTTTGACCGTATCAGAATTAAACATGAAGGCAACTTCCTCGTCACTGCCTCTAGTGGTTACAAGCTGTTCAAGTAAGAGAGAGCAACAAACCTCTAGCTGGCTGGTGGTCTTGCCACATCAAAGAGAGTTTTTTCTCTTTTTAGAAGGAAATGGAAGAGGGGCAGCATAGTCTTTTTGCCCGCCAAAGAAGCTATCAAATGCATGCTGCCACCTTCGATGGCCTACATGGCTCGCCACATCAGCAAAAGTGGCAAAAACATAGGAGGGTTACTGTGTTTTGGGGGCAATTTTGTAGTGGTTCATATAAGAGTGGAAAAGGTTAAAAACTCCCTATACAGAAGTGGTGGTATAGTACGGAAATGGTAAAATCCATGGTGGTGCAATTACCGGCTTGGAAATAAAATTTACCATTAGGAAAATTAAAGATCAATTTCAGTGGCAGTCTACCAACAAGAAATAACCATGAGGGACAGAGTGACAAGAAAATTTTTTAAAAATGTGACGATGAACCGTCAAATATAATTTCATTAACGGTACATGGACGACAAGAAAATTGAAACCTGGAGAGCTAGAAATCTACCTCTATTGGTGTTGATCGATAGAAAAATTATACAACAATGACAAGGAAATGATGTCTATGTTAATATCGATTTTCGGTGCTCATCTCTGAATGGGTGTCTATGTTAATATCGATATTCAGAGAGATATTTTTTTTGGGTGCTCATCTCTGGATGCTGATTTATAGTGGTCGCCTGTGTTATTAATCGATGATTTTCATGGTCAGACGCCTTGGACTGCCCATCATCTCTATAATTTTTTTTTTGGAGCGGGCCAGACATTTTCAGTAGAGGTGAACTGACCATTTATGTAGGCGGCCGTTAGATGTGCCTGCCTCCGTTAATGTTGGCACCCACCTTTGTGCAAACATGTAATGTGCCTTTTTTTTTTTTTGCTTATTTCTGTACTTCTTGTTGAAATGTAGGAGCTTCGTGTTAGGAGGCTTCTCCATTCTACATTTGAGCTACTTGCGTTGCTGGGCCTTACCAGCCAAGAGCTGTTGATGTTTTTTGTTTTTTTAGGCTGCCCCTTATACATATAATCTTTTATTTGATGAAACCTCACAATACATACATATAATATTTTATTTAATGAAATCTCAGAGTAGGCATGCACAATGCTTCTGTTTCATGTGCTGTTCCTGTACACCAGCTAGCACCACCGACCAGCCTGACCCAACTAAATGGACAAACGCCATCACACATATTCGATCATTGACCAAATGTGGCGTGGCCACGGTGAGAGGCACGCAGGAGCCAGTACAGAATGTGACGCAAATGTTCCCGGGCTATGGACAACTGGGCTCTGCTTGAAACACAGAGACAGAGATTCTAAAGCCAAACGCATTGGATTTGTGACTCTTGTGGATAGCAGTGAGTACAAAAGTAATGCATGAGTTCCTGCTGCTTCCTACACCTATATGCAATTTCCATAGCAAGACCACTGTAGCAGCAAGAGCTAGAAATGAAAGACCACATGCTTGTGCTTTATTGACTTCTGTTTTATACACAGGTTAGCGAGACAACTACACAGGTCACGAGGAGGCACAATCTGACTCCATGAACTTATATACTTTTTTTGAGGGAAAACAGGAAGGGCAAGGCACCCCTACTATGCTTTTATTACATGAACTTATATATTACCGCCGCATGCATGTGAGTGTGTAACCAACTACCCATTGAAATTAAATAGACTAGCAGTAAATGTACAACCAATTCTCATTTCACAACATACCTAGAGACCATGCAACCAATTCTTTATAAGTTGAGATAAAGTTCCTCACAATGTCTCATTTCAGATGTGTTTGGGGATGACTTGGTTTGGAGGGCCCCGGTTTCTCAATTCAGTTAATCAACTTTTGGATCAATCTTCCTATCCGTAGGGTACTTCACACAACAGGGTTCGCCTTAACTTTAGTTGGAGATGTCCCTAGAGATGTTTGCACCGTGTGGCTTTCAAAGATGTTAGTGCATTATTGTATCCAGGAACACAAGGGCATTATGCTTCGGAAACCATGGTAGAGACTTGAGGCACATGAACGGGTTCTGGGGCCTCAGAAGCATCAATAGTCCTATAAAGGTATGATGGTTACAAGGTACGAGAAGAACAGAAGCAGATAGGTCATCCTATGTCTTGTCCCCGTAAACTCTGTCATCCGTGTTTGCATTGCGCTCCTGATTTAGCAAATACCTATGATGGCCCACCCACTAGTAACAAATTTCTTTTTGAAGGCGGGCATTTTTTATTTCAGGAGGCGACAAGGGTGCCCGTCACCCCGTAGAGGTCACGGTATATCAAACTAATCCAGCAAAACAAAACAAAAAAGCCCAAACCCAGACCCAAACCAAACCAGGTCTGGGCCCGATCTGAACCCTCGACGTGCCGCCGCTGGATCCATTGCCGCGACCGGGCTGGGATGCGCTGCTGGCCGGCTCGCCAGATCCGCCGTTGTGGTAGTGGATATCAAATTAACTTAGATTCCCGGCGTTGTCGCGAGTATGAAGTAGAATTCTATGAGTTATAATATTACTATCACCCTTCTATTCTTTTTTTTTTTTTCTTTTTCCTTTTTTTATTTTCTTTTTAATCTTTTTTCTTTTTTCTCTATACCAACGGGTCCCACTTATAATTTTATCAAAATATATACATGTGAGATCTTGTTTTAAAGGATTTATTAAAATGAATTTAATGGTGTAATCAGAATTTGATTTATTTTTTTTTTTGGTTCATGAGTTATAACCTTTTTTTATGCCCATAGACATGTGGGAGATGTTGATGACGCATGCGCAAAGAAAGGGTTAAGTAGTGGGTTTGGTGAGGTGACATGCATGCTAGTGGGTGTTAGTGGGATGGTAAGGTGACATGCTTGCAAAATGCTTATACATATAATCTGTTATTTAATGAAATCTCGTAGTACATACATATAATATTTTATTTAATGAAATCTCACATTATGCATGCACAATGCTTACATTTACACCAGCTAGCACCACCGACCAGCCTACCCAACTAAATCATGCATGCATGAACGTACATGCGTAGTGCCAGTGTCATGACTGGCTAATTGGTACCAAGAGGAAAATGGATTAATGTCAGCACACATTCGATCAGTGACGAAATGTGTGGCGTGGACACAGTGAGGGGCACGCAGGAGACAGAATAGAACGTGATGCAAATGTTCCAGGGCTATGTACAACTGCGCCTGCTTGAAACACAGGGATTCTAAAGCCACTCGCATAGGATTTGTGACGCTTGTGGAGAGCAGTGAGTACAAAAGTAATGCATGAGTTCCTGATGCTTTCTACTCCTATACGCAATTTCCATAGCAAGACCACTGGAAGCAAGAGCTAGAACTGAAATACCACACGCTTGTGCTTTCTTCACTTCTGTTTTATACACAGGTTAGAGACAACTACACAGGTGACGAGGAGGCACAATCTGACTCCATGAACTTATATATTACCGCGACATGTGAGTGTGTAACCAACTACCCATTGAAATTAAATAGACTAGCAGTAAATGTACAACCAATTCTCATTTCACAACATACCTAGAGACCATGCAACCAATTCTTTATAAGTTGAGATAAAGTTCCTCACAATGTCTCATGTCTGATGTGTTTGGGGATGACTCGGTTTGAAGGGCCCCGGTTTCTCAATTCGGTTAATCAACTTTCGGATCGATCCTCCTATCCGTAGGGTTCGCCACAACTTTGGTTGGAAAGGTTCCTTAGAGATGCTTTCACCGTGTGGCTTTCAAAGATGTTAGTGCATATTGTATCCTGGAATGCATATGCATTATGCTTCGGAAACCATGGCAAAGACATGAGGCATATGAATGGGTCTTAGCAAAGCAGGTAAGAAGCCTGGCACTACTGTCCACATACACTAAAGTGTCAGAACATGAGAAATAACTACTTTGCAGCCAAAGTTGTTTTTGCTACAACTTGACATGGTACACCGCTCAATTATCAATATTAATTAGATTAATAAACCTTACATAGGTGAAAGTGGTTTCCACAGCATTTTGGCTGATGTGTCATGCTTGATTTTCTACGTGTCAAAACCTACCAATTCATGATAGAATAGAATAGAATATTAACTAGGTAGGTCATGATAGAATAGAATAGAAAAATGATAATTGAAAACATCACAACTTCAGCGTCCAGGGTGCCTTACCAATTCATAATGCATTTTTTTGTAACAGTGCACGTTCAGTTCAAAGTTGCACGAGGACGATCTTCAATAGAGAATTTTCTCGGGTTATTCTTTGAGCAAAAGCATGCTACTAACCTTTTTGTTTCTCAATGGCAAGAAGTCCATGTGTATTATTTTTCATTCTTTTGTTTCTTGAGATTCCTCCGCAAAACTTTGTTCCCTTGTATTCATAAAACCAAGTAGGGGGCAACACCTTCTCTTTCACTCAAAAACATCATAATACATTTTTTTTTTCTTCTTCAAATAAGCGGTTAACCCACCCTCAACCAAGACGTATAATGTTTAAATTGTGCAACTGCAACATTCAATTGCATCCTTCAAAAATCACTCAATTGCATATTGCAACTGCATGATGTTTCATTTTAATAATTTGTAAAATTATGGCAGTAAATAAATAAATATTCTGTTTCAGATCTGACAACGCTGATGCATGTTGTGTCTATTAGTTTGTTGCTAACCTATTTATATACTGTCTACAAATTTTTATCAATACCAATACAAACTTACTGCTTTTCATCAAGATGCATAAGAATCATGTCTAAGCATCCATCATCCACATGTTAGGACAACAACATAATGATGCAATCCACTGTTGTTTCTTGATACCTCACCAGCCATCCTGTATCCACATCTGTGTTATGCTTTGGCTTTTCAGACTATGGTGTGTATGTGCTGCGTACAACCTACATCCTCGCATGGTCGGCCTGTCTTGCCCTTCTTCAGTGGAGGAGAAGAACATGACTGAACATGATTGACTATTTGGCCATGAGCAGCATTTAGATCCCAGTGTCTACAACATTACTGAGTGTTCGCTGATCTCCGGATGCCTCCGAAGTCTGTCTACTACAAATCTGCCTTCCAAATCGTCAACTATATAGCGCCCCCAATTATAAGTTTTATCACAAGTGTATAAGATAGAGATCATTACTATTATTTGTGAAAATTAAGAGCAAGACAGCGTGCATAAAGGTAAGTAATTTTTATTAGTTGTGCATGTATCACAAGTGTTTTAAGCTCTTGAGATTTGAACAGTTCCAAGTTGATGGACGACCTAGTACCATTGTATATAACTAGTAGTTCTATTACCAAAAAAAAAAAATATATGTGTATTGCAAACAATACACATATTAAATATCCACATTTGTGCAATTAAATTAGAAATTCCCTCAACTTTTTCACTTTCTGTAGCACAGGGGACTGAACTTCGAGACTATGGCATGTTCTATTTGGTGAATGCACTACTGGAAACTAAAATATCCCGACTTCACTGTTGATTTGTATTTGTTTTTTTCCCCTATCTATCGGTATTTCATATTTCCCTACTGGTCTGCAAACAACAAAGTTGATCGATCGGAAGGTGATCGATCAGAAGGCCTTCTGCTGCAACAAAGGTGATCGATCGGAAGGCCTTCTGCTGCAACAAATAAACACCAAATCCCTGCGGCTACTGCATACATGACTAAGAATAATGTGAGATATGATGATAGTGCTTTTGAGTTTTGTTGTGCAACATGACTAGAAGAAAACCTATTGTTCCACGAGCCAAATTATATTTGATTCACTACTAGGGTAGTGCTATCCTATTCCACCTCAAACTTTCCCATGAAGAATAAAGGCCTGCTGTAGTTTTACTGCAGCCGTTGTGGGAGTCTGCCCTAGAATTCATGCATCAGCCACAAGCCAGTCACATTTGGTACATACACCTTTGAAACCAGTGTCGCCCGCTAAAATAGATGCATAAGGGCATGTACACCCTGACAGATATGAATATAAGGATCTACCATACTTTAGCTTAGCGAAAAAATGGTGCAACGTGCAAAGTTGCTACCTTAAATCCCACCGAACGATTTACATTACATTGGTGTTATTTCTCTCATTATTCCATAACCTTGCAATGACCCAAGGAGAGCAAGAGTTGAATATTTGTTTTCTATGCTTCTAGTGAGAAGCCAACACTTGAGATAGCAAAATCTTTGCCTCACCATGCATCCATCTGTAAGCGCTGGAATTAAGGCCTGAAAAGTGAAGTTACTTCTCTCTCTCTCTCTCTCTCCGATTCTTGAAGTAGTGCCTACATAGTGTTGCGGACTACTCCTCGCCTCTTTGGTAGTCTTCTTCCCTTTTATGGATGGATGAAGGTGAGTTAGCGAAATCTGACTGAAGTTTGCTTAGTGTGACTTGAAAGTTGATAACAGGACCCAGATGCCATCATATATATTTTACTGCCCCTAGCAACCCTAGTCACCGGGATCGCGGGTCGATGCAGCGATCCTCGTCCTGTGGAATGTCGTCCCGAAACGAGGAACGGGACGCTACTGGGACGGCAGGTAGGGTACGGCGGCGTAACGTGAATCGGGTGGAAATCGGAACGGAATGAGAGCACCTGCATCGGGGGCTTCACGAGGTGGACGGACGCTGCCCGATCGATCGGCTTCACGAGGTGGGAAGACGGAGAGCATGAAGGTGGAGATCAGGACTGATCCGGCGCGCGCAGCTCATCGCCAATAACCTCGCCACCGCCCGATTCCATCGCTGAGCAACCCCGCTGCGCGGCGGTGCTTGTGGCGGCAACAAGAAGAAGAAGTGTTTCTTCTTTGCCTTCTCGATCGATCGATCCGATCCACCATCCAGATATCGGTCTGCTCCCTCGCTCTCGCCGCTGTTCTCGCCGAGGCAGCAACCGACGAGCGGCAAATGAGGGATTGCTGTGCTCACACCCATCTCCCGATGCAAGGCAACTTTGTTCTTATTGTTCCTTATCCCTTTGTGCACACTTCAGTTTTCATATGTCGCACGTCAGTTGTTCATCCTCATCCCTTTGTGCTCAACGTTCCTTACGTCATTCTGGGAACGTCGTCCCAAATTAACATGGATCGCGATCCATGTTAATTTGGGACGTGCTTAAGATGTATACCGCCGCTCCAAATAGTTTTAAAATCGGCGTAGCACGTTCCTCGCTCTCGCTCGACCGACCCGAACGCTGTGACTAGGCTAGCAACACACAGTATTGCATGCAAAAACAAATATTACATGTGAGCTGCAAGGCCCCATTTTCTTCCAAATAAGTTGGTGATTTATAAGTGAAGTGACTTAAAATCAGTGACTTATAAGTTTTAAGTAGGGTTGTACCAACTTATAATTTGTTCTATGCATACAAAAGAGGTGACTTGTAAGTTTTAAGTAGGGGTGTACCAACTTATAATTTGTTCTATGCATACAAAAGAGGTGACTTATAAGTTTTAAGTAGGGGTGTACCAACTTATAGCTAATAAGTCGCATGACTTAAAATGTGAAGGCTGTTTGGCAAAATTAGTCAGTTATTTACTTTTTGACATATAAGTAGGTGACTTATTAGGGACCAAATAGGCCCTAAGGCAGCACAGATGACAAATCATTAATTTGAACATGGAAAAAGATATGAAAGATTAAGATTTCTGAAAAAAGCAATTGAGAGCTTCTTATATCCAGGACAACTATCCATAAGTTTTCCTCCAGGGTAGTAACCGTCAGAAGAACCATAAAATATAGTTTTCGAGAATACTTGGATGGCGAGAGGGCCAATGGCTCCATCACATGAACCTGCGCTATTGTCAGGGAAAGCTAACCCTGTAGTATCTTGGGACGAAACAGAATCAGCCATTCATTTTCTTGTTTTAACATTTATGAATATATTGTAATTTTAATCAAATGAGACATTCATTTTCTTTTTCCCACACTTAGGTTTATCTAAATCACTGAGTCATAGTTTTGCAGCGGCATGGAAACGTTTAAAGCTCAAACATGTTAGCAAGTGCTAATAACCTCAGCTTGCTGTAATGGTTCGTCATGCTACTAGATAAAACCATTGGTTAACAGCACAAATCGCTCATGCCTTGGTTGACTTATTTTTTAACTCCTACTTGACACAGAAAAAGGTAATGTCGAGCCATTACACAGCTTACCATCTTAAATTTGCAGCTACGTGATGTGTGAAGACGATATCTGACTGTGACACCGGCCCCTTTGTTAATACATTCCCCTGCGTGCTTTTTAATTTGTTGCTATACAGCTTGAGTTATGGAACTTGCCATGTCAAACATTCTCATTGCCTAAAGCTAAAAACTACACACTAATGTTGCCATTTGGACCTATATAAAAACAGGAGGCTCACCGCACACGTATACATGGTACCACATTATTTATTTATATATTTTGGAACAAACGATAAAGTAATATGTTTATGATTGGCCACATGAAACTTGGCCAGCGTCTCTAATCTTTGGGGATCAGGAAGAGACCGCACAATGATTGCGATTCATCGAGTGGCCTTGCCGGATGACTCCTTTAACTAAAGTAGAGGCTTGCACAACAGCTGAGCCAATCACACTCTTGAATCCCACATCCAGCATGGTAGCCCCCTTCAAATCACTCCTAAACATGGAAAATCTGAAACACTAAATAAGTCAGAGTCTTCCTGGCTTCTCATAAGTCTCTCTGTCCCTAGAGGATCAATTATTCATCAACCTGTAGCATTACGAGAGACAGGAGTCGTCCTGACGCTTCCCATTTCAATCTAATAGAACAAGCCACTGCTATGCCCTCCACAAACAAAGGCATCTCTCATGACCAGAAGGAAGAAGCACAAGCGTTTTGCTTGTTCCCTCAGGCATCAGTTGCTCTTTTATAGAACAAAAAAGAGCACGACTGATTTGTAGCTCAATTCCATCACGCCGTGCTTATATATAGTATCTTAAATCTCAACAAATGTGAACCTATTCTCCTTGCCATACAATGTGTTCAGTGAACTCTTTTATGAGTACCACACTTCACCTTCAGCATGATCTTAGCAGAAAGGATGCAAGAGTACGTGCAGGGGACATTCTGTCCGGTCAGATGAATGGTAACATGATCTAGGATGGAGAAGAAAATGCTAAGCATGGTGATCATCATATAATATGAAAACCCATGTTCAATTCCTAGCTAATGACTTTTCGACCAAATGGAAAATCAAGTACAGAAAGCTTTGTACAAATGTAGTTATTACTCTAGACATATCCAAGTACTGAAATCTTATTAACACTACTACCGTCAGCAACAAGGACCGTGCAGTGATGCAAAAGTGGAATATAATGCTCCAATCGTGGCTTTGAGGCCCAGAAGGCAGGCTCAGCCCTACACGAGCCCTGAGTAAAATTAGATTATATGTATTGTGCTCGGATGCTTAGGGATCATGAACATTAACTGTGACTCATCAAAATACTGAACACAATACAGTCTGTGTTTCCTCGACCCCATCCCCTTCCAAAAGTTTTGCTTCGGCCACTACTACAAAAACGAACTAAGAGAGCGCTGGCCTTGAACATTTGGGGCGGTTCAAAATTTGAGCCGCCCCTATCAGATGCTAAAAATCCTTGGTAGAAAAAACCGCCCCTATCGTTAGCACATTAGGGGCGGCTCGTAATAAACCGCCCTATTGCTTGGCACATTAGGGGCGGCTCATGTTACGAGCCGCCCCTAATGTTATCCGACACATTAGGGGCGGTTATATTTCAACCACCCCCTAATGTCTCCTCAAATCAAAAAAGGCTTATATTTCAGCCACCCTTAATGTAACTAACATCGGGGTGGTTTTATATAGAGCCACCCCTAATGTGTTTTGGTCAAACTTGGTCGACGAAGCACTAAATGGCCTCAAATCGAAAAACTTTGAATACAAAAAAAGTTGTATATATAGAGTGTAGATCTTGAGGAGCTACACAACGTTGGTGTTCGTGACTTTTGAAAAAGAGGAGATCTAGGGCTCTAAAAAGGCGCCTTTTAGTTTGAATTGAAAAGTCAAACTTGGTCAAACGAGGTGAAACGAAATACTAAATTACCTTTAAATCGAAAAACTTTGAATACGTACGCAGTTAGAGCTCATCGAGATCAACGTTAGTTATATGGATCATTTGGGCTTTTAAGAAAGTGTTAGTAAACACTAGAAGAAGTCGCGCGGTAATTAAAATAATCGAGAAAAAATTACCAAACAATTCCGTAAAAATTCTCAAACTTGGCGGTGCCTTCATACATGCCATGTAGATGCCTCGTAAAAAAAGTTTGAGGCCAATAGCATACCGCAAAGCGCACCGCCACACAACCATGAGAAACCCGAGAGTAAGGATAGGGTTCGGTGAAAGGTTCCGTATACCACTAAGAAACACGTCGCTCCGCCTATGTCCAAACTTTCTCAAATTTTTTTGTGGTTAGTTACACCCAAAATATGGCCCACGCAAAATCCTAGGTTTACGAAACATTGAGAGAGATGTGTCCAGGTGTGAAGAACGCTATCATCAAAATCTGAATCCAAAAAGTTGTATATATAGAGTGTAGATCTTGAGGAATTACACAAAGTCGGTGTTTGTGACTTATCATATTGAGAACATCTATTTAAGCAATATTTGAGACTCACACAATTGCCCTTCAATAATAGAAAATAGTTTCATTTCGAGGTCCAGAATTCGTGTGTTAATATATACACAGGCAAGAATTCGTGTGTTAATATATATATTATATTATTCATTGAGAATTCATGTTAAAGGATTCTCTACTTTCAAAGGGATTCTCTACTTATTTAAAAAATAGACAAAACAATTAACAAAATATAATTGACAATTTCACGGTATTGAACCTAAAAAAATGAGCCTCGTATGAGCCCACCTCAGCCCATCTTAAAGGATGCTTCGCTCGTGGCCATTGGATCAATCTTGACGGATGAGATATTCCTGGCACATTACTAAACCCCAGTGAGCCCTCGACTCCTTCTACCGCCTCTCTCAGACACCGCCGCCGCCCGGCCACTCCCTTCGGTGGCTTGTGCTGGTCAGAGGCGAGGTCCCTCCACTGGCGCATGCGGGTCCTCAGCCTTCCACCGCCCCGCCCGCCGCCGTGGCTCAGCGGCTCCATCCGTCCCCACCGCGCGTCGCCACGGCTCCCTTCGTCCCACCCAGCGCCGCGCGCCGCGGGCTCCCTCCATCCCCACCGTGCACCTCGCGCCGCCGTGGCTCCTTCCGTCCAAAATGAGCGCTGCACGCCTGCACGCCGCCGTGACTTTCTGTGTGCCCGCCTGCCCACCATCCACCTGCTTGTCGTGGATCTCCCTCCCCAGTGTCGCACGCGCTCCCTTGGCTGCAACCAAATTTCTCCAGCCAGCACCGGATCTCATCCATGGTGGTGCCACCCGAATCCACCTCCACCTTGCAACACGCAGGTATCCAGATCCATCTCCGGAGATAGAGGGAAGGAAGAGTGACGCTGCTTCACAAGAAAGGCCCAAGATTTGCATCCCGCTGATGAAGGAAATCCTGACGATATGTGTTATGCTGCAAAGGAAGGAGATTAGGTGAGAATGAAATCTGCTCAATCTGTTAGTGTTGCTGGACATAGTGCATTCATGTTCTGTTAGCTTTATCATAAATCTGCTCATTCTGTTAGCTTTATCAGAAATTAATTAATCTGCTGTACAGATTGCAACTCATTTTGATGGACATAGTGCATTCAATGTTCTGTATAGGTTGCACATTTCTGTTTAAATATGTTGTTGCTGATATTGCTCAATCTGTTAGTGTTGCTGGATATATGTTCAGGTTCACATAGGCACATAGCATCAGTTTGTTGCGTGGCCTTTTGCCTTTATCTCTGCTTGCTGCTTTAAATATGAGGAGTCATCTTTAATTGCTGTATAAAAGATTACATAACCCAGAGAAAAACAGCAGTTGTTGCACCTAACTGAAAACCTTGGATGAACCAGCAATGCTGCTAACCACTGATTCACTATAGGTAGTTAACAAGCAAAACCTAAACTGATTTGGCAGCAGTTCGCTTCTCAGAATTTGGCAGTAGTCGGCTTCCCTGAGAACCGCATTTAGGTATTTTTTCCTTTTCTAGATTCTGGAACGATGAACTGCCATTACTGTGATCTGACACCGATATGCATTAAATCACAGGCTATATTAATAAATAACAGGAAATTTTTGGGGAGAGAGAGAGCTGAGCTTAGAAATTTCAAGGATGGAAATATTGCTGAAAGCAGGTAACTGATGCATTTTAATTTTACTTCATTATCTGCATACTCTGTTACTCGGATAGCTGTTATAGGTAAATGAAATTAATTTGATTCATGCCATGTGTCATGCTTGTCGGTAGGCAAATTCAGACCAAATACAGGGGTAATAGCAGTACAATGTCAGATCCTTCGTACAGAACTAGCCATTGAATATTTAATTTAGCAATTTGTAGTTAGTTGATTCAAGCTTTTGGTTTACAACTGACCTCACCTTGATATTGCTTGAATATGTGATCTAGTAGCAGTGTTTAGACACTTTTTAACTCTCTTGTTATTTACAGCAACATGTTTCATATTATCCAAATTTCACATAAAAATAATGTTATAGTTCTACCAATCTGATTGCAGACATATAGCAGCGAGCAGGTCCGCTGCACTTGTGTGTGTGTATATATGCCAAGTAATCCACTTTTTGGTAGCTAACTAACTCTTCTTTGTGTTGTTTAGGGCCAGCTGATGGAAATGGACCGACTATCAGATAGGTTGCTGTCTGTTTCTCTGCTTCTAGTATTGACTGTTGAAATGTTAACATGGTTGTGTGGACAATCTCTGCTTGTATTGACCGCTGTAATGTTTGCATGGTTGTATATAGTAGCTACATCCAAATGTATGGATTTGTGGTTATGAATTTGTGGATTTGTGATAATATTATAAATCTAAATGTATGGAGACATTATGTGAATTATTAATTGAATCTGTGAATTATATATTTATATTTTTTTTTTTGAAATTCAACACTAGGGGCGGTTTTAGATAAACCGCCCCCTACAAATTATAGACATTAGGGGCGGTTTGTGATGAGTAGAACCGCCCTTATATCCACATTATTAGGGCGGCTTAAACAGGAGCCGCCCTAATGTTGAGACACATTAGGCGGTTTTTCCCAACCGCCCTAATGTCGAGCGGCCCCTAATGTTGAGACATTAGGAACCGCCCCTAATGCCGACGAACATTAGGTGTGTTGCTTAGGGGCGGTTGGAAAAACCGCCCCTAATGTCCATCTAGAACCGCCCCTAGTGTTGAGTTCTGTAGTAGTGGGCTCTACAGATCTTGTCAGCCAAAAATTAGTATCAGACTTCTCTGCAATACTGAATCTCACCACTTCTCCAACTTGCAGAGATCGAGCAGAGCCATGGACCCCAACCTCAAGCTGGTGTGCTCAACGAGCTTGGTCAACGGGTCGACAATCATGACCCCAAGTGGCAGCGCCGCTTCGCGGACATCTCGACCATGCCGCCCGCAATTCTGCCAAGTGCCTCGACTTTGTTGGAGACTGTCATCTACACTGACCTCGAGTCAGATTTGTGATCACCTAAGTTTACTCTGAAGTTAGACATTAGATATTAAGGATATTAGGGGAATTCTCACCCAGCGTTGCTGCGAGAATTAAGAAAATGCAATAATCATAAGGGAAATTTTCATGATATCATGTCCGCTTGATAGGGATATATGAGCTTATTGAGTCTACACACCTAATTTTTAAGACCAAAGTGTGAAGTTATTTGACTTGCTATATATCTGTACCGAGTATAACCCCCCCCTGTTAGATATATTATGGGTTTGACTCATATAATATTTAATATATCAAATAATTCTGAGCTATATAAATAATGTGCATGTTCATGTGATGGTTTAATACCATACTATTATGATTAGAGAAGGTGTGCATGTCGTGCCTTGCATGTGAGATTTGCTTGGCCACTTAAGTGGAGTAAGTGCAAGAGTTTCTCATATTAACACTTGGTTAAATGAGAGTTTCGGGAGTTATGGGAGTTCCTAATCCTAATGACATGAGTTATTAGAATTATTCATTCATGACAAGATCTCTCATGTGAGTGTGAATACGTTCAAGATGAAGAGAGTTTCTCTTGTGAGTATTTATTATGTAACAACTCTCCTGTCTCTTGATCTCCTCTTCTTTGGCTATAAATAGCACACCATGTCCTCCATTTTTAGTAAGTTTGAAACTTGCACACACACAACCACAATTGAGTTGCCTCAAAGCTTCTCCGTTCCTGTCCTTGCGCGCACAAGTTCGGGAAGAGTAGGCCTTCGGAACGCCTGCCGTCTTTGTGTTCTCCTGCTCCGTGAAGGGCGGCAATCACGTTTTTGGGGAGTGTCTTAGGACACGACTACTCGCCGGTTCTTCGCGTTCTTCTTCCCGGTGATTGAGCGGATTTCATCTTCGACAACAAGAATCATGTCATTCTCTCGGTGCTTCGTGCTCGGATCGGGTATGAATTTGTCGACTTTTTATTCATTTTGTTGCCAATATTTTGATCTTCCTGGTTAGTGCTAGCAGCTTGTCAGACTTGTTTTATTTATGCAATACTACTTGTCTTACCATGCTCGTTGGCATTAGAATATTTTTCTTGATGATGATTATGATCTATATTATAGACAAGCACATATATGATGCCATGTTCCTATTGGTTGCGTTATTTACATGGATTAAGTTAAATATGAATTTGCCTAAATTTCTAACAATCCAAAAACGTGATTATTTTAGGCATTTTTCATCTGTTGGCTTTATGGTTTGTTAAAACCAACTGCGCTTTGAGGGCACTCATTATAAGAGATGGCGCTAGAAAACTGTTACGTGGTTGACCTCGATCGCTGCTTTTTATGTGGTAAATGATCAGCCCACTGGGGTGAGAAACCGCCGATGAGCAGCTTGTCTTTTGATCATGATGATGTCACATGCAAGGCTGCTTTGTTGAGCATCATTGGGGATTCTCTCATAGATGCATATGTGCAGCTTCCGACCCGCTAAGGCCATGTGGGATGCACTTGAGGCCCGTTACGGCATTTCGACGCCGGTTCTGAAGTTGTGCGTCATGGAGCAGCTCCATGACTATCGAATGGTTGAGAACTGTCCCCCTAGTCGAACAAGCTCATGAAATACAGGCACTAGTGAAGGAACTTGAGTTGTTTGGGTGTGCACTTCCCGACAAGTTTGTGGCGGGATGCATGATTGCAAAGCTACCACAATCTTGACCGACTTTGCAACTTCTCTAAAAAACATAAGAGGCAAGAGTGCAAAGACTCGCTGAGCTTGTGGGACTCTAGATGTTGAGGACAAGGCAAGAGCAAAGGATGTCAAAGGCAAAAAAAGGTCATTGAGGGGAGTTCTACCGCACATGTGGTGCAAAAGAATCGCCCTAAGCCACGTAAAAAAAGAAATTCCAAAGAAGAGCTTAAGCGTAAGCCCACCACTTCTTTCAAGAAGGGTAAGAAGATCATGAACAAGGAAAAGATGAATTGTTTCACCTGTGGCAAGCTTGGGCACTTATCCAGGGAGTGCCCCGAGGCTAAGTTTAAGCCCCTCCTCCACGTAAAATCAGCCAACACCGTTGAGACCGGAGCGTATACATCCGGTATGGTAAATTTTTACCTTCGCTTTTTTCAAAGATGTCATTCACCTGATTGGTGGGTTGACACCGTGCAAATATTCATGTTTGTGCTAACTTTTCCTTGTTTCTTTATCAGGCCGGGCGGGCTAGCTCCTTGTTGATGGGGAACTGGCGCGTATGGCCGTTCATGGTGTTGGTACGGCCGACCAAGCTCACTTCGAAAGACCGTCATGCTCAAGAACGTGCATCATGTCCCCTCAATAATGAAGAACTTGATTAGTGGCTCCTTGCTTTGCCGTGATGGCTATACGTTAGTATTTGAATCCAATAAGTGTATTGTTTCAAGTTTGGAACCTTTATTGAAAAGGCTATGAGAGCGGAGGCTTGTTCCGCTTTGTCTTTGGTTGATACTTGCTTTAAGTCGGTAAACCATGTGGTTAATAATGTTGATAATAATATTTGGCATTCGAGATTATGTCATGTTAATGTTGGTTGCATGTCCCGCTTAGCTAGTTTAAATTTAATCCCAAAATTTGATATGGTCAAAGGTTCTAAGTGCCATGTATGCGTTGAGGCAAAACAACCTCGAAAGCCTCACAAGATCAAGCCGCGATGAGGGAGTTGGCACCGCTTGAACTAATTCACTCGATGTGTGTGAGATGAATGGAGAATTGACCAAAGGTGGCAAGAGATATTTCATAACATTCATAGATGATTGTACTAGATTTTGCTACGTGTATCTTCTTAAAAACGAAAAGATGAAGCGTTGCATTATTGTAAGATCTATAAAGCCGAGGTAGAAAATCAACTTGAGAAGAAAATCAAACATGTGCGGTCCGACCGTGGAGGAGAGTATTTCTCTAATGAATTTTCGTGAGTTTTGTGCGGAGCACGGAATAATTCATGAGAGGACACCACCATACTCACCACAGTCCAATGGGATTGCTTTGAGAAAAGAATCGTACTCTAACCGACTTGGTAAATGCCATGTTGAGTACTCGCGGGTTTATCTAAGGAATGGTGGGTGAGGCTATAATGACCGCGAGTCATGTCCTAAATAGAGTGCCCACAAAGAACAAAGAAATTACACCATTTGAGGAATGGGAGAAAAAGAAATTAAATATTTCCTACCCGCGGACTTGGGGTTGTTTGGCAAAAGTTAACGTGCCAATAAACAAAAAGCGAAAGCTTGGACCGAAACCGTTGATTGTGTCTTTCTCGGCTATGCTATTAATAGTGTGGGTTATAGATTCTTAATAATAAACTCGAGTTCCCCGATATGTTTGAGGGTACAATCATGGAATCTAGAGATGCAACATTCTTTGAGAATGAATTTCCCATGAAAAATACACCTAGCACTTCTAGTCAAGATTCTACTTTTTTGCCTGAGACACTTGAACCGGTAGTACACGCTGATAATGAAACCCATGAGAATAATCCTGAGGAGGATAATAATATAGTCACCGAAAAGAGTAAGAGACGAAGGGGTTGCAAAACCTTTGGTGATGACTTTATAATATACCTCGTGGAAGACACTCCCACAACCATTGCTGAGGCATATTCCTCGCTTGACGCTGACTTGTGGAAAGAAGCAGTGCAAAGTGAGATGGATTCTATTATGACAAATGGGACTTGGGAAGTGGTTGATTGTCCTTATGGATGTAAACCCCGTGGGATGTAAATCGGTGTTCAAAAAGAAAATGAGGCCCCATGGTACCGTTGAGAAGTACAAGGCTAGGTTAGTTGCTAAGGGCTATACACGTAAGGAAGGAGAAGATTATTTTGACACTTACTCACCAGTTGCTCGACTAACAACCATACGTGTGTTAATATCCTTGGTCAGCCACACATGGTCTTCTCATTCATCGATGGATGTTAAGACAGCTTTCTTGAATGGAGAGCTTGAGGAAGAGATCTATATGGATCACCGATAGATTTGTGATTAAAGATCAAGAGGGTAAGGTTTGTAAGTTTGCTAAAAATCCTTGTATCGGCCTAAAAGCAAGCCCCCCTAAGCAAAGGGCATGAGAAGTTTGACAAAACAATAACATCACCGGCTTTTGCGGTGAATTAAGCCGATAAATGTGTATATTATCGATTCGGTGGAGGTAATGGTGTCATTTTGTGTTTGTATGTGGACGATATTTTAATATTTGGAAATAATATTGAAGTAATTAAAGAAGTAAAAGATTTTCTGTCCAATAATTTTGAAATGAAAGACTTGGGTGAGGCTGATGTTATTCTTAACATTAAGCTATTGAGAGAAGAAGGAAATGGTGGGGTAACTCTTGTGCAGTCCCACTATGCGAAAAAAGGTGCTAAGCCGCTTTTGGGTACAAAGATTGTGCACCCGCCCAACTCCTTATGACCCAAGTGTAATATTGAGGAAAAATCGAAGAATTTCAAGAGATTAATTGAGATATTCTCAAATAATTGGTTCACTTATGTATCTAGCTAGTGCTACAAGGCCTAATATCTCGCTTTGTCGTGAGCAAACTAAGCCGGTTTGTGTCAAATTGAGATACTCAACGGAGTGCTCTTGAGAGAGTACTACGCTATCTAAAAGGTACAATGAGGTATGGCATTCACTTTACCGGGTATCCGAGGGTACTAGAAGGTTATTGTGATGCTAATTGGATTTCGATGTCGATGAGCTATACGCCACAAGCGGATACGCCGCTCCTCGCTTGAGGTGGCACCGCTCGAAGTCTTGCAAGCGCACTATCTTAACGAAGTCTACAATGGAAGCGCGAACCGACAAAGATTGGATACAAATTGGCGCCGGCCGAGTGGCTTCGTGAACTTCTTATGGATTTACCGGTTGTTGAAAAACCTATACCCCTATTTCTTTGAACTGTGACAACCAAACTGCGGATAACTAAGGTGAACAGTTCTAGGGATAACATGAAGTCCACAAGGCATGTGAAAAGGCGCCTCAAGTCTATCGAAAATTGAGAAACTCCGAGTAATTTCATTGGACTATGTCCATACATCTAAAAATGACAGACGGTTTACTTACGCCACGCAATGTGATAGAAGGTGCGCCGAGGAGTTGGGCTTGAGACCCATTTGAAGTCATTCATAGTGGCAACCCGTCCTTTGTGATCGGAGATCCCGTGAATTAGGATGGCTTAAACAAGCTAGTGGATGACCGAGGGAGAGACCCTTAGAGTAAAGTCCAAATTCATTCGAGATGCACTCGCTTCTCCAATTCGTATGGTAGGTTGATTAATTTCTTAATGTGATCCAAGTGGCTTTATTAAGCAAGGATGTCGCCCTCTACAGACATTCTATAAGAAACACACCTATATGAGTTTGGTTGCTAGTCACAACCTATGAGATGTGGGTAATCTCTAGATACTCATGAAAGGCCACGAAGTGTGACTTATATGCTTCAAACACAGAGGAGATGCTTGTAGCAGCCTAGTACTATGACAAGGACTTTGGTGAAACTCAATTCGCACAAATCACAATTCAAGGCATAGTCCATTGTTCAGCTTGTGAATGAGTGTAACCTTTGTTCTAGACGGATGTTCAACTTAACAGTCTCCGTTGAAAACTGGTATATCAAAGAATTGTGGAATTGATATTATTTATCACGTGCCCTAGAATTTGGTGGGGATTGTTAGATATATTATGGGTTTGACTCATATAATATTTAACTAGGATCATGCCCGTGCGTTGCTACGGATGTTATATTTGCTCACTTGATACTTCCGTTCAACAAGATTACTTGTACTCATCATAGTTGTGTGAGAAAAGAAAGAGAACAATATGCCATAGTTGTAGAATTTAGATTTTATATTCCCTATGCTTACAATTTTAAGGTACCTTTGTTTCTCAACTGTTTAGTTCATTATACTTTGTACGAGAGAAATGCTTTCTTCAACACGAAGTTGGCTTGATCCCTATAACTCACTAATTCTCGCCCTTTTAAAATGGACAGTGCATATTCCATAAAAATTATAGACATGTCGACCTAATTGCATATCAACTATAATTCTTTCTTGAAGCAAGAAACCCGAATAAATTGTTTTTGTTCAAATTCAAATATTAGGAATAACAAAATATTACATATTAGTGATTCATAAATGATACTTTTGACTTTTAGAATGTGTGCACAATATGGATACAAATTCTAGGGAGGTAGTGAATTAGGACATACAGTTAGCTACATTCATCAAAGCTCATGATTGCTAATACAACGCTCTCTCATTCTTGCTTGGCATCAAGCTCCGGCTTTGCTTGAGGTGGAACGTTATGCCCCAAAGCTTTTCAATTTTCTTGTTAGCGGCATTGAATTTTTAATAGAACCAAATCGAATCCATAGAGATTTGTTTAGTTTTTTTTTTCCTTCAGTTTTCTTCGATGGTCTAATCATATTCCCTTACGCTCACTTGTGTCTATCCATTCTAATCTATCGTATCAAATATTTGATTAGATCTTCTAAGCTTATAGCAAAAAGTATTAGCATTTATGACTCAAACAAATTTATTATGAAAATATATTTCACAACTAATCTAAATGTACTTATTTTATCTCATAAATGTTTGTTCTTTTCCAAATAATTTTAGTCAAAGTTTGCCATGGTTGACTCCTCGGGATATGACAATTGCATGTTTTATGGAATGAAGGGAGTACATCTTTCATACAAGAGAATTTTTATTCCTACAATAGAATTTTTCTCATCCTTTATTTTAGATTATGATCATATTCATTTTAAGTTTTTTTCCTTCTAAAGTACGGTTGGAGTTCATATCATGGACCATATGTTTTTCATCGCATGCGATCATGCAAATCTAGTGGGACAAAAATGGTAGTTTCCTTTTTTTAGCATGCAAACTACGGGGTTGTCCTAGCCAAGCATGTGGGGGCGCCGGGGCAGAGCGGCATGACGACGCACGTCAAATCTCCCCGTAGAGTCCGTGTTTCGCTTCTTTTTAGTAGTAGGATATATCAAATAATTCTGAGCTATATAAATAATGTGCATGTTCATGTGATGGTTTAATACCACACTATTATGATTAGAGAAGGTGTGCATGTCGTGCCTTGCATGTGAGATTTGTTTGGCCACTTAAGTGGAGTAAGTGCAAGAGTTTCTCATATTAACACTTGGTTAAATGAGAGTTTCGAGTTATGGGAGTTCCTAATCCTAATGACATGAGTTATTAGAATTATTCATTCATGACAAGATCTCTCATGTGAGTGTGAATACGCTCAAGATGAAGAGAGTTTCTCTTGTGAGTATTTATTATGTAACAACTCTCCTGTCTCTTGATCTCCTCTTCTTTGGCTATAAATAGCACACCATGTCCTCCATTTTTAGTAAGTTTGAAACTTGCACACACACAACCACAATTCAGTTGCCTCAAAGATTCTCCGCTCCTGTCCCTTGCGCGCACAAGTTCGGGAAGAGTAGGCCTCTCTAAACGCCTGCCGCCTTTGTGTGTTCTCCTGCTTTCGGGTGAAGGGCGGCAATCACGCTTTTTGGGGTGTGTCTTAGGACACGACTACCGCTGGTTCTTCGCGTTCTTCTTCCCGGGTGATTGAGCGGATTTCATCTTCGACAACAAGAATCATGTCATTCTCTGGTGCTTCCGGCTCGGATCGGGTATGAATTTGTCAGACTTTTATTCATTTTGTTGCCAATATTTTGATCTTCCTAGTTGGTGCTAGCAGCTTGTCAGACTTGTTTTATTTATGCAATACTACTTGTCTTACCATGCTCGTTGGCATTAGAATATTTTTCTGGATGACGATTATGATCTATATTATAGACAAGCACATATATGATGCCATGTTCCTATTGGTTGCGTCATTTACATGGATTAAATTAGATATGAATTTGCCTAAATTTCTAACACCTCCCTAGTCCTATCCACCTGTTGCTTCACTCCCTGGCCTGCTCAAAGTTCCTGCAATGTGTCTCCACAAGTATTATAACTCCCATGGCATACATTTTAGATTTAACACCCAAGAAATTAAGAAAGAATGCAATGATCATAAGAAAGAGTTTAATCTTATCATCTCTTCTCGAGAGGGATATATGATCCTAATAGAGAGATTACAAATATCATTGTATCGAGTATACATCATGAGGGACATGAGCCTAATTGAGTGTTATATAAACTTAAGGCTTGAAGCCTAATAGAGAGATTACAAATATTCCAAAAAATGAGATCGCAATGGCCAAAAACAGATAACTAATCCGTGCATACATACATATACTATGTCATGTTCACTGCAACTGTAGGTATCATGTTGAATTTTCCTAGATGCTACTGTACAATGTAGTACACAATTGGCTGCTTTTGTTAATGTTGTCCCTTGACTGTTGACAATCCAAAATGAAAAGGTTGTCTTTGCTCTTCAGGGAGGGTTCAGTTCAGTTCCTTAGGGCCATGCCGGCAGGTTGGAGGTGTCGCTCCGGATCCCGCTTTACGCCCAAGTTGGCACTTCTGAAAACTGAATAGTTGTATGAGCTTTAATTTTAGAAAATATTTATCACCAGAAATTCAAAGAACATGCAGTCAAGAAAAACACTTACCTTTAGTTTCTTGGGTGATGGTGCTATCAAAAGTCGCAAGGCTTCCTTCACTGAAATTATTTACCGTGGAAACATTTTGTCCTTCAATCAATTCTCATTGAGATATTTTTGTTTCATATACAATCTGTTTGGGTAAAAATCACGTGTTATGCAAACATTTATGTGGTACGCATCCACCTCCCCATGTCAATCTGAACAACAGAAAAGAAATTGATTTATATTTAATCATCCATTGATAGCTTATAAAACTAAATATGGTCCAGTGCTATGATCAAACTAAATATGTAATCTGAATGCTATCTCCATGAGTTACTGATTCAAAATTGGAGCAAGAGGATAACTGGCACATATATTGTTAGCTAGAGAGATGATTACCTGATTGTACGCTCATTACAGGCTATCACATGAGGTAGTGAAATTTCTAGACAAAACTCGTGAACTTGGTAACCCTCCCTTCGCACTACTTGAGATATCGGTAATCTTCTCTACAATGCATGGTAGAAGCTACTTTCAGCTCAAAATATGTCCACTTTTTTAATGTGTGTCGGCTGAAGCAGGCTTCTCGCTTGGCACTTACATGAATCCGGGGCTGAGAAGTACACCGTATTCATCATGAAGGACCTGAGGGAGACCGAAATGGTAGGTGGTGGCATGAGGCAGAATCCCTACAGACATAACAGTAGAATGGAGCTTTTTTGGTTCAGGGATCCAGGGATGAGAGGACAACATGCTGATTTTTTTTCCCAGGGAAGAATATAAGAACTGAGAGGTCATAAAGTAAATGTTGGAGTATACGAAAAAGTAATAGTCGCATCGCCTTACCGTGCAGTATCAATTCGTCTATGAGATTGTTGTAGTATTCCAAGACTTTTGGGTTAATCTTTCATCTCTCAGCTACACAATGGCATCACAATTTTTCATGAATATACATACATTCAAATTCAGAATTGTGTTCATTTTTTGTTAAAAAGGAAAAACTTACCTGGAATTACCCTTGGCCAAGCAATGGACAATCTGTAAGGTGGAATTAGCCTTAGCCAAGCCATGGAGAATCTGCAAGGATCTAAACCCATCTCATGCATGAGCTTCATAGATTCCTGACAACAAAATAATTTCGATGCTTCCCTTATGTTCATCAGAACTCTGAAGCTACTACTGCCTACTGTAAATTGCAAGCACTATAGGATACAAACTTTGCAATGGTGATACTGATCTGTTGAAACATATGCAATTGACCCATAGTACCAATAACCTATCACCAAAGACAAATTTCAAAACCTTCAAGCTGTTAGCATGACTTGAAGCCCCACGAAACCAACAGTTTTTCAAAGGCACTACTACAGAAAATGAACTTCCGTGGCGGGCATTTTAGATTTTCCGTGGCGGGCAATAGGTCCGCCCACGGAGCTAGCGCCACGCTTAATCGAACGATTAACCGTGGCGGACTCCATGCCCGCCATGGAAAATCCATTAACCGTGGCCGACTTTTTAACAATGCCCGCCACGGAAAATAGAGATTAACCGTGGCGAACTTTTAACAATGCCCGCCATGGTAAATAAAATAAAATAAAAAGAAAATCAATTGAAACCCTAACGGGCCCAGATCCGTGCCTCCGGCCCGTTAGGGGTTTTCTCGTCCCCGCCGCCACGAGCGAGGACTGCGCCCCGCCGCCCGACGCGCCTTTGATCCCGCCGAAGCTAGGGGTCGCCGCCGCTGATCCGCCCCGTTGCCACCACACGCCACGCCGCCACGAGCCATGCCGCCGCCGAGAGGGAGGAAGGGGAGTGGGAGGCCGGGTCAGGCGCGTCGGGAGGGAGGCCGAAGAAGGGAGGGAGGCCGCTGCCGCCATCGGAGCCGCCCGCCACGCCTCAGGCGGCCGCCGCCGGGACGGGGAGGTGCGCCGCCGCCGAAGATCCGCGTTTCTACACCGACCTCCCGCCTCGGCTCCACGCCACCACCGGTTGGATCCGCGCCGGCGGCCCGGAAACGCAACGCCGGGCGGCCGGATCCTCGCCGGTTTCCACGCCAGCCGGCCGGGCCGAGCAACTCGCCGCCCTTTCCCGGCGCCGCGACGGGGGAGGAGGGTCGCCGCCCATCCTAGCACGCACGGGTGAGGGTCGCCGCCGTCATGGTGCTGCAGGTGAGGGGGCAGCGCGACGGAAGGAGAGGAAGGGGAGGGGGCGGCGCGACGGGAAGGGGAGGGGCCGGGTCGGGTGAGAGAGAGAGAGTGGGGGGGCGCCGCTAGATCTAGGAAGGAGGGAGAGGGAGGGGTCGGGCGACGGAGGGAGGGGGAGAGGGGTGCGAGGCACGGAAGGAGAGGTGAGGGAGAGAAGTGAAGTGTTGGTATATATATTTCGGACACAATTTTCCGTGGCGGGCATTGTTGAAAGTCCGCCACGGTTAATCGATTTTGCGTGGCGGACTTTTTAACAATGCCCGCCACGGAAAATAGAGATGAACCGTGGCGGACTTTTTACAATGCCCGCCAAGGTTAATCGATTAACCGTGGCGGTTTTTCCTCGAGCCGGGGGGTGTCGGCGACCTATTTTCCGTGGCGGTTTCTCAAATGCCCGCCACGGAAAATAAAAAATCAACACCTTGTAAAATCAATCCTGTAGTAGTGAGGTCTTCCAAATGTTGGGTGTTCTCCCATCCTCTGCAGCTGCTCCTTTCACCAAAGGTTTTCAGAATAATTGAGCTATTTAGAACCAAAGTCCAATAAGTAAATAGTTTCTTTTTAATGAGCAATCTCAGGGAACTATTATTATCACGCTACCTAGAAATAGAAGTAGATCCTACTCGGAGGAGCACGGGAAAAAAAAAATAAAACCGAACTAATATATCCTACCTGAAAGTATAAGATGACCAAGTAAGTACAAAGTTCAGATGATATGCATTATATATTGCACAAAAAAAGTATGACAACAATTCAAGGAAAGCCACTGCCTGATCAAGATAATGAACTGACAGTAAAAGGTATAGTACTGTAGCATCGAGATTGCAGATACATGTCATTTTCTATGACCACAAGTACTAAAAAAATGCATAGATACTGCACTGTTAAACATGCATGGTTGAGTTGTGCTAAGCTAGGACGGTGATTAGTAGACTATTAATCAGGTCTCCAGATCATATCTCTCTGTCATGGGGAAAAACTCATACCTCAGATTTTGTTATTTAGTTGATATAACCATTGACCTACGTTGACAAACCAAGGTTGCTGGCTGGTAGAAGAATTTATGCAGCCAAAATTGCATATCAAACATATAAAGAAATAAATAATTAGATAACTGAATGTCTCATACTAATATAAGTATAACCAATAATCTGTGGCCATATGATAGAATATAAACAGATTTCAAGAAATAGCAACAATAATAACTTCGAGGTATCCATAATCTGGATCATTGGTGTCAAGAACATCCACCATTAAGTATTATTTCCTGCAGTAGCAAGGGACAATTTTTTTTTTTATACAAATCTACCTTACTGGCAATTAATCAAACACCATACGGACAGGTCAAACTGAACATTCAGAACGAAAAGGATATATATACATCACAAAGAAATAACTGCAAACGCATGAAATATCTAAATCTACTCATGGAGCAAAGATCTGCTTCCTCATGGGAAAGAGTATTGAAAGGAGAGAATACCTCGGTCAGGTGCACACCACAGGGGCCTTACGGAGGGCACACCCCTGCTGGAAGCAGATCAGGATGAGAAGTGTGCAGATTGTAGACTGGATCAGAGGACTATTAGCTCGATCACGACCGTCAGCACGAACCTGATGGTGAGGTACGGCGAGCCCTGCTGCAACCTGGACTTCTCCATGAACTTGGTTAAGCCCCAGTTGTTGCAGGCTAGAGAGAAGGTGTGGTTCATGGTTGGTGACCGCGGGCATCTTCCCATCCTTCTCGAGCAGAATGAGGGTGAAGCGGTTCCTGACGCCACGCGCATCCCTGTCATGGGCGAAGTAGTACAGGAAGGCGGAGACGTCACCAAGCAAGCCGACTGTGGCGCCGTCCGCGTACGGGACGGTCCAGTCCAGTCGCGGCCCGACGGAGAAGGTGCTGGAGGTGACGTACCTACCGAACCCCCTCGAGGAGCGAGTAGTCGGTGACCCTAAGGTCGTGCACACGCCGTGAAGGACTTGGTGAGGCTCGCCGATGATGTCTTGGGCAGGCGGCCACCGGGAACGACACCGTGTTGCCGCGATCCGCCGTGGCGGTGGCGGCGCTGAAGGGACAGCAGTGGAGGCCCGTGACCGATCTGGCGTCCATGAGGGCGTCTCGACGCCGCGATTGCCTATCCCGATGGCTACCATGAACTTGGTGATGTCCACGACTTGGGGCCGAGATCCGCGGGTTGCGTGCCTCGATAGCCACCATGAAGCACCGACGGTGGCGGGAGGCGGCCGTTGACGCCGAGCGCAGGGGTTCGCCAAGCCAGGTGGACCGATGAAGGCGGATCTAGTGGGGGAAACGGAAGAGACGAACGTGCTCCACACACGAAAACCGGGGGCAAGGGAGGAGGCAGACAGCCGCTGGCCACCACATGGGTAAGGGGAACGGAAGACCAGCAGCGCGGGGAAGGGGATCAGACCAATGCCGGATGGAAGGAAGAGATGGTTGCTGCGCGGCGCCAGGTAGGTGGAGAGGCCGCCGCGTTCGGAATTGGGAGGACTTCAGCGGAGCGACGCCAAGAGGCGGGGTGAGGTGCGCGCTGGAAAAATCTGGGTGGGGGCACAACGGGGGCCAGCGAGCTGGGTGTGTCACAGTAGCTGCATCTGCGGCGGCGGGGAGGGAAACGGATGGAGGCTGGGAACGGACGCGGCATGAGCATACAACGAATGAAAGAGGCAGGAGAACGACCCATCATTCAATGAGACACAAAGGGGGAGGAGATAGATGGGCCGGTGACGCATCATACAGGTAGGATGCCACGTTGAATCCTATGTGGACGCTCTGCATGCGCAGAGAACTCCTATAGTGAGCTTCCCCTTTATAGGGGTTATAGATATGACAGAATAACATGTAGATGGAGTGGTCCGTGTGCTTCCTGTTAGTACAGTCGTGCATTTGGGACTCCCATGCCATTGGGCTAGCTAAGGCTGTCTCCAACAAAGAAGGCAAAAACTGAGGCATTCGATGGATTGAGTCCGGCACAGTAGAAAGGTGTGTGACCCAAGACAGCCCCATCTCCAACAGCCTGGGCAAACAAACCTCCATCGTGAACGCAGAATCCCAAGCGAGTCCGCCGCCCGCACCGGTACGACGTGCCGTCGTCGTATTTCAGCCAGATCCGCAGCGAGCTGCGGGCGAAAGGAACAGGGAGCCGCGGTTGCTGCTGGAGCTCGCGAGAGGGTTGGGGAGGATGGGGGAGGTCGAGGTGGGGCTTGGCGGTCTTGCCGCAGGGTACTCCATCGGAGCCTGGCGGGCCTGGCAAACTGGTCGTCCGGGGGACAGCGGGTGGATCAGCAGCGGCGGCGGTGGCGGCGACGGCGACGAGCCTTTCGGTGCCGCGGAGGAGGCGTCTTTTCGCCGGCGCTGCACGTGGCGGCAGCGGCGTTGACCACCATGACAGAGTCCTCGTCCCACGGGCGCGAGCTGGAACAGCGCCCGGCGCCGCAAGGAGTGAGGAGGCTGCTGCCGCTGGGCGGGCGCCGGTGGCTTCAGCGGTGGTGAAGCACTCCGACGACCCCGCGCTGACTTCCGGCGTCCATGGCAGAGATGGTTGTGGGCTGCAGCATCTACGATGCGCCGACGGCCTCGAGCTTGCTCCGCTGCTTCCTGGGCGCTCAACGACCGGCGCCACCGCCGCGACATCGTGGCGGCATTCGGCGAAGCTTCCACCTCCGATGCTTTCATGCTACTAACTGCAAGGCTGCAGCCATGCTACGGCCGCCGGCGCTACATGTCGGCTCGCAGGCAGCTGCACGCGAGGAATAGAGGAGAGCGCGGGGGGGTAAAAGGACCTGCACACGATTTGCATCCGTGGAGAGAGAATATGTATAATTGCCTAGTGGTTTGGCTCCTACACATTTTGCCTGCCCTTGTTGGGTCCTTTGTTGGAGGCTGATTTTATCACCCAAAGTCACTGTATATTACTTATTTTGCATTGAGTAAAATGCATAAATAGGTCATTAACTTGTGCGGCTGTCTCGATTTAGGTCATCAACTTTAAAAGTGCATTTTTAGGTCCAAAAACTTTACTTGTGGTGCACCAATAGACCATACCCCTTGAGGTCATGTTTTTCACCTCGTGGACAATGCTCTTTTATCAAAATGCCCCTCCAATCCTTCGTCCTCTCATTCCTAGTCCTGTTTTCTACCTATGGCTGGTAGGAGCCCCACGTCGCGCAGCTAGACACCGCCAGACGCGGAGCAGCTCCACGGCCTTCCCCTGAACACCTGCTCCGGAGGGACACCATCCTGTTTGGCAGCAGCGAGAGCGAGCAGCGCCGGCGCGACGAGCTCCACACTGCAGCGAGTCCATCCTCCACGACCACCTCGCCGGATCAGCGCCAACTTCGTCACACTCGTTTCCGGCGCGTTGCTGAAGGTCGCCATCCTCGGTGTAGTGCGCATGCACTTGGCGCCATTTGCCGCCGCCGCTGTTGAGTGGCGAGCACGATGACGACGCTGGCGCCCGATGGGAGCACCATGAAGCCGGCTGCGTAGCGGGCACAGGTGGACGCCACCCTCGCCGCCATCGCTGCCCAGCGCCTCGCTTCGCCCTTGGCGGGCTGCTACCGCACGGCTGCTCGCTTGGCCACCTCCATGGTTGCAGCTCGAGGCGGTCAACGTAGTGGGACAAGCTTCGCCCGGGCGGAGCTCGGCCGACCACGCGAGAACGGGCAGTCTACTGCGTTGTGGTAGTGCGCTTGTGGAGGCTGCTGCCAATGGGGCACAGCATGGCAGAGGCCGAGGCCAAGGTCCGGCGACGGGCAGCATGCGGGCGCCGACGAGCTCAGCCAGCAGACATGGCAGCGGCGGTTCGCCCTTTGGGTGCTCGACGAAATGCCCGAAAGAGTGCAATGTGGTGGTAAGCCTACTAAATGAGAGGGCCGAAAGATTTGAGGGGCATTTTGATAAAAGAGGGTTGTCCACTTAGGCGAAAAAAACTTGAGCCGAAGGGGTATGACCTATTGGTGCACTACAAGTAAAGTTTTTGGACCAAAAATGCACTTTCGATGTTGATGGCCCAAATCGAGACAACCGCACAAGTTAATAGCCTATTCATGCATTTTACTCTTTTGCATTTTACCTATCTTGTTGGAGATAGTCTAAGATGTGCTTCATCCTGTACACTGCCAAGAAATTTGTATGGGACTAAACTCTCGGGGTTCGACAGGTCTAAAAGAAATACGAACTAACAACACAAATTTTACATATGAATACAAGCCACACGTTGTGTTGACGCAAACTAGGGTTTGCCCCAACACACTTAAGGTCTTGGACACCCAGTAGGAACCAAAGTGTAACCGATCAAAACCTATCTAGGATCGATTAGACCGATGCATAGCTCGTTCTTGACAGAAAAAGCTTTGGAACGCCCTCCGGAAGGATCCGCCAGGAGAATGCACATGAAGGATCTCCTATGACCAGCAAGGCTGCCTAGGTCGCCGATAATCTCTATGTTTCCAATCGCCAAAACTTTCAAAAAAAAAAAAAAAAAAAACGAAAAGTAATGAGATCGGTTCGAACGGGCAAAGGCCGCTATAGCACCAACACCGCATTGGGGGATCGGACGCTGTCAGAAAAGACTGCAATTCAAAGCACCATCGCACGCCGCGCCCGGACATGTGGGGCTAGCATCTTACGCTGCGTCGGACACGGTCCAGAAAGACCCGATTCAGGGGGCACCGCCGGGCGCTCCGGGGGTGTTACGCTGGATGCGCCTCAGCCAAGCCCGGTCTGCTGCCATCTTCGCTGAATTCTTGATCTTTGGGTCTTGCCATCGCGCTCCAAACATGTCCATGGCCCCTTCGATGAGTAGCAAGTAGATCATAAAGTTATTCAGTTGAAGATAAAAAAAAGAGAGATTATTCAACTGAAGATGATAAAAAGAGACCATTCATAGAAAGAACAAATGTCATTACAATTATTTAATTTAGTCATTTAATTAGTGACGTTTAGTTTTAAGAGATGATTCACTGAACTGTGAATGGACACTAACAGACTACTAGAGTACCATTGCGACGAGTGCTGCATACTACCTTGTCAGATTGCTATTCTGCGACGGGAGATGATGATTCTTCCTTTTTCTTTTCGAGGAAATGTAGCATTGCTTCCTGTTCCGATGTTTCTGCTTGTTAAGCTGCTCTGCTACAGCCGGCTCCGGCCTAGCGCTGTCATCTGCAGCCATGGAAGTATCTAGCCGGGGAACAGCCGAAGAGCCTAGAACGGATGACGGATCTGCAGTCCAAGGGGCCTACTACTCAGAGAAGTGACAGAGACATGGACAGCAAGAGACACGAAGGAGGCGAGTAGTAGTAGAAGCAAATGAACGATCAAATACAAAGGTCGTAGGTGTTAAAGATATTCTAGGCATATCTCCCGTATTAGTTAGCAAGTTAGTTAGCTGACTAGATTTAGTCTTGTAACTCAAGTATATCCGATTGTAACTTGTACGTCAAGCTGTTGTAAGTCGTGTATGACACGGCATAGATTGTAACGCCCGTGAGGGGCTTGTTTGCTCACCTATATAACATGCAGCCCATGTTGGCCTCAAGAACACGATCACACGCTGTATGTGGCTGGATTAATCGATGAACGCACAGATCAAGCACAAGAACACAAGAAATGGCGAAGCAACCGCCCGGATGACGACCGGGAGACGGTGCCCTTTTTCACCCACGATATGTTCGAGTACAATATGCCTATCCGGCTTACAATGCGATAACTCCACTCTCCTAACTCCAGAGACTTAATACAACTCGATTACACACACACTTTAGCTAAACACAACCGCTAAAACATGGATACAAGTCACTGACAAACACACTCTTCAGAACTGCTGAGAACGTGGGCGCGGCCACGACGTCGAGCTGCTGCTCCTTGCGTTCCAGTTCAAACTGAACTTCCCGCTCACCACTTCCACTTCATTTCTGAGCCACGTCATCAGGGACACGTCGGACAGGATTAAACGCCAACAAGCTCCCCCCTGATCCTGACAGACACCAATGCTTCTCACGCCGATCAAGTGCCTCATCACAGTCAACTTGGCCAGTGGCATCGCCTTGGTCAAGACATCGGCCTTTTGTTCATTTGTTCCCACTCTCTTTACCACAATTTCCCCAGCCTCAATGCACTCCCGTATAAAATGGAACTTAATCTCAATATGCTTGCTTCTTCCATGAAAGACTGGATTTTTCATGAGTGCAATTGCTGAATTGTTATCCACAAAGAGAGTAACAGCTTCTGCTTTTTTCTTCAGCACTTCACTGATCAAGTTCCTCAACCACAGAGCTTGCTGTGCTGCTGCAGTAGCTGCCTTGAACTCAGATTCACATGATGACAGAGATACCTTCTTCTGTTTGAAAGAGTTCCAAGTGATCAGATTTTCTCCTAGGTAGAAAGCCATTCCACCAGTGCTGTGTCTCTGAACCACATCAGATGCATGGTCACTGTCAGAGTACCCCACTAACTGACCAACACTTCCACCTTGGACATAAACAAGCCCAAGTTCAACTGTGCCTTGCAAATATCTCAGGATCTGTCTCACAGCCTTTATATGCATCACTGTAGGATTCTTCATGAATCTGCTAGCAACACCTACAAAGAAAGGATAGATCAGGGTCTTGAGTGTAACGATACCTCAAGCACCCAATCATTCTCCTGTACTCAGTTGGATCAACCGGCACACCTCCTTTGTCTGTATCTAATTTGCACCCTGGATCCATGGGCAGTTTAGCTGAGTTGCATTCTGCCATCCTAAACTGACCAAGGACTTTCCTAGCATATCCAGATTGTTTCACAGTGATACAATCACTCCTCTGATCAACTTCAATTCCCAAATAGTAAGAAAGTAAACCCAAATCTGTCATTTCAAATTCAGTCATCATTTCTTTCTTGAATGCCTCAACCTAACTGTAGGATTCCCTCCTGTGACAATCAGGTCATCCACATAAACACCCATGATGACTGCATCAACTCCAACACCTCTGATATAGACTGCTTGTTCACTCAAACACCTGCTGAAACCCAGCTTCTTTAGTGCCTTGTCTAATCTGACATTCCAGGCCCTTGGTGCCTGTTTGAGTCCATAAAGAGCTTTACTCAATCTGAAAACATGTTGTTCTTTCCCTTTTTCAACATACCCTTCAGGTTGAGAAACATAGACTTCCTCTTCTAGCTCTCCATGCAAGAAGGCAGACTTTACATCCAAATGATGAACTTTCCACCCCAGATTAGCTGCTAGTGCCAGCATGAATCTCACTGTGTCAAGCCTGGCAACAAAAAGCAAAAACCACAACAGCGGTGCAAAACCTCTTCATAATCAACCCCAAATTTTTGCACATATCCCTTAGCAACTAGTCTTGCCTTGTGTTTCACCACTTCACCATCAGAGTTTCTTTTCAGTTTGTACACCCATTTAAGCCCAATGGGTTTCTTCCCAACTGGCAGCTTAACCAGCTCCCAAGTTTGATTCTTCACAATAGACTCCATCTCCTTAACCATGGCATCTTCCCATTCTTGATGACCTGTTGCTTCTCTGTAACAGGTTGGCTCACCTGTTTCAGTCAACAGTGCTTGCACATCAGCATCATCTGACTCATCTTCAGAGTCTTCTAGCTCCACTTCAACAGTCTCCTCATATACTGCATTTAGATCTCTGAATCTCAGAGGTTCACTGCTGCTGCCTGAATTTGGTGTAGAGGTGCTTCCACCAGAAATCTCATTCATTGGAGTGACTGGTTCAGACGGTGTATTATCGCCTTGATTCCCCACACCGTCCTGATCCAGGGGCTAAGTGAGTGTGACATGCTGGAATCTTAGTTATTAGATGCACCTTGATTGCCATCCGCACCATCGTAATCACCATCCACCCGACACCATATCTTCGGGATCACCACCAAAGAAATTTCCAATTTCAGCTTCAAACTCAACAGTGAATTCAGATGTACTATCGATGAATTAGTTGAGCTCCAATCCCACAACTTTGCTTCCTCAAAGACTACATCTCTACCGATAATGATCCGGTTGGTAGCAGGATCATACAGTCTATGTGCCTTCTGACCTTCATCCACACCAAAAATACACTAGTGCTTTATTCCCGTCATCAAGTTTTCTCGGATGTGGTGTACTATTTTTTGCATGAGCAAAGTACAACCAAACATCTTCAAATGCCCCAAAGATGGTTTCCTTCCTTTCCCGGGATTCATATGGAGTGATGTCACCCTTCACGTTGGTTGGCGGCCGTTGATCGGATAAACAAAGATGCCCGATGCCTTCACCCCAAAACTCTCCCGGTATTTTCATGCTCTTCAACAGCTCTTGCCATCTCCATCACAAATTTATTCTTCCTCTCCACAACTCCATTCTCATTTGTGGTGTGTAGGGAGCCGTGAGTTGTCTTTGATTCCCGCTTGTTCACATACACCGCAAACAAATCCCGCAAGAAATTCTCCCCCCCCGCCCGATCTCGGGGTTTTAATTTTTCTTTACGTGAAATTCTCCACCTCAGCTTTGTACTTGACAAAGGCTTCCACCGCTTGATTTTTATTTTTCAGCAGAGAGACATGCACCCACCTTGAGTTATCATCAACCAACAACATAAAGTATTTGTTGCCACCTGCATTCTTTGGCACAATTGGACCACACAGATCAACATAAACAAGAGACAATTTCTCTTTCGTAGCTTGCCACTTGTCTTTGACTTAGGAAATGGTTGCCTAATGCGCTTTTGCGGCTAGACAAATCACTACACACCGATCGATGATCAATCACGTGCACTCCCGTAGCCATCTCCTTTTCACCAATTGTTTCATAGCACCAAAATTAACATGCCCTAACCTCCCATGCCAAAGCCAAGCTTGGTTATCCATTTCGCAAACAAGCAATTGGGTTCTACAATTTTCAGCTCTATCTTGTACAGGTCTATTCACAGCTCTAGGGACTCTCATGATCAATTTGTTCGACGGTTTATCAACAACTTCAAGTACATCATCATCAAGGCTAATTTTATGACTAGTTTCAATCCAACTGCCCAAGACTGATCAGATTACTTTTAAGTTTTGGAATATAGTAAACTTCGACAACACCCAATGATCCCCATGTTTCCCCGAAGACAATCGTACCCTTTCCCTGAATTTCTATTGTAGAATCATCACCAAACCTCACTTTACCCAGACAGCATGATCTAAATTTCTGAATTTTTGCAAATCACCTGTCATGTGGTTACTTGCACCATTGTCAAGATACCATACCTCACCCGATGGCTTGCCACCACCGGTCAAATGTAGCTCGGGGCGACCTTCACCTCATTCAGGGAAACTCTCTGAATCTGCTTCTCTGAAGAACACCGTTGCTTGTCCGACAACAAATAAGTTTCAGCCCGAAGAAACCGGCGACTCCTTCTCCACCGTCTTCACCGGATGAGCTTCCTCCTCCTTCTTCTCACTAGGACACCCGGTTTGCATAGTGTCCGTGAGTCGGTGGCACTTGAAGCACCTGATGTGACTCTTGTCACGCTTCACTTCCTTGCCGGCATCCCTTTCCACCGCCGCCTGACCGCCATTGCTGCGGCCCCGACCACGACCCGGCCACTACCACCTCCTCTCTTCCCGGATCCGAGCTCTCGCCTCCTGCGCCTCTCTGCTGGATTCCCATTCCTCTTGGGTGAGCAAGACCTGCCCCCCTTCGGATCTCTCTCCGCTGCCTTACGCCGCTATTCCGCGTCGCGTCTCATTGAACGCCTTCAACCGCCTGACCCATCTCGAACTTCAGCTTCTTCATGTCACGAAGCTGTTCGATCGGTGCCACTACATTTAGGTAGCGCCAGTGCGATGTGGAACAACTTCCTGACAAGATCTATGTCCTCCAAGTTCCCTCCCAAGCCGTTGTACCGCACTGACATGGATGTCGGTTTGGCGACAACCCGATCCGACTTCGTCGTCTCTCATCCCGATTCCGTCGGTCACTCTTGAGAGTCTCGATCGCTTCCTTGGCGCGCTCTTCCCCGACAAACCGAGCCTTCCTTCAGCGCATCCCACACCTCCTTCCCGTCTTCTTCGAGGCGACTTGCATGAGCAAATCATCGAGTTACCTTTGCATCGCCTCGCATTGACCTTCTTGTCCTTGGCGGTTGCCTTGGCTGCATCCGCCGCGACGCAACCGTCGCCGAACGTTCTATCTCGGCTCCACCACACTCCACTCATCCCGATCCTCCATGATCGCTGCACTTCGAATACACCAGCTCGTGTAGTTCGAGATCGACAGACTTCGGTACACCCGACGAAGCTCACCGCCCCGCCCCCCCGCCGGTCGGCGACCGACATGGCCCCGATCTTGAGTTACTCTGCATGTAACCTGAGCTTTGATACCAGATGTTGGCCTCAAGAACACGATCACACGCTGTATGTGGCTGGATTAATCGATGAACGCCTGGATCAAGCACAAGAACACAAGAAATGGTGAAGCAACCACCCGGATGACGACCGGAGACGGTGCCCTTTTTTCACCCACGATATGTTCGAGTACAATATGCCTATCCGGCTTACAATGCGATAACTCCACTCTCCTAACTCCGGAGACTTAATACAACTCGATTACACACACACTTTAGCTAAACACAACCGCTAAAACATGGATACAAGTCACCGACAAACACACTCTTGAATCGCTGAGAACGTGGCGCGGCGGCGACGTCGAAGCCGCTGCTCCTTGCGTTCCGATTCAAATCGACCGAGAGGCGGTGCCCTTTTTCACCCACGATATGTTCGAGTACAATATGCCTATCCGGCTTACAATGCGATAACTCCACTCTCCTAACTCCGGAGACTTAATACAACTTCGATTACACACACACTTTAGCTAAACACAACCGCTAAAAAACATGGATACAAGTCAGCGACAAACACACTCTTCGAGCTGCCGAGAACGTGGGGCGCGGCCCGCGGCGTCGAAGAGGCTTTCGCTCCTTCGCGTTCAGCTTCAAACTGAACTTCCCGCTCACCACTTCCACTTCACTTCGAGCCACGTCATCGGGGGACACGTCGGACGGGGATTAAACGCCAACGTTTCCCAGGCCCCTAGTTTGGGTAACCTGGTTCCACCAATTCTTTCATGGTATTTAGAGCTAGTTTCCTAACGGAATTAGGTCATGGCACTCCCATCATCTTCCGCAGCCTTAGTTGCATTCTCCCTTGGCTTGTTCCCCATCACCGACAAGCTCACGAGGAAGAACTTCGCCATGTGGGAGAGACAAGTCCTCGCGGCGCTGAAGTCGCGGACTACATCGATCCGCATAGGCGGTGCCGGCCAAGTACCTCGACCGAAGCCCAACGGGGAAGGATGATCCCTCATCACTAACCCGATTGGAGCAAGTGGTTCACAAAGGATCAACAAATCCTCAGCTATCTGCTCAACGCCATCTCACCTGAGATTGCTGGGCAGATCACCTCGGCGCACATGGCGGCGGCGGCATGGACCGCCATCCAGGGACTTCATGCGTCCCAATCTCATGCTCGCATCATGACCACCAGGATGGCCTTGGCTACAGCGTCCAAAGGTTCGAGCTCTGTCAGTGACTATTTTGTTAAGATGAAGTCCTTGGCGGATGACATGGCGTCGGCTGGGCGCAAGCTGGATGATGAGGAGCTCGTCTCCTACATACTCACCAGGTTGGATCTTGAATTCAATCCGGTCGTCTCGGCGATCACCACGCGTGTGGAGCCGATCACGCGCCTCGAAGCCAGACGCATACGGCTCGCTGCGTTCGAGCAACGCATGGAGATCCATGGTGGGGGTCATCAACCATCCGCCAACATGGTGGCCAAAGAGGCCGCGCCCGCCAGTCCGAGCAATGGTCGCGGTGGCGGTCGTGGAGGCCGTGGTGGTTTTGTCTTGCGCGTGGCAAGGATGGTGGTCGCGGATCGGCGTGGCCCAAGGGCAATTTAGTGCGGCCTCATATGCCGGTGTGCGGCAAGGAAGGCCATCCAACATGGCGGTGCTTCAAAAGGTTTGATCAATCGGTTCAAGGCCCTCCTCGGAAGAATGCTTCATCCGCTACCACAAACTTCGTCAGGGGTTGACACCAACGGTACATCGACTCGGTGCAATGGATCACATCACCGGGCGAGCTCGAGAAGCTAACCTTCCGCAACAAGTACCGGGGAGGTGATCAAGTTTAGGCAAACGACCCAGGCGGGTATGGAAATTGCAAACGTTGGTCATAGCATTGTTCGTTCCCCTAATGCAAGTTTCCATCTAAATAATGTCCCGCATGTTCCTAAAGCTCACATGAACCTTTGTTACGAAATCGCCTAGCTAAATATAATCATGTTTTTCTCGAGTTTCATCCAAATCATTTTTTTGATCAAGGAACAGCGACGAAGAAAAACCCTCCACAAAGGCAGATGTGAAGGAGGGCTCTATCCACTCCGTTCGTCTTCTAGAAGCCACCAAGCCGCACCACAAAATAAGCAAGCCCACGCCCGCCGTGAAGCCTTCGCTCTCGCTTTGGCATCATCGTCTAGGCCATGCTTCGTCTCAAGTCGTTCAACAAGTCTTAGCTAGTCATAAACTTTCCTTTTTAAGTGAGTCCAATAAAGATAGGGTATGCGACGCTTGTCAAAAGGGCAAGAGTCACCAGCTTCCATATCTTAAGTCGACGAGTGTGTCATCTGGTCCTTTGGACCTTGTGTTCTCCGATGTATGGGGGCCTGCCCCAACTTCAGTGGGTCATAATAATTACTATGTGAGCTTCATTGATGATTTTAGCAAATTTACTTGGATATTTTTGCTTCGGCATAAATCTGAAGTTTTTAGATGTTTCACCGATTTTCAAAATCTTGTGGAATGACAGTTTAATCGCAAAATCCGTGCAGTCCAAACAGATTGGGGTGGTGAGTACCGTGCATTAAACACCTTTTTCACTCGCATTGGTGTTGAGCATCATGTATCATGCCCACACGCTCATCAACAGAATGGGTCGGCTGAAAGAAAGCATCGTCATATAGTTGAGATGGGTCTCACTCTTCTTGCGCACGCGTCTCTACCCCTCAAATTTTGGGATGAAGCGTTCGCCACTGCTGTTTTCCTTATCAATCGTCTTCCATCCAAAGTCATCAGCAATGACACACACTATCATCGTTTGGTTGGTCAGACACCTGATTATAATTTTCTTCGTGTTTTTGGGTGTGCTGTTTGGCCGAATCTCAGACCATATAATACCCACAAACTAGCCTTCCGGTCCAAACAGTGTGTGTTTCTTGGCTATAGTTCTCTGCATAAGGGATACAACTGCCTGGATCCTCAGTAGGGTCGGGTATATATATCTCGTGATGTTATTTTTGACGAGGCTGTTTTTCGTTTTGCAACACTTCATCCAAATGTCGGTGCTCGCTTGCGCAAGGAAATCGAGCTTCTTCCTGATATGCTCACCAATCCAACTACCAATGGGGATTCGACTTTTGCATGATACTGCGTGCGCGATTTCCTAACCCCACTAATCAGCTTTCCAGTTCGGAGATCATGTGATGATTGCGGGTTCAAATCCGGGTGAAAATGATGCACAAACGACGCCGGAGTAGCAATATTTCATTCTACCGTCGGGCGCGAGACACGAAGCTGATCCGGCTACTACTGTCTTCCGTGCTGATGGCGAATCCGCATCGGGATCGGCTTCTCCGCTCCTCGTACAGCAGAGTCCCGGATCTTCTGCGGTCGGCTTGCCTCCTCACGTCACTGCAACACCACCGATCATGCCGCAGACGGATCCGAGCGAGGGGGACTCTGGCCAGGTGATTTTGTCGCCTGGATCCTCTACGGCCAACCTTGGTGGTGACGTTCCTGCGGCTGAATCCTCTTCGGCCGGTACAGGTGCTGGAGTTTCTAAAATGCAGCGCCCGTCCACAAGGTTACAACATGGGATTGCTAAGCCTAAAAATAGAACTGACGACACTGTTCGGTGGTGCATGCACTCTACTGTTTCCTCAGGTGAACCATCTACTCTTGATGAAGCTCTCGGTAAAAAGGAGTGGAAGGCGGCCATGGACAGTGAATATCATGCACTAATGAGGAATAATACTTGGCATCTCGTTCCTAGACCCAAGGGTAAGAATGTTGTGGGGTGCAAGTGGGTGTATAAACTCAAAAGAAAGGCAGATGGTAGTATTGATCGGCACAAAGCACATCTGGTTGCAAAAGGCTTCAAACGACAATATGGAGTGGACTATGAGGAGACTTTTAGTCCGGTAGTGAAGGCTCGCGCCATTAAATCTGATCTTGTCGATTCTTTGTGTCAAATGGCTGGTCGCTTTGGCAACTTGATGTTCGAACGCTTTCTTACATGGAATCCTTGAGGAAGAAGTGTATATGAGTCAACCCCCTGGATATGCTGACAAGACACATCCAAGCTACGTGTGCAAACTTGATAAGGCCATCTACGGGCTCAAGCAAGCTCCACGAGCCTGGTATGCACGCCTTTGCAAGATGCTTGAGGCACTTGGGTTTATTCCTTCCAAGTCGAACCGTCTTTATTCTACTATAACCGTAGAGGGTACATGATCTATGTCTTGGTGTTGTTGAAGGATTTGGAAAAGGAATTTGCTCTTAAAGATCTAGGGGAACTCCATTATTTCCACGGCATTGAGGTTAAAAAAGTTCAAGATGGGCTCATCATGTTACAAGAGAGATATGCTAGAGATGTCCTGAAACGATCAGGTATGGACAAGGCTAAGAGTGTTGATACCCCTTTGTCTACCACCGAGAAGCTCAGTTTGACCGATGGCTCTTCTCTAGGGCCAGAAGACAGCACCCGGTATAGAAGTGTGGTGGGGGCGTTGCAGTACTTGACATTAACACGCCCTGACATATCTTTCGTAAATAAGGTGTGTCAATACCTTCTCCGACTACAGTTCATTGGAGTGCCGTCAAAAGAATCCTGCAGTATGTGGGTGGTACTACGAAGTTTGGGCTCAACATCAGAAAGTCGAATGGGGCTCTAGTCAGTGCATTTACAGATGCGGATTGGGCAGGAGATGTGGATGACCGAAGATCAATGGGTGGATTTGCTGTGTTCTTTGGAGGAAATTTAATCTCATGGACAGCACGCAAGCAGCCCACAGTGTCTCATTCTAGCACCGAGGCCGAGTACAAAGCGCTTGCCAACGCTATGGCAGAAGTCATGTGGGTTCAGCAGTTGCTCAGAGAGCTGGGCATTCGTCATCCACCTTCAGCACGACTTTGGTGTGACAATTTGGGTGCTACCTATTTATCTGCTAATCCTGTGTTTCATGCAAGGACCAAGCATATCGAGATCGATTTTCACTTTGTGAAAGAAAGAGTAGCACGCAAGTTGCTTGACATTCGTTTCATCAATTCTGGTGATCAGTTGGCAGATGGGTTCACCAAGGCAGTGTCAGCGGCCAAGATGAGATCTTTTAGAGTCAATATTAGCCTTGTTAGTGGCTAAGATTGAGGGGGAGTGTTAAAGATATTCTAGGCATATCTCCCGTATTAGTTAGCAAGTTAGTTAGCTGACTAGATTTAGTCTTGTAACTCAAGTATATCCGATTGTAACTTGTACGTCAAGCTGTTGTAAGTCGTGTATCACACGGCATAGATTGTAACGCCCATGAGGGGCTTGTTTCCTCACATATATAACATGCAGCACAGGCCCCTAGTTCGGGTAACCTTGTTCCACCAATTCTTTCAGTAGGCAAAACCCGACGTGGTTTCCATAGTTGGGCGGGCTTTAGCAAGGATATCCATAGCTAATTATTAGTGCTTAAGGGTCCATGTATTGAAGTGCAGGTAACATCGGAAGATCAGGCCCTGCTTCTCTCCTCCCAGGCCTGTTGGAGCAGTTTCATCCCCTCTGGCTCCATGCTTCACTATTCATGGTAACAAGAGCAATCCTGGTCCCTCCCAAGCCTACTCTTGTAAAACAGAGGAGGAGATCGAAACATCCATATAACTTGAACCGAAAGAATGAAACTAAAGCAAGAGCTCTGCTCAGGAAGCCAAGTATAGTGTTTATACTTCCCTCATTGCTCCTTTATGGACCCCAGTCTGCCCAAGAAAATACAGCACAATAATATCAGATTGATTGATGATTCTGGCTAGTACTCCCTCCATCCAAATTTATAAGTCGTTTGACTTTTTTTTGTCCGTAAGTTTGACCACCCATCTTATTCAAAAATTTGTGCAAATTTTTATTTCTTTTCGTGGGTTGTTTTGTTAATATAAAATCTTCAAAAATAGCTTCAATTTGATGATATTTGCATAAATTTTTGAATAAGACGAAAGTGGTCAAACTTAAAGTTTAAAAAAGTTAAACGATTTATAATTTGAAATGGAGGGAGTATATAGGTTGTTTAAGAGAGAATCGTTGGTTCCTTATAGTCATTTCTCTTTTCTAGGGTTTTTCTTTGTTCTTTTTTTTATTTGTTTCTTAACATCCCCCCCTCCCTGTAATTGCTCCCTGTTTTTCTCTAAACTTATTTTGTAATCGCCTTGGTTGCCTATATACTGTATTTATTTTTGTAGGGGCTACTCGTTTCTTCAAAAAACTACAGGTTATCTTAAAACTGTATGCAGCTATGTACTGTATTTTTTTTTTGATTGGTTCAACACGTTATCCAGTGTAATCAGTCGAGCAAGATTATTTTTAATATAAAAAAACTTGACAGGAGGAGCAGACTGCACCCCTGCTTTTTAATTAAGAGGATGCAAAGCTGGAACTTAGGTCTTGGGACTGAGAACGAGCTCTAGTAACTAGTCGCCCAAGAGGGCACCTGCAGATTTTATTGAATATAGCTATACTGCATGGAGTATACCATCCACTCAAATTCTGACAAAGAAGTATTAAACTCTTGAGCTTCAAGAGGTCATGATGGGTTTGTTATCATTATGCATACATCTGTTAGAACAGAACCAATTGTATATCTCAAAGCATGCCACACATTATCCATATGTTAGGTCGCTTTGATCGTCTCCAACGAGAGGGACTCAACAATGCAATATAATTTTCATTTGGATAAATAATGCATTCAGAACAAGATATCCTGTGAAAAGGTCCTTTTCAGGAATTACTCCTCTTAATTATAACACGCAATGTTTATTTTTAGGCCTGTGTGATGATTCAACTTAATGAGGTTCTCTCTGTCCTCTGGTCTCACATGTATCTGGTTACCTGATAGCTTCCCTTAAACATAGCTAACCTTCAGCACTCGCCATGAACCAGGTTCCTAGCATGCGTGACTGCCAAAGACTTTACTGGTCTGGCTTTACTATAATTTGCGTGGCGCCTTCTCAGGTTAGCCATCACATAACCTCCGGAGAGTGGGGAGGGGGTGTCTCTGTTTTGGCGCCAGTACTCACTGACATCTTACTTTAAGCTCGAAGAGCAGTAATGCAGGTGTTCCTGTTGCTTCCTACTCCTATACACAACTTCCATAGTAACATCACTTGGGCGACCAGAAACACTGGCTTTCTTCTCCGTTGCCTGCTGTTTTATAGAAAGGTTAGTTTAGAGAGACTGACAACTGGTGCCTTGTTAGGTCAGGTTCATTGGGCTATTTTTTTTTCTAAGCAATATGTAAAATTATGTTCTAGCTAACCAAAGGTTATCTGGAAACTGCTTGCAAGTCTTCTCCATTGTTGCTCTTTTATGGATTCCAGTCCCCAAGAAAATACAGCACAATAATATCACATTGATGAAAATTTTTGGTTCCATTACTGTTTAATACTTGGATTCAGAGTTGGAGCCAATGAGGTCGCTCACCTGACTTGAATAACTATCTCATTGCAAAAACATGCATGTTTTTCTCAATTCTCTTGGAGTCAGTCCAAAAGTTGAGTCGAGTTTGAAGGTGGCCATGTTTCTGTGTCCTTTTTTTCAAATTAACCAGACCAACTAAGTTGGTGGCAGTCCGAACTATTATGGCCATACTCTTCTTACAATTCTTCTTGCAACATTGAAGTGGGTTTTAGAAACCATAGCTGCTTATGTTCCTAAATACTTGGCCAATGTCTCAGTGAAACATCCTAAAGAAATAAACACCTTTTGCTTTAGTAATATAATGTATATCTTTTTATGTGCTAATAAATACATAGATTGATGTACAAAGACTCCTACGATTGAGCTGCGCCAAGGATCGGTGGATGAGCTGTGCCAAGGATCGGTGACTGAACACGCTGTCTCAGCTTGAGAGCGACAAGGGTGGGTGGATGACTGTTGGGTCTTTTCCTAGTGTTCCACGGAAGGATCTCTGTTCGGTTTTGGTCCTAGTAATTTGAGAGTTTTGGAAAGCGAATAATTCACAAACACTTCGGAGAAAAGTAAAGTTAGTGCTGGACCTTCATGTGTAAAGTCTGTTATCTGTTCTCTGTGTTTTATTTTTTTGTCAGGCGGTGTGTCGTTTTAAGTTTATAAAATATGTTATAATGTTTTTTTTGTTATATATATATTTTATATAATGTCATACTGTCCGACATTATAAGTTTATAGCGTTGCCACTATCAACGGCTGATATATTATAAGTGTGTAACGTTTGACCGTACGATGCTGAAACGACTTATAACAACCCACCGTTTGTCGCTAAATTTGGGCCGTGGTACAGTGGTATATATAGGAGGCCTCCTATTAAGATCGCCTACATGTATTTTCCTGGCACTCAATAGAAATATGACAGAATAACATGTAGATGGAGTGGTTCGCGTGCTTCCTGTTAGTACTGTCGTGTATTTGGCACTCTCATGCCATTGGGCTAGCTACCATGTGCTTTATCCTGTACACTGCCAAGAAATTTGTATGGGACTGAACTCTCGGGGTTCGACAGGTAACAACACAAATTTTATATATGTAGACAAGCCATGTACACGTTGTGTTGACCCCAACACACTTAAGGGTCCTAGACACCCGTGAGGTTGCTCATAACCTGCACAACGGTAAGAACCAAAGCATAACCGATCAAAACCTATCTAGGATTGATTAGACCGATGTATAGCTCGTTCTTGTCAGAAAAAGCTTTGGAACGCCGTCCGGAGGGATCCGTCAGGAGAATGCACGCGAAGGATCTCCTACGACCAGCAAGGCCGCCTAGGATCGCCGATAATCTCGCTAGGAGAAGACTGAACAACAAGGTAGAGGGATGGAGAAGAGAAAATTAGGGTACAGGGGAGTTTGTAGATTGATCTTTGATCGATTGGATGTAGATGAGATCAAATCGGCCATGAGCATCCTATATATAGAGGGGATCTTATCCCCTTAGGAAAACGCATTAGATACGTTTCCAATCGCCAAAACTTTCAAAAAACCGAAAAGTAATGATATCGGTTCGGAACGGGCAAAGGCCGATATAGCGCCGAACACCAGCATTGGGGGCGTCGGACGCAGTCCAGAAAAGACTGCAATTTGAAGCACCATCGGACGCCGCGCCAGACATGTGGGGCTAGCATCCGACGCGCGTCGGACACGGTCCAGAAAGACCCGTATTCAGGGGGCACCGCCGGACGCTCCGGGGGTCGGTTGCGCCTCAGCCAAGCCCTGGCGTCCGGCGCGTGTTTCTCGCAGTGCGCTGCCTTCTTCGCTGAATTCTTGATCTTTGGGTCTTGCCATCGCACTCCAAACATGTCCATGCCCCTTCGACGAGTAGCAACTAGATCATAAAGTTATTCAGTTGAAGATAAAAAAGAGAGAGATTATTCAACTGAAGATGATAAAAAGAGACCATTCATAGAAAGAACAAATGTCATTACAATTATTTAATTTAGTCATTTAGTGACGTTTAGTTTTAAGAGATGATTCACTGAATTGTGAATGGACACTAACAGACTACTAGAGTACCAGTGCGACGAGTGCTGCGTAACTCGTCAGATTGCTGTTCTGCGACGGGAGATGATGATTCTTCCTCTTCTTTTCGAGGAAATGTAGCATTGCTTCCTGTTCTGATGTTTCTGCTCGTTAAGCTGCTCCGGCCTAGCGCTGTCATCTGCAGCCGTGGAAGTATCCAGCCAGGGAACAGCCGAAGAGCCTAGAACGGATGACCGATCTGCAGTCCAAGGGGCCTGCTACATAGAGAAGTGACGGAGACAAGGAGAGCCAGACACATGAAGGAGGCGAGTAGTAGTAGTAGCAAATGAATGATCAAATACAAAGGTCGTAGGCAAAAGCCCGATGTGGTTTCCATAGTTGGGCGGGCTTTAGCCAGGATATCCATAGCTAATTATCAGTGCTTAAGGGTCCATGTATTGAAGTGCAGGTAACATGGGAAGATCAGGCCCCTGCCTGCCCCGCTTCTCTCCTCCCCGGCCTGTTGGAGCAGTTTCCTCCCCTCTGGCTCCATGCTTCACTATTCATGGTAACAAGAGCAATCCTGGTCCCTCCCAAGCCTACTATTGTAAAACAGAGGAGGAGCCTCTAGAAATATATCGAAACATCCATATATCTTGAACCGAAAGAATGAAACTAAAGCAAGAGCTCTGTTCAGGAAGCCTAGTATAGTGTTTATTTACTTTCCCTCATTACTCTTTTATGGACCCCAGTCCGCCCAAGAAAAGACAGAACAATAATATCACATTGATTGATGATTCTGGCTAACCTATGGCTAGAGCAGCTTGTGTAATAGTTTTTTTCTTTGTCTTTTTTTTTGTTTCTTAACACCCCCCCTGTAATTGCTCTCTGTTTTTCTCTAAACTCGCCTAGGCTGCCTTTAATTTATGTTTCAGTAGGGTTTCTTAGCCCCTCTTGTTTCTTCAAAAAAACTAAAGGTTATCTGGAAACTGTATGCAGGTATGGACTGGATTTTTTATTTGATTCGTTCTACACGTTATCCAGTGTAATCAGTCCAGCAAGATTATTTTGGAATATAAAAAAAAAAAAATGATCAAGAGGAGCAGACTGCACCCCTGCTTTTTAATTAAGAGGATGCAGAGCTCGAACTTAGGTCTTGGGACTGAGAACGAGCTCCAGTAACTAGTCTCCCAAAGAGAGCACCTGCAGATTTTATTGAACATAACTATACTGCATTGGAGTATACCATCCACTGAAATTCTGACAAAGATGTATTAAACACTAGAGATTCAACAGGTCATGATGGGTTTGTTATTAAACACTAGAGAACAGAACCAATTTTATATCTCAAAGCATGCCACACATTCTCCATATGTGTTAGTTCAGTTTGATCGCCTCCAATGAGAGGGACTCAACAATGCAATATAATTTTCATTTGGATAATGCATTGGGAACAAGATATCCAGTGAAAATAAGGGGCCCATTACAAGAATTAGTCCTCTTAATTAGAACACCCAATGTTTATTTTAAGTTCGGAGTTATTCATCGTAATGAGCTTCTCTCTGTCCGGTGTCACATGCATCTGGTTGCATGATAGCTTCTTAAACATAGCTGACCTTCAGCACTCGCCGTGAACCAGGCTCCTAGCTTGCGTGACAGCCAAAGACTTTACTGCTCTGGCCTTCCTACAATTTACATGGCGCCTTCTCAGGTTAGCCATCACATAACCTCCGGAGAGTGGTGAGGGGGTGTCTCTGTTTTGGCGCCAGTACTCATTGGTATCTTACTTCAACCTGGAAAATCAGTAATGCAGGTGTTCTTGTTGCTTGCGGCCGACTCCTATACACAATTTCCATAGTTACATCACATGGGCGGCCAGAAACGCTACTGGGTTTCTTCTCCGTTGCCTGCTGTTTTATAGGCAGGGTTAGACTGGGGAGACTGAAATAGTTCATTGAAATATAGTCAGGCACTTACCAGTCATATGACTCACAACTAACAAACCATTGAAATATACAGTAGTCAGGTAGAAACTGCTAAGTCAATTTCAGTACTGGTGTCTTCTTAGGTCAGGCTCGTTGGGCTACATTTTTTCTACCCAATATGTAAATTAAGTTCATTCTATCTAACCGAAGGTTATCTGGAAACTGGTTGCAAGTATGTACTATTAATTCGATTGGTTCAACACAATTATTCAGTGTAATCAGTCCAGCAAGATTGGTACATACAACACCTGTGCTGCGAGCTCTTAGTGTACCGTCCACTAAAATTTAGACAAAGAAGTGAGTAAATTTTCAATCAGTTTGTTGGGTGCAGTTTCAGGTTAATACAGGATGATGCATGATTGTCATTATACTAAACTAGTTCACCAACCCGTGCTTTCTCGCATGCGGGTTAGAAACTTAGGAGACACTGACTAATAAAAATGATTTGTATTAAATATTTTCTCTTCAAATAATAGCTATCATAGTATAGTCTATATTAAGTCTTGATAATCTATCAATTATTGATTTTTATACACTTTCATCCATATTCATTATTTTTTTCCTTTACATAGCTCCTATGTTTATCTCCAATTATGCTTTTCATCCATATCCATCAACTTTGATAATCTATCAATTATTTAATTCCTATTTGAAACATTTGTTTAAACTTAGTTTAAACTATGACGGTTTTAGTTACCGTCTATATTTTGACGATATGATTGATTCTTTTTCAAAACTTTGACCTTATAATTGCTCACAACTACCATTGTTTATGTGATTATAGTCTACCAATTCAATGGTTAAATGTTCCTTCTTTACTTCTAGCCGTTTCATGAGTAATAATTTCTAGGATTATTACTTTTCTAGCACTATATGTGTTTAGTTGAAACATAACGCATAAAAGCATGTAAACTCCTATAAACTTGATGTGATGTCATAGAATACTATATTTTAACTTTCATCTTTTGATAACATGTTAATTTTATCCAATGCTTATTATATCCGTAGTCAAATTTTTATTTTTTATTTGATTAAAAGAATATTCTAGGTCTTCGGCTACCCTTAGTTCTTGCAGTGGCATAAATAGTTGTTTAAATATGCACAATGGCACTCAACATGTTAAATTTTGTATTGTATTAATATTATTTTATCAAACAAATAATTGTAAGAACTAAATTACGATATTCATATATGATATAATGATCCAATCAAATTGTTCAAACTTTTTTTTCGAGATAATGACTTTCAAAATTTATTATCATAAGTATTAATATAACTTAAAGTGAAGTTTAAGTGTCATTACTATATGATTTGCTAAGAATATTTTTCCATGCTTGATAAGCTTGTAAATAAATATTCATCTTAATATAAACATGTTTGCTTGGCATATGCAATGAGACGAATTTTCAATTAGCTTTTAGCATATATGGTACTTGTAGATGTGGAATTATTTTTAATAATAGCATATATTAGCATTTACATATATATTTGATAGATCTTTGTTAATTTAAGTCACAACTACGTGGATAACCGGTACAAATTATAATGGTATATACTACATTGTATTATTTTTTCATAATGCTAGATATGGTTAATTTGAATGCAAACTCAGGGAGCAAAGTAATATCTTTCATAATGATCAGGGGACGGAGGCAAAAAAAATTTAGGCCAGGCTGTTATAAAGCTTAGCCCCTCCTAATCTATATAATTATACATAAATGCAATAGGGCTTAGGGGGCTCAAATGTGAAATTGTTTTCTGAAATATTGTTCTTTTTTAAGCTGATGGCGAATTTTTTCTTATATCGTATTACCGTAGCTCAACATATTACCGCGGCTCTACTTCTATGAGATACTATGTTATTTCACGGATGTTATATAAATTTGTGATGGATGATTGATTAGAGAGTTTTTCTAATGAAATGATGTCGATTTTTTAAAATCAATTCAAATTTAACCCAATATTTTTTGAAATTAAAAATCTCGCATTTATCGCCAGGGACCGAAATTTTTTTCTTACTGGTAGAAAAAAACTAGGGCTCCACATACCTGGGTCTGTAGGGGGTGCTAGAGCCCGGCTGCTAGATTAAATCGCCAATGATTGAGGTGGATAATTTATAAAAAGAAATATTATGAGATTAGTTAGTTATCTATTATAACTCAGCGGATCATGGTCCCAAATATTTAAGCATCATTAACATCTAATGAGAAAGTAATTTAATAACTCTATGGATCATGGTCCCTGTTATTTAAGCATCATTAACATCTAATGAGAAAGTTATTTAATGGAGTTATCATTGAAGTGAACAAAAAAATTGTAAGTCATGGTCAATAAGGATTATATCAACACTTATTTGTTCAAAGTAATTGTAGACTATTACTTTCATTTGTCACAATTCTATCCTTGGTCTCTCACCTAAAGTTTTACTGACCATGTCAAAACAGTATAAAATATACTTTGAGAAGACAAATTAAATTGTAGTTTTAGGATAACCAACTTTACTACATCCTGAACTGTAATATGGGATTTAGCGAGATGGCCACACCTTTAGTCTGCTCTTGAGGGTGGTGCAAGCATGTTGATCTAGATGACATAGACTCTAGACATCGTGGCAACAGTGGATAATTGTTCACATGGCTTCCTTTGCTCGCTGATACCTACGCGCATATGTATTGAAATGTCAGGTAGATGCATGTGTCAACATGATGCATACACATACAGTACATATTATGCTCAGATGGCTTTGGGTCACACACGTGTGTGATGCCGACCGTGCCGACATTCTGCCTCCTATTTTCACGTCTCAGGCGTGCCCGCCGGTGGCCAGAGTCTATCGAAGATGTGTGATCTGTTCTTGTTGTGGTGCCTCTCGCGGTATGATGACCCGTTGATGCCGTGGTGCCTCTCGCAGTCTGGCACCATCTCGATTATCCGGCTGTTGTGCCCAACAATTCGTCAGGCCAAATAGTTTGACATCTGCCTACATTCATGCTTCTGTGCAAGACGGTGAAGGTAGTAATAATCAGATTAGTATTCTCACCCATCATGGAAGATATGACGTGAAGCCCTCACCCCTTCTTGATGCCTCGCTCCTAGTGCTGATCGTCAGTCTTGGTCATGGCTCCGGGCTGGTCCAGATGAGTTGTAAGGGCTGGGATGATTGATGACGTGAAGCCCTGCATCACCCTCCTCTCCATGGAAGAACGTCCCCGCTAGGGCTGGATGATTAGAGGAGGCTTGCGGTTCAAATAATGGGAACGCCTAGCGCTAGGACGTCCTATGAGGACCTGGCCCATCGGACGGTCGTACACTAGAGCCCACGGGAAAAATTTTATCGGATGCCACACCCGCCCGTTGCATCCGGACGTGGCTCCCTGAAACATGTGCCCATTCCCTTCCCCAACCACGAGCCTGTCCCCACCTGGGCCGCGCCATCTCTCACGCCGCTCCGCGCCCGAACACCCAGCTCCTACGTGCGAAGGTTGGGTGACTGCACTCCGCGCCTGCACACCCAGCTCCTACGTGCGAAGGTTGGGTGACTGCAGGGCCGGGCATGGGCAGCCAGCAAGCACGCTGGGTGACTGCAGGGCGGGGCATGGGCAGCCAGCAAGCACGTTGCAGCATATTAAGTCGACAATTTGCAACACAGGAAAATACACGATGCAACGTCTTAAAATCAATTTTGCAACATAACAAAAACTGACAGTTGCAACATCTCAAACCGGCATCTGCAACATCTTAAAATCAACTACTGCGACATCCAAAAAAAACATGTTGAAACTCACAAAATCAATAGTTTAAACATAGGAAAAAAAACATGTTGCAACATCTTAAAATCGATTGTTTCAACATCTTAAAGCGGCAGTTGCAACATCCAGAAAAAAACATGTTGCAACATCTCAACATCAATCGTTGCAACATCTCAAATCGATTGCTGCAACACTGCAAAATCCAACCGCCGGCAGTGGGAGGGCCGCGAGATAGAAGAAAAGCATAGGCACGTGAGTTGGGAAAGCCATCAGAAGTGTAGATCGAGCCACCTCCATGGATGGGATCGGCCACCGTTGCTTGCCTAGGTGGATAAGACGTCTAGGTGGGGGGAAGAGTGCGCGGGCTACTTGAGGCTGGCGGCGGCGCGAGGAGTCACGAAAACGACCCCTGCCATGGCCATTGCGGAGGTGTCTCGCCGAGTTGCCCCAGCCGTCGGCGAGCGCACTCCTTCCGGCGCCGCCGCTCCAGCCTGCTCGCGGGCGCGCCACGCTTTGCTTCTCGCCGCTCTGCTTGTGGAGGAACCGAGGTGGAAGAAGATGAGCATGTGGTGTGAGACAGAGATGGAGAGAAGCAGAGCACAGAGTGGAGAGAGAGAGAGGACGCGGCAGCCAAAGGAAGGATCAGCAGAATGCGTGGTGTAGCACGCGCCACGTCTGTAGGAAAGATTATGAGCTGTTGGGCTGGTGCTGCGGCCCACAAAGGAGACATCGGACAATAGGACGCTCCATGAGGAGCATTACCGTAAAATAATGGATCTATGTCAATGGAACAAACGTCGCCGCCTGGGGCTGGATAGGTGTTGTTGGTTAAAAGGACATTTATATTTTTTCATGCTATTTTTATATAAGATATAATATAATGGCAGAGTGGGTAATTTTTAAGAATAGATCTAATGGTATAGATCAGTAGAGCCCGTAGATTTAATGGCTAGATGTTTCGATTAATTTGGGAATTTCTATTATTTATCTTTTTTTTTTTAGAGTATCTGGTGGGAATTAATGTGGAGGCTTCGTTGGAGCCTCTAATTAGTAATAGTGAGATTGGATTAAAAAACAGGCGCACATGCAGATGGACGTATATATCATGCACAAACTCTGTCCTGCGCTGACTACCTGGTTTTAGATAAAGCAAGTGGTTGTCCGCAGACTAGGCATTACTTTTCCTTGTTGCTGTAGCATCTTCATCCCTACAGGCTTCATGGACAATCATCCGAAAATGAAATAAGAACATTTCTGGAGCCTCCCAAGCCAAATATACAAAATGAGTGGAGGACCTCTAGAAGAATACTGAAACATTCATCTATCTTAACAAAAGAATGATGCTAAAGCAAAAGAGCTCATGCTCAGGATGCCTGGTCGTGTTTATTTGTTCTCCCTGGATACTCTTTTATGGACCCCCAGTCCTTCCAAGAAAACCCAGCACAGTAACATCACATTGATGCGGCGAATGTTTGGTTCCATTACTCTGTAGTACTTGGCGACACAGTTAACACCTTTAGTTCGGCTCCCATTGAGGACGCTCACCTAGCTCTAAATCCCATTGCGAAAACATGCATGCTTTTATATTTTTCTTGCAGCCTAGCCCAGTTAGAAGTTGAGGCAAATATGAAAGTGACTATGTTTCCAAGTCCTCTTTTTTTCTTAGAAAAACAACCAGAAAAAAAAAAATAAGTGGTAATAAAAAAAAACTATTATGACCTTAATCTTGTCACAGTGTCCTGCAAAATATAAGTGTGTTTTAAGAATCACAGCTGCTTATCAGCCTGTTGTGTGCAAATTAACATGCAGCTGCACACCTCACTACTAGAAATACCGTCAAGGAGATTAAAATCGAATTTCCCTGACCATGAACTTAAAATACCGTCAGGTGTAGCTCGATAGGGAAATCGGAAATAGGAATTTCCTTGATGGTTTATTCAATAATCGCAAAAAACCTCGAAACCTATAAAGAATTAGGAAATTTCCTGATGGTTATGTGCACTTAAAGTTAATTAGGAAATTTCCTAACATTTATTTCATTTCCCTGTGTGTTTTCTGGATACCGTCAAGATAATTTTAATTTCTTTGTATGTTTTCTAGATACCATCACAATAATTTAAATTTCCCTAACGGTTTATGCAATAACCATAAAAACATGAAACCATCAGAGAATTTCATGTTTCCAGGAGTGCATGCACCACAATAATCCAAGCACTAGAACTCAGTTCTCCATGCACCAGCGCCAAACTACTGTCTCAAATCTCTGCTCGGTGCTCTTCTCTTTTCTTCACGAAAGTGGGTTCCAGCTACATCCTTCAGTTCAGCTCCATCTTGGAACCCCTATCTAACTCACATCTGACTAAGTAGTAATGTAGGTGCCCCTCATGCTTCCTACACCTATATACACACAAATTTCCATAGCAAGATCACATGGGCGGCCAGAGAAACACTGGCTTTCTGCTCTGTTCCCAGGTGCTTTCTCATAGCGTGCCTCTCTTTAACAAAGTGCCGCTGTGCTGGCACCACCTACCCCAAAAGCATCGCTGCTGCCCCGATTCTACTGGAAAGCAGGAATTCCCTGATGGTGCAATTATCATCACGGATATATAAGAAACGGTCTGGAAAAAAAAAAAATTCAATTTCTCTGACAGGGGAATAACTGCCATCGCTAGCTCGACAGAGATATCTGAAAAATGTCTGACGGTTGTACCGCAGAGAAATTGATCCTGATTTTTGTATCGGTTCTGAACCGTCAGGGTAATTGCACACCGTCACGGTACAGCATCTACTGGCTTGTCTTGTTTCTCATATATGTATACTATCAGATGCTATTATTGTTTTTCTTCTCCCTTGTTTCCCATCGTTTATGGATACATGTCAGATTTAGCCAACTGAGAGGTTGTTTCCATGAACTGCTGGCCATGGGAGAGCACAGCTTAGGACGTTCCAACACTTCCATCTCACCTCTGAATTTAAGGTTCATAGGATGTTACACTTGCACCTTGCTATGTTCATAGAAGACGTTAAAACTCCCATCGTGGTGTACATGGCTGGAGATATCATACAGAGACAACTAAATTTGTTAGAACAAGAGCTATATCTCGATCTAAAAAAACTTTTTTGTTTGTTTGCAAACAGGACAAAATAAATCTTAATGATTTGGTAAACAATACATTATCGTTTCCAGCACTCAGACACCCAATTCTGTTTCTGTATGTGAAGGCCTCGCTGGGATACTTGGGATACTTTATTTTAGAGATGACCCAGCTGAGCATCAGGCTGTGGGCCCCCAAAAAAGATAAGGTTGGAGTGATGGTCTTGCTTCACTTCTTATAATGGCTGAATAATACAGTAGCCATGTAGCACTACAATGTTGATTCACTGTTGATCATTGCTATCATCTGGGTCATCTCTCTATATGTTGCCAATGTGTTACACAGACGCATATGGAGCTACCGTAATAATAGTCATTGGCCATGGCAAAAAGCCAGATTGCGACACACACAGACAGTGCCTGCCGCAGGCACTCATTGAACCATCCACCACGACTAGAATGTACTCCATATGCGCTTCTGCGGCTTATGAAACCACATGAGAACACAATGTTGTGGAGGGTAAAGTAATGCAGGTGTTCCTGATGCTTCCCACTCCTATACATAATACTGTGGCAAGCTAAGCTAGGTCGTCACTACAGGAGGAGCAGGTAGAGTGTTAGAAAAACTACTGGCTTCTGCTCCTTATTACCTTCTGTTATATATATATATGATTTTTTGCACAAATCAGCAGGGAAGCTCCCAACCTTTTTGCATTTCATATAAAGAGGCTTATAACGAATACAAATATATGTACAAGTTACTTTCTATTTTATATATAGGTAGACAAGGTTCGAGGGACTCTTACAAGGCATCCGGAGGTACATTCTGATCTATGCACTTATAACCACTGCATGTGAGTGAGTAATCCATATTATTGAAAATAACTCAGGCAGTAAATGTTCAATCAATTCCTATCAGAATACCGTCTCTGGGGATTACATTATAGCTATAGTGAATGTTGTGTAATCATGCATTCATACACTCAGATTCAGACAAAGTAGTGTCAGTAAATGTTCAATCATGTTGTTCAATTCAGGTTCAGAAAGGGATGTAGAATGATCGTTCTACCTACCGGATTGAAGGTAGGACCAAATTAGATGGTGACTAAATATCTTTCAAACAATTCCCTATGCGTGTTTATCAGCAATTGTGTTGAAAGCATTGTACAAACAATGCTGTGTGCAACTGACATAGCAAAATCTTCCATGTTCTGTCTCAAAAACATATTAAGGACCTATGGTTTGTTTGTAAAAAAAAAAGTACTATTTTTTTTAGGATAGTTTAAACTAGGCAGCAAATGTAACCCTCGATTAAGTACTAAATCAAAGTGATACAATTAAATCATAGATGGTCAGCTTGCAGAACGATGGGATAACCGACATATGCCACAAATAATCATTCATTGTATTGGATTAGAAATATGAAAATCCTTACATTTATTTGGGGTATTTTCTTTACTATTAGATGAGAACAGGAATACAAAATATGAAATGGCAGTGGCCATGTAGTTCTCCTTAAATTATTACCATGTCAGGTACGCTACTAATGGACCATTATGAGACCATAACAGGATCTTGTTTAATTTTAATTTCAATATTTACATTCACATGAGACCATGTCAGGTACTCCTCGTTTTCAGAAGATTGTTATTATATGAGGTCTTGACTTTTGTAGATACATTGCCTTGTATTATTGATCAAGACATAGTCCATATCTAAGTACATAGAAAAAATTCAAAAATTATTTATCTAGAAAGGTCAAACCATCTTGTAATTTGGATTGGAGAGGGACTTGATGATTACACATGTCCACATAATGCAGTGGTAGGTGCATATATAATTTACTTGGAATGCACAATGTGGAATCAAATGATAAGACTGTTCCAAAATTAAATGATTACCTGTTTGTATAATTATGAACAGTAATATTGGAAAGCATGACTATTTAAAATGTCAAAAAGGCGACAACAGCCAGATACATTGAAATAATTAAACAAGCTACAACATCATAATTATGTGATGATATTTGTACATATTTCTTTCACGTCTTCATTACTTTTGGTCTCAGAAGTATGGATACATCCTGGGAAGATTATAAGGGCCTAGTAGAAGAGAATAAGTATCCAAAAAGAACCCTGCACACCGTTGGTAATGAACAATCTGATCAGATAATAGCATGGCAAAGAGCAGTACTAAACAAAATTTGAACTACTAGTTCAGATTCAGTAATGAACATGCATGGGAGATCCTTGGGTGGGACTTTATGGAGAATACTGCAAAAACAAAAAAAAAAAAAAAAAAAAAACAAGCCTTTATTACCTTGGATTAGTCTTGGAACTTGACTATCGGTATTGTTCCTTGCAACTTCTGGCACTGCTTCTGTAGCTTCTCATTACTACCCCTGACATCTAATGTTTGAAGTGAGCTCGGGAGGCTACCCTCGTCTAATGATCGGATTGCAGGACAGAACGTGATCAATAATATCGTCAGTGACATTGGATGTACAACTAGTTCCATAAGCAAACTTGGGAGAGCGCCCTTGGGCACCGACTGGATGGCTTCACACTTCCAGATATGTAATTGCACCAGTGAACTTGGAAGGCCACCCTTGGGTAGCAACCGAAAGGAGCAACATGAACTGATCTGTAATTTCTTGAGGGTGGGAAGCACTACGACAAAATTCATTTTACATGGTGTTCGGTTTCATTTTCCGTGGCGGGCATTTGAAAAACCGCCACGGAAAATACCCTAATTAACCGTGGCGGTTATAATGCCCGCCACGGTAAATCAGTTTTCCGTGGCGGTTAAAAAAACCGTCACCATAAATGAGGTCCGGATATACGGATCATATTAGCCCAATTCGATTTTGAAAAGCCCGGCTTGGCCCGATAACGAGTTGCTTGTATATATACGGCAACCAAAACCCTAACTAATCTCACTCTCCCCCTCTCTCTCCCATCGCCCCCCTCTCTCCACCCGGCGCCCCCTCTCCTCCCGTCCGCTAGGCCACCCCCTCCTCCTCCGTCCACTAGGCCGCCCCCTCTCCTCCCGACTCCCCCAAGTCCCCCTCCCCTTCCACCTCCTCCTATGCCGGCGAGGCTGGCGGCTAGCGGCGCGGTGGCGCGCGGCCGGCGGCGGCGCCTGGTGCGGCAGCGGCCCATCGTCGCGCGGGCTTGCTAGCGACAATGGCGACCTCCCAGGATCTGCGGCGCCTCGGCGGCAACCTCCGGCAATGCCGCCTCGGCGGCGACCTCCAAAGAAGACCGCCCGACCGCAACCTCGGCCCGCGCGGCTAGCGCTGGCACCGTGGATCCGGCGTCGGTGGTGCGGATCCAGCTACGGCGGCGACCCGACCCAGGCGGCTACCCCGGCGCGGCGGATCCCCGAACCCCCTAACGGGCCCGGCAGCCCGGATCCGGGCCCGTTAGGGTTTCGAATCGGTTTTTTTTTTTTTTTCTTATTCTATTAACGGTGGTGGGCACCAAAAACCGCCCCCGAAAAAATCGAGTGATTTTCCGTGACCTTCGATTGGTGGCGGACCTAAAACCGCCCGTAAAATCCGAAAAGTCCGCCACGGAAAATCGGTTATCTAGTAGTGAAGCCCACTTAACCCTTCAGGCAGCGGCTGCGGCAAAAAAACACCACTCAATTCGAAGAACCTGAAGGGAGGTGAGCATCTGCGGGGCCTCCGTGAAGTATCCCATGTTGCGGTTCCAACTAAGTACTAGCTCGGTGAGAGAAGAGAAGTGGCCATGCGCTGTAGCCTAGAGCTATGTTGGGGAAGATCTTGTCCACACATCCGTGAAGGGTCAGGGACCTCAAGTAAGTTGTGTTCACCCTGGATGATGATCGGTTTTTTGTTGACCGAAGACAGAAGGGGAAACCCTAACAATTTTTTTATTTTTTCATAGTACATATCTTTTTAAATTCGCTTGCACAGGGGAGTCGAACCTAGGCCTACTAGGTGATTCTCAGGTACCCCGATTAACCACTAGGCTAGAGTGGAATCCAGGCCTGCTGGATGTAGTTGATTGTGTTGAATGCATTGTAAAAAAATGTTGTGTGAAACTGACAAAGCAAGAATCTTCCATGTTCTATCTCAAAAACAAATTCAGGGACCTATTGGTTTTTTTTAGAATAGTTTAAACTAGGTAGGAAATGTAACCCCCAATCAGGTACCTAAATCAAAATGATATGGTTAAATCTTACATATTCAGCTAACCGATCAACAGGATAATCGGCAGATGCTACTAATAAGCATTCATTGGTTTGGATTAGAAATCTGAAAATCCTTACATTTATCTGTGGTATTTTTTTAATAATAGAAGTCTTTACTAGAGGAAGGCAATACAAAAATAAGAAATAGCAGTGTCCATGTAGTTGTCATTCAATTAATATCATGTCAGGTACAGTACGGTACTAATGGACCATTATGAGACGATAACAAGATCATGTTTAATTTGTTTCAATATTTTCATTCTCATGAGACCATGTCAGGTACTCCCTTGTTTTCAGATTATTTATTGTTATTCAGATTATTATTGTTATCTGAGGTTTTGGTTTTTGTAGATACATTGTCTTCTAATATTGATCAAGACATAGAGCATATCTAAGTAGACATAAAAAAATATTTATCTAGAAAGGTCAAACCATCATTGTAATTTGGATTGGAGGGAGATGAAGATTACACACGTCCACAGAGTTCAGTGGAAGATGCATATAAAATTAAGCTGGAATGCACAATATGTACAATCAAGTAGTATGCACATGCATCCTTATCCATCATTGACGCCTATTTCATTTGGTCTATAAAAGCACTAGTGAAAGGCAGAGAATAATAAAACTAGTAGCTCACCAAGTCATGTATGTCAAATGGATGGACTACTTGTTCTACTCCCATGGCCTTTCTATGATACTTGCTGCCTAGCCATGTGAGGCACTGGGGACTCTTGTATTACGCGAGGAGGAAGACGTAAGTAGGTCCTGCTCCGTTGAAGCTGCTTGTTTCTTAAAGCATTAGGTAAAAGTGTGTATAACATGCATGGTGGATGTGCTTGCAACCATCGCTTCTTGCAGGATCATGCTGAAATGTGAAGAGAAGCAGGACCACATGATGACAACCAAAGACGAGTAGCACAAGGCAGCCATCGGATAGAGAAGACGGCAGACCGATCACATCCACCTGTGAAGTGTTCCCTTGTCCAAGTGCCAGATATATATATGGCGTCAACAGAAAGTAGTCGGGCTGGATTAGACACTAGTACTGCTGGGCACCCTCTTCCATCTTATCTCGGCGACATCCTTGGGCAGACCAGCGATGGTGTTGTTGCTCTACATTGCAGCTCTGGTGAACGCTGAGGATTTCATACGGTGGGATGGCAACCTTTCCATTGCTTGCATTGTCGGACAACAGTGACAAGGCATACCTAAGCTCCTCATGGCACCGTGTAGGTGCTTCAGTTCGATTTGGCCATTGCTATGCTCAGAATCACGTTCAGAACATATATGAGATGAAAGGCTGCATGCATGAGGTGCAGAATTGAGATACATATTCTATGCATGAGAGGAAAGTATATTGTAGTGACATGAGTCTCTTAGTGTCCACATGTTTTTCTGAATTTCAACTATGGATTCCATATGTCACACAGCTCGCAAGCTTATAAGCAACTCAAGTTCACAAAACCTACTTATCGTTTGCAGGACATAAGGACATTGAAATAATATGATTAAGGCTGTAGACAGTTTTTATTGCCACAAACATAATTGGTTTTGGTTGATTTGAAAACAGAGCTGCATGCCATGAAAAATGCATTGCCTCACAAATGTAAATGGACACAAGGCAGAGGTATCAATTTAACTAATTATTCCAAGTAATAATTAACAATAATGGAATAAAGCATTTTATATCCTATATGTTATATTATGGTCTCTTTTATTAGGTGATGGGAGAGGGTATAAAGAAGGGCAATGAGGGGGGAACAAGAATATGAACTGCTTCACTTTTTCTTGTCAAAAAAAAAAAAACTGCTTCAGTTTTGTTCTCTAGGTCAAAGATAGATGAACTATATTTTCTTAAAAGACGGAGATATGCCATGTTGGGAGGCATGTTGGGAGGTGCCATGAATCCTTTTATAATTGGCTTGGGAGGCATGTTGAGAGGTGCCATGAATCCTTTTATGAATCAGTTCCCATAGTCCATACGGATGTATAGTGACTACTGAGAGCATGGGGGTTGACGATGCTCAAACAAGCCAAAATGTTGGGAGGTCCAGTTTGGTAGAATGGCTGAGTCTGAATGAACGAAACAATGTGACTGAATAGCTGAATATCAACAAAAGTCCAATTCGTTATCTGAATTCCAGTGGATGGTTGCGCTCAGCACAGCTAGTGTAGCTCTATGCATGAACTGTAGCTGGACTGATTACGCTGTATTATGGTGTTGAACCTATTAAACTAAACAGTACACGCTTACACAGTTTCATATTTGCCATATAGGTTGGAAGTTGGTGGATCTGATTAGGTTCGTCTGAAACAAGACATCTAACAAATCATGAGATTTCTACTGAACATGCATTTTTCCTTCAAGATTTTTTACAAAGATTAAACCATGAGATTTCCACTGAACATGCATGTTCAGCAATCACGTTCTGTTCATCACATCCTAATTTTTTATTTTAATTATAACCTGATAAGACACAGCTATGCGCCTGAACGTTCTGTTTGCGATCGGATTCATCAGAATCTATACGCCTGTTCTCGAGACAAAAAAATATTGTGTGGAGACAAAAAAAAAACATTCCCATTAGTTGCCTTACAAGTGATGTTTGCAATGTTTGACAATGGGAACTATTACTTTGTTGCCAGGTGCTGTATGGCCAGTGTGGTGGTGTGCGGTCAAAGTAGCAGTGGAAGCTAGCGCAGTACTGTATTTCATCTCCAAACACATAGCACTGGCGGAGGCTGAAGATCACAGAGCCTGCAATGTCATCTGGTGCAGTAGTATAGGTGGCTGCCTATCTTGATTGAAAAAACTTGGCATAATGCAGGTGCTCCTCATGCTTCCCACTCCTGTACACAATTTCTACAGCAAGCAGGAGTTAGCAACACCGGCCTCTGCTGCCTTCCCAGCTGTTTTATACTCAGGTTAGAGAGGCTGAAACAGTTGACCGGGAGGTACAGTCGGATTCAATGCAATTAACTATATATCCATATCAATGAGATAGTAACTCATTGAAATTAATGTAGTCAGATAGCAAATGTCAATATATTCCAATAGGATAAAATAGATCATAAAAGAATAGCTGTTGCCTGATCAGATTTTCACTAATGTCAGAAGGATCTGACAAATGGAACGTGAAGCTAAACAAGCATGAAAGGATTTGGGATGAACTTAATTATAATTTAAATCCACCAAACTTTCCACCTATATGACAATTAGATAACTGTGTAACCAATATACTATTTAGTTGTGTAACAATGGAGCTAACAAGGATACTGTATTGAGCTAATTAATGTTTATACACAATTACTTGTGTTCGGTTACTGGCTGTCCACACAGGGCACCAGGAACCACCTCTACCTCACAGTAGCACATGTTGAGTGTGGGCGACGGCACTTCAGACTGAAGCAAGATGCCTAACGATCCAGTGTTGTAACAAGAATGTTTCTGCCGCCTCCCAAGCCTATACTATAGGAAAATAGTTGAGGATCCTCTACCAAAATATTGAAATATTTTCATCTATCTTGAATGGAAAGAACTAAGCTGAAGCAAGATCTAATATATACTCTGGATGCTGCTATGGTATTTTTTCCTCCCTCATTGCTCTTTTATGCACACCTTGTCTCCCCAAGAAATGCAGCACAATAATTTTACATTGATGGAAATGGTTCCATTAATGTTTCTCAGCTAACGTTTTAGCTGGGTTCTCCATGAGGTCACCCATCTATTCCTCAATCCCTGCCAAAGCATGCATGTTTTTATCAGTTTTCTTGCAGCCCAGCCCACAGTTAGAAGATAGCCTCCTTTTTCCAAATTAACCTACGGAATTAATTTGTGCAGTGGACTTGCGATCTCCACGGTGCCCAATTTCATTTACCAGGTATTGCAGTGGTGGTGCGATTAGTGGCGGCAGGATTTATTAAGTAACACAATTAGCGGCAGGAGCTTATGCGCTAGCGACTGCAGTTGCATTAATTGGATCCTTTCCCCTGTTTCATGAGGAAAGAGTTCTCCAGCTGAAATTTTGTGTTTGGATGGATGGAAACGTTCACTTCTCACGTGCAGAGATCAGGGGTAAAGCGAATGTGCATATCCAGCGAAAGAGTAAAACCATGGAAGAATGTAGTAGCATAATACTCTGTCAGTGCTCTGCTGCTAGCATTGATGGTAGGGGATCAAGTGCCCGTGTACTATGTAAACTTGCATCTGTCAGTGCTCTGCTGCTAGCTGTGTGCTCTGTTGCATCGTCTCAATGCATAACCTCAATTACGGAAATACACGGCAGAGGCTGTAGGGCACAACATCAATACCAATATACTCTCTATAATACAAATTATATTGTATAAATGGTCTTCCTCAATTGATTAGCTAGAAAATAGAGAAATGAAAGTATATATCGAGAGGTGCCAATGGTACTTTCTCAACTATTGTAAAAGTGCTCATCTCTAATGTTGCATTATAAGTAAGCAAAAAACGGGACGAGTTATGATGTTAGCAACAGCTCCGGCAGCACGTGTTGACGGCGTATGTCAACCTACTTGCTAGGCCTAGGTGGCAAGACGCGTCTCGGTTTGCTCCCCTAGAGCATGCAGCTGCACCTCAGTTCAAGCACTAGAACAGTAACACCCACTTCTTTTCCCAAATCATAACAAGACCGGAAGTGTAGGATTCATAACTATATGTCTCAATGTACATGCGCATGCCCCATGTACATGTCACCCACAAACTCTCTCCCTCACTACCCGTCTATAGCGGGAGTCGCATGGTCATCTGCAGAGACGTTCACCTTATCTTCATATTCTTCATACCTAACAATCCACTTCTCTAACAATAGTGTTCCTGACACCACCCAAGCATATACTACAGAAACAGTGGAGAAAGAACAAAAAGAACGAACGTTGAAGCAAGATTTCATACTCTGGATGCCTCTATGTTGTTTATTCCTCTCTCATTGCACTTTTATGGACACCCAGTCTGAAATGGCAGCACACTTATTCCACATTGATGGAAATGTTTGTTTCCAGTACTATTTAGTACTTGGACTCAACAAATAACTTTAGATGGGCTCTCACGATCGAGGTATCCCACTACAAATTTGCTAGTTGCTCTGTAACAAAATTCACTTCCTCCAGTTTGGGAAACCGCTGCCAAAAATTGTTAATTTCAGTCATCATCAATAATACATTGAGAACAAGGGATGCGGTGACAGGAGTGAAGGAGTGAAGCGAAACTGACCTAAGCATTTCTCTTAGAACATATACTGTTCATTCTTGAGACTCAGTATTTCACAGTGCCGAAAGCCTCAGAAATTTGAGCTGTGGCTATCCATCGATTTGCCTTCCATTTAACTAACTATCCTGAGTACCCTAATTAACTATGTTCTTATAGCCACATCATATGCAACAGTCCAGGATGACTCATAGCATGCCCATCATCCCACTATCAGAAACACTCTACTGTATTTGGTCTCCAAGCACTAGCACAGTCTGAACAAAAGATCTTGGAACCACTAATTCACAAGCGGGTCTCATAACTCACGGGTCACCGCAGGTAGTGTGGCTGCCGTACCTGGTGCTATTGTTGGGTTCCTAGTAATGTAGGTGCTCCTGATGCTTCCTAGTCCTATACATAATTTCTATAGCAAGATAACTGCAGCAATCTAGAGTTAGCAACACTAGCTCCCTACCCTGACATTTTATACTCAGGTTATACAAAGGCTGAAATAGTTCACCAGGAGGGAAAATCTGATTCATTGCACTTCCCATTACATATTAATGAGATACTAACTCCACTGAAATGAAGAACAAACAGATCGTTCAAGATTTAGATCGGAGAAAGGGAACATGATTGCTGAACATGGATGTTCATTGGAAAGTCGCATGGTTTTATCCTTCTGGACCTTTATTTTATGAGAAGATTTTTGATGGAACCAATTGAATGCATCAAAATTTCGACAATCATGCAAGCAATAGCTAACCTCAAGCAGCATGTGCTGGCAGCGTCAACATACTTTGTTGGCCTAGGTGGTATGACTTGTCACCGTTTGCTCCTCAAGAGAGATGATGGTAGTCATCGATCCATCTATATTCAGACAAAAAGGTGGATTTCAGTTAATTTTCACTGACATTGTTCACTTCAGTTTCAGGATTAGACAGGAAGGTACATGGTAATTCTATAAAATCGAATCAAGCAAAACAGAGGTGCATGCCTACCTCTCATACATGCCTAGCATAAACTCCGTCCTGTACTTCTTGGTATTAGACGAGATAAGAAGCCAGCTGACACCAACGTTCATTACCCGTGGAGCATCTTGGTGCCCCATGCTCCCCACTTTCTCCATGCCTTGTTATCCGCAAAGGAGAAGCTGTTCATCTGCATGAAAATTGATCCATAATAGAAGCATTTCTAGAGTGCATCCTAATCCTACTGTAGAACATAGTGAAGGAGCCTCAATCATCTCCCTCTTTGAAGAAGAAATGTGTTTGACTATCTTGGACTAAGAAAACAAAACTGAAGCAAGAGCAACAACGTCTCTTCTCTCTCATTGCTCTTGAATGGACTCCTCCCATCCCTAAAAAGAGAGCAGACTGTGACATATATTTGGTTCCGTTATTGTTTACAACTTGACACAATTAAAGTGTCCTATCTGACCTCAAACGAGTCCCATGGTGGAGGCCATGCATGTTTTATAATTTTTCTTGATGCAGCTCAGTTGGAAGGTGGCCACATATATAGGCGGCCATGTTTTCAACTCTGTCCCCTGTTTTTGAGTCAACTAACTAATTCTCTTGGTGGTAATAAAAAACTATCATAGCCTTTTTCGTATTACACAATTCATACAGGAAAACTAACATAAGTGGCTTTTATGAACTTGAGCTGCCTACCACCTGGTTGTAAGGTTATTTCATCTTAATACTATAGATGTCTCAAGACATGTTTATTTAAATATAGGTCGGAAGATTAAAAGTAGTGGAAGTAAAAATTGGTCGTACGTTCAATATGGTAGATAAATATTGAAGGCGCATATACAGTGATTATAAATTAATGCATGGAATCAGCTATGTGTCCCCATGAATTCTCGAAATCGCGGTCTCTCAAACCTGTCTATAAAACAACTTGTAAGGAAATGGATACCAGAGTTGCTTACTGTGAATGTTCCAGTGACGTTGCTGCAGAATTATGTATACATATATAGTAGGAAGCATCAGGAGCATCTGCATTCGTTGCATTGAGATGCATTGTCGTCTAGCAGCATCTCTTCAGCCAGCAGATCAATGCCACGGTTGGAACAATCAGTGCGTGCTCGTGGGTGATCCTAGATGTAGCAGCGGTGGGTTGTTCGTCTAGCTTGCACTACTGGCCCAATAGACAAGAGCAGCCCTATTTTTCTTGATCATTACAAGAATCCCGTATTTCTATATATATGCTATTGTTGGAAGGCATTGCTTGATGTACATTGATGCACAACAGAAACAGAATCCTCAAATAGGAACAATCGGTGCGTGCTCATGGGTGATCCTAGATGTAGCAGTGGTGGGTTGTTCGTCTAGCTAGAACTACACGCCCAATAGACAAGAGCAGCCTTATTTTTCTTGATCATTACAAGAATACCCGTATTTCTATATATATGCTATTGTTGGAAGGCATTGCCTGATGTACACTGATGCACAACAGAAACAGAATCCTCAAATATGATCGTCAATCTTTTGCTATTTTACTTAAGATGAGTTACTTGCATTGCATTGAAGATGAGGGTTAACTCATACCACCTACCCGTTGCAATGAGGACTGGGATGACATTGGTATGAACCTGGACTCATTCCCCCCCAGCTTGCCATTCCAGTTGCACTTAACCATGCTCAAGTTGAGAGAGAGAGAGAGGCAGAAAGGTAGGACCTCGGTGCTGTCACTGGGTGACACCCCTCTATTCTTGGTGAACATTTCTTGTATTCTCCCATGAGCGGCGATTCAAGGAAAATAAGCCAGGAGGGGCTTATCTCATAATTTTTCAACTCTAACCTCTCCGGAGCAGTTGTAGCAGGGGCTCGAGCCCACACCTCACCCTGGTGCTAGATCCTCCCTTTCTATCGGACTGTTCTTTCTCACGGTGTGCCTCTCTAACAAAATGCTGCTTGCCATAGCGTCAGATCCCAGACACACGGCATCTCATGCTCTTTGGGCAGAAGTACATAAATACAGTTGCAGTTTTCTCTACTTTTTTATATCTTTATTCTTTCGTCCACGTAGCATCTTCCCGTTTTGTACCACATGTGGCACTGTTTAGTACAACTCTATGATTCCTTAGCAAGAGCATGGAGATGCCTTGGAGGCGTCAGTGGCTGGGATAACTGATGACCCACCACGTCCACCAGCACTGCTAGAATCACTAAACGACCACGCACGCATCCACAGAGGACCACCTTGGGAGGAACACGCCGACCCATGCATCCATCCCAGGCATGCATCTGCTGGAGAGTTTCTTCCACTGCTGGATCGATGCGCCTGTTGTAGAGAAGGGCAATAAAGCCAGCAAGTATTGCAGGTGCTCCTGATGCTTCCTAGTCCTATACACATTTTCATATGGCGAAATGTCACTACTGGAGCTGCAAGATCACTGCTACTGGCTGCTGCTCGCATACCTGCTGTTATATATAGACAAAGGTCTAGGAGGCCATGAGAATTAATGAGGCGGTACAATCTGATTTTCCAAGCACTTTACAACCAGTGTATATGAGATGAGTAACCATCCATTGATTTTGGACAGGCAGTAAATGTTGAATCAATTTTCATATCAGAACATTTCTGGATATCATTATGCAACCAGAGATATTATGCCTTGTCTGGTAAAGTTGGGCTAAATTTACTCACTAATATCCAAGATAAGATCTGCCAAAATGATGCTGAACGTCACTAAAGATATGCGTGTTCACCGGACTGTGTCATGGTTTTATATTTTTATTAAATCATTCCATTTTGAAAAGAACAGTTGTCACATTTGTGAGACGAACATAATTAAATCCACCAATCTTTTAATCTTTCTCACAATAACCAAGCTGGGTACGAATGTAAATATTAATTTAGTTTGGTAAAACACAAGTATAATATCTGTCCAGTGAGATTTGTTAGCCAAATTGTTGCACAAGTTATCTTGTAATCTTTAGTTCATATGTGACTAGGATTTGCAGTAGCTAGGTCTGGGGCTTAGGCATGAGGCGTGCTTGATCACGGCCCAGCCCGAAGTCTTCTAGTCGAGCCGCGCCACATCGTGCATGGCACACGCGTCGCGCACTGCTGAGCAACAGTGCGGCGCCCCCTGTAAGAGGTGGCACGGGAGGGTCTGTAAACCCTAGTTTGTATCACTATATATACATGAATAAAGTCGTCAGGGGCAGCGTAATGGAGGCTCCAAAATTATCAACAAGATCATGCTTATACATCTGCACTGCATGGAGTGTTACAATGCATCCAATCAAATTCAGACGAAGCAGTGGATGTCGGCAAATGTTGAATGATATCGTTCAATTCAGGTTTAGATAGGTAGAGATTTAGATGGTCGACTTACCAGACGGAAGTTAGGACAAAATTAGATGGCAAATAATTTTAAACATATGTCAGAAATAATAACTTTTGCATATGATTTTCTTCCGTTGAAGTGTTTTTTTCCCTATATGTTTTTTTTATCGGCAGTTGATCTTTAAAATTATAAGATTTGCTGTGTGCAAGAAGCAACAACCTTCCATTTTCTAAAAACACAAATGTAAGGATTTATTTGATTTTTAGATACTTTAAGGCGGAAAGGAGAAGACATATATATCCATCAATCATACACCGAACCCAAAGTGATATATGATGAAATCATACCTATTCATCTAACTGAACATAATCTACATGATAATAATGATCATTCATTAGTATCATGTTTTGGTTGGAGCGATGAGATGATCAGATAACATATTGTCTTTTTAAATATGCGGTCACACTGTGCAGCCAAATGCTTCACCAACGATGAATGAATGTTGAACAAGTTTTCTATGATTCCCTTCCTCATGAAACCTACTTGATTTCCTCTTTCTCAAATAACAAGAATAGCCACACCTATGACACCATGTGACATTCATCTCATGTCCCACATGAAGCTTAATTTATCTCTCTGTGACTGCAAAAACAGCTTTATAATGCAAGTTTTGCTATTATTTTCATGTTGTTGTTCTCCTATCTCATTTTGTGCTTGGCCAATGTTCCGTCACTACTACAGAATTGTCCATCACTGCCGGGCTCCAACCCCCTTTACTTTGCCGAAAACTGAACCGGCAGAACCATAGCGGTAGTGATGTGGGGTTTGAAACACTACCGGGTCAAAACACCGGTGGTGATTCGAGGAGAGACTGCGGTTTGATATCGAACCGGCAATTACCTAATCGTCACCGAACACCGCCGGGTGTTCCACGGATCGGCGGCATTTTTGATCCGAGCAATGCAGGTTCGAAGTCAACCGGCGGTGTTGATATTGGGAGCACCGCCGGGCTTTAACGAACCGACAGAACTGTAGGGATAACACTATCGGGTTGGATTGAGCCGGCCGGTGTATCGAAGAGCTAATAATATCGGTTTACAATGAACCCGTTCGGTCGGTGAACTTTACGTAAACATTGTCGGCTGATTTCAACCCGACAACGTTATTAGAGTGGAGACTATCGGTTGGTTAATGTAACCGACAAAGTGATGTTTCGTCGTCAAAGACGGTTAGTAATTCAAATCGATAGTGTTTGTATAGTTACACTACCGGTTTGTTTCTCATTCACTGTCGGGACAATCCCACCCGGCGTTTTTGTTTTAAATTTTTTGAATTTATTCGTCGAAATCAGCTTTTTATAACCCATAAAAGCATCATATATGCATTAAAATGGACAAAACATGACATGGTTCAAAGGTTACATACAAATAACCCCACCTAATGTTCTACAAAATTCAGCCTAGGACATCAACTTCCAAATAAGAAAAACAATCACAATGGACATAACTAAAATCAAGACATCTTTCATAGGCCAAGTCACAATTCTCCTAATCTTCATATCTATGGAGAGAGGCTTCTCATCGATCTCGAGGGGCTGGTTGATAGTGAAAGTTTTCACCACAAGTAGGCCATGAAAGCTTCAGCTTGGTGCTTGTATTTTTGTAACAATTACCAAGGTAGCCCGAGAGACTTGAGCGGCGCAATCTTCCCGTGTTCGATAGATCCCCGGCACTTGACCAACATGCACTACATACCACGCCATGGTTTGCCTTAACATGCAGCCAAAATAGGATGTTAATACTATGTCATTCAGAAATGTTGTACAACAAGATTTTGAACACCGAGAAACTCATGAATTTCAACATCTATCTCATTTCAATCGCACTTCGAGCATTAGAATGTCTTCAATCATTGATGTAAATGACCACAATGTTCAAATCTAATTTGTTCACCATACACCAATTAAAATACTTTTGCTACTATATAAGAAGGGAGCGTATCCCGTGTGCACACCAAACTTATGTGCACACGCGTGTACACTATCTAGGCCGGAGATCTCCCATCCGAGGGCCAGCAAACTGAAGTGGATTTTTTACGGAATAACGCCATAGCGCTTGGTGCTTTTTTGCACCGCACCCTCCCCGCGCAGCAGGATGGGGATTCATCGCTCGAAGCGGTATTCAGAAACTCGTCCCACTCGGCGTGCCGTAGTTCCGTGGCGGGCTGGCGAGGAACCCCAAGGCGGCGGACCGGGCGAGGCGCTCCACGGCGAAGGAACGGCGAGGCGCTCCACGGGCGAAGAGGAACGGCGGCGGCGCTCCACGGCGAAGGAACGGCGAGGCGCCCACGACGACCCGACCCGCCCCTCCGCTTCCCAGACCAACGACGAGCCCCACGGCGGAGGACCCGGCCCTCCGGTTCCCGACCGGGCGAGCAGCCCCACGGCGGCGGACCTGCTTGGCGCCCAACGGCGATGGACCGGGCTGGTGACCGGTGAGCCGGCAAGGCACAAGGGAGGCTGGAGGCGCGGCGGCAGGGAGGTGGCTCTGCCATGGGCATTTCTGAATTTCTGGTTGCTGATTTGGGGGCGTGGGTTTGTGCAGGCAACAGAAGCTTCAGGTGCGGCCAATTTGGTTGCTGCAAACTAGTATTGTTAGCTCTTGTTTGCCTGACCCAATGTGCTCCCCTATCCATTGCAACAAAGATTGACAATATCCTATTTGAGTGCTAAGGTCTGCAAAACTGTGGTCACAGGTCCAAGATACATTCAAGCAGATGGACACTGCTGCAACAGAACTTGAATGCTTCCTAGAGGTGCGAACATCTTGCAGATGGCAGCCTCATAATTGTGCCTGAAATTGTGCTTCTGAATGGAAAACTGGAAAAGCTTCAGTATTGTGTTCAGAATGAATTATGTTTCTCAATGGAGTGTTGGTAGTCCAGGGAACTACAAGTGTTTGGTAGCAGAATGTTCAGCTTCTGAATGGAGAAGCTACAGTAGTTAGGCCTGATATATTGGCAATAGCAATTGTGCCTTCTTTGTAATGAGCTTATGTGTAATGAGCTTGCACGATTCATAGTGAAACTCCACAGAATGTTTAGCTTGCAGAGAGGTTTGTGGAAAGAAACTAGAATGTCTGATGAGCAAGGATGCATAATGATTGTCTATACTGACCAGCCTTGTACTCTTACAAAAGCAAAATGAATAAAAATACTGATTGTTGGGAACTCAATTTTTTGGTGTGAACCTTGTACTGCTTGTTGTATCTAAACAGGATCCATATCTTCCAGGACAGTTTGGTGCCACAGACATCATCTTTAATGTTAGCACAAAACTGTAAACCTGATGCATTGCAGTTGTGAAGAAAACTGCCCAAACATTTTTCATTCATTCATCCGGCTGCCCAAACATTTTTCATTCATTGCCAAACACAGTGAGGAATGAGAAATGTACATCATTCAGAAGTGAGATATTGCCGAAATTTTCATTACATCTTTTGCAGCAGTGAGGAATGAGAAATGTACATCCATTCAGAAGCTACTAACGTTCTACAGGCTCTGAACATTCAGAAGCTAGTACATTCAGAAGCTTGAGGACACAAACAATACTGTGTTGCTGCACACATCGATGATCTACCCAAGTACCCTGGGGCTATGCGGTGCATATCTTCCATGTCCAACCACGCAGACGTATCATCAGAACAGCAAACAAGTCCCTGATGATCCGCCCCAGAATCAACAACCCAAACTCGTGCAGATGCGGATGCGGATCTTGGAACAAAAGCTAGAGGGGCGTCGTGGGGGATCCTCGCCCGGTCGGGTCGCCGCCGTGGCGATCCTCGCCAGTCGGGTCACCGCCCGTGGGGATCCTCGCCGGTCGGGGAAGCGGAAGGATGCGCCCGTGAGGGGGAGCCTCGCCGGTCCGCCACCGTTGGCCGCCTCGCCTTTGCCCGAGCCGGGCGGTGGGGAAATACGGCGCCTCTCGGTAGGGCGCGAATGGGCCGGTAGCGGGTGGAGAACGGGAGGCCAAAGTCGGGGGCCGGGCGGGGGGTTTTTCGCATAAACGCCCCGCGGTGCGGCGTTTTTCGCGAATTATTCACCCTCACTCCGTGGCCATCAGATCGGGTGGGCGTCCCCGGATCTCTAGTGTGCACGTGTGCATATAAGGTTGGTGTGCACACGATACGCTCCCATATAAGAATCCTGAACTGTTTGAAAGCAAAATCTAAATAGAAAAAGGAAATAGCAGGTTGGATTTATCAACACGGGCATTTCAACGAACAACTCAAAGGAAGTGACCGGCGCACTCACCGAAGCTTCCGTGCGGTCCGCGCTCTCTGTCTTGTCCCGGCGGTGCGAGGCGCAGGCGTCCCTAGAAGGAAGCGAGGGGCGCGAACGTGGCGTTCTTCCGGCGGAATCGAGCTCGAGGTCGCGGCGGCAGGTACGGTTTCGGGCGTAGGGGGGATGGCGGGTGTCGTCGGCGGTAACCAACGACAAATTAAATACCGTCAACACAACACCAAAACTACCTAGAAATAGGAATTTCAACTAACATATTCCAAAGTTTTGGTGTTTATTTGGAATTGCAGGTACAAACTCATGGATGATCACTTTGGGCCAAAAAGACAAAGAAAAAGAAATAAAATCAACAAATAGAAAAAGGCCCAAAGGAGCAAATGGCAAGCCCAAGCGAAATCGCAACAAAACGTCGAAACCAAGCGGGACCAAGTCCACCTTACAACTTTTTAGAGCAAGGAAGCCCAGCCTGCGCCGGGCGAGCCGGCCACCCGGCGAGGAATGCGCCCGCACCACCAGGTGGTGGTGCGGGCGCACCCCTCGCCGAGCGGTTCGAGCCCGGCCGGGGGAGGCCGTTTGTTACCTTCCAAAACTGGTGAAACCGACGTGGGATGGTCGGTTTGGCATACATGGAAGATTTTCCTAGGTCGGTTTGGGTGTTTTTAGCACTTAGGTCTCTCCCCTTGTGTATAAATAGACCCCCTCTCTCCCTCTCGAGAAAGCAATACAAATTCAAAGGAGAAACCAGTCCACTTGTGCAAGAGAGTAGAATTAGATCTTCTTCTTCTTCTACTTCTTCTATTCTATCTCCCAATTCTAGAGAGTGAGAGGGGAAAGGCTAGAAAAGAAGCTTGATTCTTTCTACACGAGTTGCCGGTTAAGCCCTCGGTGTTCCGCGGTTCCTAGGAGGACGGAGTCTTGGGACTTGTCGGTACCACCCTGGCTTGTACCTCTGCAAGCTACTTACACTTTGGTAAGAAGTCTTGTGATTATCTTGCGACTACTTAATTTCCATCGTATATTTCTTAGCTGTTGTAGACTTACGGGATTGGTAGATCGTTTTTCACGTTAGTTCTTGGTGGAGGGACTCTTTGACCGGGGAACCTTGGCCAACATCAAGAATCTGTGACCAATAATGCAAACGTGGTGTTTGGACTAGCGTTCACCTACCTTTTGTGGTGCATCCCACGGTTGAGGGGTAGGGGGTAGGCGGCTTGGTCGTGACAAGCCTTGTCCGTCCCTTGAAATCCCCCCGTTCGGGTGCGGCGCGGTGCTAATTGCCGGACTCTACCCATTTGGGAGTGGGCCGGTGCCCGAAGTGAGTAGACAACAGTCTATAGGAATCACTGCTTGGAAAACTTAGCCTATAGATACCTCGCTACTCTTAGAAAACAAACCCTTGCCTTAGGTTGACATAGACTAGAAAAGCCCGGTGCGCGACCGTCCCCGTGAAAAATACGATACCCTACTTACCACCGGGTGAAGTGCTACAACGGTATTTCCGTGCGCCTTGCGGATTTCTCTCTCAGGTGCGTAAGAAACACCAACAGCGAGGAGCTCCCGCAAACGGCGGTGCATCAGAAGCGGTCCCCCTGCCGACGTGGGATCGAAGAACAAGCTAGCGAGGCGAGGCGAGAACAACGGTGAATTAGATCTCATTCTCATAGGCAAAATCTCGAGGAACTAAATGGCTAATTAGTTCTCACCGTGGAAGGGCGCGGGGGCGTCGGGCGGCGTTGGGGACGTCGGAGAAGAAGAAGAGAATGGAGGGGGCGCGGACGATCACTGGCGGCGTGTGTGGTGGTGGTGCTCCGTCGGCGACACCGTGGGGAAATGGTTGGGGCGCCAAGAAATGACATGGGAAAATTTCAGCTCGCCGCGCCGGCTATTATATATCGTCGAGGCCGGAACGAATGGCGCGGGGTTCAAATGACTTGTGAAATTTTCACCTCACGCACCCATTTCTATACTTAATCGCCGCCGGTTTAGCAATAGCCCGACAAGTGTTACATTATAGGTTCACCTACTTGGGTATAAACGTCGGTGACCCGGCGATGATCGGTTTCATTGTTGCCACCTACCACCGCTCACGGTGATAAGATCACAATGTTGCCACCTACCACCGCTCATTCTCACCTACCACCGCCTATAAAAACAACCTGGCAGAGAGCCATGTATGGCGAACCGTGCCGCCGGCCGACCTCTTACATTATTTGCCCATTCTCCTATTCACATATATGGCCTCTATTTGGGAGAAAGTCCTCCACATAAACATTTTATCATGGGTAGACGGTGTATACAACAGGTACTAGAAGAGTGTTTTTGAAGATTAAGCTACAACGTTGCTTACAGAAGCTGGGTGTGATGCTCATGCAACGCCGTTGTTGCATGGACTGCTTGGAAAGACGGAAAGTAGGAGCCAAGTAGCGTGCATTCTTGTGCTTCCACGGGAGATGAGAGCCCGTCTCTAGTTGGGCCTTTGCCGACCGCGAAGAGACATTGGTTCTTCCGCAGAGGTCCCATCCGCCTTACTTAGATCGATAAGCATAACGTGTAGCATTGTAACCACCTCGGGCATAGGTGCTAGAAGGGTGTTTTTGAGGTGGTTATTTCTTAATGTGTTTGTACACTTTGATTATTGTACCGTGTCAATTGTAATAAATTAATTGTACCATGTCAATTGTAATCTCAAACATCGTTTTTCTGGTGTTTTTATAAATGTAACTTAAAGTCATGCTTTCCGATGAATGGGGTCATGTACCTTTGTGAAGCATGTCTACTCCCACAATGTAGAAATGTCTTGTATTTTTTTTACAACCTTGTACACCCAAATTATGCTCCCACACAAGATCTTAGGTTTTTCTCGGTCCATATTTTTATTATTAGATTTTCCTAATGCGGTAAACGCGATAGAATGAGGTTAATTAAAGCCTATAAACTTATGAATTTTGCACCAACCTACACCTTTGAATTGCCTCCTAGGACACATGAGACCATGTGGGAAATTTTGGCAACACTGCTCTCAAGTAGTGGGTAACCCCAGTTCAACCTGTAATTACTCGGAGTCGCCGCGTAGAAATTCAATTTAATTGAAAAAGATATCAAACCTTGTCCGAGAAATCTCAAATATTGTGGTTCCTTCACCGTGGCATGTGTTGACATAAATAACGGTATATTTTTCCCGTCAACTTACTACCATAAAGGGAGTAAAATTAAACCTTTTATACTCATATGCATTTATCACTAATAAATTCCACTTGTAGTGTATTGTATTTTATTTTGCAGATTTAAAATAAAAGCAAGTGGAAAATCGACGAAAAGTACGCCTTCCCCGAAAGCGCATTATTGCAAAATCCAAGCCCAATGAGCAAATCGACCCAAAACATCAAATCTGGGCGGCGCAGCCCGCCCCACAACTTTTCAGGCGAATGGCGACACCCCACCGAGACCGGGCCAGGCCGAAGCCGGGGGCGCTAGCACCCCAAAGGTGCGACGCGCACCCTCCCCCGAGGCGATTCGCCCGGCCTCGGGAGGCGGTTCGTGCACCTTCCAAACTTAGTTTCCATACAGGATGGTCGGTTTGCGCGCATAAGGAAGGTTTACCAGGTCGGTTTTGGTGTAAATTAGCACTTAGGCCCCTCCTCCAAGTGTATAAATAGACCCCCTCTCTCCCTCTCTCAACACACACCATTTGGAGTCCGGAAACCAGGCAATCTCTCTCTCTACCACCTCTACCTCTCCCTCTTCTTCCTTCTTCTTCATTCTTCTTCTTCTTTTTCTCTTTATTCTTTAGTAGACACTTGGAGTAGAAGAGCTACAAGGAGGGCTTGTCTCCTAGAAGAAAGTGCTTTGGTAATACATCTACTCTATGGAGCATTCTTCTATTTGCAAGTCTATTATCTACATTCTTGGCCTAACTTATGAACTAGAGTATAGTTTTGTTAATGTTCTTGTAGTGGTATATGAACTAGAATATAGTTTACATATCATGATCTTGACATGTTCATTCTGAGTTCTTTAACGATCATCATATGCCTAACTTGATTAGAGGTGGGATAACGGTTCGTTGTTCCTTCGGGTTTGCTCTTGTTCTAGTCCGTCCATTCGGCGAGTGGGGATCCCGGGGGGGACAAGAGTAGTGCTCTAATATGCGGGCATGGTGCCCTGTATTACGACACCTGCGAATATGAGTGCATGCCACGGTTGAGGGGGTAGGCGGCTTGGTCGTGACAAGCCTTGTCCGTCCCTTGAAATCCCCCACGCGTTAAGCCTGTCTTTGTAGGAGTTAAATAAATGCTTCTATTGGGCCGTATGGCACCCGAGTCTCCTCCGTTATCCTAGACCTAACAACGCTTAGATCAGTTTGCATATGATCCTAACTATTCATTTGTATGGCCATGACTAGATACATTAGAACTACTCCATTAGGTTATTAATTTATTCATTTATTCTTTATCTATTTTCTTTATCTTTTTCTTTGGTGGATTTCCAAGTGTGTGTCACACTATCTATGAACCGTATTGCTTACCCCCTGTTATGAGTAATTTGGTCTAAGCAAACACATGTTCCTCTATTCAAATGCCATGCTAATTTATTAATCACATGCCTTCCTTTGGGAAAATATAAATAACGATACCCTGAATACTTCGGGTGAAATGCTACAACGATAGATCCGCGGCGCTACGGATGAATATCTACAATGACAAGATCTATCCCGTTGACGGACTCATTTCGAGATCACCGACATGGTGGTTTACTTGGGAATGTCGGTGCATTTCGACGCTTTTATTGGGATGGGTTTTAATACCTATTACCTTTGATTGCGTTAAGAAATGCCAACAAGCATTTAAAGGCGCCGTTGCCGGGGAAGGCATTGTGAAAAAAAAATACAATAAATAGCTGGCTATGAATATGAACTGTGTGCGTGGATGCCATTTGCTCATACAAAGCTAATCTTTTATGTTTTCTCTGTTGTGGATGAAAACAGGGATAGTGTTTGTCGGGTTTCCTCCCGCCGGAAAACTTCACCTCCGATCGAGGCACTCCTAAGGAAGAGCCGGTCTCGTGCCGCTTCTTCTTCAGCCGGAACCCCGATCGAGACCGACATCCCTGCACCAACCGAACCGCAAGCTATGGCCCCGGTCGGCCGCGCGATTTCTCAACTCCGCTGTCACCAACGTGCCCACGGCGTCGGTGAATGTGACGGATAAAAACCGAGCTTCATCTTGGGGGCTGATCACCATGGTGCGAGGCGGTCCATTCTCGTGGGCCAAGCGAGGATGCAAACGCTCATCTCCAACACTTCCTTGAGCCGTGCGAAAGCGATCGTCATCAAAGATGTCACGGCGAGCGTCATCGAGGCTCCGCTTGTTTCCCTTCTCCCTTGTGGGGAAGGCGAAACAATGGTTCTACAAGGATAAGGAAGTCGTCGATGCGTGGGACAAATGTTCCTTGGCGTTCCTCGCCAAGTTCTTCCCCATGGGCAAAACCAATGCCCCGAGGGGAGAATCGCCAATTTCAGCGAGAGAATTCAATGGAACCCATTCCGGGCGTGGGAGAGGCCGCAAGAATACATTCAAGCATGCCGCACCACGGGATGGAGAACTCGGTTAGTGCTCCGAGAACTTCTACAATGGTCTCACGACCATATCCAAGGGCACCTCGGCGCCCGGCTGCTGATGGCGCATTTTTATAAGCTCACCATCGATCGGGGCAACAACCACGATTGATAAGATGGTGGCAAATCGAGGCCGGGCGAAGACGAGCCTGGCCAAAACACAAAAAAAGGCATGCACACCGTGAAGGAGGCGGATATGCTTGCCGCAAAAATGGATCTTCTGCTGCAAGAGGCGGAAGAAGCGCGGCCTGGATGCTACTACTGGCAGGCGCCCGGTCCTACGCCCGACGGCAGCTCACATGACCTGTGAGGCGTGTGGTGAGGTTGGCCACTCGGGGGATAAGCGCCTAAGACCCGTGAAGAAGCTGCCTTCATCAACAACGGCAACGGGGTATCGTCAACCGCAACGGGGCTGGAACAACCGATCCGAGGCCACCATTCCAAGGCAACCAGGGGATACAACTCCAACTATAACCCTGGTCAGCCATCATTGAAGGACACATGCTTGGGCGGCGAAAATCAACGAAAATCTCACCAAAAAGATGAGCCATCAAGACAAGATTCTTGAGGGCGTGAATAACAAACTTCGAAGGGTTGACATCAGCTTGTGAAGAACCAGCTCGGCTTTAACAAGATGATAGAGACCGCGGTGGCCCGTTGCTTGCTCAAGTGCCGGTTAACGACTTCGAGGCGGGATCCCGGGCAACTTTGAGGTCCCACATGAGTCGGTTAACATGATATCTCTGAGGCTCGATCAACCCAAAGAGCTGAAGAAGATCCCTGTGGACTCGCCATTTATCACCAAGAAGGGAGACCCTGGGCGTCCGATCATCAACTGTGCCATTGGCCCCCACAATTTTGCTAATGCATTTTGTGACCTGGGGGCCAGTATCAACGTGATGTCCAAGGCCACCTTCAACAAAATCCATGGAGGGACACTTACTCCTGCCAAGTTTGTCCTCCAGATGGCAGATCAATCAACAAGACGGCCAGAGGGAATCTTGGAAGACATGCTCATAAAAATCCAAGATGAATACATCCTGCGGACTTCGTGATCCCGGATATGGGCCCATAAGAAGATGTGTCTCTCCTTCGGGGAGGCCATTTCTCTATCTGACAAAAGCGATATCGATGCGGGGAAGGGCTTCATCGTCTTCCACATCAAAGACAAGGCGGTTAAGTGCCCATTCATCGGGTACAAGCAACAACACAACCGACAATCATCGTCATCAAGACCGGTGTGGAATGTTGAAGGATCTGGCTCGAGACCCCGGAGCGAGGGGACCTCCCGCCCGATGGCGGGGGAAGTCGACACGGTGACTATAAATAACCCGCTCAAAAAAAATATAAGGAATACCCAAAAAGAAAAATATGGGGTATATACAAAAAGAAAAAAAAAAATGCGGTATATTTGAATATATATATATATATATAAGTTTTCATAAATAAAATAAATTCTTTTATGAAAAATAAAAAGAAAAATATTTTATAAACAAAAAGTATATAAAAAAATAATAATAAATATATATATATTTTTATTTTAAAATAAATTTATATTTGAAAATTTTGGAGAAAATCAAAAAGGGAGAAAACGGCCGAACCAGGGCGGTAGCCTAACGCCACAAACTTTTGTGGCGTTGGAGCGGCGAGGCCAAAGCTGGGCGGCGGCCTTCGGGCGGCGGTGCTTGTAGCGCACCCCAAGGTGCGGCCGCACCACGGCCGGCGCTCTCGGGCCCCGCCTTAAGCCAGCGGCTCCCTAGCCGTTGGGAGAGGCACCCCCATGGCCATGCGCTCGGCTATAAATAGCCCGAGCACCCGGTGTGAGCTCCCACCCCTCATTTTCACTCTCTCTCGCTCTCACACTCTCTCCCCTGTTCTACACTCCATTTTCTCCACCAAAAACACATTGTGCCGAGCAAGATTACGGGTGTGAAAGTTCATACTTTCGACTAACCCTTACACCGGAGGTCTCGCTCAATCGTTTTTTGCAGCAACCATGAAAAAGAAAGCCGGGAAGATCTTTAGCGGGTTGAGGGCGGTCGTCAAGGCAAAAGCTCACGCCATACAAGCACAAGCTCCGCCCTCAACCGACCTCGAAGACTCTCCCATGCAAGAAGATCTTTGCCCGTCGGGAGGAAAGAAGCTCAAGCTCCCAGACAATCGACGAAAACCGGCGTGCCGTACCTCGACCTTCGGGAGGGGCCGGGAGATGCAAGCATATCTCCTACTCAAGGATCGTGTGTTCCAACACACGCCCTAATCGACTCCGACCTCCTCGAGCGGTCGGTATGGACGATGAACTCCTTATTCTTTGGAGAGCGGTTGGGTGGCGGGACATTCCCCCCTCGAGGAGGAAGGTTCTCGCCTCCTAACAATTCAGTTTCTATGCACACTAGTAGAGGACCAGCTAGGAATTTCTTTCCGCCTCTTTGGAACACAATATCATGTTACATGGGAGGACCTAGCTCGTTACTGGGGTTTTCATTGTAGATGTGCACTAAACATAGATCTTTTCTCCCACGGCTTTTTGTCGAAATCACTTTTGGGAGGAAATATCCGGTGCTCATGAAGCCGGTCCTTTCAAACCTCGCCACTCACAGATCCAACACCCATCACTTAGATTCATCCACCGCTGGATCTCGTTGAGTTTGTTTCGTAGACACGGGGTTAGATGGGTGAATGAGGTTGAATTGAAATTACTTTATGCTGTTGTTCACAAGGTTAAAGTAGCTCCAGTAGTAGAAATGTGCAGGAACATGATGCATATTATCACAAAAGTTGTTGTCCCTGTCACCTGCACATCTCTTATCACACGTCTCGCTTCTGCGATTGGGGCTTTGGAAAACCAACAGATAGAGTACATTTCCTCACCCAGGGAATATTGGACTATTCTTGATTAGTTCAGGGGCATTTAATTAAGGTTTTACCATCGGCGAGCTTGGTCATCTTTTTCCTAGCTATGCAACTATAGTTCGGTTACCTAACCGGACTTACAGGTTGTATAAAAGCCGAACACTAACATTTTGAGCTCGAGGCTGGCTGATAGCTTGCGCGGGAAAGATACCCCCGTCGGTTCTTCCACTTGCGGGGAGACAAGAGGTCGGATCTTCCTCCCACGGGCCCTACTTCACGCCACGGCCCGCGACCACGACCACGGCCTACACCCGGTGTTCGGGTTGCATGGCCTCACCCTATGGGGACCCCAGGGGTAATACCGGGGTATGATCCTAGGTGGGGCTGCCGCCTCGGACACCGGCACCATCGAGGAGTGGCTTTGAAGGAGATCTGGCGGCATGGAGGGCCTGGGTATGACTTGGATGACGGCTCAGACAATATGCCCCCACCAGGTTCAAGCCGAGGGGAGCCACCACAAGGGGTGGAGGCTATCGGGATCCCAAGTGCGGCACCTCGGCGTCCGCACTAGGAACATTGAGCATACGCTCAATTCCCATGTGCAACATACCGAGCGATGGCGGCGAGGCGGGAGCGGCGAGCCCCAGAGATGGACCCAATTAGAGTCCAACATGGCTGCTCGCCAAGCACGCGAGGAAGCATTCGGAGGTACCAAGGCTTCGATCCCGATCTATAGGCCTCCGAGATAGCTTGGGGAGGACCCCCACAGGTATCATTGCATTGCATATTTAATTCCATCAAATTTTATTTTATTTTAGCATGTTTAAATTTCGGCAACTTTGCATTCAAAAAAAAAAATCCAAAAATAGAATAAGTAGTTCTTCTTTGTGCTTTAATGCTTACATATGAGCTATAAAAATGTTTAGTCTTAGTCCCTTGTTGAAATGATGAATAGTTGCTCTGTTTTTTATGCTTTGCACATGCCTAGTTTATAATTCGAAGTTCTCTAGAGTTTGGGTTTAGTGGCTAATTCTAAAAACTTATCCTGAAAAACCTGATTCATGTGGGTTGCATATTCTCTATCTAGTCTAAGTTGTTGCCAAATATGATATGGTACAAATGGATTTGCTATGACTTAGTCCAAAAGAGAAACTTGACATCGAGGGAATCTATGCTTTGAAAAAAAAGAAATGATTTTGGGCTATGCTAAAAAAAAAAATGAAAATGAGATGAAAAATGGACAAGTGTCAGAGGGCGCGTAGAGCCCACATCTCTAAAAAAAGAAAGAAAAAAAAAAAAGAGAGGAAATAAAAGGCAAAAAGCCTAGGGCGGCGGGGGCCCACCTCTCCAAAAATAATATATATATATATATATATATATATAAATGCAATAAAGCCCATGCTTTCTCGAAAAGAAATAAATATTATCTAAATAAAATCCGGATAAAAAAAAAGTTGATCAAAAAGGATGAAAGATAAGCACCTCCGTTATAACCGTTCTATCGGCAACTTAGCCCAAGGCTTTGAAAAAGGCTGGAAAGCCCTTCTACGATGAAAGGTAACAAAGGGTGAGAAAAAAGATGTGCCATTTTATTCAAACTTTGGTAGAAAATCTTATTATAACCACGGCACTTGTGAAACGTAACCGGCATTGTAGCAACTCGATCAACAACCAAGTACTTATCTCTTTTGCTTGAGGGCGCAAAAAGGAAAAGCTTGGGGAGTTTGTTGACGGTAAATAACGCTATATTTTTTCCGTCAACTTTCTACCATAAAGGGAGTAAAATTAAACCTTTTATACTCATATGCATTTATCACTAATAAATTCCACTTGTAGTGTATTGTATTTTATTTTGCAGATTTAAAATAAAAGCAAGTGGAAAATCGACCAAAAATGCGCCTTCCGGAAAGCGCATTATTGCAAAATCAAGCCCAAAGAGAAAATCGACCCAAAACATCAAATCTGGGCCGGCGCAGCCCGCCCACAACTTTTCGGGGCGAATGGCGACACCCCACGAGACCGGGGCGAGGCCGAGCCGGGGGTGTAGCGCCCCCAAGATGCGGCCGTACCCTCCCCGAGGCGGTTGAGCCCGACCTCGGGGCGGTTCGTGCACCTTCAAACTTAGTTTCCCGCCAGGATGATGGTCGGTTTGCGCGTACAAGGAAGGTTTACCAGTCGGTTTTTGGTGTAAATTAGCACTTAGGCCCCTCCTCCAAGTGTATAAATAGACCCCCTCTCTCCCTCTCTCAACACACACCATTTGGAGTCCAGCAAACCAGCAATCTCTCTCTCTACCACCTCTACCTCTCCCTCTTCTTCCTTCTTCTTCATTCTTCTTCTTCTTTTCTCTTTATTCTTTAGTAGACACTTGGAGTAGAAGAGCTACAAGGAGGGCTTGTCTCCTAGAAGAAAGTGCTTTGGTAATACATCTACTCTATGGAGCATTCTTCTATTTGCAAGTCTATTATCTACATTCTTGGCCTAACTTATGAACTAGAGTATAGTTTTGTTCATGTTCTTGTAGTGGTATATGAACTAGAATATAGTTTACATATCATGATCTTGACATGTTCATTACAGTTCTTTAACGATCATCATATGCCTAACTTGATTAGAGGTGGGATAACGGCTCGTTGTTCCTTCGGGTTTGCTCTTGTTCTAGTCCGTCCATTCGACGAGTGGGGATCCTGGGGGGACAAGAGTAGTGCTCTAATACACGGGCATGGTGCCCGGTATTACGACACCTACGAATATGAGTGCATGCCACGGTTGAGGGGGTAGGCGGCTTGGTCGTGACAAGCCTTGTCCGTCCCATGAAATGCCAACAAGCATGGCATTTCTGGCGCCGTTGCCGGGGAAGGCATTGTGAAAAAAATACAATAAATAGCTGGCTATGAATATGAACTGTGTGCGTGGATGCCATTTGCTCATACAGGCTAATCTTTTATGTTTTCTCCTGTTGTGGATGAAAACAGGATAGTGTATGTCGGGTTTCCTCTGGCGGGAAAACTTCACCTCCGATCCGGAGGCACTCCTAAGGAAGAGCTGGTCTCGTGCGCTTCTTCTTCGGCCCAGGAACCCCGGCGGTCGAGACCGACATCCCCGCACCAACCGAACCGCAAGCTATGGCCCGGAAGTCATTTGCTGCGATTTCTCAACTCCGCTGTCACCAACGTGCCCACCGGCGTCGTTGAATGTGACGGATAAAAACCGAGCTTCATGCCGGGCTGATCACCATGGTGCGAGGCCGGTCCATTCTGTGGACTGCCAAGCGAGGATGCAAACGCTCATCTCCAACACTTCCTTGAGCTGTGCGAAACGATCCTCATCAAAGATGTCACAAAGGCGGCGTCATCGGGGCTCGCTTGTTTCCCTTCTCCCTTGTGGGGAAGGTGAAACAATGGTTCTACAAGATAAGGAAGTCGTCGATGCGTGGGACAAATGTTCCTTGGCGTTCCTCGCCAAGTTCTTCCCCATGGGCAAAACCAATGCCCTGAGGGGGAGAATCGCCAATTTCCAGCAGAATTCAATGGAACCCATTCCGGAGGCGTGGGAGAGGCTGCAAGAATACATTCAAGCATGCCCGCACCACGGGATGGAGAACGGCTAGTGCTCCGGATCACGGACATGGTGGTTTTACTTGGGAATGTCGCGGTGCATTTCGGCGCTTTTATTGGGATGGGTTTTAATACCTATTACCTTTGATTGCGTTAAGAAATGCCAACGGCATGTGCACGTCTAAGAAAAAGTTTGAGGCCGAGACCACACCGGAACGAAGATGACCCAGCATAGCTTATGGATGTAATTGTCAGTCATGCTTTCGATGAAAGGGGTCATGTACCTTTGTGAAGCATGTCTACTCCCACAATGTAGAAATGTCTTGAATTTTGTTTTACAACCTTGTACACCCAAATTATGCCCCCACACAAGATCTTAGGTTTTTCTGGTCCATATTTTTATTATTAGGTTTTCCTACATGATAAGCGTGATAGATGGAGGTTAATTAAAGCTTGAAAACTTATGAATTTTGCACCAACCTACACCTTTGAATTGCCTCCTAGGACTCATGAGACCATGTGGGAAATTTTGGCACCACTCTATCTCTGTTAGTGGGTAACCCAAGTTCAACATGTAATTACTCGGGGTCGTCGCGTTGAAATTCAATTTAATTGAAAAAGATACCTAACCTTGTCCGGAAAATCTCAAACATCGTGCTTCTTTCACACGTGGCATGTGCACGTCTAAGAAAATGTTTGAGGTCGAGACCACACCGGAACGAAGATGACCCAACATTGCTTATGGATGTAATTGTCAGTCATGCTTTCCGATGAAAGGGGTCATGTACCTTTGTGAAGCATGTCTACTCCCACAATGTAGAAATGTCTTGTATTTTTTTACAACCTTGTACACCCAAATTATGCCCCCACACAAGATCTTAGGTTTTTCTGGTCCATATTTTTATTATTAGATTATCCTCGTGATAAACGCGATAGGAGGAGGTTAATTAAAGCTTGCAAACTTGCCTCCTAGGACACTTGAGACCATGTGGGAAATTTTGGCACCACTGCTCTGTTAGTGGGTAACCCCAGTTCAACCTTGTAATTACTCGAGGGTCGTCGCGTAGAAATTCAATTTAATTGAAAAAGATACCAAACCTTGTCGGGAAAATCTCAAACATCGTGGTTCCTTCACACGTGGCATGTGCACGTCTAAGAAAAAAGTTTTGGGCCGAGACCAAACCGGAACGAAGATGACCCGGCATAGCTTATGGATGTAATTGTCAATCATGCTTTTCCGTTGAAAGGGGTCATGTACCTTTGTGAAGCATGTCTACTCCCACAATGTAGAAATGTATTGTATTTTTTTACAACCTTGTACACCCAAATTATGCCCCCACACAAGACTTAGGTTTTCCCGGTCCATATTTTTATTATTAGATTTTCCTACATGATAAACGCGATAGATGGAGGTTAATTAAAGCCTATAAACTTATGAATTTTGCACCAACCTACACACCGAATTGCCTCCTAGGACACATGAGACCATGTGGGAAATTTTGGCACCACTGCTCATGTTAGTGGGTAACCCCCAGTTCAACCTGTAATTACTCTGAGTCGCCGCGTAGAAATTCAATTTAATTGAAAAAAGATATCAAACCTTGTCCGAAAAAAATCTCAAATATCGCGTGGTTGTTGGCATTTCTTAACGCAATCAAAGGAAACAGGTATAAAACCCATCCCAATAAAAGCGTCGAAAATGCACCACCGACATTCCCAAGTAAACCACCATGTCGGTGATCCGAAATGGAACTGCCAACGGGATAGATCTTGTCATTGTAGATATTCATCCGCAAGAGCACGGATCTATCGTTGTAGCATTTCACCCGGAAGTATTCGAGGTATCGTTATTTATATTTTCCCACGGGAAGGCATGTGATTAATAAATTAGCATGGCATCTGAATAGAGGAACATGTGTTTGCTTAGACCAAAATGTTCATAACAGGGGGTAAGCAATGACGGTTTTATAGATAGTGTGACACACACTTGGAAATCCACCATAAAAAGGATAAAAGAAAATAGATAAAGAATAAATAAATAAATGAATAACCTAATGGAGTAGTTCTAATGTATCTAGTCATGGCCATACAAATGAATAGTTAGGACCATATGCAAACCGATCTAAGCGTGGTTAGGTCTAGGATAACGGGAGACTCCCGGGTGCCATACGGCCCAATAGAAGCATTCTGAACTCCTACAAAGACAGGCGAGCGTGGGGGGATTGCAAGGGACGGTCAAGGCTTGTCACAACCAAGCCGCCTACCCCCTCAACCGTGGCATGCACTCATATTCACAGGTGTCATAATACCCGGGCACCATGCCCGCATATTAGAGCACTACTCTTGTCCCCCCAGGATCCCCACTCGTCGAATGGACGAACTAGAACAAGAGCAAACCCGAAGGAACAACGAACCGTTATCCCACCTCTAATCAAGTTAGGCATATGATGATCAATAATGAAATGTAATGAACATGTCAAGATTATGATATGTAAACTACATGCTAGTTCATATACCAACACAAGAACATGAACAAAACTATACTCTAGTTCATAAGTTAGGCCAAGAATATAGATATAAGACTTGCAAATAGAAGAATGCTCCATAGAGTAGATGTATTACCAAAGCACTTTCTTCTAGGAGACAAGCCCTCCTTGTAGCTCTTCTACTCCAAGTGTCTACTAAGAAAGAATAAAGAAGAAAGAAGAAGAAGAATGAAGGAGGAAGAAGAGAGAGAGGTAGAGGTGGTAGAGAGAGAGATTGCTTTGGTTTGTTGGACTCCAAATGGTGTGTGTTGAGAGAGGGAGAGAGGGGGGTCTATTTATACACTTGGAGGAGGGGCCTAAGTGCTAATTTACACCAAAACCGACACAGTAAACCTTCCTTGTATGTGCAAACCGACCTTCGTAGGGCGGGAATCCCAGTTTGGAAGGTGCACGAACCGCCTCCCGGGCTTGGGCCTGAATCGCCTCGGGGGGTGCGGCCGCACCGGGAGGCGCTTGGCGCACCCCCACAGGCTCGGCCTGGCCCGGCCCTCGGTGGGTGTCGTGTTTAAGCCCTGAAAAGTTGTGGGCGGGCTGCGCCGGCCCGGTTTGATGTTTTGGGTCGATTTACTCTTTGGGCTTGGATTTTTGCAATAATGCGCTTTCGGAAGGCGTAATTTGGCCGATTTTCCACTTGCTTTTATTTTAAATCTGCAAAATAAAATACAATACACTACAAGTGGAATTTATTAGTGATAAATGCATATGAGAATAAAAAGGTTTAATTTTACTCCCTTTATGGTAGTAAGTTGACCCGGAGAAAAAATATAACGTTGGTTACCGTCAACGGTGGTTCCTTCACACGTGGCATGTGCCGCGCCTAAGAAAAAAGTTTGAGGCCGAGACCACACCGGAATGAAGATGACCCAAAGATAGCTTATGGATGTAATTGTCGGTCATGCTTTCCAAGAAAGGGGTCATGTACCTTTGTGAAGCATGTCTACTCCCACAATGTAGAAACGTCTTGTATTTTTTTTACAACCTTGTACACCCAAATTATGGCCCCAAACAAGATCTTAGGTTTTTTAAGTCCATATTTTTATTATTAGATTTTCCTACGTGATAAACGCGATAGATGGAGGTTAATTAAAGCTTGAAAACTCATGAATTTTGCACCAACCTACACACCGAACGCCTCCTAGGACACATGAGACCATTGGGAAATTTTGGCACCACTCTCGGCTCTGTTAGTGGGTAACCCCATTCAACCTGTAATTACTCAGGGTCGTCGCGTTGAAATTCAATTTAATTGAAAAAGATACCTAACCTTGTCCGAAAATCTCAAACATCGTGCTTCCTTCACACGTGGCATGTGCACGTCTAAGAAAAAAGTTTGAGGCCGAGACCACACCGGAACGAAGATGACCCAACATAGCTTATGGATGTAATTGTCAGTCATGCTTTCCAATGAAAGGGGTCTTGTACCTTTGTGAAGGATGTCTACTCCCACAATGTAGAAATGTATTGTATTTTTTTACAACCTTGTACACCCAAATTATGCCCCCACACAAGATCTTAGGTTTTTCTGGTCCATATTTTTATTATTAGATTTTCCTACGTGATAAACGCGATAGGAGGAGTTTAATTAAAGCTTGAAAACTTATGAATTTTGCACCAACCTACACCTTTGAATTGCCTCCTAGGACACATGAGACCATGTGGGAAATTTTGGCACCACTCTGGCTCTGTTAGTGGGTAACCCCCGTTCAACCTGTAATTACTGGGGTGGTCGTCGCGTTGAAATTCAATTTAATTGAAAAAGATACCTAATAACCTTGTCCGGAAAATCTCAAACATCGTGCTTCCTTCACACGTGGCATGTGCGTCTAAGAAAAAAAGTTTGAGGCCGAGACCACACCGGAACGAAGATGACCCAAAGCATAGCTTATGGATGTAATTGTCGGTCATGCTTTCCGATGAAAGGGGTCTTGTACCTTTGTGAAGCATGTCTACTCCCACAATGTAGAAATGTCTTGTATTTTTTTTACAACCTTGTACACCCAAATTATGTCCCCACACAAGATCTTAGGTTTTTCTGGTCCATATTTTTTATTATTAGATTTTCCCTACGTGATAAACGCGATAGGAGGAGTTTAATTAAAGCTTGAAAACTTGTGAATTTTGCATCAACCTACACACCGAATTGCCTCCTAGGACACACGAGACCATGTGGGAAATTTTGGCACCACTCGCTCATTGTGGTGGGTAACCCCGTTCAACCTGTAATTACTCGGGGTCGTCGGCGTAGAAATTCAATTTAATTGAAAAAAGATACCTAACGTTGTCGGAAAAAATCTCAAACATCGTGGTTCCTTCACCGCGTGGCATGTGCACGTCTAAGAAAAAGTTTGAGGCGAGACCACACCGGAGCGAAGATGACCCAAAGATAGCTTATGGATGTAATTGTCGGTCATGCTTTCCGATGAAAGGGGTCATGTACCTTTGTGAAGCATGTCTACTCCCACAATATAGAAATGTCTTGTATTTTTTACAACCTTGTACACCCAAATTATGGCCCCAAACAAGATCTTAGGTTTTTCTGGTCCATATTTTTTATTATTAGATTTTCCTACGTGATAAACGCGATAGATGGAGGTTAATTAAAGCTTGAAAACTCATGAATTTTACACCAACCTACACACTTTGAACTGCCTCCCTAGGACACATGAGACCATTGGGAAATTTTGGCACCACTCGCTCATTAGTGGGTAACCCCAGTTCAACCTATAATTACTCGGGGTCGTCGCGTTGAAATTCAATTTAATTGAAAAAGATACCTAACCTTGTCCGGAAAATCTCAAACATCGTGCTTCCTTCACACGTGGCATGTGCGTCTAAGAAAAAGTTTGAGGCGAGACCACACCGGAGCGAAGATGACCCAACATAGCTTATGGATGTAATTGTCCGGTCATGCTTTCCGATGAAAGGGGTCTTGTACCATTGTGAAGGATGTCTACTCCCACAATGTAGAAATGTCTTGTATTTTTTTACAACCTTGTACACCCAAATTATGCCCCCACACAAGATCTTAGGTTTTTTGGTCCATATTTTTATTATTAGATTTTCCTACGTGATAAACGCGATAGGAGGAGTTTAATTAAAGCTTGAAAACTTATGAATTTTGCACCAACCTACACACTTTGAATTGCCTCCTAGGACACATGAGACCATGTGGGAAATTTTGGCACCACTCTACGCTCTGTTAGTGGGTAACCCCCGTTCAACTTTGTAATTACTGGGGTTCGTCGTAGAAATTCAATTTAATTGAAAAAGATACCTAACGTTGTCGAGAAAATCTCAAACATCGTGGTTCCTTCACCGCGTGGCATGTGCACGTCTAAGAAAAAAAGTTTGAGGCCGAGACCACACCGGAACGAAGATGACCCAGCATAGCTTATGGATGTAATTGTCGGTCATGCTTTTCAGATGAAAGGGGTCATGTACCTTTGTGAAGCATGTCTACTCCCACAATGTAGAAATGTCTTGTATTTTTTACAACCTTGTGCACCCAAATTATGGCCCCAAACAAGATCTTAGGTTTTTACTGTCCATATTTTTATTATTAGATTTTCCTACGTTAGTAAACGCGATAGAAGGAGGTTAATTAAAGCTTGAAAACTTATGAATTTTGCACCAACCGACACAATTTGAATTGCCTCCTAGGACACATGAGACCATGTGGGAAATTTTGGCACCACTGCTCTGTTAGTGGGTAACCCCAGTTCAACCTGTAATTACTTTCGAGTCGTCGGCGTAGAAATTCAATTTAATTGAAAAAGATACCAAACCTTGTCCGAAAAATATCAAATATCGTGGTTCCTTCGCTTGCGTGGCGTGTGCGTCTAGGAATAAGTTTGAGGCCGAGACCACACCGGAACGAAGATGACCCAGCATAGCTTATGGATGTAATTGTCAGTCATGCTTCCGATGAAAGGGGTCATGTACCTTTGTGAAGCATGTCTACTCCCACAATGTAGAAATGTCTTGTTTTTTTTACAACCTTGTACACCCAAATTATGCCCCCACACAAGATCTTTGGTTTTTTACTGTCCATAATTTTGTTATTAGATTTTCCTATGTGGTAAACGCGATAGAAGGCTCATCACTATCGGTTTCATATTTGCAAACCCACGGTGTAGTCTCTTTCACTTTGTCGGTGCTCTTTAAAACCCGCGGTGATATATTTCAAGCGGACGGGTTTAATGCATTTTCACTGCCTTGAGATTAATTCAGGACCTTTCTTTTACACCGAGTTGTGTATTTGAATGATGCTTACCAACTTTTCGGTTAGTACATAAAGCATTTATTTATATATATATTGAGGTTTGAAACCACGATTACATATATGATAACGAAATCCTTTAAAAAAGTTACATATATGATAACAAAGACCTTTCCACGAAGAGGTCAATGTTCTCATCAAAGTGTACAAACACATTTAAAATAAAAAACACCGAAGGTTATGTGATTCTTGCTGATGAAATACCGATGGGATTTTGAAAGCCCATCGACGCCTCTTGACGTTCCATCGGTGCTCTTTGAGGTTTCTTGTGGTCGATCTTACAAAGAGGGTGTTGGCGTTTCTTAACGCACGAGATAAATCCATAGCGCCGCGGAATTGTCGTTGTAGCTTTCACCGGAAATATTCAGGGTATCGTATTTTCCACGAGGAACGGATGTACTCTCTCTAACTAGTTCGCCCAAGGACACACACGACCAAAGATGGGGAGGATTAGCGAGAAGGATCCCTACACCTTTAGTGTCTATGGATAGCCAGTCTCGAGCTACTTGTTCGCCGGGCACCGCCCGCTCCCAACCTGGGTAGAGTCCGGCAATTAGCTCTATGACACAGCCGAACGTGGGGGGATTTCAAGGGACGGACAAGGCTTGTCACGACCAAGCCGCCTACCCCCTCAACCGTGGGATGCACCGCAAAAGGTAGAAAACCGCTAGCCCAAACACCACGTCTACGCTAGTGATTATCACTCTAGTGTTTGCCGGGTTCCCGGTCAAAAGGTTCCACCACTAGAGTTCCGCCCCGAAGGAACGACTACCAATCCGCAAAACAAGTAGATAAATCGTGGATAAACAAGAGACAATAAAGATTATCGAGAACCGTGGAAGCTTACTTAGCCAAGATCCCGTTAAGGAGCCAAGTCCGATCCACCGAGGTACAAGGTTGGGGAGACACCCGGTCGGCTTCCCGCTCTCAACCCTTCACATCTCTCCTCCGCTGATCTCTCTACTACTAATGAGGGCCTAAGCCCATTGGAATGAAGGGGTAGAGTAGAGGGGAGAGCTCTCTTAGAGGAGAGGGAGAGCTTAGAGGAGAGGGAGAGACTCTTCCTTGGAATGGTGTGTGTTGAATGAGGGGAGAGGGCCTCCTTTTATAGGTAGAGGAGAGGGGGCTCATTGGAAAATGCCTCTCCCCACATGGAAAAGAGCCAAAACCGTCCTTGGACACCTTCCAAATCTGCCCAAACCGACCATCCCACGTCGGTTTCACCAGTTTTGGAAGGTAACAAAACCGCCTTTCGCCAAAGTTGGGCCCGAACGCCTGGCGGGTGCGACCGCACCGGTGTCTTGTAGCGCACCCTGCTAGGCCCCGTTCGAGCTGGGCTTTGGCGGTGGGCGTCTTTGGGCCTGAAAAGTTGTATGGCGGTGTGTGCTCGGCCCGGTTTTTGCGTGTTTTTGTCCGTTTCTCCCTTGGGCTTGATGTTCTTCGGGGAATGCGCTTTCCGGGGAGGCCTTTTTGGTGCATTTTCCACTTGTTTCTTGTATAAATCTGCATAATAATAATTCGGACACTACAAGTGGAAATATATATTAGTTGTAAATGTATATGAGTATGATAAGGTATAGTTTCACTCCTTTATGGTAGTAAGTTGACGGGAAAAATATGTCGTTGGTGACCGTCAACAGTCGTCAAGGCATAGCTCACGGGATACAAGCACAAGCTCCGCCTCAACCGACAACCTCGAAGACTCTCCTATGCAAGAAGATGCTGCACCCGTTGGGGAGGAAGAAGCTCAAGCTCCCCGAGACAATCGACCGAAGCCGGCCTTGTTGTACCTCGACCTTCGAGAAGGACGGAGATGCAAGCATATCTCCTACTCAAGGATCGTGTGTTCCAACACACGTCCGAATCGACCCCGACCTCCTCGAGCATTGGTATGGACGATGAACTCCTATCCTTTGGAGAGCGGTCGGGTGGCGGGACATTCCCCTCTTGAGGAGGAAGGTTCTCGCCTCCTAACAATTCAATTTTTATGCACACTAGTAGAAGACCAGCTAGGAATTTCATTCCGCCTCTTTGGTACACTTTATCATGTTACATGGGCGGACCTAGCTTCGTTCTTTGGGGTTTCAATTATAGATGTGCAATAAACATAGATGCTTTGCTCTCCCCGGCTTTGTCGAAACCACTTTTGGGAGGAGATATCCGGTGCACGTGAGGCCGGTACTTTCAAACCTCGCCACTCACAGATCCAGCACCCATCACTTAGATTTATCCACATTTGGATCTCGTTGACTTTATTTCCAAGACACGGGGTTAGATGGGTAAATGAGGTTGAATTAAAATTACTTTATCTTTGTTGTCCACAAGGTTAAGGTAGCTCCATTGTTAGAGATGTGCGGGGAACATTTTACATATTATCACAAAAGTTGTTGTTCTGTCACACCGCACATCTCTCATCACACCTAAACTTTCCAGCGATTGGGGCTTTGGAAAATCAACGGATAGAGTACATTTCCACACCGAGGATTATTGGATCATTCTTGGCGGCTAGTGCGAGGCACTTAGTTAAGGTTTTACCATCGGCGAGCTTGGTCATCTTTTCCTGGCTATGCAACTATAGTTCGGTTACCTAACCCGGACTTACATTTGTATAAAAGCAGTACTAACATTTGAGCTCGAGAGGCTGGCGATAGCTTGCGCATGAAAGATACCCCCATCGGTTCTTCACGCGGTGTCGGGGAGACTAGAGGTCGGATCCTCCTCCCACGGGCCCTACTTCACGCCCACAGCCTACACGGTGTTCGAGGCGGCATGGCCTCACCCTATGGGGACTCCGGGGGGTAATACCGGGTATGATCCTAGGTTGGAGCCGCCGCCTCGGTCCTGCGGCACCATCGAGTGGCTGAAGGAGATACTGGCGGCATGGAGGGCCAGCGGATATGACTTGGATGGCGGCTCGGCGATATGCCCCCACAAGTTCGGCCGCGAGGGCGACCACCACAAGGGGTGGAGGCTATCGGAATCCAAATTGCGGCACCTCGGCGTCCGCACTAGGAACATTGAGCATACGCTCAATTCCCATGTGCAAAATACCCGAGTGATGGCGGCGGAACTTGGAGCGGCGGTCGTGAGAGATGGACCCAATTGGAGTCCAACATGGCTACTCACCATGCACGCGAGGAAGCGTGCGAGGTACCAAGGCTTCGATCCTGACCAGTAGGCCTCCCGATAGCTTGGGGAGGACTCCCCACGGGTATCATTGCATTGCATATTTAATTCTATCAAATTTTATTTTTATTTTAGCATGTCTACATTTTAGCAATATTGCATCGAAAAAAAAACTAAAACTAAAAAAAAATCCAAAAATAGAATAAGTAGCTCTTCTTCTTTGTGCCTTAATGCTTATATATATGAGCTATAAAAATGTTTAGTCTTAGTCCCTTGTTGAAATGATGAATAGTTGCTTTGTCTTATGCTTTGCACATTGCCTAGTTTATAATTCAAGTTCTCTAAGGTTTGGGTTTAGTGGCTAATTCTAAAACTCATCCCGAAAAACCTGATTCATGTGGGTTGCATATGCTCTATCTGGTCTAAGTTGTTGCCAAATATGATATGGTACAAATGGATTTGCTATGACTTAGTCCAAAAGAGAAACTTGACATCAGGGAATCTATGCTTTAAAAAGAGAAATGTTTTTTGGGCTATGCTAAAAAAATTGAGATAAAAAATGGACAAGTGTCCGAGGGCGAGTAGAGCCCACATCTGTAAAAAAAGAGAAAAAAAAAAAAGAAAGAGAGGAAATAAAAGACAAAAGTCTAGGGCGGCGAGCCCACCTCTCCAAAAAAAAAAAAAAATATATAGCAATAAAGCCCATGCTTTCTCAAAAGAAATAAATTTTATCTAAATAAAATCCCGGATAAAAAGTTGATCAAAAGGATGAATGATAAGCACCTCTGTTTATAACCGTTCTATCGACAACCGCCCAAGGCTTTGAGAAAAAGCCGGAAAGCCCTTCTACGATGAAAGGTAATAAAAGGGTGGGAAAAAGATGTGCCATTTTATTCAAACTCTAGTAGAAAATCTTATTATAACCACGGCACTTGTAAACGTAATCGGCATAGTAGCAACTCCCGATCAACAACCAAGTACTTATCTCTTTTTGCTCGAGGGCGCGCAAAGGGGTAAGCTTGGGGGAGTTTGTTGACGGTAACCAACGACATATTTTTCCGTCAACTTACTACCATAAAGGGAGTAAAATTAAATCTTTTTATACTCATATACATTTATGACTAATAAATTCCACTTGTAGTGTCTTGTATTTTATTTTTGCAGATTTATAATAAAAGCAAGTGGAAAATGTCGACCAAAGTACGCCTTCCGGGATGGCACATTATTGCAAAATCCAAGCCGAGAAGAGCAAATCGACCCAAAACATCAAATGCGGGCCGAGCAAAGCCCGGCCCACAACTTTTCAGGCGAAAGACGACACCCACCGAGACCGGGCCGGGCGAGGCCGGGGGCTTGGCAAGCGCACCACAGTCTTGGCCGCACCCTCCCCGAGGCGGTTTCAGCCCAACCTCGGGGGGGCGGTTCGTGCACCTTCCAAACGGGGTTTCCGCCCTTAGTTGGTCGGTTTATGCATACAAGGAAGGTTTACCAGGTCGGTTTTGGTGTAAATTAGCACTTAGGCCCCTCCTCCAAGTGTATAAATAGGCCCCCTCTCTCCCTCTCTCAACACACACCACTTGGAGTCCAGCAAACCAGCAATCTCTCTCTCTACCACCTCTACCTCTCTTCTTCTACTTCTTCTTTCTTCTTCTTCTTTCTTTTTCTTTCTTCTTCTTCTTTATTCTTTCTTAGTTGACACTTGGAGTAGAAGAGCTACAAGGAGGGCTTGTCTCCTAGAAGAAAGTGTTTTGGTAATACATCTACTCTATGGAGCATTCTTCTATTTGCAAGTCTTATATTTATGTTCTTGGCCTAACTTATGAACTAGAGTATAGTTTCGTTCATGTTCTTGTGTTGGTATATGAACTAGCATATAGTTTACATATCATAATCTTGACATGTTCATTACAGTTCATCATCGATCATCATATGCCTAACTTGATTAGAGGTGGGATAACGGCTCGTTGTTCCTTCGGGTTTGCTCTTGTTCTAGTCCGTCTATTCGACGGCGGTGGGGATCTGGGGGGACAAGAGAGTAGTGCTCTAATACACGGGCATGGTGCCGGGTATTACGACACCTGCGAATATGAGGGCATGCCACGGTTGAGGGGGTAGGCGGCTTGGTCGTGACAAGCCTTGACCGTCCTTTGAAATCCACCCACGTTCGTATGTTCTGTAGGAGTTCGTAAATGCTTCTATTGGACCGTATGGCACCTGGGAGTCTCCCTGTTATCCTAGACCTAACCACGCTTAGATCAGTTTGCATATGATCCTAACTATTCATTTGTATGGCCATAACTAGATACATTAGAACTACTCCATTAGGTTATTCATTTATTCATTTATTCTTTGTCTATTTTCTTTATCCTTTTTGCTGGTGGATTCTTAAGTGTGTGTCACACTATCTATGAACCGTATTGTGTACCCCTGTTATGAACATCTTGGTCTAAGCAAACACATGTTCCTCTATTCAAATGCCATGCTAATTTATTAATCACATGCCTTCCTTTGGGAAAATATAAATAACGATGCCCCGAATACTTCCGGGTGAAATGCTACAATGATAGATCCGTGCGCTTGCGGATGAATATCTAAGATGGCAAGATCTATCCGGTTGGACATTCCATTTCGGATCACCGACATGGTGGTTTACTTGGGGAATGTCGGTGGTGCATTTCGGCAGCTTTTATTGGGGATGGGTTTTATACACTGTTTCCTTTGATTGCGTTAAGAAATGCCAACACCCATCTATATGGTCTTGAATGCGCTTCCACCTCCTTTTGTTGCCACCTATGGAAGCTTTGCTTTTTATTTTCATGTTGTTGTTCTCCTATCTCAATTTGTGCTTGGCCAATGATCCAGTTGTGGCCTTATTTTTGGCAATTTGTTCTAGAATGCTTATATTTTATGATTTGTAATGTTAGCACCATGAATCCATGCCCAAGCAATGATTGAGTCACGGTTCTAGGGCTACCATGAAATTGCTTTGGCAGCAATGATGGTCAATGTCACTACTACGAGATTGAATTTGGGTGTGGTGTTGTTTGTCAAAAAATTTGGGTGGTGTTTAGTTTTGATTTTCCGTGGTGGGCATTTTGAAAACCACCATGGAAAATAGGTGGCTGGCAGACCCCGGCTAGGGGAAAAACCCAAAGGAAAAAGGCTGGGCTACAAATACAGCCCCAATCTTCTTCTTCCCCCACGGGATTTTAAGCCATTTTTAGTGTTTTGAGTTTCAAAACCCCTAAAAAACACCATTTCTGGGGGGAAGGTTTTCCCTTGGTTTGATTGAAGTTTGGCACCGCAAGGGGCTATTTCTCCTCTTTCTCCCCCTTTTTACTCCCTTTCTCTCCCTCCTTCTATCCCTCTCTCCCTCTCTCTCTCTCTCTTTGCATATGCATGGTCCTCCCTCTCTTTGAGATCTAATTGAATGTGGTGTGTGCTCTCTCTCTCCCCCCTCTCCCCTCCCTCCCCTTATCTCTCTCCCCCTCTCTCTCCCTTTCTTTTGAGATCTAGTTTTGATATCATTCTCTCTTTCTCTCCCTCTCAAGCTAGCTCCTCTCCCCCTCTCTCCTCTCCTTCTATCTCTCCCTCCCCCTCTCTCTCTCCCTCTCATGTGAGTTTACGTGCTCTCTTTCCCTCTCTCTACTCTCCCTCTCTCTCTCTCGTATTCCTCTTTTGCACTTTAGTTAACTCTCTCTAATCATCGATGCCTCGATCTCTAATCATCAATCGCTCTCTTTGCTCTAGTTTAATTAAATTTGAGCAGGCCGTCATGGCGCCGAATAGGAATTGGATGTACAGGCCGAAAGAAATGCCAGGGTTATACCTACGCACAGCACCTGACCGGTCACCCTCACCATATTCAACCTGCCTCCCTACGAGTGTCTGAAGCACAAATATCTTCTCTGCGGCCATGCTAATTTCCGACCAAAGCGACCAAGCAATGATATAGATGTGCTCATTGAGCGAAGAATGGAGGAAATGGTGGAACTTTGGAAAGGGGTCAAGATTATGGATGTGTCCGAGAAGAAGAAGTTCACTCTAAAGGCCATGATAATAGCCACCATCAATGATTACCCTACTCTCTTTTCATTGTCGGGGCAGATTAAGGGGAAGACGACTTGCACAGTTTGCGACCTTGCCAGAAACTAGTTGGCGCCATCGTAGGGGCGTCATTGAGGACGTTGTGTTACCTACCGGCAATTTCTACGACCATAACAAATGACTTTGCCGTAAACGAGGACTTATGGGAACTCCGTGACTGCAGAAATAAGCTAGACATGAAGGACTATACGTGGGATGGCTCGGACTTGTAACCTAGCTAAACGTGATTGATCAATCGATCGTTCGATCGAGTTTTGTAAATTCGATGTGTGGTGGTCACTTTTAAACTCTAAGTGCTTTAATTGAATGTCCATGTTAGTTGAATGTTAAATTGTGATGCATGTTTAAGATTTATGTGAATATTCTCTTATTTTAGTATTTAATATGTTGTTTAAATCATAATTTATAATTTTATAATATTTTTGAATTATTTTTTATTAATCCTGAATTAATTAATCGTAGGCGGTCATATTACAAAAACCGCTATGGTTAATACATTAACCATGGCGGGCACATAAAGATGCACGCCATGGTAAATCTATCAACGCGTGGCGGTTTTTGTTAAGTGCCCCCATGGTTAATCGATTTTCCATGGCGGGCAAGGAGTCCGCCATGGTTAATCGTTCGATTATCCGTGACCCTAGCTCCGTGGCGGTTCCTATGCCCGCCACGGAAAATCTAAAATGCCGACCACGGAAGTTCATTCTGTAGTAGTGTGTGCACCTATGACCAAGTCCCTTTACGCCTATGATGATTTGCAACACAATGATGACCAATCTGATGTATTTGTTTCTACTTTCTTAAGGCTATGGCTTGGTATGTTGTATACCATTGCAAGGTTCCTAGAGTCTATGATAGTCGGGCAAAATGCAATGATCAGGTAACTGTCACAAGAAGTTCCGCACGACGTGCGGCCTTGAGAAGCTTCCTATGTAGAATACATTGGTATTCTTGAGCACCCACTTGCTAGTGCAAGATCCACTAAGCGCATGTTAATCCATCGGGCCGTAGGTCGTGTTGTTGGTTTTGTTGATATGTTTTGCTACAACATGAGCTAGCTGTAGGGTAGCAAACACGCCGTTTGCTCTTGTGGGCGTGAACACAGGATGCACTTGTTACATTTATGCTATATATATTGTGATTGTCATGGATATGGTATTTATGTGTTTGATATGATATATATGTGAATTATATGTGACCTTGATTGCTTGTCAAGGTGGAGCAAAAAAAGTTGTTTTACGCCCCTTTGTCGGCGCAATTGACCATTATGCTGCGCAAAGGGGTGCTAGGCAAAACTGAGAAACAGGGCACCACGTAAAACCCTATTTCCTAGCTATGTGTTGACATTTTTAACGCACACGGATAAATCCGCAAGCGCACGGAATTGTCATTGTATCTTTCACCCGGAAGTATTCGGGTATCGTATTTTCCACGAGGAACGGTTTCTTGTTGTAATCTTTGAGCGGGGCTACCCTAGGATAACTTATGAATAGTTAGGTATCTTTATGGGCTTAGGTTTTGAGCGAGGGGATTTCTAAAGTCTATTATCTACTCACTTCGGTCACTGGCCCACGCCTATCCAGGCAGTGTCCGGCAATTAGCTCTACGATATAGCCGAACGTGGGGGATTTCAAAGGACGGACAAGGCTTGTCACGACCAAGCCGCCTACCCCCTCAACCGTAGGATGCACCGCAAAAGGTAGGTGAACGCTAGCCCAAACACCACGTTTGCACTACCATCCACAACTCTTGGGTCGATCAAGGTTCCCGGTCAAAGAGTTCCTTCTCCAAGAGTTACGACCCTAAGGTACGACTACCAATCCCGCAAGTCTATAACAGCTAAGATAATATACTTGAAGAACAATAAGCCGAAAGATAATCACAAGCTTTCCCACCAAAGTGTAAGTAGCTGTAGAGGTACGGAGGCAAAGCGGGTGCAGAACAACTCCGCACTCCGACTTCCTAGGAACCGCGGCACACCGGGGCGGACCGACAACTCAGTAGAAGGAACCAAACTTCCTTCTAGCCTTTCCTCTCTCACTCTCCATTAAAACTACGAGGGGAAGAAGAACAAGAATGGAACTTTCTCCTCTCTATTACATTGTGGCTCCTCCTTGTGTTGTATGGAATTGGTGTGTGTTGAGGAAGAGGGAGAGGGCCTCCTTTTATAGGTAGAGGAGAGGAGGCTTGTTGGAAAATGTCCCTCCTCATATGGAAGGAACCAAACCGACCGTGGAACACCTTCCTAATCAGCCCAAACCGACCATCCAACATCGGCAACACACTTTTTGGAAAGTAATGAACCGCCTCGAGAAGGATGGGCCCGAACCGCCTCCATACGGGTGCGCTGCAACGCAAAGGTGCGGCCACACCAATATGTGGGTCGTTTGGCCTGAAATCTTGCAGGAGTGCGTGGGCCTCGGAGGCGTTTCGAGTATTTGTTCGCTGAAATCCGATTTCGTATGAGAAAGTTATGCCCAAAACATTGAACCCATGTCCTGCGGCCCGGTATGATTTCATGTTGGATTTGGGCCTCGACTTCTTGGGCTCATGTATAGATGTGTATATTCAAATTTATGGGCATTTCTCCTCTCTTCTCCTTACTTTGCTTATGTCCATTTAGGGCCATGTTATTCTTTATACTTTTCCTTTGCTTTTGGCCCAAAATGTGTATGTTTCCAACATTGTCCCGCAAAAACAAGTGAAGTACCAAAACTTGTGGAAATGGTTAGCTCAAAGCCCTATCACTATTGTGTTTTTGGTAGTTTTATACTAATGTTGACGGTATAAAATATTTAGTTAACGACCGTCAACAAACTCCCCGACACTTAGTCCTTTGCTCGTCCTCGAGTGAAGGCATAGGGACTAAAGTGGTTCAATCTCCAAGATGTAGACCTGCATACAAGTTATTCCGGCCTTACACGCTTTGTGAGCATTCAAGAGTGGCTACCATGTTTTCTTGGGCGATTGAGCAATGGAATGACATGAATTCCTATCTCCTTGCTACTACTCATCATGCAAAGACTTGGTTGATTTTTTTTTTTTTTAAGATAAAATAGCAATGCTCCATGGTTGATTCTCACATAATCACTCATTTGTGTTTCCTTGCCAAAGCACTCTTCTCTCTCACTCATCCTATCTTTTTGCGGGGGTTTTGTGGATCTTTGGAGTGGAGTGTTGCATACGTACCTCCGTATGTTTTGTCGGGTCAAGCTACGGATCGTTGGAAAGAAGGGCCATACCCTTAGATCGAAATGTGCAAAAGTGTGTGGAAAATATTTGTGGTATTATTATTATGGTTACTCCTTGACTCATGATCCTCTTTCCCTTCTTTTTTTGTATGCTTCTAGAGAGATCTGAGGCTACTTTTCTTTCTCGTATTTCTTCTTCTTCTTCTTTTTCTTTCTTTTGTTTTTTTTTTTTTTGGAGATGTGGGCTCTACTAAGCCCTCGGACACGTGTCCATTTTTCATCTCTTATTCTTTTCTCTTTTTTTTTTTTTCAGCCTGTATCTTTCTCTTTGCATTTTTCTTGATAACGAGGAGATGATCATGGTATAATGAATGGAGTACTTATTTTGTGAATGGTAAAGATGCATGTTGTGCGCAATTCTCATTGTGAGAACCGGCGTGTATTTGTGGGTGTACGTGTTTTTTCGATCTTGGGAGTACGAGCCTCTCTTAACGCGGATCAACGGAGCCCGACAAAACTCAATATAGTAGGAAGTAGCTATAGTGGATATTCTTGTCATTATTCAGGGCTTTGGTAGGATTTGGCTAAGTCAAACCATGAGCATGCTTTATTTTTTAATTTTTCGAAGATAAAACCAAGTCTCATTGCATAAGAGAGCAAGTATCAAGTCATTCTACCATATCTCAAAGCTCAATTGTTTAGATAAACATGGGGTCCCTAACAGTAGTTGCTCACCGAGAGATGGAGTTCTTTTTCAAGAAGTTTTATCTTTTGATTTGTTCAATTTCAGACCTCAAAGCTTTATGGAGGATGTGAGAGGGAGTAGCACAAACCACCGTTTGAAGAGGAAGGAGTTAATGGTAGTTGTTCGTCTTGTCCTTCTCCATCATGAATTGCTCGGTGTTCGTGCATTTGTCTTGGGGAGATCTCGGGTAGGTGTGCTTGTATGCTTGAGAGATCTCCCCACACTTATTCTTGTACTGTTTATTTTAAACAAAGAAAACAAAACAAAAAACAACATGGCTCTATCGGCAAGAATACCGTGGAGCTTTTATTATGAGAATTTTATTTTATTTTATTTTATTTTTATTTTATTTTTATTTGTTCACCTCATCATGACTCTAGCAAGGCTCATAAAAAAGGCAATGTAAGCATAGCCTTGATTCATCTCCAACATAAAATACTCTCATAGATCATGACAACAAAACTCTAGGTTCATTAACCAAGATCCAACACCATGTCGAATTTTTGATTAAAGGAGATCTTTTTAACCTAAGCACCATGCTCAATTTAAAAGACCTATGAATGCATCCTGATAAATACACTCAAACCGAGCATATGACATAAACATGAGAAGCATAAATTTTTTTGGTTCTATGGAGACAAAAAAATGAGTGAAGAGTGTTGGTGAACATTTATTTCCCTTGCATACACGGATATACTTACCGACAAAGCATCTACGGATGAAGCATCGAAGTTGTTCTGCGGTTTGCCCGATGGCTCTGCCCTCTGAGGTGCACCTCAAGGCTAGGCCACACACACACGTGTGCATGGGCCATGGGTCTTGATGGTAGCGACAAAGGATGAGAGACAAACCCTTCTTGCTTGTTGAAGCAATGATGGGTGGAGTCGAGCAACACTTTGGTATGTATCTTGACCATGCGGGGCCAACCTTTGCTCCTCTCTCTTATTATTATTTTTTTCTATAGATTTTTTTCAACAACACTCTTTTTCTTTTTTTTTTTTTCGACATCATTTCAATTTTTTTTTTTTTTTTTCCTCACTTTTTTTTTTCACTTTCTCTCCTCTACCTTTTTTTTCTTTTTTTTTTTTACTCTTTTCTCTCCATGTCTATTTTTTTTTTTTTTTTTTTGGCGGGGCTGACATCATCTTTTATTCACCCTCATTTTTTTTATATGGTCCCTTGGTGGATGGAACTTAGGATTGTAACCATCTTCCCCACACTTAGATTTTTGTGAGAAAGTCAATCGTGCAAGGTCCGTGTCTCCTCTTGAGCATGTTCCATCACCTATGCACATCGTAGCTTTTTTTTTTTGTGATGTAGCCCTCATGTTTTCGAGCGTTGCATGCCTCTTTGTTCTTCTCAATCGATGTCCACCGAAATGGTTAGCGACAAGAATACCCGAAGGTGCATACTAACTTGATAACATGTTCTTGCTTTTATTGATAAGAAGAGAGAAAGACTTTTTTGTGCTCTTTTTTTTTTTTTTTATGATAGTCCGGGGTATCTCCCGGCGGTGCTTTCTTTATGGTCGTAAACTTGACCGTGGGAAAAACATCCTGCACCGGTGATGATGGTGAAGTTCCCGCCACCACTAAGAGTTTAGCATTACACTCAAGCTGCAAGGTTAGCGTCATCATGCTACTACGAGGTTTGCAACCATTCTCTTAAAAAGGTTTTCAAAGAGAACCAAGAGATGGTTGTGATCTTCGTCAAAAGCACTTTCGGCTAGAAGCAAGACAAACTCAAGAAGACCCAAAGGTGAGCATGTAAGAAGTCTCAAGTGACAACTTGTTATGCTCAAAAAAGCAATTTCTATTTGGTCTCAAGAGATGTTGCTTCGTGCATGTCCATGGCACATGAGAGTTTTCCCTCAAAAGATTTGTCATGAAGGATGAACATTGAATCTTGACCATTCTCAAAAACAATGTTTTGTTGGCCGAGGGACATGACTTGTGTTCGTGAGAGGGCGACAGTGCTTCATTTCACTAAGATGTAGAAGCAACTTGGGTGAAGCGAATAGAGTTATGAACTTAGCCTCCTCGATCGGGTTTTGGTTGGGAAGATGCTTCGCCTTTGGGATATGTCTAGGTGTGAGAGGCGGAAGCAAGCTTTCCCAATCTTCTCATCACTGCTCTCCTCTATGGGTTTTTCGTGAAAAAACCTTTTTTTAGAGGGTAGCCTATGAGAAAATTGAAGTCAAGGATGAGAGAGATATGGAAGTCTAAGTGCACCTCGGTTTACGAGGTTCGGTCATCATCCTTGAATTCAATCGCGAACTCCGAAGGACGAAGCATTCCTTTCTTCGGTGTTCGTGATTCGGAGAGGTCTCAACAAATCGGTTCCAATGGCGTAATGAGGAATGGCTTGACCGATGAGGGCTCCTCAATACTTGACATGCCCTTAATATGAAGGGGAATAGGTTCTACAACGGGAGAAGCAAGCTTCTCTAGGATGTATTCAAGGATTTCCCCATGTTCCGTTGTAGGTTTACGTGCAAACACCCTCCAACGGTCATGTCAAGGCATAGGACAGCATCTATGTCAAGACCCAAAAAACATATGCAAAGGCACACTATCGGGTAATGACAAGTCTAGGCCAACATGTATAAACATTATAAATCTGGCCTAGGCTGCACCTATGGACTCCTTCTCATCCTACTTGTGATCGAGGATTGTCCTTGGTAGACATTGATGGGGAAGAATGCTAGACAAAAATTGTCTTTGAGTTCTTCTCAGTCCCCATTCAAATTTTCTACGACAATAGTGTACTCTTGTTTTGCTTTCCCTATGAGGGAGAGCAGAAAACAAATTCCACATGTGAATTTCTTGGATCATGCTAGGAATGCCGAGGCATGATCATAATTCCTCGAAATCTCGTAGGTGGCAACATAGATTTTCAAAATGGTCACCGAGAGATGGAGTGGCCGAACCAAAAAGTTTTTTTTTTTTTTTTTAGGGGGTGAGTTCATAGCCGGATAAAAATTTTGGTTTTGAAAAAAAGATTGTGGCTCTTGTGAACTCCCCATTGAAGCGAAAGGTTTTTAAAGTTGAGTAGGCTTCATTTTGAAGAAAAAATAAATAACTATTTTTGTTTTTTTTGGATACAACACACGGGTGCTCTAGGCTCGGAGAGAATTACGACTACCGTTCCCCGACAACGGCGCCGTAAAGCTTGTTGACATTTTTAACGCACACGAGATAAATCCGCAAGCGCACGGAATTGTCATTGTAGCTTTCACCCGGAAGTATTCGAGGTATCGTATTTTTCACGAGGAACGATTTAGCGCTCTAATCTTTGAGCGGGGGCTACCCTAGGATAACTTATGAATAGTGAGGTATCTTTATGGGCTTAGGTTTCAGGCAGTGATTTCTAAAGTCTGTTATCTACTCACTTCGGGCACCGGCCCACGCCTATCCAGGCAGTGTCCGGCAATTAGCTCTACGACACAGCCGAACGTGGGGGATTTCAAAGGACGGACAAGGCTTGTCACGACCAAGCCGCCTACCCCCTCAACCGTGGGATGCACCGCAAAAGGTAGGTGAACACTAGCCCAAACACCACGTTTGCACTACCATCCACAACTCTTGGGTCGATCAAGGTTCCCCGGTCAAAGAGTTCCTTCTCCAAGAGTTACGACCCTAAGGTACGACTACCAATCCCGCAAGTCTATAACAGCTAAGATAATATACTTGAAGAACAATAAGCCGAAAGATAATCACAAGCTTTCTCACCAAAGTGTAAGTAGCTGTAGAGGTACAAGCAAAACGGGTACCGACAACTCCGGCACTCCGACTTCCTAGGAACCGCGGTACACCAGGGGCGGACCGACAACTCGTAGAAGGAACCAAACTTCCTTCTAGCCTTTCCTCTCTCACTCTCCATTAGAACTAAGAGGGGAAGAAGAACAAGAATGGAACTTTCTCCTCTCTATTACATTGTGGCTCCTCCTTGTGTTGTATGGAATTGGTGTGTGTTGAGGGAGAGGGAGAGGGCCTCCTTTTATAGGTAGAGGAGAGGGGGCTTGTTGGAAAATGTCCCTCCTCATATGGAAGGAACCAAACCGACCTTAGAACACCTTCCTAATCAGCCCAAACCGACCATCCAACGTCGGCAACACACTTTTTGAAAAGTAATGAACCTCCTCAAGAAGGATGGGCCCGAACCGCCTCCATACGGGTGCGCGCGCACCCAAAGGTGCGGCCGCACCAATATGTGGGCCGTTTGGCCTGAAATTTTGCAGGAGTGCGTGGGCCTCGGAGAAAGCTTCGTTTCGAGTATTTGTTCGCTGAAATCCGATTTCGTATGAGAAAGTTATGCCCAAAACATTGAACCCATATCCTGCGGCCCGGTATGATTTCATGTTGGATTTGGGCCTCGACTTCTTGGGCTCATGTATAGATGTTTATATTCATATTTATGGGCATTTCTCCTCTCTTCTCCTTGCTTTGCTTATGTCCATTTAGGGCCTTGTTATTCTTTATAGTTTTCCTTTGCTTTTGGCCCAAAATGTGTATGTTTCCAACATTGTCCTGCAAAACAAGTGAAGTACCAAAACTTGTGGAAATGGTTAGCTCAAAGCCCTATCACTATTGTGTTTTGGTAGTTTTATACTAATGTTGACGGTATAAAATATGTAGTTAACGACCGTCAACACTATGCCGAGTGTGGTATCATAGCGCTCGGCAAAGAGGCAAACCAAAAATAATTTTGTGCCGAGCGATACGGTCCACGCTTTCGGGGGCAAAAACAAAAAACCTTTGCCGAGTGCTCGATGTGGCGCTCAGCAAAGGAACTAACCGACGGCAAAGGGACCGTTAACGAGAGGAAAGACATGACAGCGAGTTTAATTTGCCGAGCACGGGATTTGGTGCTCGGCGAAGTAAGCGCCAAGGAAGGGAACGAAAAAGCTCGGTGAAACGGTGTTGCCATCAAAAGCGCTCGGCAAAGCCTTCACCGAGCGCCTCGGGCGCTTCGGCAACGAAGGTGTATCCGGTAGTGGTGGAGTTGAGGGTGGGGGCGGCGATGCGGAGATAGGGGAGCTGGCGGTTTGGACTGTTGCGATGTCTGTGAGTAGGATCGGACGGCTGGGAGATGGTAGTGTTCCCGAACAGTGTTCTCAGTCTACGACGGAGATGCCGGGCTTCTATCAAAACTATAGGTATGTATAGATTAGTGATATAACCTGATAAGGCGCTTGAACGATATATGTGTTTACTATAAGAATTTACTAGACATTTACTATACGTGACTATATTTGAATTAATGGTATTAGTGCGTTATACACATTCAGTACGTCATATGCAGCGGTAAGTGCATGGAGTACTGTTTCAGCCTCTGTAACTTGAGTATAAAATAGGAGGGAAGACAGCAGACGCCAGTAGTGTTGCTGACCATGCAATGGTTAGAACTGTTTAAATTTCCACTGTCGGATCACACATCGAACTCACGGTGCTAGCGTTTCTCACCAAAGGCTCTCACTAATACTGTCGGATGACGCATCCAGCGAGTGACCCACGCAAACAGGGCAATATTGCCACGGGCAAGCACTGACGCATCATCTACCATTACTGTACTGGAAAGAGCTTCTACCTCTTGTGGAAACAACCCTTAATCAGCGACTTGCCATCCGTTGCTATATGGGGTCCATGGCTAAAACTTACAGCGACGGACCCCTGCAGATGCTAATGAAGCCGTGGTTAAATGTACACAGCGACAGACCCTTCTTTAGCCACGGACCATCCAATGATAAAGCTTTAGCAACGGATAACAAGTCAGAGCATTTAGCAACGGATCATCCATTGTAATATTCAACTTATAGCAACTGACTGTCCATTGAGCAAACTTTAATAGGTAAAAAAAAAAATAAAGATGCATTTAAATATAAACCACATTCACAGGCAATACAATATGATGACATGCACAAATACATATCCAACAAGTTCATACATACATACATATATAATCATGTCACTTGCATAGTAGCTTAAGTTTGCTGTCATAAAGCCAACATACAAGGACTGAATACAAGTCATCAGGTTGTAAAGCTAGCAAAGTTCCCTGTTGAGCAAAAGCCATCAGCCAAAAGTGATCCGACATTGATCAAAAGATACCATACCGTAGTCCAAAAGCATTCACTTAGCATCTAGTTTAGTTAGCATCTAGTTCACCAATGGCTTGCTATCAACAAGACGCTACCTACAACCCTATAAGAAGATGCTGCACTAAATTTGACCCCAACACCCTTCCTACCAACAAGGTACCACCACCTACACCATCTAGCATCTTTAAGATGATGGAGCAGCACCTAGAGAAAATCTTTAAGAAGAGCCAACAACACCATGAGAAGACCTTGGTTGCTGCTTACATTGCTTCAGCTGTTAAGTATCATTAGTCATTAAGTGTGATACTAACCACATATCAAAAAAAAAGGGGAATAGATTCAGGACATTACTCGATTAAAGGGCAAAGCAATCGGCATCATTTCAGCATCGCCTATAGTCTTGATTTCAGCATATAGGTAGACAAGGTGTGAGACTTAGACTGTTACAATCAGATCTAAAAGTGAGTTACCATCCATTATTGAAATTATGTCAGGATGTAAATGTTGAAACGATTCTGATCAGAACATGGTCTGTGGGATTATTATGACTACAGTGAATGGAGCGTAACCATGCATATGCATTTACTCAGATTCAGACGAAGTAGTGAGTGTCAGTATATTAAATCATGTTGTTCAGTTCAGGTTCCGATAGGGATGTAGATGGTCGTTCAACCTACCAGATTGGAGGCAGGACCAAATTTGACCATGAATCCAAATATCTATTGTAGACGCGAAGTTAGGGCTTCGCACCAAACACACCGGAGGGCCTTGGACGCCCACGAAGGTTGCACTCAACCTTGTAGCAGCGAAAACCGCAGCGTGACCGACCACAAACGATCAAGAGATCGGTAGAGCTCGGTAGACGGCTGGAAGACCTTCGAACGCACCTCCGGGAAGACCCGTCGGGAGGGCGCACGCAAGGGGTTGCCCTAGGAGCAGCGGATGACACCTAGAATGCCGGCGAAGAATGCGGAATTCGTCTTCGAACAGTAGGGTATGAGGTTGGAAGAGATAAAATTAGGGTTTGTGTAGTAGTTGGACGATTTGTTGATAGATGGGATCAAATCGGCCATGAACCCCTTCATTATATAGATGAGGGTGGTCTTATCCTTTTAGGAAGGCGTCCTAGGACGTTTCCAAGCAACAAAACCGACCTAAAAACGATTAGGAATCAAATCGGTTCGAATCGAGTTTTTCCAACTCGGCTTGGAGGGTGGAGACAAAAATTTTTGGATACCCCGGACATGTCCGGGGTCTCGTCTGTGGTATTGTCTTGGGTCCAAAATCCACCCATCCGGGCTCCAAATAGTGTGATCCACATATGTTTTTCGATCAGCGCGACGAAAGGAACGCAATGGTGAAGTTCGTTACTGCCTTTAAGGAACCTTTTATTCGGACATACTCTCGCTCCTTTCGTCGTGGCCAAATACATACGTGTCCATTGGCCGTACGTGCACAAGATCTGATTGACTTATATGTATATACTCACATACACGTCATGTGTCCTTGCTCCTTCTGATATATGCACATACGCATGCAAAGCAATATAAGTTGATCTTCTCTTTATTTGATCCTGCGCACGCTGGCCTTTCCATATACAGATATTTGCCGAATCATTGTAGCCAACCGAATGGAGAATTGCCGAATCATCGTATTAGTCGAATGGCCACAAATAGACTTGCCGAATGCCATGTATTCATCTCCTGCCGAACGCCTCCAAATATAGCAATTGGCCTTCATGCAAGGGCACACTAGATGACTGATCCTTGATTCCTGATGACTATATATACACACATATCTCCTTTTATTTCTCCTTTCATTCGCCAATCGAGAATGACGACTGCACATTCAACGACAGCTTCAACGATTGCTGACTCTCCAGAACTTGCCGAATTTTGTCGATTGCCGGATCCCAGACCAATGACGTCATCTTTGCCGATTGCTATTTTCACCTCTTCAAGTCAAGTCATCTCATTTGCACGCGATTTTAGGCCGAATCTTCACTGACCAAAATATGGTGTCAACATATGCCCCCCTGTTTTCAGGTGAGAGATGCATGATCCTAAAAACAATATAATCAAACAACACGAATGCCCATCGTATCGGTTGTTCGGCGACTAAAGGTGATATTGGATATCGGTCATTTTTGTTCTAAGGGCGATGCATGCACCGGCCATTGTTTGGAGAACACTTAGGCCTCTTGCCAAACACTTGGGAAATATTTTTCAAGTATCTCCCGTTAACCGCATTGCCTTGGCGTTTTCCATCACTTGTAGACTCAAGCTCATAGGAATTTCCAGATGTCACTTTGACCACTTTGAAGGGACCCTTCCAATTGGGTGACCACTTGCCAAACTCATTGCTCTTCGAACCTATCGGTAATATAGTTTGCCAAACTAAGTCACCGATTTGGAGCGATTTGCTTTTGACCTTCTTGTTGTAGGCTCTTGCAACTCGGGCTTTATCCTTCTCAATCACCTTTAAAGCTTGCAATCTTTTGTCGGTTACCTCATCAATGTTATCCATCATCAAATCATGATACATAGTAGGAGATACATCATTCTACTTAGCAAATCTATATGCATCCAAATTCACTTCGACGGGTAATACCGACTCTTGGCCATATGCCAGCTCATAAGGAGTGACCTTTGTAGCGCCATGCCTTGAAATGCGATGAGCCCATAGAGCTTCGACAAGACCTCATGCCACTTCCTTGGATGATCTTCTATCTTCTTTTGGATGAGCTTGATCAAAGTCTTGTTAGTGGATTCAAATTGTCCATTGGCTTGAGCATAATATGGAGATGATTTGAGCATCTTGATCTTATATGATTCGGCAAACACTTTTTACTTCTTTAAGCCATAAATGACGTTCCTTGATCGGTAGTTAATGTTTGTGGAATATCAAACCTATGTATGATGTGCTCAGATGATGAACTCAATTACCTCCTTATGTGTCATGTTCTTCAATGGAACGACTTCCGACCATTTAGTGAAGTAGTCGGTAGCAACCAAGACGAACTTATGCCCCTTCGAAGATGACGGATGAATCTGACCAATGAAATCCAATCTCCAACCACGGAAAGGCCACGGTTTGAAAATATGATGAAGCATATCAGCCGGCACTAGCTGAATATTTCCAAACCGTTGACACTCTTCACGACCTTTGTAGTAGCGAAAGCAATCAGCCATCATAGTAGGCCAATAGAAACCATCCCTCCTTAGTAACCATTTCATCTTTGAAGGCGATTGATGCGTACCACAAATGCCTTCATGTACTTCTCCCATTGCCACTCTTGCTTGATCGGTTCCTAAGCATTTTAGCAACAAATCTTCGGCAATCCTCCTATAAAGTTCTCCATTATGCCATGTGTACTAGAAAGCAAGTTGCCGAACATTCTTGTCAACTTTAATGCTAGGATCCTGCAAGAATGACATGAGAGGAGTTCTCCAATCTTCTAAATCGGCACTACCATTGTCCAAAACAGAAATAGACCGATTTAAAAGGATTCTCACTATGTAAAAAGGCTAATAACCACCGGTGTGCCCGAGAGACGTCGCTATAACGTCGCGTCAGTAGTGTCATAATGCTTGACGCGGTTTGGGCGGCGTCGATAATAGGGTCGGCCATCCCACCGGGCCAAAAACGGCGTCTACAAATAAGGGTGCTTATAGACGGCGCATTTAACCGGACGTCTGTATTTTCCGGTTGGGCGCTGTTCCCGCCTCTCGGATCTGAGCCAGCGCGCAGCTATATGACGCATTTTCAAACCAAGTGTAATGCGCGGGATTCACCATATTTTTTAGACGCCGGCGTTTAGTCACGCAGGCGCATTCTTGGAGCGGTTATGCGTGCATACAAACACCGATTCGAGACGCGTGTTTGTATACGAACTCGCTTTTGGTGCCACCCGTCTGTACATTTGCGAGTGTTACGGACCGCAGCGTCTCTTCACGTATGCTTGGAATGTGCGAAGAGTCCGTAACGGTCCGATGTGTATTAAAGTCGCGCGTTTAGTTTCGCACACATTTTACGGCGTCCCTGCGTATCCGTGCACGATTACCGACGCGCGGACACTTACGGATCGCGTTTAGTCCAACATCCGTCTATCTTGTTTGAAACTATTGCGCACATTGACCGGTAAACGGACGGCGTGGCGGGTGCACGTGTGTACGTAACTCGCACGGGCAATCTGATCGCGCATTTTGTTAGAGACTATTTGTATCACCCGGTGTCCGTGATACACGAGTTGTTTTACGTGATACGTGATAATGTAGAGACGTCGGCGAATCGACAAATTAATGCGTAACGTTCGGAAATATTGCGGGCGGCGTGTCAATATCTGAGCGCTTGGCGGTGCAGGCGCTGTAACTATCACGTCCCATTACGATCGCCGCGTTTGTCGAGACGATTTATAGCAACAGGTGTCGTACATATACGGTTGTTACGAACAATTGGACCGTGCCCGTCGATCCCGACGTTTGTATGAGTGCAGACGATTGGTAGTGGTATGTGTCGGTAACTAGAGTATCTCACCTACAGACATTGGATAAAGACAAAAAGTTCTATATAATACATTACCCAAAGCCGAATGTTCTTTTACAGCACACAGATTACTTACGATTTATGGTACATTAGCATTCGTAAGGAAGTCATAACCATGCTTGATCCGAACCTGATTAGCAATCTCAAAGGACAGGAAGGCATCTATGCTTTGGCGTAGTTAATCGATTCGACAACCCAAAGTCCCCCATCGGTGGTGATCGATGGAGTCGTCGCCCTTCTTCTGGCTGCTTCTTCTTCTTCTTCGACGAGGAATCACGTAGAACCGCCCGACGCCGGAGTATCCAAATGAGGGAGACACTCGGTTACGCCGGATTCTTGTACTCGTTAACATCAAGAGCGAGGCACAATAAGTTGTAAGTTGCGTGGATTGGAGAGGCGGACCCCGCGAGCCAACTTCAAAGGCGTTTCACGTCCATGCTTATGGCGCCCCAATGAACACATGGCCCGCATCTTGAAGAAAGTGCTTCAAAACCTGGGGTAACCGGCCCCTAGCCTGGTGCACTTGATATACAAGGCATCGATGGCCAACACACAGCTGTAACAGCGAGATCCTAAACTGCGTTTTGCCAAACTCGTTGGGAGGAAGAATCAACCACTCCAAGTCGAGGCCAACGAGCATACTTGCCTTTGTTTGGACCTCGGATTTCGTTGATGAAGTCCTCCACGGCGTGGCATCGCACATGACCGTCGTGTCGATGTATGGGTATCTGTCGCCGGCGAGGACCATATCTCGGCGGCAAATGCACGGTCTCTGGGCATCGTCTTTGTCGCTGTTGTGAGATGACTCCATTTCTCTGTGTTTTTTGCCGAGGAAGAAACGGGCGCTTCTTAAGTAGATGGGGACTCCACACGGCACGATTACCCGATCGCGAATGGTTTCGTCGGTTGAGTTGCGTCCGTTGGAACTTGTGAACAATCCATTAATCGTTGTGGACGTTCAAATGACGGATTTATGCAATGGTGCATCCGTTTTTCGAGTTCGTTCGCGGGTTTTGGTGTGGATGCGTCGTGGAGTACGAGTTGGCCGATCGTCACGGGAGGCGATGTCGCCTAGAAGTAAGCCCTCCTCTGCGGCCTCCACCGGGTGGAGTTTGGCTCTAGTGCCCGACGGCGATTGGAAAGCGCCGGCCGGCGGCGATAACGAACCGATCTCTCGAAGGCTGCGGCGAAGATGAACGGGACCTTTCTACTTCTTTGTAATTTTTCTATTCTTGTGGATCTTGTTTGTAAATCGGCTTTGGTGTAATGCGTTGAGATAAATACATTTCCTTCTCAAAAAAATCGCGTTGTGCAACCGGTTTTTATTAGCTGCCTACATATACTGAGGCATATGTATGTGTGGTTAACAAATTGTACGTACAAGCTTCTAGTCATCATATATTTTCTCAAACTGAACAACCCGGTCATCGAGTTTGCATCATCACATTGTTTTAGTACTACCCTAGCTAGTACATGATCACCAAAAAGTAAGTCAAGACAGCATAACATCAATCACATTATTTAGTGTGTTGTCGGCATCGTAGGCATGCCACCACCTTCAGGTACTCAACACCAGCCTCAACGGCGGGCAAGCGAGCCTATGCATCATGAGCCTCTCATCTTCGCTCTCACCTTCCTATTGATGAGACCCTCAACAGCCCAAAAAACTTCAAAGAGCTTCGCATGAACATATATATGAGGGATCCAGATGAGATCGTTCGACAAAAACAAGTCACTTGTCGTCAAATCACAAGCATCGGTTCATATATTTGGTCATTGAGAAACCGATGTAGTGAAATAAAGCATGCATGCATGCAAAGTGAACTATGCCAAAACTGGAGGCCGGATAACTAACATTATATTCACAGATCTATGCCAAAACAGCTGGCCAAAATTGGTTTTCTCAATTTAAACAAAGCATGCATGTAAGTGAACTATGCCAAAACCGCAAAAAAAACTGGCGGCGAGAACTACCATTATTCTCGGAAGTATGCCAAAACAGTTGGCCTTGGCCAAGCCAAAATGGGTTTTCTCAATTCTCGTAAGCTCTCGAAACTGAAACTAGTAGTATAACTGAAGCTACTGGTATACTAATTAAGGCCCTGTTTGGATCCAAGAGGATTCTAAAATCCTTGAGAAAAAAATATGTGTAGCTTCCAAACATACCCTAGATTCTAGAATCATGTGGCATTAGTACCTGCGCCAACGACGATCTTGCTTCCATCTCCTTCGCCGTCGCCTCCAGCTTCCTGGCTCCTTGCCTCGACGCCGCTGCCGAGGACTTCTCCTTCGCCCTCGCCTCCGCCTCCCGCTTCCTGGCTCCTTGCCTCGACGCCGCTGCCAAGGACTTCTCCTTCGCCCTCGCCTCCGCCAGCTTCCTGGCCTGAGGCCGCCTAGACGACGCCTCTTCCGAGCGTGAGGAAGCAGGACTCAACGACGCCGCTTCCGATGGCAAAGATGGAGGACTGGACGACGACGTCGTTGAAGGCAGGAATCTGGGCAGCATGTCCTCTTTCCTCCATCGCTTAAGCTCCCGACGATACTCCTTCTGCGTCACCGTCGCTAGGGTTTCCAAGTTACTAGTGGGCGAGGCGATTCTAGTCTGCCTCCCCAACGAGGCGGCCCGGATGCCTTGCTTCTTGTACTCCGTGGAGGCGGCCGGGATGCCTTGCTTCTTGTACCCGTGGAGGCGGCGGGACGCCCTTGTTGAACCTTGGCGAAGTCCTCACCACCGTTTCCACCTGGGACGAGGAACCGGGGGCGAACCTCCTGCATTCATCTTCGACGGCGGTGGGGGAGGGGAGAGGGCGAGGAGGAATGGAGGTGGCGGCGCGCGTGGTGGGGGAAGAGTCTAGGGCCGCGGGCGGCGGCGCACGACGCGGGAAGGCTCTGTGCGCGAGCAGAGTGGAGAGGCGTAGTGAAGGAGCTGAAGCAAGTATAGGCGGCGACGACCGCGATATATATATATATATATATATATATATATATATATATATATATATATATATATATATATATATATATATATAGACTAGTGCTAGGGCGCGCTTGCGCTGTGGAAACAATGGACCGAAACGCCGAGAACACAACTATCATAAAGAAGGGCTAAGTCGGGTTTCACCTCAACACAACAATGTTTAGGGCACACCCCGTATGCGCATGATGATACAACATTTTGTTCTTGCATAACCTAAATCTAGCGAACCACAACAAGATGATAAAGTCATGCGGGCATGAAATCATTGCAACTCAATTGGTAATGCCGGGATGGATACGACGACCAACTTGATACAAAATATAATACATTATAGGATACATTGATCTCGGTAAGCAAACAATACATTGTTCATATCATGGGGCATCCCTCACATGACAAGTCGATTCAAAAAACGAATCTTTAGTTTAGGGAGCGTGTTAGGTAGTAGTCGTGAAAGATCAAGCAAGTGTCGCTAGGCGTGCACAGAATCAAGTCCTTGAAAAACAAATCTAGGGCCCAATTTTCTTCTCATGCATACAAAAAGTAGACCATGAAGCATCCCACACCCACATAACCCGACCGCAAGGAGTTCACAAATGGAGACGAAACACTTCCAGGGGATTTTTTTTAGCTATCTCTTTACCATACCGCATTGCACGAGCCATTTTTCTCAAGTACCAAGCAACGGATCTACCTGCATAGAACCAAATTAAAAGTATGTTATAAATGGTAGAGAATGTAGGTTGTCATAGCACATTACAATTCTCGAATTAGTATGTAAATAATTTTCATCTTAACACGCATGATGCGTCATTGGGCTGATGTAAAAAAGAAAGGCATGTATGCAACAATAGAATTAAATATAGCTGTACATAGTTGTTTACATGCATGAAGAAGTGCACCATTGGGTAGATATCAACGTCTTGCATACCTTCAATATCTGTACAACATTCAGATATTGCTTTGTTTCACATCTGCACTGAGAAAGGCAAGCCCAGGGGGTGGATTCACTTCAAGCCCATCTGATACGCTCTGCTGGATTCGGGAAGCAGTGGCCGCCACTGCCTCTTCACCGGCAAGATGCCCCGTGGTTGCCAAGCTCATGAATGAACACGACACGCGACGTGGTTGCCAAGCTCGACAAGAGCCAATGAGGCGAAGATGTGGACATTTTCTTCGGCCTCCTCCCCGTCCTTTTATAATCGCCCGCGTAGGTCTTTGTGTTTGTACCTAGGTGTCCTAGGATGAATCGGGTAAAGGTATAAGACAACAAAATTATTGAGCAATGTTGTACAAGCTTATAGATAGCACGAGTCACACAGATATGCAGGACAAAGTAAAACCTTTTTAGAGCCATTCAAAAAACCCTTCAAAAAAAGGAAGGATAATGCACTTTACAATCTAGATTTCGGTGCTTACCCAAGATGTGCTTCTCTTGCAACATCTTTTTTTCGGCCTCCGCGCTTGAGAACACCTAGAGATCTAAGCGGCCAAATGCCGTGATAAACGCCTCGTTCACCGCCCGGCGCTCCCATGCCGGTCAGGATCCCCGGTCAGGAAGTCAAGACGATGGCACGACCTCGCCGTAGCCGCCACCAGGAGGCCCCCCGCGACGGACCCAAGATCTGCAACCACCGAACAAAAACTTTTGTATTTGTTGTTTCTAGAACCACAGGAAAAACCAAATCTAGCTAAATGGATGTGATAAAAGAGGTGCACCTGGATGGAGACGAAGCCGAAGGCGAGGCAGACACTTTATGTCAAACCGCTCTCTACTCTTGTTTGGTTCTCGAGAAGAGTTTGGAAGTGAGCGAGAAGGGGAGAAGAGTAGTAGTACTACTACTAGTATAGTTGGAGTATGGGAGAAGGAAGAGGCCAGAGACACCGCGAGAGAAATAGAGAGAGACAATATGTGTACTAGTAGTAGAATTACTACTACTGCAGAGTGTTCAGACACCATATGGCCCCATGGGCACCCATGGTTTTGCATCTTACTTATCTCCATACTAGTACTTCAAATTTCAAATGTTAACTCTTCAAATATTTGAAATTCAACTTTCAAATAATATCCACCAAACGCGTGACAAAAGTAGTACTCCATTTCAAATTATTGTTCGTTTGACTTTTTTTTACCTCAAGTTTGACCACTCGTCTTATTCAAACAATTTATGCAAAAACAAATCAAGTTTAAGTCATTCTTAAAGAACATTTGATAATAAAGCATTGTTGACGGTCACTAACGACACATTTTTAACGTCAACATTCTACCAATAAGGGGTTGAAACTATACCTTACTACACACATATACATTTATTATTGACATAATTCCACTTGTAGTGTCCAAATTATTATTGTGCAGATTTATATAAGAAACAAGTGGAAAACGTACCAAAAGGCGTCTCCACTCGAAAGCGCATTCCTGAAGAACATCAAGCCCAAGGGAGAAATGGACCAAACACGCGAGAACCGGGCCGAGCCAATGCCGCCCTACAACTTTTCAAGCCCAACAACGCCACCGCCGGCCGGAGCCAGGCGGGCCCCCGCGAGTCTTGCGCGTGTAGGGACAAAAATCCTACTCCTTGCGCCGCACACACCGACAAGCCGGAATAGGCGGCTTTACTCTCGCCGGCGTCTTGAACCGAAGGCGTGCGATCAATTTGACTGTTAATTGACAAGGAGGTAAGCGTGAGATCTGGAACATGCTTGGTGAGACCAAGACAGTTCCGCATGTATGGCTCTAAGGCGGATGTAAAGACACATAGCAATTAGAGCTATCGTCAGCAGAATAATGAAAGCATTCGGCAAGCATGTATAAGGATGTAATATGATAACAGTTTGCCGAATGATCATAGAAGACATGTTTGAACAAGTAAAGTCGATCATCATGATATGACATCATAAAGCTCTATTGCATGGATCGAATTAATTGACAACATGGAACAAAAGCAGGTAACTCATAAATATAAACCTAATCTAAATGACACATACATAGGTTTCCTCGAACTAGTCTCGCCGCGACGTCTAGCCTTCCTAAACCCGTCAAGCTTAAACCCTTGCAAGCTAATCCACTTTGCATGATACCACTTGCTACAGATATAAACCACTTACCACAACTAGATCAATCCACGCATGATACAATCTAACCATGATAAGCTAAAAGCACGCATACATCTAAATAGATCTATAAACACTCATTACTCATTGAGGCGTATGCATAGACCCGATAAAGTGCATATGCAAACCTAATCTAAAGCAAAGCCGGAGATTCGTCGATCAGTCCTAACAAAGAATCCACCGCATGATACACTTTGCAACAAGATAATCCACCGCATGATACGGCTTGCCGGACTTAACCGTTCTAAACCCTCTTCGTCCTAACAGCAATCCACCGCATGATACACCGCAACAAGCTAATCCACCGCATGATACGGCTTGCCGAACTAGACTCTAACGACGGGTAGACTTACACATGAAAGATACAAGTAAACACATAAGCGTGTTCGGCAAGGTTGCGAATCCAGGGTCCATGAAGAAGAAACTCACACGTGAAACCTTAGCTTTGCCGCCGCGACTCATGACTAAACGTGCAAGAACCATAACACGTGACAACCTAGATTGATCTAGGCTCGGCTATGAAAGAAACAGATAGGTCTAATGACAAGCTAATGATAAACATTGAAAGTGTTGATGATATATAGATCTAACAAAAGATAAAGCCGAGCCACATCAATCTAGATTGGGCAAAAAGTGTGTGCAAACATAATTAAATGAATAAATAAATAAGAAACATGCACCACTTGGTAATCTTAATGAATTCATTAGATTTGCCGGATCTAATGAAGCCGATAACTAGCTCTCGGCCAGACCTTAGCCCACCGGATGGCTCATGATCGACAAAAGAACCCTCTTGCCCCCGATAGCTTAAATCCGCCTGACGATACTAAGCGTGAACAAGACTTCTTGCAATAATCTAAATCCGCCGACGATACTAGACATGGTGCAAGGTTGCGGTACTTACGGAGGTCGGCGGCATTGATGAATCCTCTCGCAGATAGATCGGCGACACGGCATCGACTCGAAGGGTGGCGGAGCCAAGGCACGGAGCCGGGTTGTTTGTATTGATTTTGTGTAGATTTTTTACAATGTACGCACACCCTTTATATTTATAGGGCTGCTGGACACAGGACGGCGTGCAACTCACGCACAAGAAAGCTAAACCGAATACAATTTGACTACTTAAATTAATATCTAATAAAGAAATATCTAGGACACGGACTCCAATTTCCTTGTTTAAAGTCCTTGCTAACGAAGTCTTCTCGACCGACGCCATGTGCCGTATCTTTTGGATCACCATATACGCGTATATGCACTGCATGGCTGCCGATCTCTTTTTGCATCAAGTAACCGTATCGTAACAAGCATGGATTTGTCTTGATGGCTCTCACCCGTGGCAGAATAAAATACTCTTTTCCTTTTTTGCACAACCGGCCAAATAATCCAAGATTATGCATATATACGTGTACGGCTTTCCTCTGGCTTTTCCCTCTTTAACCGTGCACGACCAAGCTTCCTTGTGTATGGATTCCGGTGATGTGCATCCATATACCAAATATAATTAGTCATCGCACATTATTGCCAACACCCATGTTCACGTGTCTTGCTCTTGTTTTTCTTTAACTCGATCGGCTGATATGCAATTATCCTGGACTTTGCCTCTGTGCCGAACGCTCAGCCAAATGCTTTGTCGAATGGTTGACGTGAGCTTTGCCGAATGCTCGATGTTGACCAAAATCTGGTGTTAACATAGGCCCCCAAGTTCGGAGTATGAATTTTCATGCTTCGAACATGCTTCGATCAGCCGTCTTCCCTTGATACACTATCGTTGTCCGCGAATCTCTTGTTCCCTTGATATATGCTCACTTGGAAAGTCAGCCTCCACCATATTCCCACACTCCTGTACGCAAAGTCCTGTAAAACAATAACTCTCCAATACATGTGGAAATAGGTTAGTAGCAGATGTGTATAAATGTCTTAATCTTCCCCATCTTAGTTGATCAAGAGATGCTGCAATGCTGATTACATTTTAAGGGTATCATGTTTATAACTGAAATCTCTTTTAAATTTGAATAAAATGGTACTCTACTCATCCATCTATCTCTTCAACCATGGGGCTTTTAGTTCCTACTAAATCTTCAAGCAACTGCAAAACAGAACAGCTACAGAATTGCTTATCTTTCATCCTTTGATCACTTTCCTTCCGGAGTTTTTCTTTCTTTATTTATTTTTATTAAAAAACTTTATCACATAATATTGCAAAGTACAAAAATAGAACCATAAGGAGATACAAGTCATAAACTTAGATCAAGAAGTGCAAGTGAATATTTTTTTTGTATTTTTATTTTCCTTGTACATGTCATTCTCTCTAATCATTTTAAAACTATGAGGCTATTGGGCCTTCGGCCATCTTTTCATTTTTATTTGGCGATCACGTGACCGTCATTTTTTCTTTAGGGCGGGCATCGGAGTACCCATTGTTTTAATCTTGGCGGACACGTGTCCGTCGTTTTTTTCTGTATAATATATTTTTAGAATAGCCTCATATCTTATTCTAATCAAAGAGAGAATGTCCACGCCTCATCAAGGGATTTATTATTTATAACGTGTATGTGATTCTTGATCTTGGGAATATGACTATAATCTCACTAGCGGTCACAACAGTTCGACAAAGCTCAATATGACATCAAGCAAATTTTATTTTATTATTTTACAAAATTCTCCGGATTTCAAGTATCTCTCAGAATAATATCATAGCAAGTTCTATCTCCATTCATATTCTATGATCACTTTAGACAAAGCTCAAACTCTATGCAACCCACAAGTTTCAAAGATATCAGAACAAATATTATAACCACTAAACCCATATCTTAAAGAAATCAAAGTTATAAACTAGACACAGGTGAAACATAAAACAAAGCATCTATTTATCATTTCAACAATGGATAGACTAAAATATTTATATCACATATAGAGTAGAAGACTTCAATTTTATCATGGATAAGTAAGGGTAGAGCTGCACATACCACCGTTGAAGATGAAGGAGTCAATGGCCATCATTCGTCTCGTCCTTCTTCATGATGGATAGCTCGACGTCGTGTAACATGCGTGCGTGCCGAGTCCAGGCCCCCTGAGGCATGGTTGGTGCAGGGACTTAAGATGACGAGCGTGTTCGTTTCAAAGATTTCGTTCGCCATTGGCTCCCCATATCCGTATGTACGCCCTTTCACTTTTGGCCGATAAAGATGCTGATGGATTCTTTTACAATCTTAGAGTCGGCCGTTGCATTGTGAGACTTGGACTGTATATAGCTTGATATTAGTGGCTCCTTCTACATGAATCGCCATGACATTTTTTCTTTTGATCTCCCCATCACTGCTTGTACTCTTCTGAAAATTTAACCGATGGCCTCCTATCGGCTGTCAGGTCACAGAACCCTTTGATGCCTTCTGATACAATCTCTCGGGGTGAAATATCCTCTGCTTCTATCTTGACTATTGATGCACACCTTGTTCATCGATGAAGTCAGAGGTTGACGTTCAACATTTCCCACTCATGCACATGAACCTTTCCAAAGCAAACCCTCTCATCTTGATGTTTGTTAGCTCTTGGTTCTGCCTCTGCTGCAAATCTCTCAATGTGCATGTGTCGGCTGGGTTTTCTTGTCTTTAAGGTTCCTCACAAATCTGAGCCAAGCCACTTTTGAACATGCGTAGCTTTCTAATCTTGGCTACCTTGATCAGCACAGGATCGGCATTAATTTGGAGGTCCTGAAGCATCTTCCATGCTGTAGCCCACCTTGCTTTTGTTCATGCTTTCAGGCTATATTTGTGATGTTGCCTATTGTCGCAGCTTCCATCTATTTCGCCTTCGGTTTTCTCTTTGCGAGACTTGGGAGACCGAGGTGAGCACGTCATCAGACAACTCACAGGTAACTCTAAAGGATATCATGGCGATGAAGATTTCAGCGGCATGTAGGCGTCGCATTAAGTTCAGGCCCCCAGGCTGAACACGCAGCTGTTGAGATGTCGAACTCATTCATTAATCCTGGCTTTAGTAAGGAACTGATAGCGTCGTTAACGGCCGTCAGGCTTGGCTAAGATGTTGGAGAGATCACCAACGACGGTCACTTCCATCTTGCATGGGATTTGTTCGAGTTGACGATTTTTTCTTCTGATTGGTTGACGCTGCCGATGCCTCCATCATGACACACCTTATTGGCATTTTGATGATAATATTTTCACATAGCCGAGATGCTTTTTCATCAGTGACATCGGCTGTCCGCATTAATCTTGATCCTTAAACATCACGAGTGACCCAGATGAAGTCGTCTTGCAATCATCGGCCAATGCAGGCGAGAGTGATCGTAGCCTGGCGACGCTAATGAATTGTTTGTCGTCAGAGACTCGAGCACCTGACCTCGTGCAAGTATTGCTGATGTGCTTGCAGTGCATCTCTGCAGTCATGCATCTTTGCCAATCATCTGGCTTTTTCTCAATTGCACATGTATTCATCCAGTTGGGCCCATCTATGTGCATCGGCAATTGCCCAAGCTACCAAAGGTGCTCGTACATCACACTTTGCCGATCAGCCTCCTGTCATTGTCATTAGCCGAATATTTTGTAAGTATCTGTTCCTGATATTTCGGCCATCCTGCTAACCAAAACACATTACTCAAATATTACGACTCTTAAAATGGGGCAGCAGAATGTGCTTGATCAAATAGCCGATGTGACTAGGCCACTATTCGATCAGCTGATTCCTCTTCTGGACAGTAGACTCCTTGCTCTACAACCATTACTCTGATCTCTTCATTAACCTTCACGATTCAGAACTAATTCCGGTCCTTGAGATGAGAAATCTTTGAATTCTGCATTAACGATACCTCTATGGAGATCGTGCTGCTCCCAATAGTCAACTCTTTCTTGAACCATTGATTCCTTCCTAAACGAGAACAATGCATATATATGCTCAGCTATATTATGAATCATGCTCAATAGATTTTTCGATCTGGTGCAGCTTGCAGTATTCTAGTAATCTTCCATGGATACTTCTTGATCGTCTACCCAGCTTTTCTTGTACACTCGTCGAATAGTACAAGACCCTTGTGCGGTGGGTACAATGCAGGAGAATAGCTTTGGCTTCCATAATATCGACGTGCATACGCAGGCCACAGCTAGTATTCTGTCGATGATTCGTGCAGCGAGTCAACTCTGCAAGCTGTCCTCGTTTGTTCCCTCGAGGCAGATGCTTCTCCTTTATTAAATTGTGATTGATTGCTCACCATCTCACTGGTAGTATCTTGATCAATGGCCAGATTAATATTAATAATCGGCCTCTTGTTGAAGTTAAAAATTTGGTCCACTGGAATATCCAGAGAGAAGGTATCTAACTTCTTGATCAAAAACTTGGTGTCCTCTCTAACCATGAGTTCCGAGAAACTTAGCCCATGATTAAGATGTCATCAGTCGTAGTTACTCTGGCCTTGCACGGAACTCACTCATTGCTTTGATCTGATATAACATGACGTCCAAGCCAATATATTCAGTCGATGCTTTCAGAGTCGTGGCTTCGTTATCACAATCTCTTCTTATTCGGCCATCCTGTTTGCCATCCTTCATCTGCTGAATCACGAATGCTGTGTACGTCTTGCCGAATTGCTGCAAATAGCCGACCGCATGGACAGTTGCCGAATGCCATGTCTTGCCGAACGCTTCTCCTTTGAATATCGTGGAGGTTGCTGAACAACGTGTGGCATGAACGTCTTCATGCCCGCACATATAATCCGTCCCCATGCCAAATATAGTAATAAACCATGCATGAGGTTCTCTTAATAAATCAGGTATGTATTCGAATCCCCTCTGGTCACGACGAGTCTGCATGAGGACCGAGTGGCACCTGGACTCCATACCTTTGTCTCCTTCCAAACATATTGCAATAATGATCCTTTAATCAACGATGGAAACCTGTTTATCATACCAAGAAGGAGCTCTGATCTCTTATCGTTCTGAACATCTCTTCGCATAGCTGGCGATTGCTTTATCTGAATCAGTAGTGGCCCCCCAGGCCAGCTTGCATGTATTTGCTTGTATCCGTGACTCCTCATCCAATCTATTTCCATCGGCTGTATCAGACTAATATGTTTCTTGCTTTATGTACCATGTTATGCCTGAATGATTACTGGAGATAGCCTGATAATACTTCGATCACTTCTTCAAAATCCATGACTCGACATCCTGCTTGAGCTATAGCCGATGCAACCAACAGGCTTCTGACTTGTTTGAGCGGCTGGGTGCAGAAGCAGCCCTTGACGTTATGCTTATCACCAAGAATGTTGACGTGCTGATATATACCGCCACCTTCCCCATGCAGATGCCACGCATGAAAGAGTTGGTATATAAGCTCCATGAGGTGACAACTCTCAGTAATATAGAAGATGTGAAAATTGTATTATCCAATCCAACTCCAAAGAATAATCACTATTTCTTCTTGGATTCTCTTGGCATTGACGTCTTGCTTCTGGATTCTGACCAATCCTTGATGATATCAGCCATCAAGCTGATTTAATGTTGGACTTCCCAAATAGGCATATAAATGATTTCCTCAATCGGCAATAGAAACCGATTCATGTCTTCTTTGGCTCACGTCGATCGGGTCAAACTCGAGCACTCTTTATTTTTCCAATAAATAATGATTTCTATTCGGCAATGAATATTCAGTTAGCTCTTGATCCAAATGGTACTGGGATCTAACCTTTCTTTCTGCCTGCCGAACAAAAGTACTTCTTGCCATGGAGCACAAGCCGATTGTACACTATGATCTGGAAGTTAAAAATATTCAGAAACGATCCAACTTCCGATCAGATGATTGTTGTCCCACCGGCGTGCCAAAAAGTGTGTAGGCACAAAAATCCTACTCCTTGCGCCGCACACACCGACAAGCGGAATAGCTGGCTTTACTCTCGCTCGAGCGTCTTGAACCGAAGGCGTGCGATCAATTTGACCTTGTTAATTGACAAGGAGGTAAACGTGAGATGAGATCACGGAACATGCTTGGTGAGACCAAGACAGTTCGCATGTATGGCTCTAAGGCCAGATGTGTAAAGACACATAGCAATTAGAGCTATCTGTCAACAGATAATGAAAGTATTCGGCAAGCATGTATAAGGATGTAATATGATAACAGTTGCCGAATGATCATAGAAGACATGTTTGAACAAGTAAAGTCGATCATCATGATATGACATCATAAAGCTCTATTGCATGGATCGAATTAATTGACAACATGGAACAAAAGCAGGTAACTCATAAATATAAACCTAATCTAAATGACACATACATAGGTTTCCTCGAACTAGTCTGCCGCACGTCTAGCCTTCCTAAACCCGTCAAGCTTAAACCCTTGCAAGCTAATCCACTGCATGATACCACTTGCTACAGATATAAACCACTTACCACAACTAGATCAATCCACCGCATGATACAATCTAACCATGATAAGCTAAAAGCACGCATACATCTAAATAGATCTATAAACACTCATTACTCATTGAGGCGCGTATGCATAGACCAGTAAAGTGCATATGCAAACCTAATCTAAAGCAAAGCCGCCCGATTCGTCCCGATCAGTCCTAACAAAGAATCCACCGCATGATACACTTGCAACAAGATAATCCACCGCATGATACGGCTTGCCGGACTTAACCGTTCTAAACCCTCTTCGTCCTAACAAAGAATCCACCGCATGATACACTGCAACAAGCTAATCCACCGCATGATACGGCTTGCCGACTAGACTCTAACGATAGGTAGACTTACACATGAAAGATACAAGTAAACACATAAGCGTGTTCGGCAAAGTTGCGAATCCGAGGTCCATGAAGAAGAAACTCACACGTGAAACCTTAGCCTGCCGCCGCACGACTCAAGACTAAACGTGCAAGAACCCGCAACACGTGACAACCTAGATTGATCTAGGCTCGGCTATGAAAGAAACGATAGATCTAATGACAAGCTAATGATAAACATTGAAAGTGTTGATGATATATAGATCTAACAAAAGATAAAGCCGAGCCACATCAATCTAGATTGGGCAAAAAGTGTGTGCAAACATAATTAAATGAATAAATAAATAAGAAACATGCACCACTTGGTAACTTAATGAATTCATTAGATTTGCGGATCTAATGAAGCCGATAACTAGCTCTCAGCCAGACCTTAGCCCACCGGATGGCTCATGATCGACAAAAAGAACCCTCTTGCCCCCGATAGCTGTTGACACTTGTTATCATATAAATTTATTAGTCAAATAAACATGAGAAAGGGTTCCACCAGTTTTGGTAAAGTTGTGAATTGCGAGGACTAAACAGGGAAAACAGCAGAATTCGCGAGCCGTACGACTACGCGACGTAACGCAATCCAACTCCGAGAAAGACTCTAGAAGGCTTCGGATTAATCCCGACGTGATCGAGACTTAGCACCCAAGAAAACATCATCTAGAAGACTCCAGAAGCCACGACGCACTGCGGGACCCAGGGTGGGCCCCACCCTGGGCCGGCCGGCCCAATAACCAGGCCGAGCGGCCTGCCCCCCTGGCCAAGTCAGCCCTGCCTCCGGAAGCTTCCTCAACCGACTCTAAGACGCAATCTAATCCGCTCGTTTAATGTCGGTTTGATCCGAGGGCGTCGGTGGGAGCACGAGATGTATCTAAGTCCAACACCTGGCACCTCCTCCGGACTATATAAGGAGACCCCTAGACCCCCCTTTCAGATCATCAAGTTCTCAATTCAGCAACAACGCTTCAAGATCCAAGTCATCAATCCCACGCTCTAGAAACACCGCTTTAGGAAGAGTAGCAATCAAGATTAGATCTAGTAGGAAGGGAGAAATCCGCTCCTGATCGTCGGAGGCCGGCTCAAGATCAGGCCTTGTTCTTGTAAGTTCTTCATTGTAAGTAGTCTTCAAGTTCCAGACACGTTCTTAAAATGAATATCTTGATCATGTTTATATTCGAGATTATTTGTTCTAGTATTTACTTTGATTACACGTTTAGCATAGTTGAATTACTATTATGTTCATGCATGGATTCGTATAGCGCTCATCCTTTCGTTCGGAGGGTGAGTGGTAGAGATGATGTAATCGTGGTGATTAGATCTTATTTACCTGCGTTTGCACCCTATGTGCCGGGTCGTGTGGTAGATCGTGGTGGTGGCGGCACCATTGAGTCCTTTGCAATCCATCCCATTATGTAGGCCTAGCGGATGATATTATTCGGGTTGTTCTAAGTTTCGGCCTTAGTCTTCACGGATTCTCGTCCTCATGTGTGGATTTAATTAGTCTTTCTTCAATGATTGTTAGATGTATTGCACTAATCGAGTAGATCCTAACTTATAGTTTAGAGTTACATATTGGAGTTTCTAATGCTAGCTAGCCTATGAATTGCTATCGATCCCACCGTTTGACACTTTCTATTTTGCACACTGGATATGACTTGGTTGAATCCATTTATCAGAACTTTATCATTATCTTTATTGTGAACTTTGATCCCTGTTTAAGTAATTGATAGATTTAGCACTTAAGCTTTGCTTACGAGAGATGATTAAGATGTTTAGATACACCTATGCACGCTTAATTCACGATAGTAGACTTCTTTCCCGTGGTAGAATATAAATTCAACACACAGTTCTTACTCTGGTTAAAATACTACAATGGTATATTCATATCGTGGCGCTTGTGGATACCCGGTTATAATTGTTTATTTACTTATTAAGAAGTTATCAAGGCATAGTACGAATAGTTTATTCCTTGCATATTAGTGGCTTAACTATAGGGATGACAACCTTTTCGGATATGCTATGAACTCGCAATGAATTATTTTCTTTTAGTTTTATCTCGAAGCAACATCGATATCCTTTCTAGACGCCATTACTAGTTAGTGACGTTAGAAATACCAACAAGCATTTTTGGCGCCGTTGCTTGCAAAAAGAAAGTCTTTAGCCCAATAAAATATAAATATAGGAATAACTTGCATGCATCTCTCTCATGCATTGTAAAGTATTAAATTTATCACTAATTGCTTAAACGGGTTTACCCTTGTTATTATTCTTTCTATCTATTTCGAGGGTAATGTATGAATAGGAATCTTCACGAAAACTTCCTTTCGATCGAGAAAAAACTCTTGAAGGAGGCAAGATCAAGTTGAAGTCTCAACCCAAGATCACTACCTCGAAAGACTCCTCCACGGTGCGAAGCTTAGCACCCGTGTTCGAGTAATGGCGAACAAGACCCTCCGCGAGTACTCGCACCGACTATGGCCAACATCCGCCTTTGGGCCGGCCGGTCGATGTGGAGACAAAGCTTTTGAGCTCAAGCCCGCACTCATCAACATGGTACAAGCTAGCCAATTACGTGGAAAAGCCCATGAAGATGCCAATGCTCACCTACAACACTTCCTAGAGATTCAGTGGCACCTTCACCATCAAAGATGTCTCAAGTGATGCAATCCTACTTAAATGCATTTCCCATTCTCACTCTTGGGGCGAGCGAAGCGGTGGTTCTACGCCAACAAAGACAAACTCACTACTTGGACACTTTGCTCTACTGCCTTCCTGGCAAAGTTCTTCCCTATAGGCAAAACCAACGCCTTACGGGGGAAAATCTCAAGTTTCCAGCAGCAACACGACGAATCCGTCCCAGAGGCGTGGGAGCGCTTCCAAGACTACATCACTGAATGCCCACACCATGGAATGGAGAACGGCTACTCATGCGGACCTTCTACCACGGGCTTAACAACAACACCCGTGAGACCATGGACGCCTTCTGGCCGGAGGTGCTTTCCCCGTCCCTTACACCGAATCAAGCTACTGACCTTGTGGAGAAGTTGGCGTCAAACCAAGCTTGGAATGAGGACCGTCAACCCAAGCAAGAAAGAGAGGGAATGCACCAGTTGAAAGAGGTAGACATGCTGTCTGCCAAAATGGACTTAATTATGAAAAAGCTTGAAGACAAAGCTCCCGAGAAGAAGGAAGTCATGCAACTCTTCGATTCTCGCATGACATGTGAAGAATGTGGCAACACTGGACACTCGGGCAGCCAATGTCCCGAACTGGAAGAGGACGTGAACTACATCAACAACAACAACAACCCCGATGATCGTCCCCGAATCAAGGATGGAATCAACGAGAGACCCAACTACCAAGGTAACTACTCGGGTAACTATCAAGGTAATAACTCTTTCAATAATTTCCACCTTTAAGAGAGTTAGTACAAAACCAAGGTAGACTCATGGATAATCTGTCTAAAAAGTTAGCTTCCAATGATAAAATACTAGAAACTATTAGTACAAAAATGGAAAGCTTTTCTTACGCAATAAAGAACCAAAGATAGCTTCAATAAAATGTTAGAATCTCGGTTATCTCGGCTAGCCTTATCTGCTCCTATGCCTAACCGGGTAAGATTCCCGGCCAACGGAAGAATTAGAATCTGCAAATCTTGTCGATGTCTACTATGCGGTATTCGGACCAAGGGTGCACAAGAAGGACCTAAAGTGGACCTGGACTGGGACATGCCCACCAAGAAAGGAGATCCGGGGGAGACCCGGTCATCACCATTAAGATCGGCGCCCGCACCTACGACGCGCTCTGCGACTTTGGCTCAAGTGTTAACATTATGCCTAAGGTAAGCCTTGAGCCGGAGTTCAAATTTATTATACACGACTATGTGCCTACAACTTGCGGATCGGTCGCTATGCTACCCCGAAGGCATCACGGAAGACGTTTGTCTTAACATCGGTAAGCTCTATGTGGCCACCGATTTCGCGTGGTCTGAATACGGGCAAAGGTAAGAACGCCCCGATCATTACGGGGCGCCCTTTCCTTGCCACCACCAAGGCCATCATCTACGCCGACACCGCGAAGATCGTCTTCACCGTCAACAAAAGGGAGAGATTCAACGCAAACACAAGACCCTAGCTCCCCCGTTCCACCTCGTACCACTACCGTACCACTCGGTACACGCACCCACCCCGTCGAGGGAGAGGACAAAAAGAAGAAGCAAGAACAAGAAGAACCGTCAACCTCGACCACACGTGGAACGAGTCTTGATGATCAATCAAGTTGCAACGAACGCAAGACTCGGCATTCCACCACCACTAGAGAAGCTAGGCGACCACGGAGTTCCGTCAATCCACCGCTCCATTAATCAATGGAACTTCCGGCAAGTTATCTCGCGACACGGGATCGGGCATCAACCTAATGTCAAAGGTAACGTATCAATTGATATATGGTAATCCGCCTTTGTGTTCCACCTATGTAATCTTTGCGGATGGCGGATCAATCACACCCCGATTCTGGAAGGTATTGCACCTAAACGTCCCGTCAAGATCAAAAGACTGCTATGTCCTCACCGACTTTCTAGTCATGGACATGGGAGAAGAAGAACAAGATCCTCCCATAGTACTTGGAAGACCGTTCTGAACACTACAAGAGCTATAATCTACATCGGGGCGGGCGAGATCCACTTCCAGCTTCAAGGTAAAAAGATACGTTGTTTCTTCAATACTTACACTAATAATGAACAGCCCCCAAGAAAGACCAAGGGCCAGAAGCGTCTCCTCGAGACTACAACGGAAAGCTGGACTCGAAGATGGAGCACATCAAGAGGATAGAGAAAGACATCAAGGAAAAATACACTCGGCTCCTACCCATCTTGAATTCTACACCGCCACACCCGAGGCGTCTCCACCAAAGAAGCAATCTTGGAAGAAGAAAGAAGCCGTGCTGCCAAGAAAAAGCGACAAAAAGTGCACCTTCGGAGACCCGACCGGCGCCGACATCAACAAGCGAACAATCGACTTCCTCGGCTACGCCGTCTCACGCCGCCTTTGAGATCATTGAAGGAACCTTACCAGTACAACATTTATACGAGGCCCATAGACGACACCACGCCATGGGAGTAAGTACTCTAAACTCTCACCGAGAGGTAACTTCGGTATTTATCGCATATTTAATTTTCGCGCAAAGCATATTTCAATTAGCATTTTTCTTTAGCATTTTTACTTTTTCTAAACTTGCACTTAGAAAATCTCAAAAATATGTTTGCTGCATTTGCATCGGTTTTCCTAAAGCCCCACGCAAGCACTCCCTTCTTTGTGGCGGCATAAAAATAAAAATAAAAATATTGCACTCATATGTTTTTTGCATTAGCATCCCTATTGCATAGAAAAAAAAATTCTTAAAAATATTTGGGCACATGAAGGTCCACACAAAATAAAAATCCAAAAAGACGTGAGCACATGAAGGCTCACATTAACATCCTAAATTTGTTCCTTCCGGGTATGTGCGAAATTAATATTAACAGGGGAGAACATTAAAGGGAGACCCCGAAAAGAGGAGCAGGCTCAAGGATGAACAAAGGACCACTTCAAGATCAAGCTTGGGGAGAGCACCCCGTTTACCACGATAAGTATCACTATTTTATGTCTTAATTATTAGCTAGATATATATTTGCTTAGAGTTAATGAGTCTTAATTAAAAGTCTTAGTGTTAAAGAGTCTAATAAATACTAGATCTTTGCTAGATTGCTTTCTTCCTTTCTATTTATGATCTTGATGATATATGCTAAGGAAATGATGAATAGTTGCTCCGCTTTAATCCCTCTTAAAAGTACTTACACTTTGGACTTAGATTCTCCCAAAGCTTTAAATGCTTAATTTGCTCTAAAACCCAAACACTGTGGAAAGCACATGCTTAATCTGAGTCATAGCATTGAAAGATAAAAATACATGAAAAGTTGAGCTCTTTGTTTATCATATTCCTAGAGATACGATTCTGGTTTTTTATCTTTGAAAATTATAAAATATTACATGATGAGTTCCTTAGCTATGACCCTTAAGAGTTTATCATTCGCATCAAGATCATCCCACTCCACTAAATACGCGCTTCTAACCCTAATACGCCTCCCCATACTCCATCAAGCCGCTAGCCATAATTATAAAATAAACTCTTGCAATCTTTGGATATGTCTCTCTCGGTGTTTTTATGCCAAATAGAGGCTGGGCTACATTCGAAAAAAAAAAGAAAAAAAGAGGAAAGAAAAATAAATATTTAGAGAAAAGTGAGACGAGAGAGAGGAGAGTAACGGACAAAAAAAAGTCATACTAGGCGAGAAGGGCCTACCTCCCTAATAATAAAAATATATTTAGAGATGAATAATGGACACGTGTCCGAGGGTGAGTAGGGCCCACATCTCTAAGGAGAGAGAAAAATAGACACAAGTCCGGGGCAAAGCCCACCTCTCCAAGAATGGACAGCCCAGGTCCTAGCAATTTTTAGAAAGAGAGATATAGTCCAAGATGCTTGAAAAGAAAAATATTAGAAAAGGCTAAGGGCTATTTACTACCTTTTATCCTCATCCATTTCACCACTATCATCCTACTATGTATGTCCTACTACATGTGTAACTCCGCTACCACCATCTACTTAAGAGGGTCATACATAGGATCTCTCGAGTTTCTTTTAAAAATATATTGCAAAAACCCGGGATGATAGTTGATCGAAGAACTTGAGACATGGTACTTAACTTGATTGTTTTATCTTGCTTATGATTCATGAAAAGGCTACGCCCCATGGTAAAATGTATGAGAGAGAGCAATCGGTTAAGAGGAGAATTTATTTACGAGTAACACAAGTATTTCGAGGTATGAAAGCGTAGTAGCAACTCCCGATCCTACTATAGCATATAGCTTTGCTAGGGACTAGCAAAGGGTAAGCTTGGGGGAGTTTGTTGACACTTGTTATCATATAAATTTATTAATCAAATAAACATGAGAAAGGGGTATAAATCATAATAACAACCTAGAATAGGGTGTCACTAACATATTTCCACCGGTTTTGGTAAAGTTGTGAATTGCGGGGACTAAACGAGGGAAAAGCAATGAAGTCGCGAGCCGTGCGACTACTGTGACGTAACGCAATCCAACTCCGAGAAAGACTCTAGAAGGCTTCGGATTAATCCCGACGTGATCGAGACTTAGCACCCAAGAAAACATCATCTAGAAGACTCCGGAAGCCACGCGGCGCCTTTAGGGGACCCGGGGTGGGCCCCACCACCTCGGGCCGGCCGCCCAATAACCCGGGCCGAGCGGCCTGCCCCCGGCCAAGTCAGCCCCTGCCTCCGGAAGCTTCCTCAACCGACTCTAAGACGCCTCTAATCCGCTCGTTTAATGTCGGTTTGATCCGAGGGCGTCGGTGGGAGCACGAGATGTATCTAAGTCCAACACCCGGCACCTCCCTCGGACTATATAAGGAGACCCCTAGACCCCCCTTTCGGATCATCAAGTTCTCAATTCAGCAACAACGCTTCAAGATCCAAGTCATCAATCCACGCTCTAGAAACACCGCTTTAGGAAGAGTAGCAATCAAGATTAGATCTAGTAGGAAGGAGAAATCCGCTCTCGATTGTCGGAGGCCGGCTCAAGATCAGGCCTCGTTCTTGTAAGTTCTTCATTGTAAGTAGTCTTCAAGTTCCGTACACGTTCTTAAAATGAATATCTTGATCATGTTTATATTCGAGATTATTTGTTCTAGTATTTACTTTGATTACACGTTTAGCATAGTTGAATTCTTGTTATGTTCATGCATGGATTCGTATAGCGCTCATCCTTTCGTTCGGAGGGTGAGTGGTAGAGATGATGTAATCGTGGTGACTAGATCTTATTTACCTGCGTTTGCACCCTATGTGCCGGGTCGTGTGGTAGATCGTGGTGGTGACAACACCATTGAGTCCTTTGCAATCCATCCCCGTATGTAGGCCTAGCGGATGATATTATTCGGGTTGTTCTAAGTTTCGCCTTAGTCTTCATGGATTACGTCCTCATGTGTGGATTTAATTAGTCTTTCTTCAATGATTGTTAGATGTATTGCACTAATCGAGTAGATCCTAACTTATAGTTTAGAGTTACATATTGGGTTTCTAATGCTAGCTAGCCTATGAATTGCTATCGTCCTTTGTTTGACACTTTCTATTTTGCACACCTGGATATGACTTGGTTGAATCCATTTATCGAAACTTTATCATTATCTTTATTGTGAACTTTGATCCCTGTTTAAGTAATTGATAGATTTAGCACTTAAGCTTTGCTTACGAGAGATGATTAAGATGTTTAGATACACCTATGCACGCTTAATTCACGATAGTAGACTTCTTTCCCCGTGGTAGAATATAAATTCAACACCGGTTCTTACTCCCTGTTAAAATGCTACAATGGTATATTCATATCTCGTGCGCTTGCGGATACCCGATTATAATTGTTTATTTACTTATTAAGAAGTTATCAAGGCATAGTACGAATAGTTTATTCCTTGCATATTAGTGGCTTAACTATAGGGATGACAACCTTTTCAGATATGCTATGAACTCAATGAATTATTTTCTTTTAGTTTTATCTCGAAGCAATCCGATATCCTTTCTAGACGCCATTACTAGTTAGTGACGTTAGAAATACCAACAATAGCTTAAATCCGCTGACGATACTAAAAAGTGAACAAGACTTCTTGCAATAATCTAAATCCGCCTGACGATACTAGACATGGTGCAAGGTTGCCGGTACTTCACGGAGGTCGACGGGTCGATGAATCCTCTCGCAGTAGATCGACGACACGACTGGACTCGAAGGGTGGCCGGAGCCAAGGCACGGAGCCGGGTTGTTTGTATTGATTTTGTGTAGATTTTTACAATGTACGCACACCCTTTATATTTATAGGGCTGCTGGACACAGGACGGCGTGCAACTCACGCACAAGAAAGCTAAACCGAATACAATTTGACTACTTAAATTAATATCTAATAAAGAAATATCTAGGACACGGACTCCAATTTCCTTGTTTAAAGTGCTTGCTAACGAAGTCTTCTCGACCGACGCCATGTGCCATATCTTTTGGATCACCACATACGTGTATATGCACTGCATGGCTGCCGATCTCTTTTGCATCAAGTAACCGTATCGTAACAAGCATGGATTTGTCTTGATGGCTCTCACCCGTGGCAGAATAAAATACTCTTTTCCTTTTTTGCACAACCGGCCAAATAATCCAAGATTATGCATATATACGTGTACGGCTTTCCTCTGGCTTTTTCCTCTTTAACCGTGCACGACCAAGCTTCCTTGTGTATGGATTCCGGTGATGTGCATCCATATACCAAATATAATTAGTCATCGCACATTATTGCCAACACCCATGTTCACGTGTCTTGCTCTTGTTTTTCTTTAACTCGATCGGCTGATATGCAATTATCCTGGACTTTGCCTCTGTGCCGAACGCTCAGCCAAATGCTTTGTCGAATGGTTGACGTGAGCTTTGCCGAATGCTCGATGTTGACCAAAATCTGGTGTTAACAGCGCGCACCACCTGGTGCGGCCGCACCCTGGCTGAGGCGGCTCGGGCCCAGCTTCAGGGAGACGTTTCATTACCTTCCAAAACAGGCACTACCGACGTTGGATGGTCGGTTTCGCAGATTAGGAAGGAATTCCTAGGTCGGTTTTGCTCCTTCCACGTGGGGATGGCCATTTTCCAAAAAGCCCCCTCTCCTCTACCTATAAAAGGAGGCTATCTCCTACCATTGTAACACACACCATTTGGAGCCTCCTCACTTTCTACTCCTCTTTATTCTCCTCTCCTCTCTACTCCTCCACTTCTCTAGTTCTTTTAGTCTTTAGTAGTAGTTGGAGCAAGGCTAAGCTTCATTGGAGAGCTTGTACTAGGGAGAAGGAATATTCGGTATGAATACATTTATGGTTTATCCTCAAGTCTTGATCTCATACGCTTGTGCAATAGAGCTAGAGTATTTACATGTTATATTCTTGACATGTTGTTCTCGACACGATCATGATAGAAGAACTAGACTATAGTTCCTATGTCATGGTTAGTCGTATAGAACTTAGGGCCTAACCATTCATGCCATGTATTTGAGTAGAGTAAGAGTTGTGCTGAGGTGGCGGTTCATTGTGTCCTTTGGGCTTGCTCGTATTCTATTCCGTCCATCCGTAGGGTGGGGGCCATGGGGACATGAGTAGTGTCCTAGTATGCGGACGTGGTGTCCGGATGCTAGGTATCCTTTGAATATGAGTGCATGTCACGGTTGAGGGGGTAGGCAGCTTGGTCGTGACAAGCCTTGACCGTCCCTTGAAATCCCCCCACGTTCGTGTGTGCTGTAGGAGTTCGTAAATGCCTTCCATTGGGCGGATGCACCGGGAGGTCTCCCCGTCCATCTCACTCTCAGCCTAAAACTCTAGTCATCTATGTTTGCATGATTATTAACTTGTTCTTTGCACACTTTAGAATGCCTGCTCCACTTAGGAATATTCTTTATTCTTTATTTTCCTTTTTATCCTTGAGGTTGGCCCAAGTGTGTGCCACACTATCTTAAACTATCATGACTTACCCCCTCGTGTTGAGTATTGGTCAACCGCATAGACATGTTGTCTTGTTCATGCCCCCGCTAGAGTCCTACACCATGCCTTCCTTTGAGAAAATATAAATAACGCGATACCCTGAATATCTCCCGGGTGAAATGCTACAACGTTATTTCCGTGCGCTTGCGGACTTGTTCTCAGAAATGCTACTGAATGCCACCCGACATCCCGTGGCGATGGTAATCGGAATGTAACAATTCCGTGAAGTCATTGTGAGAGGTCAACCTGTGATTCCCGTGCTCTTGCCTTTTTGGCACTTGCGCTTAGGAAACGCAACAAGCATGCCACAAGAAAAGAAGTGATGTTTTGAATAAAATTTTGATTAAGATGAGTGGTCAAAGTTAGGGTTAAAAAAGTAAAACGACCTACAAATTGGAATGGATTAGCAGTAAGAATACAATAGGTTGACACATCATTATTTTACAAAATCATAGAAAGAAAAATCATCACATCCGGAGTTACGATGAGGGAGAAAGACCAGTTAGAAGTTTTAACCATAGATTAATAAAAAGAAAAAGAAAAATTAGGATTCTTGAGCCCCTGAGGTCTCCGACATGGCGGCACACCGGGCGTCTTGGCGGATGTCACGGAGATGAGGCCTCTAGCGACGGGAGGACCACCACCGTGATCCCCGTGAGAACCAAGCGTTCCTATCTTTGCTATCGGATGAGCGGGTTTAGGCGGTACCGAGTTTGACGCCCGGCGGTGGCGGCGGGCACGGGGAGCGGGGGCGACACTCCGCCGACGAGGACTCGCTGAGGGTTAAATGGACGCGATGGAAAGCATCGTAAACGCAGTGTCGATGCTTCAAGACTCGAGCGATACAGGGACGGGTCCGAGAGGGGTTGCCGCCGCGGAGAACCATTGAACGCGGGCGGCATGAACCGGGCGGACTCAGCGGCGTTCAAGGCGCCGTCAACGGCACAGGCATAGCTAGCAACGCCGAGGTGCTGCGGGCGGCGCCATGGCTGCATGGTCGCTGGCGGCGGTCATCGCAAACATGAATGAATATAACACGAATACCAAATAATCATCCATCACGCACCAAAAAGTAAGATATAGATCACATAATGCAATGCATGGGTGCATTGTCGTCATCATCAACATATACATCATAGATTCATGCGAGTCCACTCGCTTCTCATGGCCACCCTGCTTGCACAAACAACCTCCTACACTCGTCGCGGATCCTACACTCCTCGCTGCAGTACAGGGAGTGTTGCTGCCACGCTCCCTCCACCCACAGGTTCATGGCGCCGCACGTTCCTGCCCTTCTGCACTGATGCCCGTCCCAGCGAGGCGCCGGTTTGGCCAGAGGAGGAAGATGCGGCCTCACCGCATGGGGCACCACCAGGTCGTCGTGCAAGACTGCCACTGCCTGTCCGCGGAGCATTGCACAGTTCTCGGTCTTCCAGGGGGCCATCGTCGCCGCCGTGTCGCGCTCCACCTCCCGCAACACCTCTCGGGCAAACCAAAAATTAATTAATTCTAATTCACGAAATTATAGTACATTTACTCTGGTCATGTTGTTTTGTCACATGACTTCGAGAAACATGTTCTTACTCCTGCGCTTGTGGTGTTTGCCTTGGCGCCGCTGCCCACTTTGAGGGCTGTCTTTCCAAAGCCTGCCTTCAGGGCTCACGGCCACCGCGAGGAGCAGGGGACCTAAGTAGTCTTCACCGCTTGCAGTAGGATCATATCTTGCCAGGAAACATCACGCATGCACACTGATGGGAATGGCTGGGATCACGCACAAATTTGCCGCTCATGTTCATGCCAGCCATAGAGGTACTTTAATCAGGCAAGAAAGGAACACAGACTAAAGACTATAATGCCTGCCTAGCCTGTATCGGCATGCCTAACTTTTGGTTCAATGCCATCAAACTTTGTAGTTGGTTTTCTCAGGGAATCCGATAATGAGAATGCATCATATATGCCGGGGAACGTAGGCAGAGCCGTGCCAACCCGTGGGAGTCATGGGGAGTTGGGGACACGGCATCGTGCTACTGGCTGCTGCCGATGTCAAAGTGAAACAACCTCCATAAACTATGATCTGTGCTCTATTTGATGGGTCTTGTGTTCTTGACCACACCTCCAGACCTGAAAATAATGTTTCGTCCTTCAGATTTAATAACCATATTCTGGACCCGTTTTGTTTTCTTAGGTTCCGGTCCATAACTTAAATTCCACTGATTGATTCCTCTTTGTTTTAACCATTTCGTCTTGGCCAATGAAGGTCTCTCATTATTTCTAAGCACCGTATAAAATTTCTCACAAAATAATTCTATACCAAAATTTCTATTTGCCCTATCATGCAGATCGGTGCAAGCATTCATTCTATTTCAGGGAGCCATATGTTGTAAACTGAACTATAGTTGAACTACTTATAAAACTACCTGTCACTAAGAGCAGTTAAATCTAAAATTCTAGCCTATCGATGACCTATATATAGATTACAGCTACAGCGCATATGCTTGGAAAGAGCCTGCTTCTATTCACATGATCAAAAGCACTAGCGCACATGATATAAGATGAAGTTCCTCCAATTCAGCAGCTTCAACTAGTCAAAGTTTAGGCATGGAAGGATTTAGGAACATAAGGCTAACATCGGTGGCATCTGGTTTTCTTCATGCTTTCTATCATTTGGTAGAGCAGGGGCAAACCTTCCCAGCCTTGATCTGAGTGTGGAAAATTTGGTGTATCGCCAATGCAAATTTGATGTACTTGATGCCGGCCCATACACATACCTATAATGTGCTTGTTGGGCTAGTATTTTATTTTGCTTGTGCATTGAGACATGATTTAAATGTGCATTCCTTAATAATTATTTATTATTTTATTTAGTTTTGTTTGTTTGTCATGCAAAAATCATTGAGGGTTGCAAAGCTGATTTGTGGCCTGACTCTCTAAGATGTGTCATGCGTATCACATTCATCCCTAGAGAGACAAGGTAAAGTGTTCATGTATGAACATGCTTTTTGATGCCGGCCGACTTGAGTGTTATAGCAAGCCTGATTTTTTGCCGTCCTCAAGCTATGTAGCTCGTTGTTAGTGTGTGGCCTAATTAATTGGGGTCAGTACAGACTATACATGAAATGGAGGCCAAGGCACACAGTGTGCAAATAAGTCTGATGCACTATGGTGATGAAGTCAATTATTGAAAAAAAACAAAGCTGTTAATAGAGAATCAAACATTATAGAAAAATGATGTATTTACATGCATCATGTGACAATTGACATGAATGAGCAAATAGGAAATGAGCTCGAGCTTTCATCTAGGGGTAGGTCTTACATGACAAGCTTTCTTTTTAAAAGTAGAATTTTGGACAGAAAGCAACACATAGTATGACTGTCAATTCAAGTGGCCTCCTTGAACACTGAAGATATTGTGGAGGCACTAAAGATACAAATTCATCAGCCCTTCTTTATAGAAATTATAATCATGGCATGTTGGTCGACTTGGTCTTGCAGGAACAATATGATCTTCAGACGCAATCCAATCTCATTGCAGCAATTCAAATCCACCTCCGAGGAAGAATTTACCTTAGTTATACTGAGAGCAAAGCAACGTTACCATCCTGCAATTGATTCATGGCTAGAAGCCATTGTGTAATTTTATTTATTTTCTTTGTATCCTTTTTTTTTTGTATCTTGATAATTTTGTAGACTTTTACACTTTATAAATAAAAGCACAGTAAGGGATCAAACCCCTGTTTTCATCGGAAAAAATGTCAATTCAAGTGTAGCTGTTACTCGCGTGGTCATTTCGTCAACAACTAGAGCAGAAAAGTTCACGTGATCCATTTCGTCAATTAACCAGAACTCCAAAGACAATTCAAGGGCAAGAATCAGTATGCGGAGTATGAAGGGCACATAGGAGACAGTCACATAATTAAAATAAGGAATCCTAAATCAAGGAAACAAAATATAAAATAACACATCGGATGAACAGATAAAGGATTCAGATAATCGCTCCCTCTTTAGTTTGCACAGACAGCATGAACAGATAATATAGATTTCCAAACGGGCTGAATTAAGCGGGCGGCCCGAGCACGGTCCGAAAAACACGGCCCGAAAGCACGGTACGGCCCGCCTGCCTCCGTGCCCGTGCTTGGCCCGGCCCGGCGCCGTGCCGTGCCTGGGCCGCGAAGTCGCCCGTAGTGCCGGCACGGCACGGCCCGCTCCAGCTGCTGGCACGGCGGCGGCACGCCTCAGCCGTTGGATCTCATATCCCTTGATTAGCAGCCGTTAGATTAAGTATCAACCCTAGATATAAAACCATATCCCTCTCTATTCTCTCTCATTTTCCCCTCCAGGATCCAGCCGTGAGCCGCCATTTGCCTGTCTCCTCCCGTACTTCTCTTCCATCCTCCATCTTCCTAGCTACTACATGCATGCGAACGGGCGGCAGCATGGCGGCGGCGAGCGCCAAGCACACCACACGACGGGCGAGCCGACGGCAACACGGCGGCACCACGGCGGCGAGCGCCTTTAACGAAGCCCCGGCGTCGACGACGGCGGTTAGCGCGCGCACCACGACGGCGAGCGCAGCAACGAAGCCTGGCGCCGACGGCGGCGGCGAGCTGCATGGCGTGGGCGCTCCGACGGCATGGCGTGCCTGGCACGGGCACTACGGGCCGCCCGTGCCCAGCGGCACGGCACGGCACGCCTCAGCCTCCGTCGTACCGTGCCTGGCGGGTGCCTCGCACGGCGTGGCACTACGCGGCACGGCACGGCAGTGCCGCCGCGTGCCCGGCGTGCGCGCCCCCTCGCGCCGTGCTGCGGCGTGCCCGTGCCGCGCCGTGCCGGGCGGCACGCTTGGGAATTTTTAACAGATAAAGGATTCAGATAATCATTTGTCCATGAACGATGGACAAATCGGATGCGTAGTCTTAACGTAACCCACGGCTTTGGTGACGACCATAAACAGATCGATTAATGCTCTAGAGTGATGTCAAACATCCCAAAAGCAGAGACACACGACCAGTACTAAGGATAAAGGGAGCTTATGGTGGACTGGTGCCATATAGTTGTTTACATCACTTAACAAAGTTCTCAAACACTTAGACGAGGATGGTTAGTAGAATGTATGGAACCTTTTACGAGTATTAAAAAAAATGCTGGATTTAGCAGCAGTTTATCTCATGAACTGTGTTTTGTTCAAACATAGATTGCTTGAATATTGTCAAATGTAATACTTTGCTCGAGCTCTTATGAAACTATACTTAATTAGTAATGAAACAAGAGAAATCACGTGAAACAAAAAAATGGTGTGCAACAGTATGAATGATTAGTCTTTGAGTCCCTGTATTCCTAGATTGCTGATTGATTTCGAAACTATATGTTTTCCTATGCATATATAGTAGAACCAAACAATGCATTAAAAATGGGTCGGTAAATGAAAATAAATATGAATATGTAATTTCATATTCACCTAACTGTGCTTAGAAATAGGTGCAGCATTTGATTTGTTTCAGAGATTCATGTGAAAAGTAAATTAATTGATCTCTGTGGACAATTAAAGCTCAAAGTGTAAATGATAGATAGAATGAGATAAACTATAGTCCAAGGCAATTGATCTCATGAACAGTTGTGACTGGTATGGCCTTATATCACTTTGGGGATCTCCATCTCCAATAAACTGTTCATCGTGGATGATCTCCATCTCCATGATCGATGTATGTCATCCTCTAGTTATGAATCTGGCAAGACTAGTCTATACTAGCGCAGAAAAATAACAATTTACATTTGCGCGTTCATCACTATTTGGCACGCAGGCCATTTACATCAAGTGGACAATATTTAAGTGGCTCCAGCCATATTGTCATCCTCACGACATGCAAGTCATGAAATAATTACATACATACATGCATCTCATACATATAGAGGCCACACCAGTCACATAATCCCCGCAAAAACAGCATTAACCGATTCCGACGCCTAAAATTGACGGGCGAAAACATCATTTTGTAAGCTGATTTTCGCAATTCTAATTTCACCGAAACAGACGAAGTGTGTGTCCAGGGGATGTAACTTTTCGTTCTCAACGATTTTCGTTTAGAGTTCGTCTCAATCCGAGTTACGGATCAAAAGTTATGGCTGGTCAAAATCGGGCCGACGATCGGTGTAAGATCAAATCTACGACCACCGCAACTCGCATCACATGCGCCCGACCAGGCCATGACCTAGGTTCGATTCGATCAATCTTATTGATCTCAAACTCGCCTTGACTGGGTTTACATGTATCACTTAACTCTGATGGCGGAATTCCGACCGGTAGGAGTAGATCGAACAAGACCAGTGGCGGCAAGATCACGAACCGAGATCGAGACTCATCTACAAATCACAAGCATATCACCATATGCACAACATCCGAATCTATAACAACACAGCCTACGGCTCGATACCACCGGTGGATTATGGGATCGCTACGCCAGCCGAAAACAAAATTTTTCTACCCATAAAACCAAGGATCTACCGCTAGTTATAGATCACGGGATTACCACTAGACGCCAGGTGCGCAGCGGAAGCGTCGACCCTCGACGTAGATGTACGCGCCGCAGCCAGTGTCGCGCCGCCGCGTGATCGCCCGGCCACGCCCGTCCTCCCTCGTGCGGTTCGTCCTTGTGCTCCAGATGCAGCACCTCCGAGGTATCCCACACGCATGCGGGGAGGAAGCGATCGTCTCCGGACCGCTAGGTCCGCGAGATGCAAGAGGCGAGGGCGTGGGCGGCGGCGGCTGCCAAAGTGGCGTGGCTTAGATTAGGTCACAGCCCCGCGCCCACCTCTCATATATATAGGCGTTCCTAACAGGCTCCCGAGCTGGAGGCCCATTAGTAACCCTAAGCCTCGCCTAATTGGATCAAATCCGAATTAGGCCTTCTTCCCCTTAAGCGTGCGACCCTATGGGCTCACGCACACATGGACATGGTCCGAGTACTCCTACTCGCCCAATAGCTGATAGCGGCCTCTAGCAAGACGTGTCAACTCCCATGTGTACGCAATGATCATATCAGACGAACCACCACAAAACCACATACATGTTATTCCCTTGCCACACGATATATGGTCCACCTCGTGGGTTAACACTTAACCCAAGCACGGCCATGCATTTCTTGATCCAATCAATCGAAAGTGCTCCAGGATATATCTCTCTCATGGAGAGGGGCAATTCCATCTTGATTGACTATGCCTCACAAAGATGCTTCCTCACAAACCCGAAGACCACCTTTATAGCTACCCAATTACGGAGTAGATAGTCCCTAAGTAGGTCGTTTCACATCTTGAGTACATACGACAATCTCAGTCTAAGGACATAACGTATATGATATGTAAGAGACAATAATAACATCTCATGTCGGGTCTATCCAAATCCATGTCATACATGTGCCCACACTATTAGTTTGACATCTCCATGTCTATGACTTGTGAAACATAGTCATCAACTAATATGTGTGCTGGTCTAATATTCACGTGTGTCCTCACATGAACTCCGACCAGGGACAATTACAGAATAACCATACAAATAAAGAGTCTCACAAACAATTCACATAATTGCCAATCGATACAAGTTGTCTTTAATGGATATTCTTGAACACATAATTTATCATGGATACAAGATGATACAATCATCTCTATGATTATCTCTAGTGCATATTCCCAACAATCTCCCACTTGCACTAGAGTTAATCTTTAAGATATCTAATACCCATCTCTCTCATGTGCGCCTCATGCTTAGGGCCGTGTGGAAGAGCCTTTGTCAAAGGATCTCACGACATTCAAATCCGTATGTATCTTGCATATCTTGATCTCACCCCGTTTGTTGAACTCTCGAATGAGGTGAAATTTCCGTAGTACATGTTTGTTCTTATGGTGATCCCTCGGCTCCTTAGCCTGTGCAATTGCGCCACTATTGTCACAATGAAGGTTCAATGGGCCGCTTGCATTCGGAAACACACCAAGCTCAATGAGGAACTTCCTCATCCAAACACCTTCCTTTGCAGCTTCAGAAGCTGCTATGTACTCGGCTTCTGCTGTAGAATCGGTCACCGTTTTCCTCGCTTGGAACTTTTCCAACCGACAAAGACCACCATTTATTGTGAACAAATATCCTGATTGAGATTGTGAATCATCTGTGTCAGTTTGGAAGCTAGCATCGGTGTAACAATTTACAACGAGCTCCTCCTCACCTCCATAGACTAGGAACACATCTTTAGTCCTTCTCAAGTACTTAAGAATGTTTTTAACAAGTGTCCAATGACTCTCACCTGGATCAGCTTGGTACCTGCTCGCAACACTTAGAGCATATGGGACATCTGGGCGTGTACATATCATGGCGCATATAATGGAACCAATCTGCCGAGGCGTATGGAACCTTACTCATGCGCTCGCTCATCAGCAGTCGAAGGACGCCGCTTCTTAAAAACGCATACCATGTGACATAGGCAAGAACCCTTTCTTGAATTTTCCATGTTGAACCGCTTTCAACACCTTGTCAACGCATTTATCTTGGCTTAATCTTATTAGCCTCTTCGATCTATCTCTATAGATCTTTATGCCCAAAATATATGCCGCTTCTCCCAAATCCTTCATAGAAAATAAATTATTCAAAGAAGTCTTCACGGATTGCAACATTGGAATATCATTTCCAATCAATAGTATGTCATCCACATACAAGATTAGAAACACAACAAATAAGCCCCACTTTCCTTCTTGTATACACAAGGTTCTTCTTCATTCTCGACGAAAGCCCAACTCTTTTATAGCTTCATCAAAACGAATGTTCCAACTCCGAGATGCTTGCTTTAACCCATAAATGGATTTCTTAAGCTTGCATATTTTTCTAGCATTCTTAGGATCAACAAAACCTTCGGGCTGTATCATATACACGTCCTCTTCCAAATTTCCATTTAGAAAGGCTATTTTAACATCCATTTGCCATATCTCATAATCGAAAATGAGCGGCAATTGCTAGAATGATCCGGATAGATTTAAGCATCGCTATCGGCGAGAATGTCTCGTCAGAAGTCAACTCCTTTGAACTTGCCGAAAACCCTTTGCGACAAGTCGAGCTTTATAGACGTGAACATTTCCGTCCATATCCCTTTTCTTTTATAGATCCACTTGCACTCAATGGGTCTAACCCCATCGGCGGGTCAACCAAGTTCCAAACTTGATTGTCTCCCATGGAATCTATCTCTGGATCTCATGGCACTTTGCCATTTCTCGGAATCTGGGTCCATCATTGCTTCCGCATATGTCATAGGTTCGTCATCGCCTAACAATAACACTTCCCCATGCAACTCACGGAGTCTAGCTGATCTTCGTGGTAGTGGCGGTGTTACCTTTGCCACAGTATCTCAACTTGTTCTCGCTACACTAGCATCACTAGTAGAGTCTTGACCTATTGGCTCATCTTGAACTTCTTCAAGATACACCTTTTATCCACTCTTGTCTCTTTTGAGAAACTCTTTTCTCTAAGAAAACACCGTTTCGAAAGCAACAAACACTTTGCCCTCCTCGATCGGTTGTAAAAGTAATACCCCAAAGTTTCCTTTTGGGTATCCCACCTAAAAACACTTGTCCGACTTGGGTGTTAGTTTATCCGATTGAAGTCGCTTGACATAAACTTCACAACCCCAAATCTTTAGAAAGACAAACTGGGACTCTTACCACCCACATCTCATATGGTGTCTTAACTACGGACTTAGATGGCACCCTATTTAATGTGAAAGCGGCTGTTTTCTAGAGCGTATCCCCAAAACGATAAAGGTAGGTCCGACCGCTCATCATAGACCGAACCATGTCCAACAAAGTCCGATTACGCCGCTCGGACACACCGCTTTCTCCGAGGTGTTCCAGCGGCGTAAGTCGTGGAACAATTCCGCAAACTCTTTAGATGATTGCTAAATTGGTGACTCAAATATTCGCCTCCACGATCGGATCGTAAGGCCTTGATTTTATTGCCACGTTGCTTCTCTACTTCATTCTCAAACTCTTTGAACTTTTCAAAAGTCTCGGACTTATGCTTCATTAAGTAGACATAGCCATATCTACTAAAAATCATCGGTGAAAGTAATGAAGTATTGGAATCCGCCTCTAGTCGTCGTACTCATTGGTCCACATACATCAAGATGTACGAGTTCCAACAAGTCTGCCGCCTCTCAGAAAACCTCAGTGAAAGGCGTCTTGGTCATTTTGCCTAGAAGGCAAGCCTCACATGTCTCGTATGATTCAAAATCAAACGGTTAGAAGCCCATCGTTATGAAGCCTCTTCATGCGATTCTCACTTATATGACCCAAACGACAATGCCACATATAGGTAGGACTTAACTCATTAAGTCGAGGCCTTTTTAGCGCTTATATTACAAACAAGGTGCATCATCAAGATTTAAAATAAATAACCCATTCACAATGGATGCAAAAGCCACAAACATGCTATCTTTAGAGATCACACAACCATTGTTTTCACTCTTAAAAGAATAACCATCCTTCATCAAACATGAAGGTGACACAATGTTTCAACTTAAACAAGGAACAAAATAACAATTATTCAATTCCAAAATAAATCCCGACGGGAGGTGGAGTTGCATCGTCCCGACGCCGAGCAAAGAACTCTTGCATTATTGCCCACGCGGAAGTCAACTTCACCCTTTCCAACGCTTCTACTTCTTATCATTCCCTGCATCGTATTGCAAATATGAGCAACCGATCCGGTATCAAATACCCAAGAATTAATATAAGAATCAACGAGGAATATGTCTCGTAACATAAACAACAAGTGTACAAGCAAATGGGTGTACCTTTACCACCGCTATCCTTCTTGGATGCTAAGTACTCCTTGCGCTTTCTTTTCCAAAGACCCTTCTTATGACAATGAAAGCACTCGGTATCGGCCGGCTGGTCCAAATTGGGCTCGATGGCTTTGGCTTAGAGGTCTCACCTTTAGCCTTTTCCTTCTTTTTCATCCAATAAGGATTGCCCCTTTTCTTAAAATTAGGCTTGTTTTGGACCGCCATCACATGGCTACTTGCCAAGACCTTTCTTGATGTCGGCCTCTGGCCTTAAGCATACCACACAGGTTCGATCAAGCCTTTCTCTGCCCCATGCATGTGGTAGTTCGAGATGAAGTTCCCATAGCTAGGCGGCGAGATGCAAGAATGAAATCAAGAGCCAACTCTTGGCCAATTGGGAAGCCTAGCTTCTCCAATCTCTCGTGTAACCAACCATCTTGATTACGTGTGGTCCAACCTGCTGCGCCTTACGCTAGCTTGCTCTCAACAAGAGCCTTTGAGACATTGAACCTTTCGGTTCTAGCTTAAGTTTGGAACATATCCTCAAGCGCCACGATCATATCGTCTGTTTGCATGATTGTTATCGAACCGCATCTGCAGATCGGGTTCCATACTAGCAAGCATAAGGCAACTCACTTCAAGATCGGATCACATGCTTTCTTGTAAGCGTTTTTCTCAGCCAGTAGGTGCATTATCGCCAGCGCTCTTCCGGTAAGGGGTTGTCTAGAACATCTTCCTTTTTCTCGACCCGAGAACAATTCTCGGGTTCGCGGATCCAATCCGCATAATTTGTTCCATTCAATTTATCTTTCTCAAGAACCGAACGCAAAGTAAATGGTGGATTGCTAGGCGCCATTTATCTACAAATGTAAATAATGCAAAATACTATGACAATGTATCCAAGATAGAGTAAAAACATATTAACATTTAATTGAATGTACTCCCACTAAAATCAATATCCCTCAATTGAAGTTTAGTGATTCAAGACCCACAACTAACAAGTCAACGAGTGAGCTTTAGCATCACCGCTAGAAGACATGGTAGATCGGTAAGCAACTCTTTGCTAATCATATCACATATGACTCTTGTTGTTGGGTAGCATCTCTATGCAAACGCCAACCTCGCCATGCTCCAAGATCCCTAACCGTTAGGATGATCTTGTTTAAGTAACCAAACCTTCCGCAAAGTAAGTATCCGATACGAACCTGTCTAGTCAAGTAAAACCGGTGGCACCCTAATTTCATAGACCCACCACCAAATGTACAAGGCTTGTGACAAAGCAAGGTTTGGGGAGCATCGAAAACTTAAACATTTCAGAGGGATCGTTCTACTTCACTATCATATGTAGACAAAAAAAAACATAGTCGCGTGAAAGTAGAACACGATAAGAACAAAGATTAAACAAATTGTGACTTGGTATGGCCTTATATCACTTTGGGGATCTCCATCTCCAATAAACTGTTCATCATGATGATCTCCATCTCCATGATCGATGTATGCCATCCTCTAGTGATGAATCTGGCAAGACTAGTCTATACTAGCGTTAAAAATAACAATTTACATTTGCGCTGCTTCATCACTATTTGGCACGCAGGCCATTTACATCAAGTGGACAATATTTAAGTGGCTCCACCATATTGTCATCCTCACGACATGCAAGTCATGAAATAATTACATACATACATGCATCTCATACATATAGAGGCCACACCAGGTCACATAATCCTCGCAAAAAACAAAGATTAACCGATTCCGACGTCTAAAAATTGACGGGCGAAAACATCATTTTGTAAGCTGATTTTCGCAATTCTAATTTCACCAAAAACAGGAGGCGGAAGTGTGTGTCCAGGGGATGTAACTTTTCGTTCTCAACGATTTTCGTTTAGAGTTCGTCTCAATCCGAAGTTACGGATCAAAAGTTATGGCTGGTCAAAATCGGGTTCGACGATCGGTGTAAGATCAAATCTACGACCACCGCAACTTTCGCATCACATGCGCCCGACCAGGCCATGACCTAGGTTCGATTCTATCAATCTTATTGATCTCAAACTCGCCTTTGACCGGGTTTACATGTATCACTTAACTCCGATGGCGAATTCCGACCCAGGTAGGAGTAGATCGAACAAGACCAAGTGCGGCAAGATCACTTAACCGAGATCGAGACTCATCTACAACCGCGCATATCACCATATGCACACATCCGAATCTATAACAACACGCCTACGGCTCGATACCACCGGCGATTATGGGATCGCTACGCCAGCCGAAAAACAAAAATTTTCTACCCATAAACCAAGGATCTACCGCTAGTTATAGATCACGGATTACCACTAGATGCCAGGGTCTGGCGGAAGCGTCGACCGACGAGATGTACGCGTCGCAGCAAAGTGCCGCAGATCCGCGTGATCGCCCTCCACGTCCGTCCTCCTCGTGCGGTTCGTCCCTGTGCTCCGCATGCAGCACCTCCGGGTATCCCACACGCATGAGGGAGGAAGCGATGCGCCTCCGATCGCTAGGTCCGCGAGATGCAAGAGGCGAGGGCGTGGCGGCGGCGGCCGCCAAAGTGGCGTGGCTTAGATTAGGTCACGCTCGCGCCCACCTCTCATATATATAGGCGTTCCTAACAGTTCCCGAGCCGAGGCCCATTAGTAACCCCTAAGCCTCGCCCTAATTGGATCAAATCCGAATTAGGCCTTCTTCCCCTTAAGTGCGCGACCCTATGGGCTCACGCACACATGGACATGGTCCGAGTACTCCTACTCGCCCAATAGCCGATAGCGGCCTCTAGCAAGACGTGTCAACTCCCATGTGTACGCAATGATCATATCGCATTTAACCACCACAAAACCACATACATGTTATTCCCTTGCCACACGATATATGGTCCACCTCGTGGGGTTAACACTTAACCCAAGCACGCCATGCATTCTTGATCCAATCAATCGAGTGGTCCAGTGATATCTCTCTCTCATGGAGAGGGGCAATTCCATCTTGATTGACTATGCCTCACAAAGATGCTTCCTCACAAACCCGAAGACCACCTTTATAGCTACCCAATTACGAGTAACGTTTGATAGTCCCTAAGTAGGTCGTTTCACATCTTGAGTACATACGACAATCTCTCAGTCTAAGGACATAACGTTATATGATATGTAAGAGACAATAATAACATCTCATGTCGGGTCTATCCAACCCATGTCATACATGTGCCCACACTATTAGTTTGACATCTCCATGTCTATGACTTGTGAAACATAGTCATCAACTAATATGTGTCTTTGGTCTAATATTCACGTGTGTCCTCACATGAACTCCGACCGGGACAATTATGTAATAACCATACAAGTAAAGAGTCTCACAAACAATTCACATAATTGCCAATCGATACAAGTTGTCTTTAATGGATATTCTTGAACACATAATTTATCATGGATACATGACGATACAATCATCTCTATGATTATCTCTAGGGCATATTCCCAACACTTGCATCTCGTCTTCGATTGCTGATTCCTTTGCGCTTTTGTGGCGGCCTTTGGCCGCGTTGCAAATTCAAGCTGACGGTTGTCTTTCTTTGGTCACCTCATCCAATCCGTGATTGGGGGTAATTCTTTGTTCTTCAAGGTGCGGCCGGTTGGGTGATCGGCGTTTTAAGTTCTTTGTGGCCACCAAATCGGGCCGGTTTGGCGATCCGTCGACTTGTTTCCTTTGAAAGTGACCTCTTCAAAGTCTACTTTCACCTTTGGGGTGGTGGCGGCCCCAATTGGAGAATGGAATTTGATCATTTTTAGAAGAAGAAAAGTGTTCTTGGAGTTACGTTCCTCGTCCTTCCTCTTTCGCGGATGCCGTCCGCCATCGACCATGGTCGCCCGCAGCCTCTCGGTGCCAATGCTGTCCCTCTTGGCAAGATGCCCGGCGGCCGCACCTCCGTCGCAATCGAGTTACGTCAATCGTCCCTCTCGTCTTCAACCGCCTTGATCTTAGCTCACCCCCCCCGGTGTCGGCGATCACCAAAGCGTGACGGTGCGCTCCTTTCGTCCTCAACGCCGGCAGCCTATTTCCAAGGGCCCCGCATGTTTGTGGTCGTGCCTCCTTCCCGCCATTCTTGTGTTAATCAGATGGCCCATCGATGTCGTGCATGCCGTGGTCTCGGGACATGTGGAATCGGCATGCAAGGGAGTCATTAAGAGAACTTAGCCGTTTATCCCATTGCCCATTGGTTCAAAGCGCCCGGTCCCCCTCGGTTCGGACGCGTTGCAAGTGTTCAAATTCGGAATTGGCATCGGCCCCTGGGGCTGCTCCCGAACCCGTGCCCAATGTGCCGGAGATCGCGGTGGCCCGGTGGCCGGCGTTGGGATCTGGGCTCGATCCCTATTCATACTAATTGGGCCTGGAACAGAGTTGGTGCTAGATATAAATGTAGAGCCTTCTAGCCGGGTGTCTCGCCACCGCCGCCACTCTGCTCCGTACCCCCGGAAACATCCCTTAATATTCCACAAAGAAACCCCCCTCCATTGCTACAATGCGGTGTGCTCTGCGAGGGAGGTCGAGGCGGTGGTGGCCGCCCGGCGAGTCTCCTGGTGGTGGACATGGCGTTCAAATACGTTGATCCGCGCCCTTTTGTCCCTCGATCGTTCGTGTGGCGACATTGTCAATAGGCCTACAATGGTGCGGGCAGTAGCATCAAGAAGAGCCACTCCAAACAACGAAGACCTTGTGAGAAACAATGATCTTGCCATCGTCTACTTCAATCCGTTACCTGGTAATGTTCTCAACTTCGGTGTTGTGGATGGGATTCTGAGGGATTTCTTTGAAGCGAGAAGGATTGCTATCTCGGATATTCAGCCGTGTAGTCGTGGTCAGGCGTATGTGCGGTTTGAGCGTGATTTTGACAGAGATGCTTTGCTTGATGAGGGGCCGATTCCTTTTCACAACATCTTCCCCGACCTTTGTCCAAAGACAATCATGGTAGAAACGGAGAGGAGTCCAGTTTAATCATGAATGCTGGCTCATGATGCTCAACTTCCCTCCAGACTATCAAGAGGAGCAATTCTATCAAGATGCTATTGGTTCGTTTGGCAAGCACTTTTATGGGCACGAGGAAGAAAGGCTGCTCACCCGTGTTATTATTAGGATTCGTGTGATGGATATCCTGTCGATCCCTCACTTCATTGTGTTCTCAGAAGCTCCAGGTTTCAATGGGGAGTCCTGGACAGTGCAATGCGAAATACTGCAACATAATTTCCTGGGTGGAGTGCCACCAGAAGAGGATCCGGTCCCAGATTTGCCAATCCAAGAAGGTGACCCCTTTGCCTTCTTTGGGTTTGGGCAGCCAGGTGCTGGTCCTGTCCTGGAAAATAATAATGAGGATGAAGAAGAGGATGATCAGAATGAAGGGCAGGAAGATCAGAATGAAAATGAGAATCAGAATGTGCAGGATGCAGAAGTACAGGCAGCTGATGATGATGATGGATGGGCTCCTTGGCCAGAGGCCCAACAAGCAGCAGGACAGAATCAGGTTATAGCCCCCAATCAAATGATGGAGATTGATCTGAATGAGCCAGGGATGGGGGTGGAGGAGGACCTTCAGGAGGTGATTCTGAACCCTTTGTAGCCCATGAATGGTGATTTTCTGGAATTGAATGATCTGCTGAATGGAAACAATATTGCTCAGGAGATGGTGGCCAATGCCCTTCAGACTATCTCACGAAAGGTGCTCTCTTTAACTTTGCTGATGAGGAAATGCAAGTTCCCCATTTACCCGCCAACTGATTAATGTGATGGTTGATGAAATTGATCCCACCTGAACTCATGATTGCCAATGAAGAGTTGGATGAAAACATAGATGAGTTCTTTGCTCATACGGAAAATGATGATGGTCCAAATGAAAATGAAAATGGCAACCCCGCCGCTCCAAACAATGTTCAATGTTGGCATGGCTCGATGCCCGTCATTGGTCCCGACCCCGCCTGGATGGAGTGGCGGAGGAGAAGCAATGCCGAAGCCACGGGATTTGGGCTGCTCATTTCAGCCCATGTAAGCCCAACACCTCTCAGGTTTGTATTCCTGCTGATTGGGCCAACTTCTTCACCTTCTTGCTCATGAACATAGACAAATTTGAGTGGGCCAAGGACTTCTTGACCTCCAAAGCACTTGAATGCCCGGATGGGGGAAGAGGAGTGGTGGACTTCTCTCTTTCCACGCCGCCGCCCACCGGTAAGATCTGTCCATCTTCTAGGACCCCTATTTTATTTAACAAAGTCAGCTCCTCTTCGTTTGTTATATCTGATTTGCCTGATCAGAACAAACATGATGATATGGCTGTGGTTGATAAAACAGCATCGCTTCAGGGTCGTGATTGATAATGGTTTGGTATCCGTCACCCGGATGAGAGGATGTTTTTTTCACGCTGGCAATCATGATCTTAGTCCCGCTACCAAGGACTCTCTAGTTATTAAGAAAGCCGACAAGAAAATGTGATCCTATTTGTGTCTCGAGGTAAGAAGAAGTCCTAGAGTTCAAGCTAAAAGCTACCGGATCTAGGCCGCTTAGTTGTCCCGATATAAGGTGTACTATTTGCCCCCCCCACTCTCTCTCGACCGATAAAAAACCGGGTGTGCAAAGTGGAGTTGCTTCTTGAGTTGCTTGGAAGAGGAGGCACTAAAGAAGGCAAAGTGAAGAGGCACCCAAAGGGGAAAGAAAAGAAAGGTGTCCGACAAGAGGAAAGCCGCTTCATCCGAGAGGCAAAGACATCCAGAGGATCGGGGAAGCGAAATCAATCAAGCTTGGGGATGCTGAGTAAGGATCCTGTGGAGGCTGAGGAGGATGAGGAAGAAGAAGACTCTTAGTTTTCTTTCTCTCTTTCTTTTGCTATAGAGAGTAAACCCTCAAGTAGCCGGGTCTCGATGGATGAATTTTGTTAGTGTATTAATGGATCAAAACCTTAATCATAATAGGTGTTGGAAAGTTATGACTTGGAATGTCAGAGGCATCAATGCCAGTTGGAAGTGGATGGATGTAAAAACAAAATTTCTCAGTCTGGCTGTGATATAGTATGCTTGCGTAAAAAAAAAAAAGAGATGTTTGATGCATCTTTTTGTGAGAAATATTTGTCATGTTTCTTTCGACTCCTTTGAATTCTTGCCCTCGGTGGGGGCCTCTGGTGGGATTTTAATTGCATGGAAGGGGGTCTTCTTTAAAGGCACCAGGATTTTCTCTAACGATTTTTGTATTTCTATGGAATTACATGCTCAGCTCACAACAATGTTGGTTGGGTTCGACATGTATTTATGGACCTCGCATTGCGGCTGACCAAGCTGCAATTTCTAAACCGGTTGAAAAATATTCAAATGCCGATGTTGTGGACTGGCTATTACTTGGGGATTTCAATCTCATCGAGAAAGGTGGAGGACGTAAATAAACCCGGGGAAATATTAATGAGATGATGCTTTGTTTAATGATGCTATTGGCTCTCTTGGGCTTAATGAGATTGTGTTGAAGGGCAGGAAGTTCACTTGGTCTAATATGCAATTCCCATCCCCTCTGTTGGAAAAAATGACTGGATCTTCACTTCTGCCAACTAGGTTTTCTCCCTTCCCACCACCACTGCTAAAGCCTTGGATATGTCTCCTTCGAGATCACACTCCATGTGTGGTTTCCATCTCCACTTCAATCCCAAAGGGCAAGGTCTTTAGATTTGAAAATTTCGGATGCTTAATGAGCAATTCATGGAAATTGTTTCGATAGTTGGTCCAAGCCCCGCATCCGGGCCGACAAGGTGCCAAGGTCTTGCAAAACCCGAAAACTCTTAGGAGAGATCTAAGAGAGTGGCATGGCTCCAAAATAAATTTGAAATACTTGATTAGCATGACAAGGAATGTTATCTTCTTTTTGGAAGTGATCAGTGATTATAGGGATCTCAGTATGGAGGAATGGAACTTCAAAGGCATTCTGTCAAGTCATCTCCAGGGGCTTCTTCTTCAGCAGAATGTCTATTGGAAGCAGAGGGGATCTATCAACTGGGTAAAATTTGGAGATGCAGGGTACTAAATTCTTTCATGCCAATGCCACAATAAGACACGGGGTCAATATCATCGTGAATTGGATGCCGTTGATGGATCTTCGATCTCTTTGCATATTGATAAGGAAAAATTACTATGGGAAGACTTCAAAGTTAGGTTGGCACCTCGATTTTTGTGGTTTTTTGTGGACCCAGACCTTCTTTCTTCGAGAGAAATGATAATCTAGAGAATCTTGAGATGCCTTTCTCTAATGATGACATTGATAGCACCGCCAAAAGCTCTCCCAAATGACAAATCTCCCGGTCCCGATGGATTCAACAATGAGTTTCTAAAGAAATGTTGGCGATTTTGAAGCAGGATTTCTACAAAGTTTGTAAAGATTTTTATGATGATAATATTTGTCTGGTCCAAAGATCAACGCTTCTTATATCACTTTGGTCCCTAAAGTTGATGGGGCAAGGAGGGTAAATGATTTCAGACCAATTTCTTTGCTTAATGCCTCCGTCAAGCTCATCACCAAGATCCCGCTAATAGACTTCATCCCGTGTCACTACCTTAATCCATCAAAATCAGTATGGATTCATCAAATCAAGGACCATTCGAATTGTCTTGCTTGGGCTTATGAATACCTCCATCTTTGCCATCACTCAAAGAAAGAGATAGTTATTATAAAGCTAGACTTTAAAAAGGCCTTTGATAAGATTGAGCACCAGCTATTCTTACTATCTTATAAGCCAAAGGTTTCAGTCGAAATGGTTAAGATGGATGCGGGCCATTGTCTCCTCGAGCACCTCTAAAGTCCTACTCAATGGAGTTCTGTTAAAACCATTCATTGCGGGAGAGGAGTTAGACAGGGGAGACCCCGTTGACGGTAACCAACGACAATTTAAATACCAAACACAACACCAAAACAACCTAGAAATAGGAATTTCAACTAACATATTCCAAAGTTTTGGTGTTTATTTGGACTTGCGGTACAAACTCATGGATGATCACTTTGGGCCAAAAAGACAAAGAAAAATAAAAACAACAAATAGAAAAAGGTCCAAAGGAGCAAATGGCAAGCCCAAACAGCAATCACAACAAACGTCGAAACCAGGCCGGCGCAGTCCACCCTACAACTTTTCGTAGCAAGGAAGCCCGGCTGCGGCCGGGCGAGGCCAGGCCTGGCGGTGCGCGCAAGACCTCCCTGTGACGCCGCACCTCGGCAGAGGCGGTTCGAGCCCAACTTCGGGAGGCGGTTTGTTACCTTCCAAACCGGTGAAACCGACATGGGATGGTCGGTTTGTCGTACATGGAAGGTTTGCCTAGGTCGGTTTGGGTGATTTTTAGCACTTAGGTCCCCCTTTTGTATAAATAGACCCCCTCTCCCTCTCCTCAAACAACAACACAATTTCAAAGGAGAAACCAGTCCACTTGTGCAAGAGAGTAGAATTAGATCTTCTTCTTCTTCTTCTACTTCTTCTATTCTATCTCCCAGTTCTAGAGAGTGAGAGAGGGAAAGGCTAGAAAGAAGCTTGGTTCTTTCTGCACTGAGTTGCCGGGTTAAGCCCCTCCGTGTTCCGCGGTTCCTAGGAGGACGGAGTGCGGACTTGCCTCGGTACCCCCGCTTGTACCTCCTCGCAAACTACTTACACTTTGGTAAGCAGTCTTGTGATTATCTTGCAGCTATTTAATTTCCATCGCATTTCTTAGCTATTGTAGACTTGCGGGATTGGTAGATCGTTTTTACTAGTACTTGGTGGAGGAACTCTTTGACCGGGGAACCTTGGCCAACATCAAGAATCGTGACCAATAGTGCAAACGTGGTGTTTGGACTAGCGTTAACCTACCTTTTGTGGTGCATCCCACGGTTGAGGGGGTAGGCGGCTTGGTCGTGACATGCCTTGTCCGTCCCTTTGAAATCCCCCACGTTCGGCTATGTCGTAGAGCTAATTGCCGGACTCTACCCATTTGGGAGCGGGCGGTGCCCGAAGTGAGTAGACAAATGACTTTTAGGAATCACTTTGCACGAAAAACATAGCCTATAGACACCTCGCTACTCTTAGAAAACAAACCCTTGCCTTAGGTTGACATAGACTAGAAAAGCCACCGTACACAACCGTCCCTGTGAAAAATATGATACCCCAAGTACCACCGGTGAAGTGCTACAACGGTATTTCCGTGCGCTATGATTTCTCTGTGGCGCGTAAGAAACACCAACAAGCATTTAAGGGCGCCGTTGCGGGGACGTTGTCGTAGTTATATATCGAGCCGAGTCAACCTACGTGGATCGGTAGTATCCTTTAAATAAAAATACCAAAAGAGTTCCTGTTACCCATGGAGCAACCTACCATCCAAATCCTATCTCAAGCCCCAAGGGCGAGCTCGTAGAACCATGCCAATCCGCGAAGCCAATCACGGCTTCCGAGTATGAGCTCCGCCCGGCTTTATAGCCATGGTTGAGGGCGAGCCTTTTCGGGCTCGGAATATGAAAACCCCTATCATCACTTACGGGAGTTTGAGCGGCTCTATGGTCTGCGACAATTGCAGGCATGACACATGACACGTTGAGGTGGAAGTTGTTTCCGTTCTCTCTCACCGAGAGGGCGACTCAATGGTACGCCCATAACGTAGGGTTGGTAAATCGGAGAATGGGAAGAACCGCAGTTCCTCGTAGCGTTCTACCCGATATCTAGAATCGCGGCCCCGCGACAAGAGATACTCAACTTCCGACAAATAGAGGGTGAAACATTAGGTGCGACTGGGACCGGTTTACCACGCTACACGATCCGCCCGGACTGTCCATACCAAACCACGTCTTTATTACAAAGATTTCGGCTAGGATTGGACAAGGCGACGACCCCCATTTGCTTGATCCGCTGTCCGGAGGGTCGTTTTCACATAAAACCACAAAATGAAGGAAGCTCTCCAAACGGTATTCTTGAGAATACCCTCCGCTAGAACCCATCCGTAGAACCCAGCGTAAAACAAGAGAAAGTCTCTTCGACTACTACCGAACCTCGACATCTTTAGAGAGACCCTCGCCCGAATCCAGAACAGGAGGAGACCGTAATGTGCGGATCTCCCGTTCTTCGAGGTTGACCTCACTGATCAATTCGGTGACACCTCAAGTACGAACAATGGAAGAAACTACTACCCCTGGCCTGAACAGCCCCCGGATAAAACTTTCCTCCAGAGTCTATTAAGGAGCTAACGGCTATAATGAGCACGGAATGGTTGAGAGAGAAGGGCCCTCTTTCGAAGAAATTCGAATAAGTGGCCCTCTACACCAATCCATTGCAAATACGGGGAGGCTGGGTGGAAGTCATGTATAACCCCTGTGGGAATAAACATAATGTCCAAACCTTCGCACAAACCTGTGACGAGGAAATCGTTAGGACCCCCACAACACGGACCTTGCGCATAGCACCACGAACTACCATTGAAAGTCGTGAGGTTGTACATGAACAAATCTTCCAACACAAGGATGTCAAATTGTCTCGGACTTTCACGTTTTGATATCCAAGACTTTGACATCCTAATCGGGCATCCCTTGGAAAAGATTCTTGATCTACCAACATCCGGGGATTTAGGCGTCACACTAGGGAAGAAAAAGCTTTCTATCCCGTTACTCGAGCTAAAAACTCAGAGCATGACCCCCTCCCCAGGAGTATGACACGCCGAGGAGGTCATGGGAGTTATGCTATATGAGAACCTAGAAACTGTACCTTGAAAAAGACGCCCAATTCTTCATTGAAGAAGAGGGGCGATTCAGGGGAACTCATAGAACTTCCCAAAGAGGAAGAGCTAACTTCGGCCTCCAGTTGAGCTTAAACCCCCTACCCCAGGGCCTACGCTATGTCTTCCTAAACGGCGATTCACAAGCACCCTGGTCATCATAAGCGACAAGCTTAGTGACCAAGAAACTACCCGACTCATAGCCGTTTTAGAGAAACACGACGGTCTTCCGGGTATTCCCTTCAAGATTTGAAAGGGGTAAACCCAACACTATGCACATATCACATTCCTATTGACCCCCGACAATTGCCCGTCATGCGAACCCCAAGGCTCAATAATGCGGTTAACGTGAAGTCGTGAAGAAGGAAGTTCTCAAAGCTTCTTCACGCCGGGATTATCTATCCCTGCATTCCACACAATGATTGGGTTAGCCCGGTCAAGTGGTCCCTAAAAAGGGAGGAATGACAAATCGTTGAGAACGCTAAAAACGAACTCATTCCACAAAGACAAGTCCGTGGTGGTGGAGAATGTGTATTGATTACAAAAAAACTTAACAAGGCAACAAAGAAAGATCACTTCCCGCTGCCCTTTATTGATGAAATGTTGGAGCGGTTAGCCAAACACTTTCTTCTCTTGTTTCCTTTGACGGGTATCCCAGTTTACCACGGATCCGATCCACCCCGATGACGAGCAAGACCACGTTCACATGCCCATACGGAACCTATGCTATCGTAGAATGTCATTTGGGCTGTGTAATGCGCTACTTCTTTCCAGTGCATGCATGGTGTCTATCTTCTCGGACATGATCGAAGAAATCATGGAGGGTCTTCATGGGCCGATTTCTCCGTCTATGGTAAGACCTTTGAAAGCTGTCCGAAGAACCTAGACGGGTTTTGCGGCGATGCCAAGAAAAGGACCCCGTACTTAAGCGAAAAGTGCCACTTTATGGTCCGAAGGCATCGTTCTTGGGCACCTCGTGTCCGAGAGGGGGATAGAGGTAGACAAAGCTAAGATAGAAGTTATCGAAAAGTCGCCACCCCGATGAACGTCAAAGGTATCCGTAGTTTCCTAGGGCCACGGAGGTTCTATAGAAGATTCATAAAAGACTTTTCACAAATCGCTAGACCTCTTACGGCCCCGCTGGCCAAGGATGTACCCTTTGACTTCACGGATGAGTGCCCCGTGACGCTTCGAAAACCCCGAAGAAAGCACTCATCTCGGCTCCGATCATCCAACCCCCCTTTGGTCATTGCCATTTGAAATCATGTGCGATGCTCGCGACTATCTTTGTTGGTGCGGTCCTAGGCCAAACCACGGATAAAAAGCAGCATGCCATCGCATATGCTAGCAAAACCTTGACAGAGCTCACTAATTACGCCCGCGACGTAAAAGAGCTCCCCGCGGTAGTCTTTGCTGCTCGAAGTTTCCCGATCCTACTTAGTGGGCGCAAAATAATCGTTTATACGGCACCATGCGCCCTTAAGTACCTTCTTACTAAAAAGGATGCGAAACCTCGCCCGATCCGCCGGATTCTTTTTACTCAAGAATTTGATATAGAAATAAAAGATAAAAGGGAGTAGAAAAATACTGATTCGCGGATCATTTGTCGCGTATGCGAGTAACTAACATGCGAGGAACCACAATCAACGATTACCGCAGCGATGACATGCTACTCAAGGTGTGGCACTTCAACCCATGGTTGCGCAAAACATCGTGAATTACATGGTTGCGGATACGTACACCACCCGGGGATGTAACACCCGTGTTTTTGCATCATTTTAAAATTCACTAAAAATTTGAACTTTTTTTATTTACAACTAAAACTTGATTTATTTTTCCGCGCACAACCCGAAACCTCTTTTGAAAACCCCGCGATCGAAATCCACCATATAGAATTTAGCCTTTGTTTGAATGTTTGAATGCATGCTTGTATGATTGTTTGTTTATCGAGCTAGAATTTATTTAGGGCATCGAATAATAATTCCTTGTCGTCACACACTTTCCCCTTGACACATCAAACACTCAGTATCCCTGACTTTTCCCAAATTTCCAAACCACCAAATATTTCCTTCCTTTGACCACACCGCCACCAAATATGTTCACCTCTTACCCTCTCCTTGATTACCAACCACCATATCTCCATCAATCCCAAATACCACATACTAATCCATTCGAGGCTTAGTTTATTTATTTTTCGGGAAAATAAAGTCATGTCATGTGTATAAGCATACACAAGTACATAGCCATATATCATATATATGCGAATGGGATATTGCATGCATTCAAATTCAAATATATATATATATATATATAAAGCTATGTACATACACACGTATACATATGAAAACTGGAAATTGGAAAATGGAATTAGAAATAGAAATGCCACTACGGGCCTATCCCTTCCCTTCCTTCCTTCACGCAAGGCCCAGCCCAGCCCAGAAGCAGCAGCAGCCCAACAGCGCCATCTCCTTACTCCTCCCACCCACTTACACGCCGGGCCCGCTCGTCAGCTCTATCTTCCCCACCGCCCCCAAATATCTCCACTGCCAGACAGACTGGAAACTGTGGGCAGCGACCATATCACAGCGAGCATCCCGTCCTCCTCCATTGTCGTCATGTGCCGACATCCCCTGTGCTCGAGTCATCGCGGCCATGCTCATGCCGCCATGTCCCATCACTCCGCAAGGCGCCAACTCAAGCACACAGCGCCGAAGACCTCCCCACAGCGGACGGGACGACCTTGCCGGAAGAAACGGACGCGCCGCCGGCCACTGTACCGCGGTCAACACAGCTCGCCGCCAGCCGCCATCAATGGAGCCCTGCCACGACACGTCCCATCACCTCGTCCGCCAGACAGCCACCTTTCCCCTGTCACCAGCTGGAGCATCAATGGCGTTGCCGGCAAAAATCTCCGGCGCTCCACCGCCTCGCCCTGCCTATAAATAGCCTGGCCATGGCCACCGGAGACCTCGCCCCTCGAGCTCGGTCTCTGCTTTTCCTCCCTGAGCTCCTCTCCTCCTCCTCTTGCTTGCTGCTCTGCTCCATGGCCGCATCCGCGCACCACCCCTGCCCCGCCGCCGCGCGCGCCGCGCCCACCACGCCAAGCTCACCGCCGCGCCACCACCACGCTCTGCCCTTTCCCCGAGCCAAGCACCGCCGCGCCGCGCCCACGCAGCACCATGCCTCGCCGCTCGCCCTGCATCACCGGCCGCGCCGCGCACAGCCATGCCCGAGCACCGGCACCTCGCCTTGCCGCCGCGCTGTGCCAGCCATGCCAACGCCGCGCCCCCTGCTCGCCGCAGCGCTCCCGCGTAGCCGCCCAGCCGCCGGCGCTCCACCATCGCCGGCTATCTCTCTCCCTCCCTCCTCTGCTCTCTCTTGCTCGGCGTGATTGGGAAGGAACGAGAACGACGACGAACGAGGAAGACGGACCGAGAGCCACAACGTCCGTGACAAGAGAAATCGTTCCCCATCCTTATCCTATCCTGCGGGCCCCATTCATCACGAGCCTGGTTCACATGAACCAAGGGAAGGTAGGCAGGTCTACAGCAGGAGGAGGGCTCGGTCCATCAAATAGTGCCGGCCGGCCCACACTGCTGCTGGACCCGCGCGTCAGCGTCAAGGTAATTGCTAAGGCCACCCGGGAATTGTACACAGGGCATTAAAAATCCATTTTCCAGTTATCAGAAAAATCCCAGAAAATTTATAAATAAACTAGGTACACACCAGACCCTACCCAAGCTTTTACATCCCAGTTCCATAAATTCTAAAATTCCAGAAACAATTTCCAAAGTTTAATTCATTTATAAATCCTAAATTAAACTTTGGAAATTCACATCTTTTCCGTTCCAATTCCAAATCACTCCATTCCAGTTCCTAAATTCTTCTAAAATCATTCTCTATTTATTCATACCCTTGTTCTAATATTTGATGCCTATTTAAATTCTAGTTTATGTCGTGCCTTTTATTTATCGCGTACCGTAGATTTACGTAAACCCTAGTTTACTCCTTCCGCTAACCTACACCTTGCACCGTATATTCTTATATGCGTGTACACTCACGTACATAAATACTCGAATATACATACACATAGTTTTCCACATGCTAGATATACGCGGTAGGTTACGTATGTATATAAATGCATAGAGTGATATTTTGAAATATAAATAAATATACGTACATGCCTATCGAATATTTCTACGCATGGCTAACCCCAACCTAGTCGTATACTTGTGTACGTGTACTCTGGACACACACACACACCGGTATACATGCCCTCTACACACATAGAGTATGCCCGACGTATGGGTATACGCAAATGTGGGCTAACCTTAGATTAGGACCCTAACCCTGCTAACCCTAGACACATCCATATGCATGAGCGTATGTGTCGCTAACCCGGTGCGGTCCTGTAGGAAGTTTACCTAAGCCACATCTTTCAGGTTCACATGATGGTGAACGTTAACAATGTGGTTTGGGTCTCCCTTATGCAACCACACTACACAAACCTAGGCCATAGGAACAACCTAGATGGATGGATTCTCTCTACCCTATCATACTTCAAACTTACAGAATAATGATAGGAGCAGATAATAATCTATCCATCATCCCCTAAAACTAACACGCGTAGGAACGTGGTTGCTCTTAATGTTATGCTTGTGTTTTGTGTTTGTCGCCAAGGATCGTACGACCACCCGACGGATCTAAGAGCATCGCTACGCCAAGATACAGAACCAAAGCACCCAAGACAAGAACCTTGATATACTCTTCACGGATAAAGGCAAGTCCTTACCCCCCTTAATCGTGACCTTAATATAATGATGAATGATGATATAAAATGGATAAATAAGATCGATGTAACCTAAGTAAGAATGTGAACCCTCCAACAAAAAGGTGAGTGGTGATAGTCTACATGGAGGTGGACTAATCACAATCGGGGATGAATCCCGCGGAGAGATGCTCGCCTCCCTAAGGACCGGGTTCATAGACCTTCTACCTAGTGCGATATTTCGTACCCACACGTCGCTTATGGGGCGGCTTGATTCCACACCCGTTGGGTTGAGGTATAATTGGAGCCAAGGTGGCCTGGAGCAGCAAACGATTGATTAGGAGCGGACATGGGGAGAGTGGCCCCATGGTCCTGTTGGCGTGGATGCTTGAGTGGTCTTCCACGGAAGTGTTTGGGCGCGTGGCGCAAAGCTAGAGGCACATATTAATGATTTGAGATTGAGAGTGGTGTTGACAAAGATAGGTTGGGTAATTAGGTATTACTCAGTAAAGCCACGGTGATTTGGTATCACCATATTGTCTGGTGTGATGCGTCATCCTCGTGGGTGGCGTGTTATCCTTCCAACCCCGAGAAGTCGTGGTGAAAATTATACCAACATACCTAGGGTAGCACCCAGGGCGTGGTATTTGCTCTCGTTAGGGCCTGTCGAACCAACAACCAGGTGTAGACAACGCCTATCGTGTGGGGAAATTTGTACAACTTCTCGCAGAGTTAACTAAATCTATTCGAATAGCCACGCCCTTGGAATGGGCAAATGCTAGGCCTAACATCTATGATTAGAAACACATAAGAGAATCCGGTATGTGACTCGTTACCTTGAGCTTGGATAATAATTAACTTCGGGGAACTAGCGAGAGCAGTTTTAGAGACTACGCTAGGGCCCAACCCTTAATAATTACCAACCCCCGGTGTGGACTTGCCGAGTGCGAAAGTACTCACCCCTCTTTTTTATTTTTAGAATGTCACCGCAGGAGTGTATCCAAGGAAATTGAGCTACAAAGAAGCGACACGAGGATAGGATCACAAGAAGGACACTTTCGAAGATGGGGCGCTCATGAAGGAGCTATGTGAGGATGTGTGACCGAATCATAGGATCGTGCACTAGGAGTAAGTCCAAGGGTTTGTCCGCACTTCAAGCTTGCCTTTTGTAGGAATGGAGCCCTGTTATAGGTGCTTCAAGCGTAGGATCTCGATAGGTTTATAATAGTAGGCCTATGGCCGAGTCATGTAAACCCAAACCATGTATCATATTTTCCTCAGTAGCAATAAAAGTATAGTTTTGATATCATATTCACTTAATTAGGTGTATTTGTGCGTGATCCTCGCGCAAATACGTGTGATTAAGGAAACCTCGAAATGGGGTGTGACGGGGGAGAACAAGCGGAAGCTCCAAATGGAGAGCGGGCGGCACCTATGGGATGACCATATCATGCGGGGTGTGTGCGGGGGCGGCTGCTTTGAAGATGCGTACCCGGGGGAGGAAGGAATGCGAGATCATCGAAGTGTCATGCATCTCCCTACGCGGACATCACGGGAGTATTTCGCACACAAGCCAAAATTTGCGGTCGCGGATTCTTACGGCGGCGATGTCACGGCGACACAAAAAGTGTTCATCGAAGATGCTACAACCGCCCGGAAGACCGGAAACATCACAGCTCGTGATGCAATGCCCCTACACTACAACCTTCAAATAAAAATATTTGATGTGTGGGGCATTGACTACATGGGACCATTCGGAAGTCCCATGATTGCGAGTACATCCTAGTGGCGGTGGACTACGTGTCGAAGTGGGTAGAGGCAATACCATGCGAGGCTGGCGATGGCAAGCACGCACGCAAAATGTTCCATGAGATTATCTTCCCCGTTTCGAATGCCACGCATGGTGATCGGTGACGGAGGATCGCATTTCAAGGACAAGTCATTCGGGGCATTCCCCGAAAGAGCTCGGCACTTTCGCACAACATTGCCACCCCTATCATCCGCGAAACCGGCGGGCAAGCCGAGACCTCCAATAAACAAATCAAGAACATCCCGCGGAAGGCGGTCAACGAGATGGGGAAGGGCTGGAAAAACAAGCTACGATGCTCTGCGGGCATATAGGACAGCTTACAAAGCCCCCATCGGAATGTCACCTTATCCCCGGGTCTATGGCAAAACACATCATTTACCGTTGAGTGGGAGCATCGAGCTCGTTGGGCCATCAAGAAGTGGAACATGGGCGTCGGACTTCATTTGGAAAGAACCGTCGAGAGACAAATCTCCTCGAACTAGAAGAATGGCGAGAGAAGGCGTACCACGCGGTGCAAAGCTCTACAAAGAGCACACAAAAAGATGGCATGATCGGGCGCATCAAACTCAAAAAATTCACCACGGGGAGACAAGGTACTCCTATTCAATTCCGGGTGAAGTTATTCGCGAAAGGGAAGCTAAAGAAGCAAATGGAAAGGACCGTACACCGTTATCAACACATCGCCACCGCGCGCAATCACAATTCAAGATGGCGCGGTGAGATACAAAAGGTAAACGGTCAACGTCTTAAGCTTTTCTTCGAGCGATTTTACGATCTTAACCAAGAGCTCGATAGAATAGATTTATGCTTTGAAAAATTAATTTATGATCAGCATATATAAAAATAATAATAATAATAATAATAAAATTAAATATTTATATATAAGATAATAATAAAACATAAAAGTTATCTATATATTTTTACTTTGTTTTAAATAAAGTTTTTACCTTATTAATTTCTCGCTTAATTCATTAAATTTATGCTTGGTCATTTGTTACACAAGGAATATTTACTTTCTAAATTAATCAAAGCAAAAACTATTTTCAAAATTCAAATTTGAGGATCAATTAGAGATCGAGCAAGAAAGGAAGCGTTTTTTAAAGCGCGGCACACCCCGATTCAAAACTTTTTAGAAAAGGAAAGCGAATGTGGGCGAAAGCTCGACCAGGGGGGACACACGGGAGGTGCGCTAGCGCACCTCCCTGCAGCGGCCGCACCACTTTAGCCCCTCCTCGATGCGGGATTTCGCCCATTGCTTTCTTCTTTCTCATAACTTTGCTATGGTATGGTGCGCTCCGCGAGATTTTAACCTGCTAAAACAGAGAGGAGAATTTGTCCTATAAAAACCACCCTCCTCCTCTCCATTCTTCACACCTCTCCTTCTTGCTATTCTCCTCTTCTCAAATTCTCTTCTTCTAAGCCAAGAACAGCTGCAATGGTAGACCATGCCCTTACCCTCTACAACTCCTCTCGTTCACTCTGCTCTCTCAATGAGGAAGACTTGATCTTCCCTAGTGACGAGATGGAACCATCCTCTGTCGCCCCTCTTGCCGTGCTCCCCCCCCACGCTACTCTTCTAGTGGAGGGAACAGCCATGTGTCACGCGCAGATCCGTGGCACGCAAAAGGAAATATTCTTGAAGCCCACCTCGTCCTACGGTGGGCACCACTGGCATCAAGAGGAAGGAGCCGAAGCATTTGGCGTCCGTACTTCTTCAACGAGCGTCCTCCTTCCACACCTCCGACTACAGTTACCCGTACACCGTTGTCGGTGTCGATTTGCCCACAGGAGGGGCGTGGAAAGGGGCTTATGAAAAAGCCAACCCCTGCTCGGCGACATCTCCAAGTGCTCCATTACGTATCCCTCGGGCGAATCCTAGAAAGGCCCCGAATGTTGTTGAGAGTCGCTCGAGTAGTGAAGGCCCTTTGAGGGTACCCCGTGCTGCACCTAGGAAGGCTCCCAATGTTTTCGAGAGCCGTTCCGAGGGTACTCCGTCACTAAAAACAGCCGGGTAGCACGGTTCCTAAGGTTCCTTCGCTAGCAACCTTAAACGCTAGAGTTAACTCTCTAAACCAACTAGTGAAAACCTTAACTGCAGAGGTAGAAGAGGCGGGTCTAGAGAACGCTGATATCAGGAAAGAACTAGACTCTTTCTGCCTAAACTTCAAGACTAAGCTAGCTAGGGTCGCCCGGGCGACTAATCTGCAGAGAGCGCCCTACGCAGCCAGCTTAGAAGTACTCTACCTCTTTATCAATAATTAGGCGCGCACTAGTTTAAATTTCCGGTATTTCCCATTCCTAACATTTTGTAATTCCTTCAAATTAATAGCCCCAATTTTGAATTATTTATAAATTCAATAAAGTTTTATTATTATATTATTGTCTATGTCTCCACTTGTTTTTGTCCTTGTGCAAAAAAAGAAAATAAAAATAGGTACAAAAACAAGTGTGGGGGAGGATCCATAAAGTCAAAGATGCGCAAATTATTAAAATTAAATTTTGACTTGTGATTTATCTTTAAAATGCTAAAACCTGAACCAAGTTAGCGAGAACTCCATCTCTATATCTACCAATTGATGCATGGCATGCGTACATTTATTCCTCGCCCGGAATACCAAGCTTAAAACAACTGCTCATCCCGAAAAACCTGATTCATGTGGGTTGCATATGCTCTATCTAGTCTAAGTTGTTGCCAAATATGATATGGTACAAATGGTATTGCTATGACTTCGTCCAAAAAGAGAAACTCAACATCCGGAATCTATCCTTTGAAAAAGAGAAATGTTTTTGGGCTATGCTAAAAAAAAAAATGAGATGAAAAAAATGGACAAGTGTCCGAGGGCGAGTAGAGCCCGCGTCTCTAAAAAAAGGAAGAAAAAAAAAAAAAAAAATGAGATGAAAAATGGGCAAGTGTCCAAGGGCGAGTAGAGCCCACATCTCTAAAAAAGAGAAAAAAAGAAAAGAGAGGAAATAAAAGACAAAAAGTCTAGGGCGAGCGAGCCCACCTCTCCAAAAAAAAATATTATTATAGCAATAAAGCCCATGCTTTCTCGAAAAATAAAATAAAACCGGGATAAAAAGTTGATCAAAATGGACGAATGATAAGCACCTCTGTTATAACCATTCTATCTGGCAACCACCCAAGGCTTGGAGAAAAGCTAAAAGCCCCTACGATGAAAGGTAATAAAGGGTGGGAAAATACTCATAAAGGCGGGTAAGGCTTGGAATAACATGTATGCAAGCTTACATCTTGGAGATTAAACCACTTTAGTCCTTGTGCCTTCACTCGAGGACGAGTAAAGGGCTAAATGTGGGGGAGTTTGTTGGCCGGTAACCAACGACAATTTAAATACCGTCAACACAACACCAAAACAACCTAGAAATAGGAATTTCAACTAACATATTCCAAAGTTTTGGTGTTTATTTGGACTTGCGTGTACAAACTCATGGATGATCACTTTGGGCCAAAAAGACAAAGAAAAGAAATAAAATCAACAAATAGAAAAAGGTCCAAAGGAGCAAATGGCAAGCCCAAACGAAATCACAACAAAACACGTCGAAACCGGTAGGCGCGCGTCAACCCTACAACTTTTGAGCAAGGAAGCCCGACTGCGAAGCCGGGCGAGGCCGGCCCCCTGGCGGTGCGCGTAGCGCACCTCCCGGTGCGGCCGCACCACTGGCGAGGCGGTTCGAGCCCAACCGGGGGGGCGGTTTGTTACCTTCCAAACCGGTGAAACCGATGTGGGATGGTCGGTTTGTCGTACATGGAAGGTTTGCCTAGGTCGGTTTGGGTGATTTTTAGCACTTAGGTCCCTCCCCTTTTGTATAAATAGACCCCCCTCTCTCCCTCTCAAACAACAACACAATTTCAAAGGAGAAACCAGTCCACTTGTGCAAGAGAGTAGAATTAGATCTTCTTCTTCTTCTACTTCTTCTATTCTATCTCCCGTTCTAGAGAGTGAGAGAGGGAAAGGCTAGAAAGAAGCTTGGTTCTTTCTACCTGGAGTTGCCGGTTAAGCCCTCGGTGTTCTGCGGTTCCTAGGAGGGACGGAGTCTTGGGACTTGTCGGTACCCCGCCCGGCTTGTACCTCTGCAAACTACTTACACTTTGGTAAGAAGTCTTGTGATTATCTTGCGACTATTTAATTTCCATCGTACATTTCTTAGTTTGTTTGTAGACTTGCGGGATTGGTAGATCGTTTTACGTTAGTTCTTGGTGGAGGAACTCTTTGACCGGGAACCTTGGCCAACATCAAGAACTGTGACCAATAGTGCAAGCGTGGTGTTTGGACTAGCGTTCACCTACCTTTTGCGGTGCATCCCACGGTTGAGGGGTAGGCGGCTTGGTCGTGACAAGCCTTGTCCGTCCTTTGAAATCCCCCCACGTTGGCCGTGTCGTAGAGCTAATTGCCGGACTCTACCCATTTGGGGCCGGGCGGTGCCCGAAGTGAGTAGACAACGGACTTTAGGAATCACTTTGCCTGAAAAACTTAGCCTATAGACACCTCGCTACTCTTAGAAAACAAACTCTTGCCTTAGGTTGACATAGACTAGAAAAGCCAGGTTTTGCGCAACCGTCCCCGTGAAAATACGATACCACAGCACCACGGGGTGAAGTGCTACAACGGTATTTCCGTGCGCTTGCGGATTTCTCTGTGTGCGTAAGAAACACCAACAACCCCCTCTCTCCCCTTTTGTTTGTCTTAGCTGCTGACTTCCTCCAGTCCATGATCAACAAAGCAAAGGACATGGGTCTCCTCAATCTACCAATCCCCCGAGACTGCTCTAAAGACCTCCCTGTGATTCAGTATGTTGATGATACCTTGATCATTGCAGAAGGTGATGCCAGGCAGCTCTTCTTCCTCAAGTCATTGCTTAATAGCTTCTCAATGGCTACAGGTCTTAAGGTCAACTTTAATAAATCAATGATGATTCCTGTTAACACCTCAGATGAGAAGTTAAGAATTTTGGCTGGTACTTTTGATTGCTCTATTGGAAGCTTACCCTTCACCTACCTAGGTCTTCCTCTCTCTGTAGAAAGGCCTAGAAATCTAGATTTCATGCCCCTTGTAAGTAAATGTGTGAGAAGATTGGACAGCATCTCAACTTTCCTAAATCAAGCTGGCAGATTACATCTGGCTAATGCTGTTTTCTCTGCTCTTCCTACCTTTTATATGTGCTCTCTTGCTTTGCCTAAGGGCATTATCAAAATGGTAGATAAACCCGAAAACCGCTGTGTTTGGAAGGGAGCTAGTTCAATTGAGGCTGGCATTCCTAAAGCTGCCTGGAAGATGACAAATATCCCTAAAATTTGAGGGGGACTTGGGCTCATTGATATTGAGAAACGAGAACAAAGCACTACTCATGAAAAATCTGCACAAGTTCTTCAACAAAGAGGACATCCGCTGGGTTCATTTAGTATGGGAGAAACATTACAAGAATGGCAAACTCCCAAGTCATATTAAAAAAGGCTCCTTCTGGTGGAGGGACATTCTAAAGCTACTACCTGAATTCAAGGAGTTGGCTAAGCCTCTTTGTAACAGCGGTGACACCATCCTTTTCTGGCATGATAAATGGAATGATGATTCACTGGTAGACTCAATGCCTGAGCTGCATTCTTTTGCTTATAATAAGCTAATCACCTTTCGAGAAAATCTTGGCTCAAGAGGAGCTTCAAGATAGCTTTCAGCTGCCTCTATCGAGAAAAGTGCCTTTGGTCGGTTTCAAAATTTGGAACAAACAATGGACTCTCACCACGGTAATGATGATGAGAGATATTTGGACTTATTGTTGGGGGTGCAGGCAGTTCTCCTCCAAAGTTTATAGAAGATTAATTGGCAATCATCATGCACACCCTCCTTCAAATGGCTCTGGAAGTCTAGCTGCCAACCCAAGCATAAAGTCTTCTTCTGGCTTTTGATGAAGGACAGGACTTAGCACCAGGAATATCCTAAGAAGAAGAAATATGGACTGGATAATTACCATTGTGTTTTTACGCAATAGTGCAGCGGAAAGAAACAGTGGATCATCTTTTCATCTCTTGCCCATTCTCGCAATGTGTTGGAATTGGATTAGAGTTCAACTTTCGGATGGTGTCTCTTTTCCTGAGCAAAACTCTCGGCTCAAAACTCGGCTTGGATCGGGGTTTTTATGGAGGCAATCATCATTATGTGTTGGTCAATTTGGATGACTAGAAATAGCCTCATATTCAATGAAATTCAGCCATGTTTGGAAGTTTGCCAGACCTTTTTTCTCTAAAGAGTTGAAGCTTTTGATGCCTGAGTGAAGCCTGCAATCCTCCCCCCAGTTTCTTCAATGGAGCCAAGCTTTTACTTAATTAGATGTTTGGTTTTCATTTTCTTTGTCTCCTTCTTTGTATCTTGAGGTCTTTTTCGTTTTACTGTTTCTTTTACGCAAACTTTGTAACTCTCTTTTTCGCGTTTTTTCTCCTAATAAAAAAGAGCTGTAGGGGCCACGGCCCCTCCAGATTTTTTCAAAAAATAGGTGAACAGCATTGTGATGTATTGGCCGTCCAGTAAACATAATTGCCAAAAAATCTTATCGCAGTGTGTACTAAATAAAAAAAGCATGGTTTAGCTACAAAGCTCTCACTGTGCTCGAAGTCTTGTAGAACAATACTTAATGGTAATGGAACAATCAAAATGTTGTGACCCAAAACAAAAATCCTACCATAGTATTAGTGACTAGTAAAAGGCGCCTCTGTATTTCTAACACAAGTATGCCAAATATTAATTTGTTGCATATATTGTACACCCAATCAATGCTGGAGACAGTACTAGGCAATTGTTCATAGAGCGAGATTTTATGTTGCAATTCATTATCTTTCAGAGAGTTGTGTATTAAACTGAAAATTGACTGATACAACATATCTAATTCATTTACATCTAGAACTACTACTTGTACAATTCGACAGATAAAGCTTAAATGGTCCGTAGACACCAGAAAATGTTATGAGTATAAAGTTCTTGGCCAGTGACATATATATAGAAACGGCATATATATATGCTTGAAAGGAGCACAAGACGCAGGCATGTGAGTAACATCCTGAGTTGGTCATCTCTTGAACAAGAGGCACGCTTAGGCATGGTAAGCATAAGGAATAGCAGGCACACGCTCAGAGCTCAGGCCCTATATCCATTGGATACCCTTGCGCGCATCCTCTACAAGGAGCTAGGGAGAGACCGAGCGCCCCTGCCACCACTCAAGGCTCGTGGTCTGGGCCACCGCTCCGGGCTGCATGCGCATGCCTGGGAGCGCAACGGAGCGGAAATAAGCATCCAGAGCAACAGGCTGGGATCCGGCTCATGAACCAGTCAGGTGCCCCGGGCCAGTCAAGCGTCTTGTCTGTCGTTGAAGACTTGTCTCGTCTCATCAGCCCCTCCTGGCACGATCGAGATCCATTCAGGCCAAGCAAGACTTGTCTGTAGTAGTCTTGTTGAAGATATTAATTTGCTTACCAACTACATTCCATGTTTGAGTTTTTATTAATTCTGTTTTGGACGTCTTCTGCCCATCAAACAACCATTTTATCAGGTGTAATATAATTTCAAGTGAAAAAAATGATACTGAGTGTCCAAACAGGCTCTATTCCTTTTTCCGTTTGTTTCTGTTGTAAAACACACGGACTCTGTCCTAAAAGGAAAGGAGGAGGAGGAATCCTAATCCTAGTCCGTTTGTATGTGGGCTCTTACCGAAACTCTTAGGCCTTGGCAGGACTATATATACGTGGGGAGCTCTATGTTGTAATGACCAAATATTCGGATGAATAAAAGAATAGTCTCCCTATCTTGTGTCTACTTGTTCTACTTCTCATCTCTTGTGTTGATCATGAGAGACGGAGAGGGAAGGTCCTAACCGCCGACGACATGTTTTAATATTCTTAGTTGCAATTTTTACTTGAAGTAATATGTGTTATTTTTCTCGTGGAACAAATTAGATTTATATGTTTCACATATAAACAATTGCCTATTGCCTATCAAAATAAATTTTACATTTATTTATCCACAAAGAAGCCTTGAATAACCAAGAAGGTTATAGTTCTTTTGTGCATCACTACCATGTAGGTAGATGGGAAAGTGAATTTTCTAAAAACACATGAGCGGTTGGACTATACTTGGCATATGTATTGTTCCTAGAAGGACAAATTTTTGCCTAGAAATAGTATAATCCATAATATTTTAGCTCATGAACTAGAAGTTATATCCTACCACCGAATCTATTGTTATACACTGAATAGTACAATGGATATTTAAATTTATTGCCATAATTAATGAATACTAGAAGTATAATTGGATTCTATGAAGCATTAGAAGTGACTTCACGTAAGATGCATGAATCAAATCACTACTTGAATTAGTCATGGCATGAAAAGGGGGAGGAATTTTGGGTAAAGGCATAAGAAAATGTGGGTAATATTTATTTAATAGGCATGGCCTTCCTAAATCAATCTTTAAGTGCATGTATCGGGACTTGAAGTTACGCTTTCGCGTCCTTTTTGGGTGAGTTAACTTTCTCTCTGCACTAATTGCATGTAAGCTCGTAGCTCTGCATTTTGTTGTTATCTACTTTGTTAGATTGAATACCGACATTTCACATTACACATGCATGTGTATCTCATTGAGCTACAACTATATCCACTCTTGTATGAGTATTAGTATAGCAGCTATAGTTCTAGCTAGTAGCTATCTTTTTGCTTCCCTCATAATCAAATTGGCTAGCTAGCATGCTATGCCTATATGGTTCTCTTTGAACTAAGGAATGATTTGCTTTTCGATGCATCGTATGCATAAGCAATAGATTGGTCTAGGCCAAGCAGCCTAAGATCGGGGGGAGTGAGTTTATGAAATTTTGCTCAATGGAGACTAACCCATTTGATGGGATGAATATTTGTGGAATTAAGATGGTGGATAACACAATTATGATGATTTAGGATTCATTAAGAAAAGGCATCAATATATTTTTTGTATTAGTGGCAATTAGAAAATTCTAGAAGAAAATTCCATGTGAATTTGAATGTTGCGTATTTTATACATTTGAAGTGTATAATCCATTTTTTTTGTATGAGTACTTGGATCATTTTTAGGCTAAATAATAAAGAAGCTAGAGAGTGAAATAGTTTTCTAAACTATGATTTGTGCATATTAGGGGAGAACATCCCTGTTTTTTTAAGGAATGTTGAACATTCTTAAATGCACTTTAAGTATTCTAGCTCATTTGCATAATGAATAATAACCCCCATTTTGAAATATGTGTGTGAATATTTCCCATAGATTTTAATCATAGCATACATAAATGAGCCTCCACTTGAAGTTGGAGATATATGAATTTGAATTGTTTTAAGCCCATGATAGGGGATATCATTTGAAGTATGCTATTAATGATCTAATATTGGCATTAGGGGAGAGAGCCTATATTTTGAATGCCAAATATTATTTCCATAGAAGAAAAATGATCTTAAGAGAAAATATTCCTTGGAGCTTGGAGCAGGAATAGTATCACACACTAAGTCATACAATAGTTTGACTAATGCTCTTGTGAAGCCCGAAGCGAGCAATGCCGGATATTTTTAAAATGAGAGGAGTAACTTGAAGTTATAAATCGGAAGTTGTGTTACTAGTAGTAAACTAAATGTTATATACTATCGATCTAAAATCTACGGGGACGCTTTGTGGGTTCTAGTTTAGCGTATACACGTTAAATAGAAAAGAAATGGAACTCCTCCATTCTCATGAAGAGAACGCCTCATGAAGAAGGTTAAGCACCTCATGAAGAGGATCATCGTGAAGATGACATCCAACACAATAAGCGCACCTCACTAGTGTTGGGTATGCGAGAACAATAAATTATCTCTTATCTGGGAAATTACGAGAGATAGAATATTCTCACATTGTGAGAGTATTAGGAGAAAGAAAATAATTGTCGACAAACTACCTCTTTAATTGCAAATATTTCTCTTATGAGAACCCTGGATCCGGAAAAACAAAGTCCATGGCAAAATCGCTTGTAGCGACTATATCGGGTCAATGAAGAATGCAATTGAGGTTGAATCTCCTATTAAGAAGAAATGAATGTTACTGCTATATCTCCGGCAAATAAAACAAATGAATATTGAATATGCGGTTAATAAATGGATTATGAAAATCCATATAATTCCCGAAGAATATAAATCGCAACTTATAGAAATCTCATACTAAGCATTAAAGTCTAAGGTATATATTCCCTGAATGAATATTCAAGTTTCAAGAAGAGCATGTCCTAGAAGGATTACAATCATTGAAATGATTTTATAGTGAATAACTCAATGTCATTGTGTATATCACTCATCTCTCATGAAGTAGAGAATATATCTCATAGAAGAGAATTAATAATACACTAAGAATGAATGTACATCCTTGAAGGAATTAATCCATGAAGGATTTACCAAATAATTCTTGAATAAGCACCATTCATCCCCGAAGTGAATATAGACCCGAGAGAAACAAAATGAGGGATAGAAACACCATGAAGGTGTCATCGAAACACTTAGAAAGTGTATGAAAAGCTAGCAATATAGTGTTAATATCCTCTATATACCATAGAAGGTATAAGAATAATGGTGGTTTTGGTAATTAATTATCCCCTAAATGCCAAATGCAAGGCTGTATTTGTACAATCGAAATCTCGAAGATTTATAGAATGCATTTTGAAAATCTACTAAGGATTAATTATAAGTATCCAAACTCTAGTATAAGTTTGATACACTATCCGTAAGATATTGAATATTAATTTATTTAACCCCATAATCCTCTGAAAGGATCTATTTCTCCGAAGGATAATATTTATTTGTTTTGCACAACTAACAGGTGGTCATTATGCATGAAGCATATTGCTCCCATATAATTCATAGAAGAATTATGAGCCAACTTTTATTTACACATGTTTATGAAAAAGTGTGGTTTGAACAATGAAGTTCAAAGTTTGGCTTTATGAGGGGGAGCATATTTTATTGAATCTGCCTCTAAGGTAAACCAAGTAGAATTACAAAGATCGAGAAGATCATATTTGATAAAACACTGAAGTTTATACGTAGATTATGAAGATCAATATCTATTCATGAAGAATAGAATATCCTGAAGAATATATGATTAAGAAGGTTAAATGTTGTACTCTTTTTTCCTATGTGAGTTTTTTACTCGAAGGTTTTTCTCACACAAGGTTTTTAATGAGACAACATGTGCAATACAATTAACGAATGTGATGTACTCTTTTCTCCAAGAACCGTTTTTTCCCACTTGGGTTTTCGGATGGAGTTTTTGATGAGGCATATGCATATCGTTGGTAACCGCCCAAGGGGGGAGTGTTGTAAAACACACGGACTCGTCCCTAGAAGGAAAGGAGGAGGAGGAATCCTAATCCTAGTCCGTTTGTATGTGGGCTCTTACCGAAACTCTTAGGCCTTGGCAGGACTATATATACGTGGGAGCTCTATGTTGTAATGACCGAATATTCAGATGAATAAAAGAATAGTCTCCCTATCTTGTGTCTACTTGTTCTACTTCTCATCTACTGTGTTGATCATGAGAGACGGAGAGGGGAAGGTCCTAACCGCTGACGCCATGTTTTATAACAGTTTCCTTCTCCTGTGTGCTGCGCGCCTCAGGCTGGTGCTGCTCCGCTAGAGGCTACGTACTGCTTCTGCTGGTGCTTTCTAGAAAAGCATAGCAAATACGAGGTTGATTCTTCCAAATGGAAAAAAAATGATAAAAATATTCATGAAAAATACTAAAATCATCCATGCAAAATTAGTAGTAATCAATAAAAAATCACCAAAATCATTAAATTGCTAAAAACTAAACGTAAGATCATTTCAAATTTCAAAGTCAGTACTATCTTAGAATCAACATCAGAATCTCATCACTGTATGCATCAGGTGTACACACGAGCAAATCGGTGGCCATGAGGTCAGGTTAAATGGATGATGAAATATGCTACTGTATAAACTCATCTAAACCATCAGAGATAAGCATCAAGCCAATCCAGGACACACACCTAGCCTCAAACAATGTTTTTGATCGCAAACGTACTATACAAAACACTAATGTAAAATAATAGTTATGCAAACTGTGTGTACCTGGCTAGTATAGAGATTGCCAAATGGGCTGCCCGTCTTAGCATGACACACTACTAGTAATTGAAATATCCCTGTTGGTAGAGGACGGTTCAACCCGACAGGATTTATTTTTTGATGAAAACAGCAGGGGTGAAACCCCTACTGTGCTTTTATTAATAGGTAAACCAGCTTACAAGAAGAGCCTCAAGAAACAAAAAAAGTTTGGAATAAAATAAGTTAAATTACAAATGCGAAGCTAGCCATAAATCTAAAAATGTCTTTAAAGAATCTTTTTGCCCGTAGCTTAACTAGGACAAACTCCTTCCTGAAGATCTCTTGGCAGCGTCTGAGGGAGTGTTGTTGTGCTCTGAAGATGCATGGAACATGGAACATGCAGCTGTGCTCTGAAGATCTTTTGCCCGTAGCTTAACTAGGACAAACACGTTGTAACAATAATTTCCATGAAGCATGGAACATGCAGCTGATGCTTGATACTTTCAATGATTACTGCAACATTGGATCAGGAGCCAGGGATGATTACCGAGATTAAATTCCAGCATGCCATTGCGAATGGGCAGTGAAAAAGATGATGACAGAGTTCCTCATCCACACCCAAATGACAAATAACACATGAATAATCTACAAGGTGCATGGTACGTCTTCATAGTAATTCCTTAGTGCTTACAAGATCTTGAAGAACAAGCCAAAAGAAAAAATTTCTCTTATTTTGGCATGCTGATTTCCACAGGCAACGAAATGCTAGAGAAATTTGATGATGGCCTTTGAGCACTGCATAGACTTTACTTGAGGAGAAGAAAGAGCCCCAACTATACTTCCAGATAACTGAAATATTCTGAACCTGGAACTCTTGAATTAGAAATTAAATATGGGCAACGAAATGCTGCCCATATATAACTTATTCATGGAAAAGAGTTGTTGGAAAGCGCTTCAGCTCAATTTTTGTATCCACTTGCAGCTGTCATTCCCAAATGTCGTAGATCATCAGTTTAGTCATTCACTGGCCATCTGCCCATGGCCATTCATAGTAGGCGATACCTTGGTTTCAGAAGTAGTGGTTCCGGTTGGATGGCTTCACGACTGATGTGGTTTAAGTTGATATACATTGATTCGATACGAACTGGCCTTTGACGATTGATGTATAAAAAGGCAGAAAATGCTTACTCTACCAATTGTAGTTAGGTGCCCTATATGTTGGCAAGGTTTGATTGGAGTTGGGGCGTCATTAACAGGATACGTTTCACAGAAAATGGCATGTGTTGAATACGTCTCAAATGGTCTGCTTTCATGGCTGAATGCTAGCTCAGAGCTGATTCAGCTCCTGAAGATTAACAGAAATGTCCATGCTATTGGATCCCTTAATTTGATTTCCTTGGCCCAGCTTTTGTGTATGCATGATATTAGACTGTGATTTGCAGTGCCATGGATACTGAACAGAAACTCTATTTGATAGTTCTCTACATCGACAATACAAGTTAGTGATGGATTGGAGAACAGAGAAGACATTGGACAGCAACCAGTTAATGTGAAATGCTAGAAACCAACAGGTGAACTGCCTCGTCATCTATTGGCGGTTCGGAAAACATTTTGGAGGAGACGAATAGGTGAACTGCATTGTGATGTATTGGGCGTCTGGTAAACATAGCAATTGCCAAAAATCTTATCGCAGTGATTCAACTCTTTTTAAAAGTGCCATGATGTGCGAATTGGCTTGTAGTCCAATGGTAGGGCGGTCCAGTGGGGGACGCTTACCCACCAGGGTTCAAATCCCTGGTGCTTTCGCACCTTTCCCTGGATTTTCCCAGGATTTTCCGGCGTTATGCATTAAGTGGTAAATGGCGTTCCGTCGTCGACGACGAAGTCGCCCATGGTGACTTCGGGAATCTCCCGGGCGTGCGGTGCTCAGTCCTTCGGAGGTGCTCATAGGGGTAGGGTTTTGCGACGTGTGTTCTTAGGGGTGAGTGTGCGTGTTGTGTTGTGGCGTCAAGTTGTCTTTGTGTAATTCTCAAAAAAAAAGTGCCATGATGTGTTGTTCATACATAGTGTCTAATAAATAAAAAAGTATGGTTTAGCTACAAAGCTCTCAGTATGCTCGAAGTCTTATAGAACAATACTTAATAGTAATGGAACAATCAAAAAGTTGTGACCCAGAACAAAAATGCTACCAGAGTTAGTGACTAGTAAAGGCGCCTCTGTATTTCTGACACAAGAATGAGAAATATTAATTTGTTGCATATATTGTACACCCAATCAATGCTGGAGACAGTACTAGGCAATTGTTCATATATAGAGCGAGATTTATGCTGCAATTTATTATCTTTCAGAGAGCTCGTGTTAAACTGAATGTTGACTGATACTACTGATACTACAGATCTAAGTCATTTATATAACTAGGAGTACTACTTGTACCTTTGGACAGATAAACCTTAAATGTTCGTAGACACCAGAAAATGGTATGAGTATAAAGTTCATCGCCAGTGTCTTATTTATAGAAATGGCATATATGCTTGAGCGGACCTAGTTTCTCTCTAACTGATTCGTAGCACTTGAGGCACGCATGTTGAGTAACATCCTCTGTTTGTCATCTCTTGAACAAGAGGCACCCTTAGGCATGGCAGGCATGAGGAATACCAGGTACACGCTCAGAGCTCCGGCGCTATACTCGTCATCTCCAATGAGTCACGGAGAGCCCTGTTAGATAAGTAGTTGCACTCAGTTTTGTAATTTTCGTTTCATTTAGGATCGTGCATCAGTCAGGTTAGGGGGAGGACATGGTTGTTGACATACGCATCCATGATCTTAACCGAATAGAGTCACGCCACGCATGGCGTGAAAGGCGCATGTGGCACGCGTTGTCGCGGAGAAACGGCATAGTGCAACTTGTGCGGCACGGCGTGGGGAGTCTTGATGTAATCTGGAGTCTATCAATATATCAAGAAGAGGCCGAAAACGCAGTGGCATTTGCAGCAACAAGTCGTTATCTGAGATTGCATCTACTCGTCCTCGCTCATCGCGGTTACCGCGCCGTCGTCGTCATCGACGTTCCTCGGTGATCGTCGCGTTCTAGGCCCAACAAGCACGAACGCCCATGTCACCTGTTGACGCAAAACTAGGGCTTCACACCAACACACCGGGAGGGCCTTGGACGCCCACGAAGGTTGCAAACAACCTTGAAGCAAAATAACACCATAGTGTAGTCACCCAAACCGATCTAGGGTTCGGTAAGGCAGCAGCGTGAAGCTCAGTGGCGCCCGGAAGAACCTTGAACGCACCTCGGAAAGACCCGCCGAGGAGGGCACGCTCGCGAGGGTGCCCTAGAACCGGCGTGGCCACCTAGGACGTCGACGAAGAACACGGTTCGCCGCCCGAACAGCAGGATAGAGGGTTGAAGGAAGAAGATGACACTATGCCGTAAATCGCCATTCGCGACACTTGTTAACTCGCTATCTCGCGACAAGTTTTTCACGCATCACCCTTTTTGCATCGTAGATAAGGGCATATCCGTGGCGACGCGTGTTTACGCATCACTAATAACACCTTATTTGTGACGCCAGATTGGCACGCGTCACAATAACGTTTATCGAGAGACACATGTAGCCAATACGAGTCACTGATAACACTTTATCAGCGGCGCATGTAGTCAATATGCGTCACTGATAACTATTTCAGAAAACAAAAAAATGATCATATATATATATATATATATGTATAATTATATATATTATCATCAGAGCCACATACAATTCACATAAGATACATATATCTATCTATATATATTCAAATAGATATCATCAAGTTCAACCGATTCACATTTAACACACTACATCACTGGACCCACACTGATAATAGAAAACACACATCACTGGACTTGAAACTAAAGAACTATAAAACTCTGTACTACGATGTTCTTGCAGATTCTTGTTGGAGTCGGCGAGCTTCTGTGCTTGTCCTCTGCTGACATTTATCTATCCAATTGCCAATGCATGTATTTGCCTTCAGCCATGATAACCTGTCAAAAAAGATATTTAAATGCTGAAAATTCGGTTGCTAAAAGATGCCAGCTGCTGTGTTGTCCAGTGACTCAGTCATCAAAAGAGATCTAGATGGCAGGTACATGGTTTGTTTTAATAGAAAACAACAGCAAAATAAACCCCCACATGTTGCCAGCTGCAGTTCTAACTCACACATTACACATGTTTCATCCATTCAATCAGATCATTTATAAACTTTGGATACAACTTATGCTACAACATTCTGAGTTAATAGAGATTACTTGGTAATTATCTAAGTGAAAAATATATAATCAACAGTCTAAAAGAACTATGTCGAAATAGTAATTGCAAGGACAAAACATGTCCATGTGTTTGTCTGAAATACAGTATGTTTTGGAAGTCAACTACTATCATGTTCACTGCAATTCTGAAATGGACGCTGCAAACCTGAGAATGAACCGAGATGAATGCTAATGGGAGAAATTGAGATGTTGCTTATTATCAACAAACTTCATTTGAGCAATGGATTAAGGAGGCAAAGGGATAGCACTTGCCTGGTGTTGGCTGACTTGAGTCTGTGCAGCTAGCCTGACATCGCCACCATCCTGGGCTACTAATTTCTAACAAAGGAAATCTGAATGAACATAAACACCAAGGAAATTTCTAAACTCTACTTATCAACTACAAGAGCCAAATCCAGTAAGTTCATAGTATTTCCAAATCACATAATATTCAGCCATTGTACTTTACCTGCATGACATATATATTTTTGAAGGTTGTCCTCATCTGAAGCAAGGGTTTCTGCTGCTGTGCATGTTCATTGGATTTCCAAAAATATATTGTGAAGTTTGAACTCTAAACTTGTGTAGAAATATAGAGGGCAGTACCTGAGCAAAAAAAAATGCGGACCTAGTATCAGTTCCTGAACAAATATATAGTGCCATGGATATATGCAGCAAAGTTCCCAAACATTCCATCTAATTACAAAAAATATCCAACTTAAGCTAATAACCATGGATCTATGCAGCAAGAACAACAGCCATCTCCCTGCAGCACCACATCTCGTGCTTCAGTATCATACTAGTACACGTTACCCCAAGCTAATCCAAGGACCCAGGCAGTGACAACAAACATGAAAAATGGTGCTCTTAACTTCAATCTGTTGCAGCTTATCAATAAATAGAAACCAAGATACTCACATGAATGGACTTAGATGCACTTAGGGAAACATAGCCACGTTAGGTCCTCCAATCTGAAATTATACAGAAAAATAGAATCACCTGATGCACTTAGATGACACTAATCCTTGGGTAATAATAAATAGTTGAATGTCCCAGTTCACAGATAGAGAGAATGGGTGGACAGATAAAAGTAGCAATATCCTATTCAACCTAAGTATACATGCAATCAGTTAAGAACTTAGTGAGAATGGGTGGCTTACCACGATTCATTTCTTGCAAAACCCGATATAGCTAGACATGCTGTCAATTAAGAACTTAGTGAGGATGCTGTCAGAGACAAAAAAATTGCAACCTGAAAAGCAACTCTAGTCAAAATAGAAATGCAGAATGTATCTAGCAACATAACATACATACAGGAAACTAAAATAAAATTTTAGAACGTAAGTAACAAGATAGATTTTCCTATATGATGGCAAACCGTAGAAAGGATACTCAGTAGTTCTCTCAGTAGTACATCAAATTACTCAGTAATACCTATGGAGTCGTGCGTAAAGCTAAACCATGCACCAAGATCTGAAAACACTGAATAGAAACAGTTCTTGCTAGTTCTGCTCTATTGCATAGAAGAATAAAGGTATTTGTTAATAAGGACGCCTATCCACTTGAAGCCTTCGTCCATGGTTACAGAAAATACTCATTATTCATTAATAATGCCTATTGGAATATAACCTGGAACTTGATGTAATAAAGTAAGCACAGAAGGAAAACAATGTTGCCCTGCAAAGCAAGATACATAATTAACATTTGAGACATTTACACATCTTGATCCTTGAAAGCAGTAAAGCACAGATAGTTGATTATTTTACAACTCTGAAATCACACACAAACTGCCTAAATAAATGCAGGCAAACAGAGCATTGCCATTCGGTAGCGTTTGCTGCAGCAGAAAGCAAATACCAACCTAACTTGACTGATCCAACCAATTATCACACAAATAAACAGAACATTTTGTCTTATACTCTAGAAGAGCATTTCGTCCTTATAAAAGTATCCTTAGGAAGACCTACTAGACAGACAACACAAGCAACGGTGACACAGATGAAATCTGATCTCTGAAAGCTGTAACTTCATTAACACATTTACTAGAAAAAGGATAAGCTGCAACTTCATTAACCTCACAAACAAAACACAATGAGTGCAGTTTCTAGTCAATATAGAGCATACTGGATAGAAGATATTGAGATAATACAAACAGGAACCATATAGTTCAAATCACGGTGGCAGTATCACACATAAATCAAGTGATCTCCAGTGATCTCCAGTGTAGGTTCTAGATCGTGTAGGCCATCTTCTCCTAAAACATATCGTCCAGAAGCAGCAAGTCCAATTTGAGGTTGGGAAGCAGATCTGGAAGGGAGGTCGGGGAGGAGGGGCACCTCGTCATACCGGCGGCGTCGGTGCGGCTTGGCCTCATGAGATGGTGGCGGTACGGATGCCGGACCCGCTCCTGGGGACGGCGGCGCGGTTGGGGAGGGCCCTGGGGGCGGCGGCACCGGCTTTGGTGAGGACCTCGGGGATGGCGGCGCGGGCGTCGAGGGAGGCGCAGGCATCGAGGGGCGCGCAGGAGGAAGGGAGACGGAATTTTCTCCATTGCGACGGCGCGTTGGGCGAGCAGGATTTAGGGTTTCGGGTGTCATCGAGGGGAGGGAGGGAGGGGTGGTGACGGACTGGAACCCGGACTTGAGTTGTCCATCAAGTCAAATGAAGTATTTTTTTCGGGTCCGTGCAAGCCACTGTGTGACGCGGCTTATATTACGCGACACAGATAGTTCACCTCTAGTTGATACGCGTCACAGAGACCTCACCCCTGGCTGATACAAGCAATGAACCATCTATCGGTGACTCGTTTTCTGTTGCCCGTGTCACAATTCTGTACCAGTGACGCGTTTTCTTCTCATGTCACAGAACTGGGTGTCACAGATTAGAGTTTCTAGCATAGTGAATTAGCTATTAAGCGCATCTAGAAATCATTTTTGCAATAGCGCTATATGCTCTGAATTTTCATTTTTTTATGTAGACCTAAACTCTAGAATATTACAAGCTCCATAAGGAAGTGCTCAGGTTAAAATGTGTACTAGCACACCATCTTTCTTTATAATTCCTACCCCGGTGGCTCACGTTAAATTGTACTCTAACTGGCATGTCCTCACCTGAGGGAGGAGTACATACAGGTGTTTAGGGCACTCACAGTGCAGACTCTACCGTAGAGTCGATCCCTATTAATTATACTTTGCCACATAGACAATCTGGCGATGTGGCAAAGGAGAGAGAAGAAAAATTCAGAAACGACGTCTAGTTTAGGCGCCGAGTCTTCGCTCCGCTCGAGGCGTAGAAATCACGTCGCGTCCGCTGTGGAAATCGGAGGTCGTTTCCATCCATCCAATGCGGCTTCCCGTAACCCTTTCCCTTTCCTCTCGGCCGGCCGCCACCCCATATCGCGTGCCTTGACTATCTTTGCCGCGTGGCCTCGAGGCTCGTCTCCAGCGCCGCCATCTATCAATTTTCGATCGAAATCCATCCCCCCACTGCTGCCGACTACTCCCATGCGTAGCTCGTGTCCCATCCGCCCGGCCGAGGGTGGTCACCGGGAGATCCGTCTTTGGAGAAGTGCGTGCGAGGGCTTGCCGAGGCCATCGACGCCGTGCCTGCCCCACTCACCGGCGAGAGGGAAGCTGAGGTGCGGGGAGGATGCGCCGCCGTGAAGGACAGGCTGGACCTGCTGGCGAGAGGACAGGCTGGACCTGCTGCCGAGAGGTCTTCAACCGTATCTGCAATTCGTATCTATGCTTCTGTATCGTCATTTTGCCATCCTGATTCCCGATTGCTATCCTGGATATGGTCATTTTAATTTGCTATTTATCATGTATATGCAACGGTATGATGCACCATGGATCACATGGAAACAGGCCACAACTGATCAGCATAATTTTGTGTTGCATAATAAATTCCTATATAGATAGAAACTACTGTTACAATTTTGCACTTGTGAAGTATGGTTTCTTACGATGGAGTCATCGAGGTTTAGACTCTATGAAGTAGAGTTCCAGACCGTGAAGTGCTCTTAATCGACAATGCTGAGAATTTATTCTGAATACAAAATAATGGTACTAAATTTGTCAGTTCCGAAGCAGGTGACTCACATTAATTTCCAGCCCCTAACAAATTTGTACGTTAGTCAAGTTGTAGAGGAAAAATACCAGAAAGTGCTGCCTATAAATACGAGTGAAGTTTCGTAGTAGTGGCTCTTGGGAGCGACAGAGCTCACAGATCCATGCTATGGTACCTAACTAGCTACAGGTTGAAACGATTTATATAGGATTATGCTTGAGAGGCATCAGGAGTGAAGATTCATGCGAGATTATCCTCCGAGGTTACGTTGACAAGCGGCTTGGGCTGGTCGGATGTGAAGTTAACAGGCCCATGGCTTATTGGAGTCGCCAAATACCACAAACCAGTACAGAATTCCAAGGCTTCAATCCAAAAATAAATACTCAAAAGATTTGAGGTTCAAATTCACAGAAGACCGAACTTAATTATAGTCGTTGCAATTTGCTTTCTTCGCCTCAAAAATCTTATGTGCAGTGTTGATGCATTGAGTATTGAGCCTGAAAACAATATGAGTATCTCTAAATTTTTCAATGCCACGTGCGCAAGAAATATTATGAGGTGAAGCTGGTGTGGCTCTAAGTGTTTGAGGAGGTGGTGGGGGAAGCACTAGTACCGATTCGATTTTGCGAGCAGCAGTCAATCTTTTTCCGTGGGGGCACAAATCGCGCCCGTCCACGAAAAATTCGGCCGATTTTACGCGTGGCGGGCGTTTTTTATTTTACGTGGCGGGCACTATTGCCCGCCACGCAAAATAAATTTACCGTGGCGGGCATCTTAAAGGCCCGCCATCAAAAATCGAGCGGGCCAACAGGCCGTAACTTCGCCCCGATAAGACGTTCGCATATATATAGCCCGCTAGGGTTTTGGGAGTACTCCGCACTCGCCGCCTAATCTCAGCCTCGATCCCGCACTCGCTCGCCCACCACTCGCTCGTCTCGTCCATTCTCAGCCCCCCAAGCCCGGCCACCGCTCCTCCCTTCTCCTCCATCGCAAAGCGCCGGCCACCGCTCCATCTCCCTCCCTCACGGCATGGCGGCCTTGCGCCGCCACCGCTCCATTCCCATGGGCGTTGAGGGTTTCCCTCGCGGCAGATCCGAGAGGGGAGAGCCCCTGGCAGCGGATCCGCGGCACAACGCTGATCCGGTGGGCTTGAACCCACCCGGCGGAACTGCAGGCAGCGGACACGGCGGGAGGAGGACCCAGCGGGAACCAGCGTGGCGCGCGCGAATCCAGGCGAGGAGGAGGTCCCAGCGGCCCGGGCGGAGCGGCGCCCGATCCGGGGGGAGGAAGGTCTTCGGCGGATCCCGGCGTCGACGGCAGCGGTGGCGGCAGATCCGGCCCGTGGAGGCTCCCCGGCCGGCGATCCGAGCGTCGCGAGATCCCCGGCGGTGGTGGTGGCGCACCCTTCCCATACGGCGGTGGCGGCGTGGGGATGGTCGCTTTCGGCAACCCGCCTTGGCGGGATCCACCGGCCCAGCCCGTTTGGCTCTTTTTCTTTTTTTTTTTTTTTTTTTGATTAATCAGTGGCGGGCACTCTGCATCCGCCACGGTAAAAAAATATTTGACGTGACCTTTAGAGAAGCGGGCACACTTGCCCGCCACCCAAAATTGATTTCGTCCACCACGCAAAAGTGTTTAGGTACTAGTGAAGGAGATGCCGGGGTTAGCCACACGCAGCGCCCCACGAATGGTAGGAGAATACCATGGAAGAAGAAAAGGGCTAGGAGAGTGTGTCACGAGACGGATCGATTGGGCGGTTGTGACACGTCGGCGCCGGGCTCGAGGGCGGCGGCGGTGGGAGGCGGCCCACCCTTTGGGCCGGTCGGGGGGGTGGTGGCGGCGGTAGGGCAGGCGGCGAGGCACGGTGGCGGCGGCAAGGGAGAAGCGGCGGTAGTGGAGGAGGGTGACGCCCGTGCGCCAGCGCCTAGGGTCGGAAGCGGCCCGAGAGAGAGGCACCGCAGTTATTTCTTTATTACTTGTTCCCCTAAGAGATTCTGAGACCCCTTACTTATATGGTCCTCCTAGTGGGACTTATAATCCAAGCAATCTCTCTAAGTGTTTCTTTATATGACTGGAATATCTTTTACAAGCAATCCTATTTATTTCATAACAAAGGTTTTCCATATAGAGTTGGAATATCCCTTTGCAGAGAGTGTCCTAAGATTAATCCTATCGTAATGACGAGACGAAGACGGAAACGATGATGACATGGTGGTGGTGGTGGCGGGGCGCGGCGCCGCTCCCTGCCCGCCTCCCTCCCCCCGGGTTAGGTTAGGCTGCCCTAGCCCGATCCCTCGACAAGGCCAAATCCGGCACGTGACATCTCCCCACCATTCGACAAGGCGGCGCATCCACCTGCCGCCCAACCCACCATGTTGGCGCCGTGCGTGCCAATCGGTACGCCGTTACGCCCGGGTCCAGTGGCCGAGGACGAGGGACCCGCCTTGACATTACGTCATTACGTAGCCGTGAGCGTCCTTGTCGTTGAAGTAGAAGTTGAAGTGCAGGCTGCTGCTAAACTTATAGCTTAGTGGGGGTTGCACGATGGGACGATACATCCACACGCACCTCATCACCAAGGCGTCGAGATTGCCAGACACTCTAATGTCTGGCGCGCAGCTGGGGGGTGCTGGAAGTAGTATGTGCAGGGCACGCGTACCTGGGCGTGGATGCTCCTGTAGAATGCATGTCGAGTAGAGACGACCGAGACGAAGGGAGCCCTGTGGACGCCCTCACAACAACGACGCGTTGTCAATTTTGAGGAACTCCTAGCGCCGTTGTCAAAGAGGACCACCGCCACGCCGTCAAGTTTGATCGCTCGCGCTCCATCAACAACAACACGCTTGCCGGGAAGGCCTGGTCTTCGCGCGGACGTTTTTGGAGGTGGAAGCCCACTATGACGCCATTCAGGGGGACACGACCTTCGAGGAGGAGGTTCTGGAGGACCTCCGAAGCTGTAGGGATGTAGTAGTGGTGGAAGTATCTCACAATGCCATTGTAGAGGCTCCACTCCGGTGTAGTTGCCTGAAGCTCGATGGTGCTTGCAATGATGCCAAGGTCCTGGTTCGTCGAGGTACCCAGGTGCAGCTCGGTGAGGAGGTCGCCCGATGTCTGGTCGTCGATTGCCTCCATTGTCGCGGCCAGCGCCGGTGGCTCGCGGCGCTCTCGCCAGCCGGGCGCCGATGTCGGTGTCAGCGTTGGCGACTTTATCATGGCGGTGGTCATCAACGCCCTTTGCTTCCGGGTGCCGCAGCCGTCATCGTGGCGGGCGCAAGGTCAATGGCCTCCTCCATCGAGCGTGGCTCGAACCACTTGAGCACTATACGAAGCTTGCCGTTTAAGCCACCGACGAAGATGTTTACCTGGTGAAGCTGGGTCTCAAGGTCCATGCAAGTTGCATAGCCCTCAAAAGAATCGATGTAGTCGTTCAGCCTGGCCTCCTGAGCAGGAGGTGCGAACTCCCCGGTGGTGTCGGTGACGATGGGGGGCCCAAAGTCGCGGCGCAACTAGTGGGTGAACATGTCCCACTCGACCAACGGCCTCCTCCGGGACAGCCTGTGGAACCAGTCAGAAAGGACCGTCACATGGAAAGTGGCATACCGGGCGTAGAACTTAGGTTCAATGGCGTCCTTCAGCTCGAACAGTAGCTCAATCTTGTGAATCCAGAGCTCAAGGTTGTCACTACTTTGGAAGTACTCGGACCTCAAGGCGTATGATGTAGAGAGGAGGAGTAGGTCCGTGGCCCGGGAAGTGGCACCGCGGTGGCGCCTGGGGGGGGGCGCCGTGGGTGGCACCATCGTCACTGTCGGGGACTTCTACGTGGTTGTAGGTGTCGGAGGAGAGGATGAAGCAACAGGTCGCGATGTTGTCGATGACGATGTCGCTGACGGCCAGGCGTCGATCCGAACAATGTCGCTACCCTCATCCCGGCTAAAGAATAGCAGGGGTCGAGTCATGATCGATGGCGTCGTCGGGGGCAAAATTAATCGGTCCCATCATGGCGAGGTCCACCACTACGGATCCAAGGTGGAAGCACCCGCCGGTGTTGAGGTTAGCTCATGGCTACGGCGACGCACAACGGCGTCGGATCCTGTGTGGCGTCCTCGATAGGGTTGGTCGCCCCGCGCGGGCCTCAATAAATTTGCGGCGCTGGGCGGCGGATCGCCCCCGAACTAGCGGCGAGGTTGGGACCACCGACGGCATGACCTGGCCTAGCAGCCCAGATCCGGTCCGAGATGGGATGGTTTGTTTTTTTTCTAGTTTTTTAATTATTTTTTGCGTGAGCGGGCACAAAACGCCCACCACCTATAACTGTGACCTTACCTAGGTGACGCGCGCATGTGCGCCATGCAAAAAATAAATTATGTCGATCACCTAAAATGTTTTGGTTACTAGTGAGGGTCTAGTCGGCGATGTGGACCTCGTCGGTTGTGCTAGCTTGCAACACTACTACAAAATCGTACTAAGAGGGTGGTGCCATTTTGATTAGGGGCGCTCATACTTTGAGCCGCCCTAATGTGTGCGTAAATCTAGGCGAAAACAAGCCACCCCTAGTGTGATCACATTAGGGGCGGCCGCGTTGAGCCGCCCCTAGTGTTATCGTCGGGGCTATATATACGACCACCCTAATGTAACTTGGTCAAATTTGGTCAAACGAAGCATTAAATGTCGTCGAATTAAAAACTTACGAATACAAACATGTTAGACCTCATGGAGATCTACAATATTTATATGTTTATTTTTTTATTTTGAGAATGTGTTAGTCAAAGTAGTGCCCCTAATGTTTGTTAGGGGTGTGTGTATATAGAGCCACCCCCTAATATAACTTGGTCAAACTTGGTTAAAAAAGCACTAAATCACTTCAAATTTTAAAAAAATTGAATAGAAGCATGTTAGATCTCATGGAGAACTAAAATATTTATATGTCATTTTTGTTTGTTGAAAAGTGTTATTCAAAGTAGCGGCAAGGCATCATTAGTTTGAAATTTGAAAGTTTGACTTGGTCAAAATCACAAACGAAGCACTAAATGACCTAAAATGAAAAAAGCCGTTGTTTGTGACTTTTCAAATTGGGAACATCTTGGGCTCCAAAAATAGTCGCAAAGGCGATGCTAGATTGTAGACGTGTTGAGGTGATGATAGTTGGTATTAATTCTAAACTAAAAACCATTTAGGGCTAGGAAAACTTAAAACCCCACTATAAATAATTAAAATTGAATTCCAAAATGTCATAATTTGTAACCATATATTATTATTATTTCTTAATTTGTAACCATATTTTATTTTTTGTATCTTTAGGTATTATTTAATCTCTCATCAACATTCATGAAATGATATTTTAATTTTTTAAAAAATGAAAGCTAACTACAGGCGGCTCCCCACGAAACCACCCCTAATCAAACCTAGGGTTTGGTATATATGATCGGCATGAGGGAGGCCAAATTGGCTAAGTCCGGGCGTGATTTTCTCCGAACGGCCTTGTCCAGTCGCCAAGTCGCCCCTCGCGCCGCCGTCTCCCGTCTCCGCCCCGCCGGACCGCGTCGCCGCCCCCGTCCGTTCCTTCCGCCTCCCCCGCCCGCCCCTTCTCCACGGGCGGGGCCGCCTCGGCCGTGGCCGCCTCCACGAGGCGCCGCCGCCCCCTCGCTCGGAGGGCCGCCGCCCCCCGCCGTCCCGTCTTCGCGGGTTGCCGCCTCCCCCGTCCCTTCCGCCTCGCCGCCTCTTCCCTTCCCACGGCGGATCCGCTTTGATGGCCGACCGCCGCGCCCTCCTCCTCCGACGCCCTTCGCCACCGCTCTCGCCTTCCCCGTGGCTCGATCCGCGAGGGCCCGCCGCCCCCGCCTTCCTAAGGTTGGATCCACGCCGCCGGCCGCCCCCTGCCTCCGCCTTTGCCCCCGCGGGGATTACCGGCGTCTTCCCTCTCTGCCCAGTACACAATGACCCGGTCCCTTCCCCTCTCCGCAGTACTCAACGGCGAGGTTACGTGATTTTGGATGAAATGTTGCCATCATGAAATGCGCCTATGATGCTTGTGATTTTTGGATTGATTTTGAGCTAAATTTTGAGCATGCCACCGCACGTGATGCACATTGGATCGATTTTGAGTCAAATTTTTGACGATTTTGAGTATTTGAGCATGCCACTCCCCTCACATCGATTTTGATACAAGTATTTGGCTAAGTAGTTGATTGTTAGTCTTCTGATTCCTACTTTAGTCACTTTGCCTATGATTCTCCTATCTTGATACAAGTATGATTCTCCTATCTTGATACTTTAGTCACTAGCAAAATGCTTTTGATATATGGAACTTCAAATGCATATTGGGAACCGTCTACTAGTTGGGAACCGTCTACCCGACCATTTGTGCACTACATTTTTCAATTCAATTCAAGTAGTAGCCGAGATTAGAGATTGACTTTGTTAGGATTGGTGTTAGAATTCTCAAATTTGTCTTCTTCTGTGCATTACTTTACATGGATCTGTCTTTGTCAGCATTACTTTACAAACATGGAGCCGCCTTGTTTGTCTTCTGCTTTGCATTCCTTTACAAAATGCAATGATCTTTTTATATACTTGTGAAAATATGTGCTTTGAGGCAAAGGCATAGGCAATGATGCAAACCTTTTAAGCCGAGGCGGCTACTATGATGATTTTGAGACCCTCTCAGACCTTCTAAACTAGGATGGCTTTATAAGCAACCAGTTTGGAATGGATAAGATGAGTAGGGGACAAATCTGAGTCAAATTTGTACCTAATGGCCGATGATGAAACATGTATCTGAGGCCTCTACTTCTTGTACTACTCGTTTTTCGCTCAACGATTGACATGATCCAAATCTTTTCCTTCTATTAGATTAGAATAAATCGATCATAAAATGCCCCGACAAGAGGCACTTTGCATCCAAAAGCCCCGAGCATAAGGAAACCTTAGAAGAGGAAGAACCGGCTATAATGAGTCGGGGGGAGTTCATCGATGAGGTAGACAAGAATATAGATGCAATGGGTACAATTGATCCGTTCAAGGAGGACGATGGTGAGGACGATGGTGAGGACGGTGGTGAGGACGATGGTGAGGACGATGGTGACGACTCCGATGACGATGATGGCGACGATGATGGTGAGGACGGGTATGTAAGCCCCGAGGATCCTTTCCCACGTGAACCCAGGCATAGGCCAACTCAGGACGACCTGGACAAGGACTTTGACCCAGAAGATGAGGTTGAGACAAAGCCTTATCAATCAATATTTGAAATTTCTTTTATCATGTTACAACCATTGACACTTTGGCCTCCCGTGTCCGTGTCCCGTCTAGGTCCCTGCTGAATCTCCTGCAAAAAGACGACGTCGTCGTCCGCGGCGCCTAGGCGAAGAAGACGAGTGGAAGAACATTGTGCGCAGGCACCGCCATAGAGGTGAACAATAACGCCTCTGCTCCAGAACCCCAGGCCACGACCACGACCGAGGCGTCCAAGAGGAAACGAGGGATAAGGAAACCAAACCAATATCCTGACAAGGACATGGTCTATGTGATAATAGAGGTCGATCCGCAAGGGGACATCCTTAAGCCAGAGAAGATGAGAGCAAAATTTCATAATGCGATGGGCGCCCTTTGTAAGAGATAAGTTGAACCCGGTTATCCCATCATGGAAAAAAATACCGAGAGGAGACCAAGATGGGCCTATGGAAGAAGTCGCTAACCAATTTCAGTTTCCGAGAGTCATTCGGGCGTTGGAGGGTGAAATAAACGTCAAATATATCCAAACGGGGAAAACTCCGTTTCACAAGTATGGAAAATTAACACGTAGATAATGGGACGATCTTGTGGCTCAAAAAGACTTCCCCGAAGCATTGGCCGTCGGTGCTGCATGAGAGAGCGAGCGAAGATGAACATACACCCTACTCACTTAGGCTCCGGTGGCTACTTTAAGGCGTAACCCACTTTTCTAAGAAGGACGAAGAGGCGTATGCGGCCGGGGTAAAGATAAAGAATTTGAACATACGTGGAAGGAATTGGATACATGCGAGGAGCACGCATCGTCCTGTTCTTCCCTTCAATTTAGTAACCCGTGTAATCGAAGAGGTAGTATCAAAGATGCTTGAATATGCTTTGAAGAAAAGGAGAAGGGCTCATTCATACCATTTAGAGAGAGGGATGAGCTTAGCCTTGCCTTGGGAAACCCCCGAGCACACCGGCCGCACGAGGGGGTTTAGGGAAAAGAACGACATGGAAACAAGGCTTCAAAAAGGATAGCCACATCTACAAGAACATGCTAAAGCCCGAGCCGGATCTTGAAAGCACGGTGAAGGCTATGGTAGCGAAGGCGCCGAGGAAAAAAGGGTTGCCCGTGGCCCCGCCGGCTCAACTTGAGGTAATAGGGAGCCCTCCCGAAGTACCTAGCGACCAAGGTTCCACTGCGGGCAAAACCCCGCCGATGCGATGCGTGAACCAACTAGTTGCAACTACTGCGTGACCAACAAAACCCCTCGAGATGCCACACTCTTCTCCGCTTGAGGCCGTACAACCTAATGTGCCTCCTACAAAGCAAAGTGCCTTTGGAAGGAACTCGTGTTGAAGAGCATCCAATAGATGATATATGGGGCGAGTTGGTGCATAGAAAAAGCCTCCAATTACACGTAAAGCCCGTCTTTACGCCCGATGAATGATGTCACGTTCTTTCGCCTAAGTGGTACGCCCATGACCGCTTGAAGCCCGAGAACCGAGACAAAGAAGTACCGCGACAAGCTTCGCAGATCCACGGTAATCACTTTTCGCCAAAAGAAGTATCCGGAGATCGAAGAAATCGGATGGACAAAGAAATGCCCAAAAAATATGAAAGAGGCAAGCTCTTCTTACCAAACCATATCATGCAACATATGCCACTTGGAATGAAAAAAGTTCCATGATTGGTACTTGCACGCCGAGCCAAAAGGGATAGGCTCGATATCATGTGCCTACCCAAACGGTATATTCGAGGAGGACCTAGTGGTGAAATTGCCTTCGACTTCGGCGACATCCATACATTGTATCGCCTTGGGTTCTATGGACATAAATCTAGTTCACATCTACTTTTGAAGTCCTTTGCCCTCTTGATATGGTGTGAGTGTGATATTTTGATAACGTTGTAAGTAACCTAAGCGGTCTCTTGTAGGATGCAAGCACACCTTGTTAAACAAGTTCCTAGATTGAAAACGAGGATACGTGGATCCTCGACAAATAGCACAATCACGCTTTTCATATCCTAAGAGATGGGATCCGAATGGCAAAGAATTAGAATCTGGAAAGACCAAGGCGGAGAAAGAGACAATTCGAGAAGGCGATCAAGGATGAGGCCATTAAGATGGCGGCGTACTTATCCATGGCTTTCAAAAATCGCAACATAACAATACGATATGGTCTGCCTTACCACTTCAAGTAAGTTCAACTTTGTACATAAAGCTTTTCGAATACATGTTATATGCGGGGCGGGCTCATCATTTTCCTATGATTGAATTTGTGCAAGAATCATTGGATTGCTATACGTGTTGATGTCGGGTTGGGCAAAGCGTGGGTTCCGATTCACCGAACTTTGAACCGCCACGTATAAAGACTTCATAGCGATTCTAAAATCGTATGTATATCGACAACCATCTTATATGCTAGTATATAACCTCCTAACTTATACTTTTGGATACTAACAAGTTGCATTTGTGAAATCGGTTCAACGAGTATGCACGTTGGTATGTTAACAACCACCGGGGAGACATAATCCAAGAAGGAATGATAAGTTGCACGTCAAAACACACGTTCCCGTAAGTATGACTTATTTGATCTTTGCATAATCTGAATTGCATTACCTAATAATTTTATGTATACAAAGTGTCCTAAGCAGCCACCCGGAAGTGTACATTGTGGATATTATGTATGCATGGCGATGAGTAATAGTCTTTCCTACCTTAGACACCCGAACTTGGTATACATGCTCACTCCTCTCTCTTTCTCTCTTTATATATATATGCTCACAATGTTCCTATATATATATATATATGCTCACTCCTTTCTTATATTGGTGATTGTGTAGGTCATAGAAGAGTTGGGGAAAAGTGGTAACCCTTACAAAGATGACCATCTCTTGGATTTAAATTCGGTAGCCTTTGTGAATTTATATTAGATCAAATTATATATCACAAAGGTAGCTTCATCGACAAGTACCTCGAGTTGCGCGAGAACAATCCAAAGTATCAACATCTTCGTGAGTTGGAAAGGCTAAGCCTAGGGCTTTGACTCAACTTATCTTTGGGAAATATGTATGAGGGAAAATTATGAACTTTATGTGAACTTTGTGACTTGTATGATGGGAAATTGTGGACTTTATGACTTTATGTGAATTGTATCTCGACATTTATGTCAAACTTATGTTGATGTGACTTTATGTGAAACTTATGTTGAAATATGTGAGTTTTGAATGATGCGTATATGTTTATTTGAAGTATGGACATATTATGGCAATTATGAATTCTTTTACGTGAATTATGTATATATATAGTTAATTCTGAAATTTATCTGTAGGGGCGGTTTTCGAGTAAACCGCTCTTAATGTTGTGTACCTATTAGGGGTGGCTACAGCTAGAACCGCCCCTGATGTGGTCTCATTAGGGGCGGGCTACATGAAACGCCTCGATGTTGTCACATTAGGGGCGGCTCCACCGGCCCCCTAATGTGAAAAACCACATTAGGGGTGTTTTTGTTAGGGGTGGCTGGAGGAACCACCCCTAATGTGGATCTTCACCCCCCTAATGTGCCTTTTAGAGTAGTGCAAAATCAACACGGGTGCAGACCGACAATGATGCGGAGCGCGTCGAGCACCACGAGTCCGAGGAGTTAAAATGTTGTAAGCTTTTAGAGCTACTCAAAAGTCCGGCGTCGCAGCGCAGCCTGTTTGCCATACATGACTAGTTGATCCTATGCATGTTAAATAGATATGGTTGCGGTATAGCTTGCTATAGCCTTTTGAGGCAAAGTGCCGCTATTTGTGTTCACATAAAATTTAGCCGCTATAACCTCATATTTAAAACCATTAGCTATTAAGAGAAAAACCAAAGAGTTTAGCTCGCTATTTAACACCATATATATGCAGCTCAGAGAAGCCTGTTCTCAGTCGTACAGTTTGCAATGTGCAATGATGATTCGTGGAACCTGTGGAGCGCAACTCAAAAAAGTCTGTTCTCAGTGGCAATGGTAACTAAGTGACGTCGGCTGCCGACAGCTGGCAGTGACAGCCCCGATCCAGCAAGTCCCGTGTTGGACGGGACGGCGGAGGCACATCCAGCGTTTGCCATCATTTTTTGGCATCGCCTTCCTCCACTTCCTGCCAGCATCCCAGTCCCAGACCCAGCTCTCGTCGGAACAGCCAGCGGCCGCGCCTAGCACCCTGCCTGCCCTTACCAAGAAAACCGCAAAACCCTAGAGGCTGGCGGCTCCGACTCTGCTTTGGTCCGATTCCGATCCGGTAATGGAGGAAGAAAGCCGCGTGGTGCAGCTGGAAGAAGCGGTGGCGCTGCTGGTGGAGCACCTTAGCTTGTCGTGCCGGTGCTGCCGCTCGGCAAGGTGGTCGACCGGGAGGAGGCCATCAAGCCTGAGACCCAGGAGGCCGTCGCGCGTCAGGTACGTACGTGAGGAAGCTTGTGGCCGGGGTTTCTCTTGGATCGTGGATCTGGGGTTGAGAAAAGCAGGGATCGAGCGTGGTGCTTGCTCCTCCGATCCTGGGCTTCTTGGATTGTAGATCTCGGTTTTTTAGGAACGTGACCAGCTGAATTTATGGTCGCGCGCGCGGCGTCCTACTGCGCTTATGTCCGGGGCTCCGGGCATTCGGAATTGCCGGCTTCCATTATACGCATATACAGCCTGCAGCTTCTTACATGGGGTAGGGTAGGATGAGTAGCAGCGTTGAATTTGTGCAGCAGATGATTTGTAATTTTGAACAACAGACAGCCTCCACTACTGGAAAAACTTCTCCAAGGCGCGCGGTTTTGACTAACCGTGCTGGCCAAAGGGGCCTGCCACGGAAGCAAGGTCATGATAAATCGATTTGGCTTCCGTGGCCAGACCCTTTTACCCGCTACGGTTAATCCATTAACCATGGCGGGCACATAAGAAAGCACGTCGCTGTAAATCTTTTCGAAAAAGATAAAAAATGTAAAGAAAAATGCCCACACACTACCGTATCCTCGATTGCCTTGGCGGCCGTGAATTTCCTTGAGTGCCTAAATCAAACCGCCAAGGAAATGATAGTTTCCTTTGCGGTTTTACACCGCACTCAAGGAAACATATTTTTTGGCGTTTATCTAAACCGTCAAGGAATATGTATGTTTCCTTGGCGGTTTGCGAAACCTCCAAGGAAATATATCATTTCCTTTGATCGTTATTCTAAAACCGCCAAGGAAAATACCTATTTCCTTGGGTGTTGTTATAGACCGTCAAGTAAATTATGATTTTCTTGAGGGTTATTGAATTTTCTTGGAGGTCGAACAGTCAAGGAAATGTTTATAAGAATTTTAGTGAATCTAACAAAAAACAATAATATCTTAATGGCGTCCAAAAATTCTAAAATTTGGCATGAGATCATAACATTGTTGTATTATCTTACCATAATTTTTTTCAAACCATATTAACAAAGTTGGACTAGACATTATTCACAAGTGGATAAAACTCTCACATATAGTCTCATAGTTATGTAACTATGTTAGAGATGTATTCATTTGTAAACAACGATAGTCTCGCTTTGTCAAAATGATTTAAATTTTTATGGGAAGCTTATATGACCATATCATGACCCCATACCAATTCTTAGAAGTTTTAGACCACTTTATGATATTATTGATTTTTTTGTCGGAGTCACCAAAATAGTAGTTTAAGTAATGTTTAGCAAAATACTTCATTTTCCATCGGTTTTTGATGTAACAGCAAATGGAACATGCTTCTTACATATATGTTTTTTTCTAGTTTGTTGACATTGTTAGATATGATGCAGTTCAAATTAAGGTGATTTTTGAAAAAGTGCGTAGAAATTCATTTAAATGATAGAAATTAGTAAATCGGTTCTTAAAAGTTGGATGAAAAGCTAACACCTTATATGTAGTTTCAAATCTTGTTATAAATTTTTTTTATGATTTGCTTTACAAAGACATAGAAACAATAATTTAAAGGAAAACAATATTATTCTTTTTAGAAAAGAAAAACATTATTATTATACATAGTAAAGGAACGATGCAATTTTGAATTCGGCCCATCACTGATTCAGCCATCACAGCCCATGTCGGCGCATGGTTCGCTACTGACCATTGGATTTACCTCGGACCGCTAAGATACGTTAAGCACAGAATGAAACCCTAGCTCCTCATCATTGGATTGGCTCTCGATTTTTTCCCTGGGCCTCCCTCGACACCACTCTGCCGAACGCCGCCCCACATCGCCTCCCTCGATGCCACTCCAAAGAACGCCGCCCGTGCCCCCATCGCCACCGGCTGTTCAATCTAGTGTCGCCCGCCCTTCCCTCCCACGACGGCTACGCAATCGCTCCCCGCTCAGCGCCGCCCTCTCCCCACGTGCCGCCGCGCCAGCGCACCTCTCCCAAAAGAAGCGGCGCAACGGCTTCCCCGCCTCCGCCGCCGACGCCGTGCTGTCCATGGGCCACTCCACCTCGCTCCAGCTGAAGGTGCGCTGCTGCCCTGCCCTGCCAATTTGATCCTGTCCCCCCCCTTCGTAGCTATGTTTTGGGAGACAGAGGTGGTACTCAATCTGATGGGTTTGGATCTGATTCTCTTGTTGTCTGCTCGTGCATCTCGATGGCTTGCCTGCGATGGTGGAGGCCGTCCTCTCCAACGACCCCGCCGGGCAGCTTCAGGCCACCACGCCGTTCAGGTAGCTGCTCTCCATAGGTGAGATTCAGATGTTCAGTTGCCCGTTTCCTGATGGGCAGAGTTTAGGGGGTGAGATTTGGGCGGTTTTAGATCTGAAAGCCCCAGGCCAAGCTACTGACGATTCTTCATTCATTTCGAATTATTTTAAAAGACTTCTCACCACACTGGTACTAAGTTTAATGTCATTGGAATGCATGGTATGTGTGATTGGAATGTGCATGATGTAATGCCGGAGATACATGGATCTATGTGCAGTTTTAATAAAATGTTTAAATCCTGAACCTTTCAGGACATCAACTGATAGCACATGAGCTTTAAAAGAATCTGAATCACTTCTGCTTTTGTATATTGGTTATGGTGTAGGTCACAGTTGGTCCAAGCAATGTCCAAAGCCAGAGCGTGGAATTCCATGGAAGCGAGCAAATGAGCGAGGTCAGTATCACTGCGAACTGTTCTCAAATTAGTGTTGTTGTTGACGCATTTAGTGGATACTGCTAACTCAGGTTATGTGTGAGTTCCTAGACCAGTAGTGGTAATCTGAATGGATTAGCCCAGTTAGATAATATTGTTATTCTAAAGAATTGTTTATAAGACAGAAGTGTTCGTCTTTCTCATGATTGTACACACCTGATTTCTTGAGAGAAATACCATCATGGATTCAAAACAGAGTAAACAATCTTCCTTTCCCTGAATGCATTGGCACGTGAAATGTGCAATATTCAGCTAGTGCAAATTTCACTTTGCTTTCAATTTGTGTTTCTTATTTCATATAAGCAAACAATACCGGTATGTGCCTTTGCCCTACATACACTGGACAACTAATAGTTCTTTAATGCACTTTTATTTTTTTGGTATAGCATAGCAATATTCTCCACTCTCGCCAGTTCCTTTACCCTTTTCATTGTGGAATATTGTTACAAGTGATGCTATGTGGTGCAGCTGATGGGGATAACCAGGCACTAATGGTGGGTTACCTACAGAGGGAACCAGCGAGTTCGTCGTGCTACAGATCAACACCAAAGCAGTTGGTCTCCACAAGTGAGTTCTACCTTGTTGCTGTGCTTCCACCTCACTGTATATACATGAGCCATGCTGATTTCATACATGCTTAGTAATCGATTCATTGTTCTATTTTCTCATGTAGGTATGCAACTAGCAAATGTACTGACTTAGGCCAAAAAGATAGTGTGCTGGGGAGGACTTACACAGGAGTTAGTATCACCCTACCGCTTTGGAAACTATTAGTGACTTGTGTGTTATGCTGTATGGACTTGATGTAAGGATGAATGATAAATGCTCTTGTAATATTGATATGGATATTTTACGTCAATGTAATGGTCAGGGACCATAATAAAATGCTTATGTATGTCATCACGTGCCAATTGAATATAGTGACTGCATTTTAGAATATATTGATTACTGTAATTATTTTTTTATTGCTAGTATAAATTTCCTTGAGGGTTGGCCCTCAAGGAAATAGAATTAGCTTGGCGGTTAATGACAGTCAAGGAAAACAATAGTTTCCTTGGAGGTGAAGAGCGAGTCAAGGAAACAACAATAACCTTGGCGGTCCGGAGTGTTTACTTTGGCGGTTGTTGACCCTCAAGGAAACTACTTTCCTTGGCGGCTCTATCATTTCCTTGACCATTTATCAAATTAGGGTCCGAGTGTTTACTTGGCGGCTGTTGACCCTCAAGGAAACTACTTTCCTTGGCGGCTCTATCATTTCCTTGACCATTTATCAAATTAAGTCGACACTGATTTCCTTGACGGCTAGCCTCCAAGGAAATTATCCTTGAGTGTCGAAAACCGCCAAGGAAACTAATTTCCCTTTACACTCTATTCTTGAGTGTGTTTGCTTGACGGTTTATGGTCGGGATTATTTCCTTGGCGGTTTTTCCCCTTTCCTTGGCGGTTTTGGCCCTCAAGGCAATTCAGGATTCTCGTAGTGACACGAGCTTGGATTTGGGCCGCATGCACTTGATCCCGCTTTGACACAGTCCAACCATGTGGGAGGCCACCGCCACATCCACAAGCTCTAGAGCCGGATCCGCCAAGGTGGAGGCCACCGCCGCCGGATCCACACGCTATAGTGCCGGATCTACCGTGTTTGACGTCACCACCTTCGGATCCACACATGCACCGCCGGATCCGTCGTGGTAGAGACCAACTCCGCTGGATCTGCACACACCGAGCTGATCCGCCGTGGTGGTGGGAGGCCGTCGACACCGATCCGCACGCGCCGGGTACTCGGTGGCCATCATCGCCGCTCGGTGGGAGGATGGCCGCCGCTCGAGGATGCCTGTCGTGACTTGCTCCGCTGGGCTCTCCGCCTGAATGCGCAACCACCATCTACCCCACGCACGCCGGAGGCGGAGAGAAGGGGCAGTGCAAGGAGTGGGGTGGCTAGATTGGCGAGGGCGAGGGGGGACGAAGGCGGCGCCGGAGGGGAAGAGGGTGCGGTGGATGGGTAGAGGGGCGGCGGGATTGGGGAGGCAGAGGGTAGAGAGGGAGGGCAAGGAGTGCGTCTATGAGTGAGGGGAGAGATGGGCTTCTGGAGAGTGTTTGTGTTTGAGAGAGTGAGGTGGAGTGACTCCCAAACCCTAAGTACGGTATTTATGTGTGGAGATGCTATCGGGCTGAGATGCCATGTCTGATAGGCCACTGTTTTCTGTGAAGAGCCTTTTAACGTTGCCCGCCACGAAAATTCTATTAATCGTTGGTCACGTTTTCATATTTCCTGTCCACGGTAAATCGATTTCCCATGGCCGCCAAATGTCCGCCATGGAAAATAAAACAACGTCCGCCATCGTTAATCGGGGCATTAATTGTGGTGGGCAATGACTTGCAAAATGATTTCTGTTGTATTGGCGCGCGATGGTACATATGTGTCTGTGCAACTTTTCTTCGCGTTGTCTATACATTCACACTTGTTAAACATGAAGTGCTAGTTTCATTGCTTTGCGTCTTTAATAATCAAGTATAAAAATGTGGGTATTTTTTTTTTGTAATCATCGATCGAGCTGCGGCTTATTTTGTTGTGCGCTTTTCACTTTCTAGATTTGCTTTTGTTTTTCCAATAACGCGTGCACGACTATACCTCACTACGCTTCCATGGATGTGGTTTCAGGTCCATGCAACGGTTCTCCTGTACAACTACTACCACCGGAAGCAGTTCCAGGAGCTTGAGTTCGCCAGCCCTGACCGGTTCTGCAAGTCCGCCTCCCTCACCGTCAGCAACAGAAATATGCTCATGTACCTGAACCAGGCGCAGGACCACCTTGACAATGGAGTAGAGGCAGGACTCTCGGTTACAGACAAGGCTATCATGGATGCCTGCGACATTGCCGAGGCACTGGACGCCACCAAGGACTCCCCCGAGATGTTCATGTGGCCCATCTCAAAGGTCGCCATTCTACTTGTAAATAGGAAAAAGAAAATGTGCTTGCTCCAGAATGGATCTCAAACCAAGGGTGTCTGGTCCACGTTTGAGAAAGATATCGAGATGACATTAGGTGAATCGTTCGGCAGCGAGGTACTGGTACTTGGTGGTTCGCTCAGCAGTAGTGACATGCTGGTGCTGGGGTCGAGTAACAAATCCATGTCACTTCCTTCTGAACCGTACATGCTTCAACAGATTGCATATTCAGAGGTGGAGTCAAAAACAGGTATTTGCTATGCCTTATTCCATTTCCTTATTAATAACTAGAGCAAGCAACTGGATCCAGCCTTGTCTATGCCCTTAATTTGTACACGGGCATAAATATGGTCACTTTGTTGTGTTAGGCTAGCTGGTATAGTTTTATTGATACACAAGTACGTTGCTTCAGAAGTGGAATTGTGTTCAAGATTTTATTTGTTCTGCAAATGCTATATGCTTGTGCACTTATGTTTTGTATGTATGGGAATGTCTCACACACATTTATTTTAATAGGTATGAAGCGTACAAATTTGTGTTTTATCGAAGAACATCGGGTGTACTCATTGAGTAAGAAAGGGACAGCTACCATGTTGTATGTTCTGGACTATGGTGATCAGACTGTCGATGATAGCAAGATTAAAGAAATGCCTTTATATGACCTGATCAAAAGGTTTGCTTTACAACTATGCCTATTTTGTACGATTGCACATTGTATGCCTTGTCAAATAAGTATAGTATGTTAGGGATGTGGCTAGATTACTGCTCAATTCAGGGGAACCCTGGGCACACCATTATAGGTACTATATAGAAGCCAAGGAAGAGTGACTGGGAGAGAATTAAGTGGTGACCCGGCTGTGTCAAGGTCATGTCGATAAGGATTGCTTTCTTTGGGATGAAGTAAGCCTCTCTATATAATGATATTAGATGGATCAATCTAATCTTGCAAGAATTAGAAGGATAAGACCTTCTGTCTTTGTCATCCATGGCATTAATAGACCTTGCCCAAAAGGTGGCGTCTCGGCGCGTCGGAGGACTAGTGACCACCAAAATTAACCACCATAACCGATGGCCAATTTAACCAAACCGAGGGCGAGTTTTTTTAGTAGATCTAACAACCAATGGACATCATGACATACCTGGCAGGGAAGATGCTTAGTCGTTATGTGTTAGCAGTGGTGCCGCTACTAGTTATTGCTCGCAGCCTCCTATCGCATCAGTGTGTGCTGGAGATGCACGATATGTAGTTGCTTCAGCCCCACACCTTCCACAACAGCTCGATGTTGTCCATCACCGGACATAGGACCCTGCTCGATTCTATCTGTCGCATCATGGATCTTGGGCATGTGGTTCCCTCCACTGCCGGCAGGAATGTAATTTTGCTGTGGGCTACAAACCAATAGTGTGCAACAACGACGAGGATTGGGATGGCGCACACCTGTTCCTCATCGTTCTCCAGTTGAAGCATTCCCCGTTTCCCTATTCGGCGTGGATCACCGACAGCGATTTGACGGGGAGAAGGCATGGGGCCACAGTAGGAAGGCAGCACGTAGCACCACGACATTCTACCACTGATCACCGCGAGGGTGCCTCTGTTTGTCGTGAGCCTATCATTTGGCGTTGCTTTCTTAGGGGTCAAGCAATAACGCTCTTTATATAAGGGTAGAGCATATGTATCAATCTCATCAAACTATAATTGGAAGAAAAATGCCTTCTCACTTGCTTGTTCAAGGGAAAGCGGTCCAGTTGGCTCCCTCTCTGCCTCTCAACCATAATAGCCATCTTACATCTTGTATCAGAGATGCCAGATTACGATGAGATGTCGCCAAATCATATCCCAAGGGTGTTGACCGACCCACCCCCACCCCCAAACCCAATAGGTGGTCACCCATTGGGTGCGTCTGCATGCCTTAAGATATCAGCAACCAGTGACCACCACAACTAACAAACATAAACGGTAAAAACATGTCCACGTCAAAGGCGAGACACTACTAGAGATCTAGCAGCCAACGAACATCATGAGAGAGCTGGTAGGAAGAAACATAGCCCTTGTGTGTTAGCGGCGGGGAAGCTACAAACTACTTTTGCATGGCCTCCTAGTGCATGGATAGGTGCGGGAGATGTGTGATCTATGCCTAAACAGCCCAGTAGTTCCTTCAAGTTGCACATCCCTAAATGGATGACGTCGATTCCATCTATCACATCATTGAACTTGGGCATGTGGTTCCCACCGTGGGTGGTGGGTATTCTGTTTTCATTTAGGGATGCAGACTAAGAGTCTATGGCGATGGGGTTTTGGGACACACACAACTCCTCACCAGTCTCTACCGGAAAGCCCTCCTCTCTTCCCTGTGCAGCATGGATCAGCAGTGATCTGGCAAGGAGAAGGCATGGTGTCACTAGTAGCATGCACGGTATAGGTCCGCAACATCTGCCACCAACTGCCCTGAGGGCACCTTATTTGCTGGTCGCTGTACTACTGCGACAACTCACAAGTCTTTACACTCGCTAGAATATGCCATGGGATCCAATGTATGTGTAGCTCCGACGTGTGTGATGTCTGCCTTAAGTTTTGTAGTTAGGAAGTTAGCTTGTAGATCGAGGACGAGCTTCTTGTCTAGGAGAGGGTTAGTGGTAGAAAATTAGGAAAGTGGAATGATTGGCACCCAATTGAGGGGAATCCTTGGTGCATCATTAGTAGATGCTAATACAGGAACTTCACAGGAGTCATTGAGAGAGAATTAAGGGGTGAAAAAGCCTTCTCTCTTGCTAGGCCGTGGACATGGGCAGACCCCTCTCTCTCCCTCTCTCACAACCATAACAGCACCATAACAAATGTGAGCAATGGTTACTTTGCTAAATATCTTTCCACCTTTTTTCAAAATACTTTTTATATGTATATGATATGATGTTGCTGGTTGTCCCTCCTAAATGAGTTGCTTTATTTAGTGTTAGTACACAATTTTCCGATCGTACCAATTGTATTTCTCCTCTCCTGTAACAGGATGACTGGTCCTTTATTTGAAAGTGGTCCGTACCGAATGACAACATCTGTTGTTGATTCCTATCATTTACTGCCATATATGGATGTCCTGTTGAATTTCATGAACAGGTAAACATAAAGATTTATTTGAGCTCATTATGCATCAGACCATTGATATCAAAATGTGTCTTCGTACAACAGTTTTAGGTTAATGACCAAAGATTATTCTTGACATGTTGCAGGAACTGGTCCTTGGGTTCTTCACAGATGAAAGATAAAAGTTTGAAGAAACAAGAAGCTAATATTAATAGCATGTCTATAGTGAAAGAAATAACCACTGACGTTTCAACACCAAATAAAAATAAGCCGGTAGTAAAAGCAGTTGGTGATAGTGGCACTAACAACTGCAGCACCAGCAAAAACAAAAAAGACAGTAACAAAAGAACATCTAAAGCCTTCCAGACTAAAGTTTCTACCTACGCAGAGCTCAGGGATGGCCAGAGCACCACAAAAGACTTACAAGCTAGTGAGTCTATCAATTTCATAATACTTCACTACATCAATTTAACTAATCCATAATCACCTAATTTCAGGTGCCCAAATGGACGATGACAGAGCAGAGAATAACTATGAAAGTGGAAACTTTTCTAAAGATATTGTTCCGGTAAAAACTCTGTATGAACTTGAGAACACATGCATTGGAATCATCTTTCATGTTTCTAGTTCAATATAATTAATATATGCAGATTTATGTATTAAACTTCAACTTAAAGAAGTCTTTCGAATAAAACTTCAACTTAAAAAATTAATTATCTTATACATACCAGATGTTGATCCTATAACTAGCGACCCTGGCTTGGAAAGCCAAAAGGAGAAAGTCACTGAAAAGACGGGTAAGGACAACCCTATCCAATAAAAAAATAATTTATTTTTCCTATTATTGATTATTTCCATTTCGATGATCACAAATTTTAATGTGTATACTTCAAAATGCTTTTCAGGTGGCATGACAGGTAACATGAGTGTTCAGATGTATGGGACACTGAAATTACTTCAAAAGATGCGAGATGATACAGTATGTCACATATGGCAATTCATTTTTTAAGTTACACTAGCAGAAAAACGATTTTCATGGCGCCATACACAACATTTCACTGGCGGGCAAGGAGAACGCAGCGCGAGTAAAGAAGAAATGATGGGCCCCACTAAACATCCGCCAGTGAAATGTAGTGCCACAAGTGAAGAGCTCGGACTTGCTCAGCTACTCTGTCAATGATAGCTTGGACTTGCTCCTTTGGATAGCTATTTGGTTGTCATTGTTCATCTTCTAATTAACTGAACATAGCAACTTTCTAGATTACATGATTAGTATTCGTACTGAATGTTTTTATTTGGATACTATTTATATTTCTTATGATGTAGTGCCACAAGCAACTGCCAGGATTGGATCACTCGGGTACTATGTGTGCGAGTTTCTCAGACAGAATGGGAGGTACTCCAAAGATCCAAGCAAAGTAAGTATTTTTCGTCATATCTATAAACACGAGGCCACCTTTTTGCCTAGATTGTGCTTTGTAGCGGATGAAAAGGTAATGGATAATTAATTAAACAAGGAAGCCAGGTCTGCCATCAATAAGTAATAGACATATCAAATATATATATACATGTAAACTCAAGCCATTAGTTATGTATGTCACACACCATATATATTACTTTCATCTCTGGTCATTCTCAATCTGGGAATTTCATGATTTTTGCAGTGTCTTTGCCAAACTGTAGACCTCACAAATTATCGATTTTTGCCGGTTACAGTATGCCTCCTATAAATAAGTTGTCCTGAACTTGTGCAGGCCGCCTCTAAGGAAAATGAACACCTCACAAGTGAAGTGCTCGGGCACATTCTTGAGGAGTTTTGCCGGTTCTTCATGGGAGAGGTGGTTCACTTGAAAGGAAAGTATTTTGATAAGACAGCGACATACGCCAAACCACAATACAGAGAACTTGTAGACTAGAACTAGCTTGTATGGCGTTGTCAGAACTTAACTGTATGGCACCGATATGTATGTCAGAGATGTTTTAGAGTTTAGACTGATACCTAATGTGATTTTGCATATATTATTTCTGGGGTCATCATTCACTTTATTTTAGCACCGGCGGTTGCTCACGGTGGCTTTTCCAAATGTGATCCCCGCCAGTGCAAAAAATCGATTCACTGGCATTTGCGGTGAACCGACGGTGGTGACATGTAAATTACTGGCGTTTCTCATGAATAAGCGTCAGTGGTAATATCGCTACACAAGCGGGTCTAGTTGACATGCGCCTGTGGAAGTTTTTTTACACCGGGCGGGGACTATGGCCCTCCGTCACTTGAAATATAGTCTACTCAAGCGGGCTTCAATGACACCCGCCACTGAAGTTATGATTTCTCTGGCGGCGTTTAGACCGCCAGTAATATTGTTCATTATCACTGTCCTTTAGCGGTGGCGGGTTGGTTATACGCCACTTTGGATATGTGTTATAGACCGCCCGAAGAAAGAAACGTGTTCTGCTCTAGTGTTACATTGATGCTTGCTGATCTAAATTCAATGTTTCCTTGATGACTCTTGTCAAAAAAAATGTTTCCTTGATGACCTAATGTGTACTCATCTTAGTCTATCTATGTTTCAGCTCCGTGAGCATTTTTTGCTTGGAGATCGAAGTGCTGAGTATGAAATGGATATTCAAACAATTTTAACAGGTATTTATCTTTTCACAACTAAATCATGAAAAAAATGGACAATACTGTGGGAAATCAAATGATCTTGTGGCAAATAACTTGTCTTTACATTCCACATAGCATGAGGGTCTTGTACTCTAAGCTAGGCTTTGAATTGTATATATGTGAACCTTAGTCCTGAATGATGAGTTGGGTGTCACCATCCTGTCCAAAAAAGGGTGCAGAATACAAGTGCATGAACAATATTTAGCCTCCCAGTGACAACTAGGAAGATAACTTGAATTATCATAGAATAAATGTCGACATATCTTTTCGACTGTGTGATTGTTCCTAATCAACCGCAGTCTTTTATCTTGAAGTTATATCAATTGTGTATCATTTTCGAACCATGTGCAGAAACAAATACTACACCTAAAGTTACATCAATCCTTAAGAAATATGAGAATAGTTGGAAGATGATGGAAGCTGCCAATCTAATTAGCTCTGGAGAAGGATGCCAAAACCGTGAACATAAAAAGGAAGAAACTGAAAGAAGCCATAATTATACGCACCAAATGCGAGGCAAGAAATATCATCTGATGTAAATTGTTATCATGACGGCCACCACAATCCTGACAGTAGTCATTGCAGGAACTGGAGGCCATATGCCGTGAGAGCAACTGGATTCTTCCCAGATATAGAGTACTTCCTTCAGTTACCGGTGGTATGTTGTTGATGATAACTAATTTTTCAAGTTCGTGCAGGCCATAGCCTGGAGTCCATGGACCATAGAGGCATCAGAATAATGTAGTCAGATTTAGGTTTCAAAGTTTGCTCTACTTGCACTGTAAAACTGACACACATATAGTGGGCCACAGTTAGCATATAAAACTACCTTTAAACTCAGTCTCTGGTAGCAGCATACACAAGTTGTTCCTATACCATAGTATAAACATGATATTAGAACATATGAATCCTAGTCACAATTTGAATTAATCAAATGTCCGCTGGTATATACAATCAAAATCTCTTTTTGTTCCAACTCGGCTGCTTGGGCAACCTTTCTCATAGCTTTTAATTCATACATGTTCGAACTTTTACAGTTTGTATTCCTATTGGCAGATATGTACCAGGCCAGTGTCCAGCTTACTGGCCCAGATTTCAACTTGATTGAAGATGGTGATATGAAGGTCACCCCTCATGAGGCACGAGACTCAGCGGCCTCCAACATGCTGTCTCAGCTTCAACAAAAGGCAAGGGAAGGGTAGGAGAGCACCATGTCTCCACACAACCCCTGATGCTGCATCCCAGCTGATACAAATCATCGTTATCGTTTGACTAGAACAACGATGACATTCAGATCATTTAGTCAGGCATTGTTACAAACAAATGCAATAAGCACACTTGTGGTGTCCATGGGCATGTCTGTATGTGGATTTTATGGGTGTTTGTGACTTGTACAGGGCATAGAAGACGAAATTTCATCTGGATAGCTACAACTTTGTGAGTTCCGGCTTACTAAATGCTGTTATTGTCTGTATCACTGTTGTATGGCATTGGGCAGGCTTCAGTTATGGTCTCAAGTCTTCTGCGTATTGTAGCCTCAGTGATGCACTGGATCTAGTTTATTTTGGAGCTTCTCCGTTTCTTTACATGTTTAATATGCTATATTGTGTGGTGTAATAAAATCTTTGGACATATATATTTCTAGAAACATGATTAAAACACAGACCGCTTGTGAGGGAGGACCTGTGGTGGAGTTCAATATTCTGAAAGCAGAATAGGTATATATGCTTGTGTTTGTGTGTTCTGCTCTAAAACTCACATAATTAAACAGACCACTCGGCATAAATTATTTGTTTCCTGCTGAATCGAAATGGGAGGCACAAGGAGGTATAACACTACCATTCCATTTACAACAGAGTAGGTGTGTATTGAAATCTGAAGCTAAAATGCTTTTATGTGTATGACATAACTAAAAGAAAAGGATAATGACATGTCTAAAACAAATAAAAAATATGATTGTAACTAGGCTTGTGGCATAGATGAGTAGATGTCAGTTCAGATCGTATATCTGATTTCATTCTGGTTACCACAAAGCAATTGTTACACTGCATTGTCTGCTCAGTTTAGTTCATAGATAGTCTAATTTGGAATCATACTGTTGTAATCCGTGATATGCTGCGATGCTTCTTCCGCTGTGATGTGCCAATGGTTCCAAGGTTAGACTGCATTTTATCATTCAGGATTTTAATAGCATCCATCTATTCTGTTTATAGGTGCAGTGAATGTCCATTTTTCCTGGTCCAACCAGTGATTGGTTAAGACGTTTGGTTTTCAATGTTGATTGCAGAAAAAAAAATGATATCTATGTTTAAATTTTGTTTCTCTTTATGCAGCTCTTGGAATAAGCTATTAATAGGAAACCAAAATGCTATAGAAATATGCAGAGTATGGTGTCTTGACAATCTTTTTTTGTACAAACATAGGATGATTAGTTAGTTTTTAGCAAAGTTAATGAAGTTGTTGCAGGTGTACTTATCTTTTAATACGTCTCTCGGAGTATTTCGGTCTGAAAAATATTGTTACATATATGAAAAAACGACTTCCAAGTGCTTTCGAAAACAGATACAACATAGTTTACAAATCAACTTTTTTTTTTTTTAGATCATAATGTTACTGTCGTAGTATAGAGCCATATATATATAGAGTGTAAAATATTTGTTCTTCGAGTCATTGTAGGGCGCTCGAAAGGTGCCTGATGTTCTAGATGTATTAAAGATTATAAAGTAGTGGAAGTTAAATTGTGTCCTTTGTTCAATAGGATAGGTAAATATTGAAGGTGTTCCATGAAGCAGGCGATAAAGTTACTCATATATGCGGTGATTATATGTCCATGTTATCATATTGTGTGTCCCCGTCAATTCTCGAGCTTGTGACCTCTCGAACATATCTATTAAACAGCTTGTAAAGGAAGCAGATGCCAGAGTTGCAAACTGTGAATAATATTTCAGTGACGTTGGTGCCAAATTATGTACATGTGTAGGAGTAAGAAGCATCAGGAGCACCTGCATTCGTGCATTGTAGATGTGTCACCTGTTGGATCCAAGGCCCGGGCAGTAGATCCATGTGCAGTGCAAACCCAATAGCCGAATAACATTGCTGCCGCCCGGACTTCTGCTGGCTAGTCCATGCAGTCCATGGCCACGACACGAAGATCAGAAACCTGCCACAGAGCTCCATCTTGCAAGAGAGCAATATATGTAGTCAAGGAAGTGGCGTAAACTTTGATACCTGGAAAGCACTTCACTGTCAGCCTCATCTATATGGACTCCAACAACTACAAAGAACACTTGGAGCATCTGTCAAATCCTCTTCTGCATTGACCCTTTCTATCCTACTAACATTTGAAAAGCATTGGGTTATGACAAATATATCTAGCACAAATCCTGTGTTAGTAAAATGTCTAAAACGTAATAGGTATGAGCTGGATGTCAGCATCTCTGCCTGTTCTAGCAAAATGAAGCTTTGTGCCTATATAAATTTCAGTGTGCAAGTTCGGTAGAAAGTCTCTTATGTGTCCCATATATACTTGTATTAGAAATTTGGGGAAGCTTCTGTCTAGATGATGTTCCTGTACAAACTTAGTAGACAACACCAATTATCTAAATTAAGAGCTCCTGTAGTATTATGTATTGTTATTCAGAGTTAGATGAGTAGACAAAAAGGGGTTAGGAAAAAACATGTTGAGACAACAACTTTTGTAACTGTGATGTGAGATATTCTTGCCCGATCAAGCAAGTTATTGTCAGCAAAGATTCCAGTGACTAGTTGTGTATAGGCCTATTGGGTCATGACATTGATCAATGCATAGTTAATTTCCGGATAAACTGAAAGTGCTCTGCAGCAACAAAAAGGCATCAAGTAGCTAGTTGCGATCCCATCAGACCAACGCCATTGCAACTACGTCCATGGAGTAATTGTGCAATGCGAAAGCCAAAGGCAACACCGCTGGAAGATGATGGTTACAAAATGCTTAGTTGACTATTTTTGTGGGACATGGCGAAGAGCAATTCCATCCAGTTCACTACACTGTGCCCTACTCTACTACACCATCTTTTGTCGGAGGAAACTGAAAATGGCCATGTAACCGATTTCACTACACCATCTATTAGAGCATCTCCAACAATTTGTCAAATTTGGTTTCCAAAATTTTGTTGTTTGCCATACTCCCAAAATATAAGGGGAAAACGAGTCCATCTTGAATAGTTCGACATAATTTACTTGGCAAAATCATAAGCTGGACCCACAAAGCTTTTTTTTCATGGGATGCCTCGTGCGCCAGAACGCTGCCGCCACTGCTTAATTTCGTTGTCGTGCAGGAATCAGTTCCCTTGATATCTAAAATAAAACATACTTTCCTTCGTACCATAATAAAACATTCTAATATTAACGATTGTCCTAAATTATTTATAATTTACACTTTCCAATACATATTTTGTATAGCACACCTAGTCAATGGTGGCCATAGAGCTAGGAGCTGCCACGACATGGCTGGTCCAGGTTCTACCATGAAGCAACTTTGACCGGCAGTCACCATCGGCAAAAAGCGGTGGCGCGAAATAGACCAGTGATCGGATGGCGCGCGCATCAATCTTCTGAACTTGATGCAAATTTTGATGGAGAAGAATAGTCGATTTGACAAGTCGTCTCCGGGCTCCATGAGCATGCAAGCACGGATCATGGGACGGGCTGGCATCAGGCATCAGGCTGGGCGGCACCACACGCAGTCCGCTGTCACATGCAGATGCTTGACTGGAGAGCATCTGTTTGGGGATCTATTTTATTATTTAAAAATTTAACCAAAGATGGCAAATGAGATGCCTTGTTGCTTTGCCAAACTCTTGGCGATACACTGATTGTTCTACCTTTTTATTTAATTAAATCCTCATTGGTGGGTGATTAACCACGTCATAAAGGTACATTAAGCCTTAGGGACCGATCCTTCCTAGATTACTTGCTGGCTACACTCGTTTGGTGCGCTTGACACACCCTTAGGAAAATAGGTTGGGCCCGAGCACACACATAACCTGTGCTCAGGCCCAAGGGCCCGCTCGAGCCCCAGGCTCCCAATGCATAAGAGCTTAGACTCGTTCCTCGGGTTTGATCACTTGGCTCTGGAAGTATAAGAATCAAAGAAGCTAGTGTTCTGAGCCATGCTTTAATCAATATCTCCGAGCCCTTTGGACCCATAGTTCAATACCAAATTCCCAAATCTTCTTGCAACGTCAATAGTTCCAGAAGATCAAGGTTTTCCCGTTAGAGGAACCCATTGTGCATCTTCTTTATCGTATCCACCGGATCCTTCAACACCTTCTGGTCCGAAATATGGAGTTCGTCGTGAACAACACTGGTGTTCTTGGGGGCTCAGTTTAGCTAAATCTGTGAGGGGCAAGGCCTGTAGAGCTATGCAGTCAAGAATAGTGTTGTGTAGAACTATATGCGAGGGAAGCAGACGAAGGAATTCGTTCCACACAGTTGTAGTCTCCCATCCTGTCTGGACCCCTGGTAGTAGCGATTATGCTATGTCAATACAGCAGGGTAAATCTCGCACTCGCATCCTTTAATTCATGTATACTATTCCTCGTGCCTCCCATTTCTAGCAGCTGCCATTGCCTTGTCCATCTGAAGGCAAAAGACCCCCTGTTGCTGTCCATATATGTACAACCTTATATAGTACTCTCCCATTGTTTCCTTGCCTTTTTATTACACACAGCAAACCACCCTTGTTGCTGTCCATATATATCCTGCTTATTGTATTGTATACAAAACCACGTTTCCACATGAATCAGGACAAATAGGGACAATATTTCCTCATGCTATCGTAAATGAACATTGTTCGGCTTTCAGTTTAATCTCAGAGATCTATGCGAATTTAAACAAATTACAAAATGGGGAAGAGTCCTAAGTGCACTGGGCATGTAAGCCGGTTGAGGGTATGTGTGTGTCTCTAAATCCTTAAGACAAGAGCTTCCTGAGAACGCATTATGACCATTTTTGACATATCACGTATTGTCTTTGTCTAATTTTGACTAATAACTACAAAACTGTAATAACTGTCATCTAATTTTATTGTCACGACCAATTTAAAGGATAAAATGGGTGTGCCTAGACATGAATGCCACACAAAGGCATCGTTCGAGACCTATACTCCTACGTGGAGGAGGACAACAGGCCAATGCCAAAGTGGAGGGATAGTTTGATGATAAGTATAATAGCGCTCTGATCGCAGTTGTGGCTGTGGCCATGTGGGAGGTCTGCTACGGTAGGTTGCAGACCAACCAGAGTTCCACGGTCTCTTGATGCTTTCCAATTCGCTTGTCAACTACATATAGCAAGCCTGCCTTTTTTCCATTTGACTACCATAATATCCTACTTCTTGAACAACTCGTAGCATCCCCTGGTTTATCTTCGCTTTTATTTAGGACCATTTGCAACAATGCCCTTGTTTTTTAAGGTCTAATTACTTGTTTGCTCTTGCTTTTTTTTTTAACTTTACAAGTTTGCCCCTATTTTTTAGTCTTTCAATTGCATGGTGCTCCTCAAAACATGCGACTCGAGCTCAAAATTGGAGAAAATAGGGGCAACCATGCAATTGGAAGACTAAAAATAGGGGCAAGCATGCAAAGTTATAAAAAAATAAGGGCAAACGAGCAATTAGACTATAAAACAAGGGTAGTTTAGCAATTTTCCCTTTTATTTATGGACAGATCGTAGTAAAGAGTCTCATCATGATGTGTAGTCTGTTTTTGTGTTCTAGATAAATGGAAATAAAGAGATGGGCCCTAAAGAGATACCTTTGATCATGTATGGTCAGATCTATTTCGTGCAGCCAACAATCACCACCCCTTCAAACCGAAAGTGATAGCCATAGTGTTTCACTGTGGGCTGAGCATGGGACAGTTATAAAGAGAGTTTCATCACGAAACATGAAATAAAAAAATAGAGGCCGGGAGCGCCACCCGCACCCCTTGCCTGGCTTGCCAACAACTGCGGTGTGCCATTACGATGCACCGTCTTTTCACCAAACATGAAACTAGAATTCAGCTGTCGAATATGTTTTACGGAGTGCACACTAATACAATTCATCATGTTCTGTAACTTCGTCTGTTCATCACATGAAACTGGCACATGCGGGTCATCTCGAAATTCCGCGGCAATTAATAATAGGGCCTTTGGTTTTTCTACCATTGTTTTTAGTTCCCATGGTGATTTTACTCTCTTTTTTTTACTTTGCGATTTTAGTTTTACCCTTGCCTTACCCCAATTCTTTTAAGTACCCCTAACAGCGCAAAAAAGGACAACTTTGCCCATTCATTGTTACCCTTTTTTTATATTAGAGTAAAAGCAAGATAATATAGGCCTGTGCGCAGTGTAACCCACCTGTTAGGGTCATCCCTGACTTTCAGGTTTGATCCACCATGACCGAGCGACCGAGCAGGTCGCGACCAAGTCACGGACCGCAACTGGCGTGTGTGGCCAGGCACCCAGCCCCTCTCCGCCTCGTTTATCTGCTTGCCGCTCTGTACCCGCGCATACTCTGCGGCTGCCATTGGCGACATACTGGCGCAAGCTAGGAGATGGAGAGGTTGGTTGAGGGGCTGAGGAGAGAGAGCGGGTGAAGAGGCTCGAGGCGGTGAGGATCCACGGGAGGATGAGATCGTTGGGAGCCCGCCGTGACGAGGCGCTGAGGCATCGCGGCGAAAAAAGGATCGCCGCACTCGTGGTCGGGATCACATGAAGATAAGGGATACAGCAAGGGGTATTTTAGTCTTTTGGCCGGCCACTTTTTCCTTTTTAGACTTTTTTGCACCATTTAATTTCAGAAGAACCAACAGTGTTAGAAAATGTGAGACTATACGGAGATTTCGTTGGAAAAAGGTGAGAGAAAAACACAGTTTAAAAATAAGGGTAGAGTTTCCAAATTCCCAAACACCCACAACTGGCAGCGGTCTGTGGGCCTAAGCTAAGACGGAGGCTACACTCTATAAGGGAAAATGAACATCAGATCAGAAGGGGACAGCTTCTTCGTCCTCCGGATATGCATCAATAACTTGCTGCTCTACCACTTTCGAGGCGGCACTGATGATAGGAGTGTTCCCCATGCCTCTCAAATCTATCTACACCATGTCTCCCTTGGATCAAAAAAGGAACAAACAAGAAGTTTCAAGGTCTCAGTTTACAACAGTATAGAGCTATGTGTGGTAGCTATCCCTCGTCACTCTTTCTATATGACCCGAAGAGAGCAAACAGTTTAATTCCATACACCAGTGCGGTGCCTGCATATATATGTTTACGCTCAGGATAATGTGCTTGCAAATATAGCCACTTGGCACACCATGTGTTCAATAAACTGCTGAGTCCAGTGTCATCATCTTCAGAGCTGAAATGTAGGAAGAAATTTAATAGTGTCATATGATCGATTAAATAATTTAGCATTTTTGCAAAACATAAAGAACATAAAATAAGTAAGCATGGGAATGATAATAATGCTGATCTAGGTGATCACAATATAGAAAATGAAATTTTAACCTGTGTTTGATTTTCAGTGTCTTTTAGAAGAAATGAAAATGAAGTACCAAAGTGGTGCTAAATAGTTAGAGTCGACATATGCAGTTACTAAGATCTCAACAACATTGCTGATAATTAAAACACCAAGGCCTTACGTTTGAAGTTTTATTTGAGACGATGATATAGGTGTAGTTTCTGATTCGAACCGATACAATTAATTAGTTTTTATGGAATATACAATTAATTATTGAACGTCTACTGTTGAAAGCTAAACTGATGAATTACACATGCTCTTATATATTATTTGCCTCCTGCGGTGGTTTTAGTAGTTAACTGCTGGTGTTCCGCAGGGGCAAAAGAGTCCAGACGGCAGGGCCGGCGGGCATTTGGGGTTGCAATGTACACAATGCATCCTGCACTCATCTTTTGTGCTGTAACAATTATTCCCCTCCTCGCAGCAGAAGCACGTCCGCACGTGGGGTGAAGAACAAATAACACTCTCAGTGCAAGGTATTATTACAAGTTTGCTATTGCTTTTGAACGAAATTACAGCGGCATCGGACAGTTGAGGACGACCTGCAGGATATATATGCAGTGTATTAATTTTCTACCCGTGATCAGCATTCAGAATATGCATACATACAAAATCAGAATGGCATGCGTGAGATCAAAACAAGACTGTTGTGTGCATGCATGAACAATCAATATATATATATATCAAAATAAACTACTTACATTGACAAGGCGATGCAGCAAGCACAAGCAAAAAGAAAAACATGGCCGCCGAGTTGATGAGCAAGGCGTCAGAGCACGCCCGACCCCTCATATTTGCAGTTTGGATGTCGTTGGTATGTTTCCCTCTACACAGCCTAGATTGGTCTCGTATAAATAGGTCTCTCTCCTACGATTATAGAAAGCGAGAAATTAAGACCCCCTTTTGGTGGGACAATTGATCTGCTACTCATCACCCTTAATATCAATCACGGGATCTGGTTTGCCTTCCCCGTGTGTCCGCGAGTCCACCCACAATCATCGAAATTTGGCTCGATCCCAGTTGGTATCTACTGCTGGAGAGCAAATCTGTATAAATTTCTATCTCTACTCTACTTACATACATCATCAATCATCTTATCTTCTACCGCGACATGTTGCCAATCGTGCGACATTAGCAGCGCATGTTGCCAATCCTCCTCATCTTCCCTACTCGCCTATGGAAATTACGAACGCCAATCACACCAAAAATAGCCTCCATCCCTCTCGGCCGCCCTATCTCTGAAATTCAAAATGAGATCAGCACGTGCGAGATCAGCCAGAGGCACGCTCGCCCGTGGCTTGGCCTGCCGATCGGCCAGGAGCGAGAAGGACGCGCAGGAGGGGAGGCAGGAGATCAGGTATCGGTTGAAAATTTGATCTGTACTTTTGCTTGGAAAGTTTTGATCTGTGTGCGTGTGACATCACTACACGCCGGAGATCAGGTATTCAGAAGAACCATTCTATACTCATATATGCGTACACAGTATAGCTGAGAGTTCCATCACGTAGATATATGTGCGTGCGTACATAGTCAATTATGTCGGGAATATTGGGTTTGGGTTTTGCTACAGTGATAAGATTAGGCACATGGCAATACAATATTTTACACTGTACAACTAAGATTTCTATTTTTAACAGCAGTGTACATTGTGGGAGCACTACAACGATTTCTTGCTGCCCTTTTTTTTATTGCATTAGGGTGATTATATATCTTTTTGCACTACAATGCCACCTGTTTTCACATTGCCAGGTTGGCATGCCCTATGGAGAAAATCAGACAGGAATGCATGATGCTTCATTTACACCACTAGCTCTGTCCTAATGATTTGGTTTACTTATTTTCATTTACAGTTATTCGCAAATATCTATCGTGATGAAGACTTGTTTACTAAAAGTCAGCTTATGCTGATGAATCTCAGAGTAAAACCATCTTTTTAGAGGTATGTCTTTCCATATGGAACTTGAACTAGGCGTTCATATGAAAATATTTTCTTTCCTCATTGGAATAGAAATGTCTTGACAGGCTGAACATTGGTGACATTTGTTGATATTGATGAAATTATCACTAGATTTATGGTAGTACATCTATCTTTTTGAGGAATCTTTGCCGTGATGTGCTGCTCATGATAAGGCAAGACTTTTGTTAAATTTTCATGCCAATTGGATTAAATTTGGTCTTTCTTGCTGATGCTTTTCGGTAGAAGCCGGGCTTCAATTTCCTTTCTGAATTTCCCTCTTATGCTTGGCTTTGTACTCTGGTGTTCCTAAGGGATTTCAGTCTAAGTCCAATGACTGAATCTTCAGCACAGTAAACTGAAGTTATCCATTGAGGTTTTTTTTTTTTTTTGAATTTTTCACCATTTTTTGTGGTACCTAAAGCACATTCAATTGAGCATCTCTTCAGTCCAGTGAATCAGCTTCAGTTTATTTTTTTAATTTCATCAACAGTTTGGCTGGCTGCTGCCTCGTGGCCCATCTGAGAACCTTGGCTGCAGCAGCATCCTCAAACACAGGGCAGTATGCAGCGCAGATCCAGTTTCAACTCAAGTGTATCTTGCTACGTAATTAATGATACAATAACTCTCTTTTTAAATTTTTTTATTTGAATTGTAAATCTGTCTCATCAACGTACTGATTACCAAAACTAATACTATGAATCGTTATGTTTGATTCACATTACAAAACACGTCGTAGCATTAGCATGGGCCTTTATATTACAAAGTATGAGTGTACATTGGGTTGTTGTATACTATGCTTTTTGAATGTCCATCACTTGAATTTTTTGGAGCCATAGAAATGTGTTTTTTGATTCAAACCTAGCGAAGCTTCAAAATTGATAGAATTAATTTTGGACTTAATGTGGTCCATTGTGTTAGAAATTCAGGAATGAATAAATGATTGGTCTTCTATTTGGTTGTTTTATATGCATTACTAAAATAAAGCGGTAGCGTTAGCATATACTAGTACTTAACTTATTCTTATATACTACTAAAAACCCAAAAGGAATCGTTCACCCCGGCCGATTCACCCCGCTCCCCTCGCATGAAAACACCGCCCGGCCTTGTGGGGTATACAAGCAGAAGCACATCTGCTTGTGGGGTGAACAGCAAACACTCTCAGAGCAAGCTATTATTACAACTTTGCTATCGTTTTCCGACGATGATGTTGAATTTGCAGCGGTATCGTACAGTTGAGGATGACCTACTTTATATATATATGCAATATTAATTCACACACACACACACACACAAATAAGAGCGACTGTGTGTATATATGAGATCAAAAGACGACTGTTGTGTGCAAGCATGATCAATATATATATATGTCAATAAACTGCTTACATTGAGAAGCCGAACGCCGGTAGATGAAGTAGTGGGGGCAGTCTTGGTGGGCTGGCTGGCTTGGCTGGTCGCCAGAGTGGGGATTTGCTGGTGGCGGCGCAGTGGCATGTTGCCATCCACGCAGAGCAGAAGCACGACACCACTCGCGAGAGGAACACCAGAGCTAGAGGATTGGGGATTTGGGGGAATTTGGGCAGCCGGGGTACAACAGCTATGCGGGGAATTGGGCTTCATTGGTTTCTTCCTTCGTGGGCTGCAAAACTGGGCTATGTTTATGCGACGGAAGCCAGGAAGTATAAGATACATATATGAACTTGTATAGTACTTGTTAATTTCTTTCCTCAAATCATGGGTACGCCTTTGTAAACCGGTGCATACCCCTGGCGTGGACTGTCTGCATGTACATATTAATCTATCTTCTTTGGTCCATCTCCTAGCCATCGATGATGTTTTTGCCACCTCCCACAACCTTGGTCCACTACTACATAATTGATTTTGCGAGACACTTCCTAAAGATTTATGGTGGCGGTTATTTAGAAAACCGACACGGTTAATGTCGCAATTAACCATGACAGTTATTGTTTATTTGCTATGACAGTTATAAAAATGTCATGGTAAATCGATTAACTCGTGGCGGTTTTTGTTAAAAAAAAAAAAACCGCTACGGTAAATAAAGTCCATATACACAGCGTCGGCATGGCGGATCCAGGTCGGCGGCGGCATGGCGGTGGTGGGGCGGATCTAGGGCGTCGGCAGCATCAATTGTGGATCTAGGGCTGCGGTGGCATGGCGGTGGCGGGGGGCTGGACCAAGTGGCGGATCCGGCGGCGTCGAAGGCTGGATCGGGCGGCGGATCCGTGGCGTCGAAGGCGGGATCGGGCGGCGGACTGGCGGCGCACCGAGCGGCTTACAAGGCAGCGGACCTGGGCGTTGGGGTGCGACCGTGGTGGGAAAGCAACCCAGATCTAGGCCCGTTTGGGCCTGGATCTGAATTTTTCTCTTTTATTTTTTTTTTTTTTCCAAGATTTATGGTTGCTTTTGTTTGGGCTTTCAGAAAACCGCCATGGTAAACCATGACCCTATGTTCGTGGCGGTTACAAAAACCGCCATGGAAAATTCTTTTTTTGCCTGCCATCTACAATTACATGCGTAGTAGTGGTCTCCAAATGCACCGAGGAAAGATAGCTTCGCATATGTCCAGTTTGATTTATCTCTTCACCATTCATAGCATGCAAGCATAGCAATGCAGTTTTGCCCGAGAAAAACGTGCCCATTGCGTGGAAGGCACGTGGTTGTGGGACTACGCCTACCTATGGCTGGCCACTGATTTGTCTAGTACAACCAAGCTGGTGGGGCCCATGATGACGTGCGTGCCACGTGGCGGTGGGACTACTACATCACGGAACCATGTTGGTGGGGTCCACGTCATCACGTGGACTCGGGATGCCACATTGTTATGCACGCGGAACCTAGAATTTCATGCCACGTGGTCATGATCTAGCCGTTGTCTCAACTAGTAGGATAGTTTATATGATGTCTGGAATGCCACATGGCTTACAATGTCGGACCGCTGTGGTGGGGTCCATGTCACTATGTCGACAGTAGTGGGACTGTGGTGCTTACATGTGGGACCTAGGGTCGGACCCACACTTACATGTGGGACCCATATTGGTGCTGGAGCATGGACATTATTGTTTTGTGATAATGAATCTATTGTTTTGTGACGAAAATTTACATTCATGATTGGTTCCCCCACTGGTTACAAAAGGAATGATTATCTATGACGAACAGGTTTACTATTTTGTGACACTATTGCTTTTCGTCATTATTTTTAGTGGCTTGGCTCTGTCACTCGTGATTTGTGACGAAGTTACAAAAATCATCACTGAAAACTACAGTTGCATGACGAGATTTCAACGTCACATGGAAACGTCATAGGAGAGTACTCTATACCGCGAGTTGTCTATATTGTTTTCCTTAATTTACATATTTATTCTTGGTTCATTGGAAATTTGTGATTTCGTTCTAACATGAAGTGATGTAAATGATATGTGGCAATTTTGTCAATTTTCTTGGGAACCATCCAAATAGCGCCACACAAATTTGCCACAGTTTAGTAACCGAACCAAACAGTTGGATTTTCCCACATAATGTGGCAAGCCACAGTGTGGCAAATACTTAACCATATGAATCGCAAAGTGTGGCCAACAAGCAAACATGCCCGTAATCTGCCAGCTGGGTTTCATAAATATTTCGGGTCCGGGCAGCTGCTCATGTGTCAAATACCAAGCATCAATGTGACGCTTTTTTCACAAGAGGCGTCGCCGTCTCCTGGGAGAAACTTATCAGTGACTCATTGTGACGGTGCACGTTGCAAGTCTTACATTTGTGACACATTTGAAGTCCAGGTCACTAATTAAGTTGTCACTAGTAGACTATTTTTAGTCTATTAATATCGTCTTCTAGTTTTCATAAGTTGGCTATGAGATTGTACTATGTTCATTTCCCGTAACAGGAAATACACAAAGAGAATGAGAGCAAACCCGGCGGCGAGCGCAGACCGGTGTGATGTGATTATCCCTGTTCGCCAAGGTGATATTGTCCTCCGATCCCCTGCCCAGCATCCCGAAGGGTGGCAGACTGCAACTTAACAATTTTCTACATATATTGTCCTCCTATATGTATTTAATTCTCTACTAATAATTCATTCGAGTTATTAACAAATTTAAGTGTTTTGGCAGGTACTATTGTTTCACAAAATTTCTAACCAATGTGCTGGCAGGTATGGCCCAGGTGTTGTGGTACGGTCATCCTGATTCCTGAGTCATCTTGTGACCATATATACTACTACAGAACAAGACTGACTGACCACATATAAATGGAACTCCATCAGGGATCAGTTCTCTACACGCCTTTCATTTTGTTTCATAAAATGGAACAAGTCTCTACCCAGTTTCAACTCTTGGCATTTGAAACCTGTGTTCTGACCACAGCTCTCTACACGCCTTTCATTTGTCTCTGCATAATTATTGTGTTATGCCGAGATCAAAGCAAAAACCCACATCTTCTACACCAAATCTGACTGAGCATATAGTTATTGTGTTTCTGTACTAGTGCATGGCACCAAAGCACTGTGATGGGCCAATGGCTGACTTCTTTGAAAAACTTGTTCGGGACCAAAATTGACAATAGCTGTGCGTATGTAGAAAGGAGTAAATGGTTGCAACAGTTATTCTGAGCCTGAGAAGCATAAATATGAGTGCACTTTCCTCATCCAAGAGCTCCCATCTATGTATTATGAACCGGAGACGACAAGGCCTCTACCACTGGCTTGTATGTCTCTACTTTTACGTGCTCTGCTCATGATCCCAACACATGGTTCCACCATAGGGTCGTCCCATGAAAATCGGTGGTCCATGTTGTAGCAAACTAATACAAAAAATAGTTCCAATACAAGTGACATGGTAAAACTTTTCTGTGCTTTCTGTATATTGCTTTCTCCACTACTACACAACTGACTTTTACTCTCGAGCCGGGAGTAAAGGCCTATGGCCGGCCACATACCTGGTATGACCTTTACTCCCCGTTGGTACCCCCAACCTTTACTCCCTACCCGTTCTCCCGGTTATACAACCGGGAGTAAAGCCCCAGATGAACCGGGAGTACAAGACGTATGTGTACTGGTGCTCCCGTCAAACCACAGAACAATTGTGCATCTGTTCAGATATATTATCATACTTATTTTATGCTTATACGGTTGGCCACACATTTTCTATTCAGAACTATACGACATGTATAGCCATTTTGAAAATGTGCAACACCAGACCAACTTTTGAGACATCCAAATTCAACATTGAAACAAACATATGAAAGACCTGAAACTTAGGCTTGCAACATGCGCAAATTGCCGTTGCAACATATGCAACAGCCAGAGCAACTTTTGCAACATTCACATAAAACACTTAAAATACAAGGTCTGAAACAGATGACTATCGCTGGTACCACAGGCCACCACCAGGTAGGGAAGAAAGTTTTATACTGCCGAAACAGGCCCGTACTGGTGCGGGATTGGGTTGGGTGAGACACGATAGGGTGGGTGAGACACCGGATGGGGTACCGGCGAGCAAAGTAGATTGGGCCAGCGAATGTTTCGAGAGGCTGCAAGCCCATTGATACTGAGCCAATTGGCGCGCAGTCCCAGAACGTCTTGCACAGACGCGCCCGGACGGTCGTCCTCATAGGAGCATTATGGTAATTGGATTGTTCACAACCTGCTGGCAGTCAGGTCTGCCAGAGCTGATTCGGGCCTTGGCACATGCTAACCAAATATGCCATTGCATGAGGAGCATAAGTATGCGGTGCTCCCTTGCTCTTCCACCTCTCCCGGTTTCCAATCTACTCATTTCAAACTAGTGACAACAACAAACTCATTGTATCTCCCTCCAGGCTCTGGGACTGATGACTTCATCACCAGTCTTGACATTAGTCATCTTATGTGATTGGGTGGCATCGGGGAAAAAGAATTTGCATGTCCAAGTGAGTTATCTAGTTACAAGTCCACACAACGCAGGACATCAGACATCGTCAGAGGCCTTTAGGCTTTTCTCTGTGCTGTTTTGATGTAAACCTTGGCAGGCACACTCTTATTCCGTGCGTAACATGTTTCAAAACTATTTATGCAAATAAAGCAGAGGAAGCCTTTCATGTAAAAAAATTGTTTAATAATTCTTTTCATTCATCTTTAATATATTATTTTTTATTTGTGTTTCTATAAAGGAAGCTTTTATTACATTCTCAGGAGCAATACATCAAGTTGATGAAGAGCTTTGAATTAAACATCACTTCCTGCATCTACTTTTCAACAAGCACACTGCCACAAAATAGTATTTGTATTTGTATTCGTAATGTGCTATCTTAATTAAAGAAGTCATTCGCATGCCTAGTAGCCTAGCGTCGTGTCCAAAATGAATCCCATCAATAGTAGCACTATTGTGCGTAATAAGATATTAATTGTATTATTGGTGTCCATAAGTCCATGCTTTATCCATTCGTCTCTGTTTGGTGTCCCGTTATGCCTTCTCCCTAGACACCTATTATTTTTATGGAATTTCTATAAGAAAATCTGCATAAAAAGTATATATCCCTATGTCACTTGCCCAGTAGAGTCCTCGGACAAAATTCCACGTGATCACCAGAACTCTGACTCTATATGTTGAAGCATAAAACAGGGTTCATTGGACCAAATGTTGCAAGCTTCACTCACCCAGTCATTTGTACAACTATCTCTGCCGCATGTTAGCTTTAGACTATGTCTTTGCCTCAGTGCGGGCGCGGGCTGAGTGCGTTGGGTTAAAACTTTGTGCTGTAAACTAGATGATTAGTATGGTCTTTTATGCTAATAGACAGTTGGGGCATTGTGTCCTTGGACTCTATTTTTTTAAAAAAAAATACTATGACAATATGTTCGTGTTGCACGTTATCTACATATAATCAAAGGACTAGTGAAGGAAAACCTACGAAATAAAAACAACATTCTGAAGGGAACGAATGAAAATCATTCTAATAATAACCTATTGGACTATATTTACAACTTAGTGGATTAAATATAGTAACAAAACAAGATATTATAATATGTAACCTTGAAACATATCCGGTATGGCAACTATCGGATTATACCTTGCATTCTTAACTCAAGGATCCAAAACTCCAAATCACCGTAGCCCACGTTCATGCCGTCCTCATCAAGATAATTCTACCTGAACGCACAGGTGGAGGGCAGACGCGGGAGCTCAGATCTGGATCAGGTTGTGTGGCCCCTACTTCTGTGTTTTTTACGAGTACCACCACTCCATGGATGGCGCACACCATGAGACGGTATGGATGGTCGAGATTAATGTGAGGAGCAAGGTTCTGCTATCTGTCATCCGCAGTGACAAGAAAGACTACAATGTTAGAGACCTTTTACTTGCTTAACTTCATTGGTCATCGATTATTTATTTTCTCCCGATGCAACATACGAGCATATTTGCTAGTAAAGAACTAAAGAAAGCACCCATCTTTTTATGTCCCTCTAGCTTTTCCATATATACCAGTACAGGCTAAAATGTTTGTCTCACATACACCCGTTAATATTACGAGTGTGTTTCTCAAGGCTTCCTTCTCTTTTTTCACACTGATTCAGGAATAGCAGAAAACACTGATTCACACCTCGGTTAGTCTCATTAACAGAGATTCCTAACTTAGGGTGCCCGTCTCTATAAGTGCATTGACAGAGCCGGCGCATTTAAGACTTGTGCCTCTGTTAATACTTTCTAGATTTTATTTATTTTTTTATTTCCTGCCATCTCTCATTTAAATTACATTTTTTGGAATTATTTTTTGACCGAACCGGTCGGGGAGTCCCCGACCTCTTTTTTTTAAAAAAAAATAAATGAAAAGAATGATACAAAGGAGTTTAAATTACAAGGCCTCTAGTCCCAAAACAAAATAGAGGGATCTAAACATAACTATCTCGCCAATGTTGAAGTGCAAGACATTTGGAGGGTTTGGCTTTAAGACAAACCATCCCAAACTCTTCAATGAAGATTCTCCTCCATTCAGCCAACTCTTGACGTCCATTTTGGAAAATGATAGCATTTCTTGTTTTCCAAATGGCCCAGCAAGCACAAATCACCAGCTCTCTGAAAATAGTTCTGTTAAAATTCTCCCCGCTTTAATAAACATTTCAAAGTGCCTTAGATTGCTATCCCAATCAATGTTCAAGGTGCTCCAGCAGTCCTTACTGAATGGACAGGTAAAGAACAGATGCAGGTATGTTTCTTCGAGTCCAAATTACAAAGCACACAGCTATAGCTTGGCAGGGTCATGTTTTTCCTTTTGAGCATGTTACGAGTATTTAATCTATCTCTTACCAAAGAACCAAAAGAAAAATTTCTGATTTCCTAAGTTACTGCCGCACCAGATCCATTTATAAATGGGTGAACTTGGGGTTGTTTCAGATAAAAATTTATATGCTTTCTTGCTGCTATAGTTCGAATTTCCCCAAGAGTAAACCCAGGAGTCATTGCCATTATCATCCAAACTCATATTTTGAATAATGTTTTTTACTTCATCTAGTTGCTGTGATGCCACCAAAGACGTGGTTGGACTGAAAATCCTCTCAAAACTTTGATTCAGATAGAACCTGATGCTGCATTTAGGCTTCCTAGTATAAGAGAACAGGTGAGGGAACTTGTCCTTGAGGGGTTGATCTACCCAAATATCTGACCAAAAGGAGGCACTTTTCCCATTTTGAGGTGTGCGGTGGCAATGCTTCTAAAATGTGGACTGCGCTTCATAATGTCCTTCCACCAAAATGAGCAATGAATGGATCTGTCATGGGGTGGGTTCTCACCATTAGAATAGAGAGTGTTCCAAGTCAATCGACCCAAGGGATATCTGCATTGTTGTAGAATTTGTCAAGATGTTTCATAAGGAGAGCATCATTTTGCTTCTGAATATCAATTATTCCAAGGCCACCTTCTTCTTTTGGTTTACATGCATCTTCCCAGGCTACCAGGCATTTCCCTCTTATATCATCTTCTCCCTTTTCCCCACAAGCATTTTTTTTCGATATGATCAACTGGTTTTACAACCTGTGGGGGCAATTTCAGGCAGCACATGTAAAAAGTTGGGAGAGCAGAAAAAGACTGAATTAACTAGAATTAACTTTCCATTATAGGACAGAAGTTTACTGACACAAGAGAGTCTTCTTTCAATTCTACTAATGAGAGGGATGTAGCTCAACTGGTAGAGCATTAAGGATTACATTTTTTGGAATTATAGATGCATATACATAGACAGATGTACTTATAATCACCACTACGAGCCCAAACAATACATATGCATAAATAATGTATATATACATATCATACACTTGTCTCGCATCATGGTACCATGCATGAACATGTTACAGATTAACTAAGGCAAATAGAAAACTAGAGATATGATGACGAATTTGAATTACAGAGAACTAGAACATGTTACAGATTAACGGTGCAGTACAGGAGTGATGATATGACGGATATAGGTTGTAACCAAGATAATATAAGGGCACTTTGGGAATAAAAGTACGTAGGTTAAGAAACGTTTACTCTTTTATTATTTGGTAGAGATTGTTCCATTTAGTTTACATTGAATTCACAATAATGTAGTCTTCTTCTCTTGTCTCCGTCTTATTTTCAGTTTTTTAGGCAAACCCTGTCTTATTTTCAGCTGCTCTAGTTCCTCCCACTTGGGCTGGCTCGATATATAATGTTGCCAACTCGTGCTTCTCCCCTCAAGCCATGGTTCTGGGGCGCAGCTTGCTCTGACCGGGGAGGTTCATAAAACAGAGTGCATACCCTTCATCCAAGCTCTATATCTACAAACAGAGTGCAAAACAGAGTGCCTGCTCTTCCAGTTTACACTCTCGGCAAAACCAAAAATCGGCAAACCTTCGTCTCTGATGGTACGGTCCTGCTAATTCCAAGGACATCGTGCTAGCTGTATGTCTGACCTTCGCCTCATGTGAATGGGTGGCACCGAGAAAACAAAGCTTACATGGCGCCGATGTGAGTTCACCTTGTTGGTTCCTAGTGGTTACTTGTAAGCACAATGAAGAAGCATGTGCTACTATTTATGTTTACCTTTTGACAAATAGGCAGTCTGTACAAGCTACCAAATTGAAACCATATATCGCAGGCTGCACCAGCTCAGATATTAATTAAACTGTCCACACTCTATATTACTTCTTACTGTACAGCTTTGATTGCTTCTGATTCAAGAATTTTAGTGTCTCGTCCTGTTGTCTCTTGATTTATCCTAGCAGAAGTAAAACAGAAGATTGTGTTTCTTCATTGTGTACATAAGTTTACTCCTTACATAATGATGAGTAGATGCATGGGTCTGTACATGCACCATATACAGGAAAGATAGTTAGATGTCCTGATGTAATCACATCCCTATAAATATTCGACATCTATCGGTCACCATAAACACTTGCAGTAGTCTCTCTTCATGACACTCAATATGTCACTGCAATATTTCAAGCAGAAAATAAACTAAGCTACATCAGCAAGTCTAAAATCCAATGCAAAGCAGTAGAAATGAGTGGCATCGAGAAATGAATGATCACGTCGCTATCTGTTGAGTTTACAGGCGGTGAAGCTCGCACGTGATTTTATAGTGATCACTGCTGTTTGAGGAGCGCGACTTGCAGATGAAGCCAAGCTTCTAATTGGAGGGCTGGGTCAGAGGCTATCATCCTTGTGATGAGCACTACTGTTGCAGTGACGCTGTTATGACCGGCAAGACGTACCTGCACCGAGGGCCTAATAGTGGCTAGTTACAGGCGCATAGGGAGCATTAGCCCGTCATATTAGATGGGTTAGGCCCAATTATCTTTATAGCTTTAATTGAGAGACAACTATAAATACTTGTAAACATTGGATTATTGGAGTTAAGTCGTATTGCAACCTAATTGTTGCCGGCTTCCCTTGGGAGCCGGTCTCCCTCTAAACCCTAGCCGCCCCTGTCTTCTTCCTCCTTGCAGCAGCGACAGCGCCCCAGCGCCGGCCTTCTCGGTTCAAGCCTCAGCCTCCGATCATCCACGACTACAACCTTCGCACCATCCGAGGTAGGACTAGGGTTCCTATCAGACGCTTTTACACGAACAAGGATGGAAGTTTCAGCAGCATCATAACAACAGTAGCAGGAGCCAGGAGGTGCAGCTTTTGGCCAGATTGCTATCCGCAGACATACTCCTCGCCCCACAAAGTTGAAGGCTAGATTCATGCAACCATCAAATTGTATCGTCGACAGATTTTCAATGTGAACTGTAATGATGCTTGTAGCTCACACATAGAAGTTGTCGGGTAAGAAACCACCAAATTAAACTATTGACTCGGCAATGTACTTGCCTCTCAGCTAGATCTAGTGACACTATTCATATAGGTTGCTTCTAGGATCGCCATGTGATAGGCGTTTAGCCAATGCAAAATAGCATGTTGGAATGCTCTTGCACATGTTCTAATTAATGGCCCTCCATGTCCCAATTGCTGAACCCCTAGGAGCTTGTTGTTTCCAGAGCCACTGAAGTAAGATGCTCTTTTATCTTGTGTAGTACATATTGTTGTACGCATTACGCAGCATCTGCAGTCAGTCCATGAGAGAGAAATGAATGAGTTTGTTGGTGCCCCAAGGTTGCCCACATTGTTGTAAAAAAAAAAAGGTTGCCCACATCGACTCCACGTTCATTCTCTTCCATCAAACTGTTATGTATCCTTGTTATTAGACATAAAATCCTCATCTACATCCAGTATTCCAAGCATGCATGAAGTATTCCCATCATCCACACCAATCGTAGCATGTTTGCTACAGTCATATCCTTAGGGCGCCTTATCTTTTTTGTGCACACAACACACCATACACACTCTTTGCAACATAAAACTCCATTTTGGTGGCATCCCTGGGCATGCTCATCTTTGTAGTTGTCTGCTCACATCTGTGGTGTGTCAAGGTCATGCATGGATGGTCTGGATCTCACTCTTCTACAGCTGGTACATGTATTGTAGTGGCCCTGTCTATGTATGGGAAGCATCTGGAATTGGGTGTGCTCCATCTCATTCCAATAAGCTGGAACAAATCTGAGTGCATCCATCCATCCATGGAATTGAACTCGAATAGGGGCATTGAATAGTCTTGTTTGAATTATCAGTTTGATTAATATATATGCTGTTGTGGTGGATAATATGGATTGACCCATTTGTGTACAGAATCCGGTAAGGGGCAGGCTATTTTCTATGTGTTCACTATTTCTGATTTCGCATGTGTCCTTGCCAGCAATTTTTTCAAGACTGTGGGTCATATCAACTCTGTGTAATATTCTAAAAGAATTCTTGGAAAAGTACCATTTTCTAGAATGGATTACTTGCTAGCAGATGTATTCGATGTATACAAGATCTTATCAGATAATTTGCCACATGGGTGGGACTATGGTCACCCATCTCAACTCAACTTCACATTGTCTCCATATATACCGTTCTTAGGCTGGGAAACTCCACAAGTCACATCCTCTTTCAGATCCCTGCTAGCCAGCCTGTTTAATTTGCTCTTTGGATGTCTCTCAATGAGGCTGCTATACATCTTTAGTCAAGGTCATATGGCGTCCTCAACGAATGCAATGTGCCAAGAGAACGTATGTGTGGTTTTGTAGCATAGGTAGGGTTGAAAATGGTACAGATATTTTCTGACCGTATTCGAGACCGAATTCGTTTAGAGGGGTTTTTATTCGTCCGAATACACTAGTGGAAATCTGTACATCAATGACGGGAAATTGGCGTCATACAACAACTAAATCCTATCGTCAAAAACATTGCGCTTAGTGTGGTTTCGAACCGCAACCAAGCGCAAGCAAGGTAGCAGCATTACCACCAGGCCACTTGACGTTTGTTGTGAATTGTGTAGATGTCATTTATTTATACATATATTAGCATGATAATTGACTTAATTAATTGAACCAAACACAACACCTGGCAGCGCATAGGGCATCCCGACTTAATTGGATCCCGATCACGGTAACTGGCGGCGGCGCTTTTGGAGTGGGCGCAGGTGGTCGCTGCCGCCCAGCGTGGGCATGGCGTGGGCAACGCCTGATCATCTCCGCAAAGAGGACGTCCATCATGGGCATGACGCGGGCCACTGCTGATCGCCTCACGTTGACGTGCACGCCTCGACCACGTGAAGCGGGCAGCGGAGCGTGGCGCCGCTTGAATCGGGCGTGTGTAGCGGTACAAAGTTCACATGTTTCAAATATTTACTCCTGTGTTTGATTTGTTTTGAATTTTTGTACGGTGTAATCTCGTGTAGAGATAGATTATTTAGCACATCTCAATTAATATAGTTTCAAATATTTAGTCCTGTGTTTCATTTGTTTTGAATCACGTGGTGGCCGATCAATTATTTAGCACATGTTAATTACTATAGTTTCTAATATTTACTCCTGTGTTTCATTTGTTTTGAATCACGTGGTGGCCGATCAATTATTTAGCACATGTTAATTACTATAGTTTCATATATTTTACTCCTGTGTTTCATTTGTTTTGAATTTTTTTTTTTGGTTTGATCTCATGTAGGGATAAATAATAATAATATTTTTTTGTAAACAAAGATGGATAGGAGTTGGATTTTTGGGACACAGTTCACAACTGCATATACTAAAGGAGTTTGAGAGTTTATGGATTTTGTTAGTGAAAGATTCCTCAAGGCAGCCATGTACCTTGTCCGTGCACGCGTTGTGTTAATCTGACTTGGCGGCCTCAGCCAATTGTACATGACCATATACACATCATGGGGAGCCAGAAGATGCTGCACTGATTGAGAATTTGGAGCAGGAGATCCAAGGAAATCATCATGATGAAGGGATACCCATTGATGAGGGTGATGATGATACACTAGTAGCTTGTACCTACTAGTGTATTCAATATCGGGTAAAGTATCCGTATCCGGATAATCAAATCGCATATTTATGATGTCGACATCCAATTGTATTCTATCCGGCATGGTTGACACTATCCGTATTCGAATCCGAATCCGAATCCGAGCAAAAATAGAAAACAAATATGATATTAGTGATATCCGTTCAGTATGCGATCAAGTGGCGAAGTTATCTCAGGCACCAGACAGTGTCCATTCTAAGATGGGGCAGGAGGTATCTGAAATTTGGTTTGCTGGTTGCAGATCAAGTGTTGCACTATGTTCTCTTCTCACTGAACTGATGTAGATTCCATAGGGTCCATTAGTTGGACAATGTGTGATGCAGCCTGGTAGAGATGTCAGATGTGGCAACGTTGAAATAAGGGAGTGCCCTGTGAGCATGTTAGCCAATCCTATGCAAACATTTGTGAAAACTAGATTCCTGTGCGCTAAATCGCCCAGCATGGATGAACAAGAACGCAATGAACACCTACATTCTCATCAAGTGCTGCCGAATATATCACCATTTCTGGATTTACTTGTTCTGCTTTTATTCATGAATTATTATATGTCGTCTCTTTGGACATTCCGCTGCCAAAGCAGAGTCGACGCAATCCTGTGCCATGTGCTCCTCTCGTGTGTTGTGTATCAGCTCATCCAAGATTAATCCCAAAACAAACAAGCTGAAGTACTAGCTAACCCTCCGATGAACTAATAACATGCTGAACCACTAACTAAATTAAACCAAATTCAGTTGTTGACGACTCCAATATTCAACCGAATTTCCTGAACATGCACATCTTGCAGCTTATGGGTAGCCTTATGTGGCGGCCGACTAGGTGTATTTCAGTGACAATGGGAGAGTGTTGCTGTAAGACTAGGTTTGCTGTTACCGTGCCGACATGTTAAGGCATTGCTGTAAGACTAGCTAGTGTTTGTCCCCTGTAATGGTTAAGGATGGGAGACATCGCGAAATTGATATGGTCCGTGAATGTCACTTAAAGTCTCCAGCATTGTTGCTCAACTGGCGTAACTAAAAGGACCTACACACAGAGTGGTGTGCTCGGAAGCACGGTGGTCCTAGTTGTCCAGGTTCTGCTGCCGTCAATTGTAGGAACAGAAGTGAGTGTTGTATCCATGAGTACCAGAGTCAGCAATGGCATAGGATTTATTGGATTTTTTTGAAGGCTACCACAGAATACATCTTATTTTCATCTGCTTTGGTTATAGACTGTATGCGGGGTACTAGTCTGTAAACTAAACCAATTCATGCAGACCCAACTTCGACAAACTGGAGCATTATTTGACCAACTAGAGTGAATGTAACACTCAAACCAAGCTGACCAGAACCAGATGCAACTCGAACCAAACTCCCGAAATTTCATGTTTCTCGATGGGCACCGAAAAGAAGTCCTCTACCGTCAAAAATTTCATGCGTTGTCTCCCACCCTCAAATAGCGCCAAGATGGCCAAAAAATCGACTTCCCCGTCGGCCTAGCATATATAAAGCCTTACGAAACCCTAAAGTCTCACCAAAAATCCACATTCTATCCCCCTATCTCCCACTCTCCTCTGTTGGTGGCGGCGGTTCTGGCGGCGCACCACACTTCCGCGACCCGTGAGCCCACTGTAGCCCCATAAAAATGCGGAATCATGTCAAATTGTTTCATGTATTTGTGGTGTATGATCAACCATAGATAATTTCTAGCAAAATCATGTCAATTTTAATTGATTTTAATCAGAATTTGAGCCGAAATTTCGGGAATTTCCTTTTTTCTCAGTGGGTTCCGGAATAAATTTGTTTCCGAAATTGAAAACGCAGGACCAAATGCAACTCCAACCAAATCTTGTGGATATGTCTCCAGCTAATTCTAGTGGACGAAATTAACTTGGACAAACAAGAGCAGAAGTAACTCCATGGATGCATGAAAGAGCAACTCTAACCAATTTACTCACATTGATTAGTAGATGCAGTTCTCACAACCACCATTCCCCAAGGACCTCTAGAAATTTATCATTTGTATGGTTCCATGGGGAGCAACTAAGCGATCTAAAATGAAAGAGTTATGATTTTGCTGCACCCCTTGTATCTAGTGGCAGCATGCATTAGAAACCACTAGTGGAAAACCATATACGTGTATACCATCTCAAAAATTATTTATAGGACTTGTTGGAATTAGAGCAGAAAAATGATGCCTATCATTAAAAGAGAAATCTTACCTAGTTTAGAAAAAATGAGAGCCATTCATCCATCTAAAATCCAGTGCTTGTATTTTTATAGCTTATGATGTCTGTTTTGAACGGGGAAAAAAATAGAACCAAAAGCATCCCACATGAGTACTTACATCATAACAATAAATTTGAAGACTGTACAAGTGCAGTGACCATACTAGAGGTCATTAGATAAATCTCCACATGGATGGGACCCATGTTTTCCATCTCCATTAACTGCACTAGCCATCACATTTGGATACCCCACATATACAGTTGTGCACCTGTATATTTTTGCCACACAGCTGCCACCCCACAAACTCGTTGCTTTGGTAAGGTCATTCAGGCTCAGGAACCACAAGTATTATGCAGGATTTTTGTGGCTTGGAAGCCATGAGTAAGGTAGTACGGGAGGTTTACATCTTGTGCATCAATCATGCTACTTTCTCTTGTATAGGTATGGAAGGACTCTGGAAATCGCTGCCGTCCACTTTTTACTATGTATCTACTGCAATCAATCAATTGCTTTAAATCGGACAGGCATGATCAGCGACGACACGAGATGTACCTGCTGACGAGGGAATTTTTATGTACAGTCTGCATGATTGTATTCTTCAGTCATCATGCACAAAATATATAGTGTCCTTTTTAGGTGTACGAGCCATCAAAACATTGTTGTTGGTGAACTTTCCACACGTGTTTTCTATTTGATGCACTCACCAAAATGTAGCTCCTATCAAGTCCTTAAGATGAGGGCTATCAAACATTGTGTCATTGGTGAACATCCACACGGGTTTTGTATGTGATGCACTTACCAAAATGTAGCTGCTATCAAGTCCATAACGTGAGGGTGACCACACACGATTGTTGTCGATTTCCTTGATACTGGGAGTGATGGATCTATTCAAGGAGTCAGAGGTGACACCAGAGCCCATCTTACTTGCCATTAATGCAAGCTACAAAGTTTTGATTAACATGTGAAGCAAACACAAGTGATGTCTAACCTAATTAAAGTTCCTTTTTGTGCATCGTCACTCTTCTTTTTCTATCAAACCTAGGTGCAAATGTTTAAAAAGATTGCGCAGGGATGGGAATGGGTCAACCTAGCCCTATCAAATGGATCTGGTATGTGGCCTCAAGAATAGGTTGACCCATTTTACCTACATACTTGCTAAGAAAACCTAAAAGAATACAACTTACTAGAGACAGTCATAACATTTTTTAGAGGCTTCTCATTGCGCGCCATTTAACAAGGATCCCTGCATTCGACAGATTAAAACATCTGTGCCCAGGCTGTGGAGATGCTTGCTTGACTACCATATAGAAACTAAGTATATATAAGCCGAGAGAAAGCAATTATTGACCTCATCATAAATATGTCTATGTGCTAACCTGTATATGTGTGTATATATAACCTAGCTAGCCAATATGCGCTCCTATTCAATGTTACAAAGCTAGGGCACGCCACACTAAGCCACCGTATATATCAGGGGAACTATCATAAGTCATGTAGTCTCTAGGAATGGAAGAGATCAGAAATACAACGACTGAAAAAAAAGCTTACAGGGCCACATATAGACGTTACAGTGCAGGTGGTAATGGATTGGTACATCTGGCTTTCATGGGCTTCCAATTGCTTTTTGTGCTGTTTGTGCCTGTTGAAGACTGGATGATGTACGTAAGGCAATGAAGGCAACCTGATGCATGATTGCTTTTTGTGCTGTCTTTCTTAATCGAAGTGGTTCCATGGCATAGGCTGATCTATCTAGGTTGCACATTCTGCATTGCAATACCTAAATATTATATTGGAACAATGTTAGAACTTTACATATAACTATATAAGAATGACATTCTGTTCTCTTAATTCTAACTATGCTGCAAACATGTTCAACTTCCCTGCTACAATGGAATTTGAAATTACAAGAAATTCCAAATGAAGAACTTGTTATCAACAAAGATGTAGATCAGGTCAGTCACTACAACATTGGTACTAACTGTGCTATGGAAGATTTGGAATGACAAAGTTTTCAACAGGCATGTTCCGCGATGGATTAGAAATTTTTCAAAAAATCAATGTTTATTGCAATCCTGTAGATTCAAGGTTGATCTTATAACAACCTTTTATGCTTGGTTAGATGCCTTCAGTGAAATGTTGTAAGTAAGAACTCTCTTCTGTTTTAAAAATTTAATGAAAATTGCCCGCACTGTGAGAATCTCCCCACAGTTTTTCTTGTCAAAAAAAAAAAAATTGGTATTCACTATGTAAACATTAGAGGTCATTTGAAATTTTAAATTTGGATTTCAAAATCTATAAACTAAATACCTTATTTGGCAAGCTAAATGACTTTAAATAACTTTTCTGCAACTAAATTATACATTGTATTGAGAACTTGGTACAGACCAAGTCAACATTCGATGTTGATTGAAAACAGTCGAGCTAGAATCAGTTAATACGTTTCCGCATATCATTTTTGTGTATAATTATGACACCTAGTATTTGAGAGGATTAATTACAAAGTCCTTGCCTATCTTTTTTATAAGGCCCAGTGGCTACTGAAAGGACATTACTTGGCAGTTGAGCTGTTCACGAACCACACTAACACGTCCAAAAACACGTATTTAAAGTTCAGGCAAATACATCGGTGCCACAAATTAAACTAGAAAACCTTATTTACTTAGTTTAATTCTTCTTCAGACAAGCTCCCCTTTATGTGTACTCCTTATTGAGCTCAACCTCTGAAATGTTAGGAACCCTCTTATATAACCCTATCAGACACATCAACGCTCCCTTAACATCTACTCTTCTTAGCCTGCTCCTTGATATGTAAAGACTGCCCATATTTATTTTCCCACAAGCACCGAAGCACCGCTCCATGCCTTCCCAATGGCAGCTGCAAGTTAGGGTCACTCATGTGCCATATGTAGTACGTTAGGAGGTTAGCAGCATTGCAATTATAGAGCCCACCAATGGCAGCATGCTTTAACTTGTTTCCCAATAAGAATGGGAGGTATCTCGAATTTGTTGTCGCTAGCGCAGTTTGATGCATGTCGCCATGTTTGATGCTGTCACATAACTGTCATATTAGCTGTGATATGATGCCGACCAGGAAACATTAGTAGTGTCAATATGACTAAGCCTGCAGAAACTGTTCTAGGAGGCAAATGTGACACTGATCATGAGGAACTATCATTGCTAGCTAGGCAAGAGGTAAATGGTTGGTCTCATTCGTTTAGGTCTGCAAGTCCATTTGACATCAGTTGGTCCACAGTGTGACATACGGAACGGCCTCTATAAACTGGATATCTAAAGGTGACTCATTGTAGTGTCATCGCCACTGCCTGTATCAGCAGCGTTTAACTTTGTTTTCAATTAATACATTTCAGCAGGGAACAACCCTCCTGTTTTGCTAAAAAAAACTTAAGTTGAACATCATATTATCAAGCACCACATAATAATACTTTAAGACCAGGAGTCCAGGGTAGCAAATCAACTTCGATCCTCTCAAAGTAATCGGCTGAATGTTACCTCGCAATTTCATATTAATATTATACTGCACCATTTGTAGAAGATTCATAGCAATCGGAGCACACACCCATCTGAACTGTAAAATAGATTGCAAAACATGGTGGTGTCCCAAGCTCACTCTGTCTTAATATAAACTGGTAAAATTAAAGACAAGGCCCGATATTAAAGACTTTGATCCCTGCTAATGAAATTTGAAGAATATATAGAACAGGTGTGAATTTTGCATTGCAACAATATATAGAACTGGTCATGACTGGAACTCTGTGCTGCGATAGATTCTTATAGAACAGGTGTGAAAGTTCACACAAGAGACTTTTTGTGTTGCATTATCTGTTCACTAGACTCTATTTGTGTGCTTTTGTTTACAACTGAGAGAAGCAGCCATTGAGCGCTTATCATGATCCACGCATTAACTAGCGTCTACCATGTGGCGCCCAGTCCATGCCCAGGGTCCCGTTCATGGAGAGTTCCAAAACCCGGACACCACGAGCTAAAGATCGGTCACATTTTGATCGTGGCAGCCAACGCTGAGGCTGGAGATGTGACAAAGCCATTGCTGTGGAGCCAAAACCAGATATTGGATTGTCCTATGACGATGTCTAATGCGCCAGTGGACATGATTTTAAAGATGCCCCTCATTTCTATGTACTGTATAACAACGCAAAGGAACATTTATTCTGTCAAAAGTCATGAAAACTTAGGCTATTGAAATTCAAGCTGTATTTTGTCAGGCCTACTTTCCTGTCCTCAATTCTACTGATATTTGTCATGTTGTCCATATTCCCTGGCCCCTTTTACAACAAAATATGAGCGAACTGGAGTTGGGCCGTGAAGGACGACTCATGCCAAGAAGAAGAACCCAAGGCCATCTAGGCCAAAATGAGTGAGCTAATTTGGCCCTGCGTGTCTAAAGCGTGAGCAAACCATGTTGGAACCGAACGACGCCGAACGCCGTGGAACGCCGAGCTCGCCGCGACGCGGTGACCGTGGATCACCACAGACACAGATTGAAACTAGAGAAACAAAAGCAAAGGCAAATTGATGTTTAATTGCTGCCCAACCGCAGCCCCTCATGTCATCTTTATTCGATATATATAGCCATGAGGCTCCCCACGTCGTGTCGGCCCGGGACGCTCCATCGTTGCACCGCGACGGGCATCTCATGCACCGTGGTCGTCACGACGTGATGGTTACAGACTCCGACTCAAACTCTATCGTAACCGAGCATGACAACGATCACGGTAGACACTAAACCATGCTAGACTCCTATAGCATTACTACCTGATTTGATCATAACAAATTACATGACACTTTGCAACACTTAATGACTAACAAATCACCCCCTAAGTTGTTGCACATCAACGACACCAAGAGCAGTCCGTAGCTCCACAAACTTGACACGCCCGAGTGGTTTAGTGAAGATGTCTGCCAACTGTCCAGCTGTCCCAACAAGTTCAACCTCCACCCTTCCTTCCTCAATACACTCTCGGATGTAATGATATCTTGTATCAATATGCTTGCTACGATCGTGATGAACTGGATTCCTGCTCAACGCAATTGCTGACATATTATCCATCAACAACTTCACTAGTGTTTCCTTCGTTCCCAGCAAATCAGCCATGAGTCGGCTCAACCAAACACCTTGACAAGATGCTGCAGCTGCTGCAACGTGCTCAGCCTCACATGAAGACAAGGCCACAATTTTCTGTTTCGAGATGCCCAAGTCACCAAGCTATTGCCAAGAAAGTAGATCACACCCGTGGTGCTCTTCCGGTCCTTCCTCAATCTCCAAATAAATCACATCCACTGAAACCAAGCAAGATCGGTTTCAGTTCAGTTCCTTTCTCATAACTGCAACCATAGCCTGTGGTGCCCTTCACATATCTCAACACACGTTTCACAAAGAGCCCAATGAGCTTTTCCAGGAGCCTCCATGTACCTGCTAACCACCCCCACCGCATATGCTAGATCGGGTCTCGTATTAACCAAGTACCCGAGGCTTCCTATTAAACTTCGTATCTTTACATTTCACATTCATATTCTCTTCCCTTTGTGAGCTTGAACCGAGGCTCCATAGGCGTATCCGATGAGTTACAAAGCTCCATGCCTGCATTCTCAAGTATTTTCACCGCATATGCTGCTTGGTTCAATGTTATCCCTCCTCTTCCTTGCTTCACTTCTATGCCCAAGTAGTAGCTAAGAAGGCCGAGGTCACTCATGTTAAACTTCTGCTTCATCTCCATCTTGAACTGATTGATATCCTCAATCTTTGGCCCCAAGATAATGAGATCATCAACATAGACACCCACAATCGAAGAGATTCCTTGACACCTCTTTTGTACACGGCATTGTCTAGTTTGGTCCCGACAAAACCGAGATCGGTCGGCTCCCTCGCCGAGCTTGTAATTCCGTGCACGCGGGCTTGCCGTGAAACCATACAAAGGCTTTTTAACCTCAACACCTTGTCTCCTTTGCCAATCACGAAACCAGGAGGTCTGCTGAACAAACACGGTTTCGTGAGAGATCTCCATTCAGGAATGCTGACTTTAGGTCCATATGATGCACCTCCCAACCACCATGTGCCGCTAGTGCCAATGTAACCCCATCTTTGTTTCAATTACGCAACCGGTGCGAAGACTTCATCAAAATCCACACCATGGCGCTGTGCGTACCCCTTAGCCACCAACCGAGCCTTATGCTTCACAACATTGCCCTCAGGGTCCTTTTTAACCTTGAACACCCACTTGAGGCCAATGGCCTTGTGATTCCTCGGCAGCTCACTGACTTCCCAAGTCCGGTTTGCTTCGATCGCCTGCATTTCAGCCTGCATTGCGTCCCTCCAACATGCTTCTGTCAGAGCTTGTTCCACCGAGTGTGGCTCCTCAGCTGCAATGAGACATAGGCCACTGTATTCTAAATGAAACGGTACAGTTGAATCAAGCAAGTCCGGTAGTGTACGATACCGGAGCGCCACACCTTCTGAATCTTCTTCAAGCACCCGTGGGTGGAGTAGCCCACAGAATTCCACCTTGAACTCCACTGTCCGAGGTACCAAGAGTGTCAGCCATCGATGATGGAGTACCAAGAGTTGGAGTTGTGGGAACAGGTGAGCCGGGTAACGCAGAACCTGCAGAATCGCCCGCGGCACCAGTTTCTGAACATGAACTGTCTGAACCCGTCGTTCCACCTATTGTCGGATCGACAACAGTAACTTATTCAGGCCAACTGAAAACGGCTTCCTCAGCTTGCTCGACCGCATCCGCCATCGCTTCGCTCCACTCACCCCCAAGTCCAGCTCTTCTTCTCATCGAAAATAACATCTCGAGATCATGAGCTTCTTGTTCACCGGGTCATAGACTCGATACGCTTTTGAATGCAGCTCATACCCGAGAAAAATACCGAGAACAGTCCTCACATCGAGCTTAGTCACACCTCGTCCAACCTTCTTTGCATAAGCCACGCAACCAAAAGTTCGAAGGTGTCTTACACTTGGCTTCTTTCCATACCAAGCTTCATAGGGAGTCAAGTTGTACAGACTTTTTGTCGGTGCTCTATTCAGTAGATACACAGCCACCATCACTGCTTCACCCCAAAACCGTCCCGGCACTTGTTTTGATTTGAGCAAACACCGTGCCATCTCTACCACCGATTGATTTCTCCTTTCGACAACACCGTTTTGCTGTGGTGTAAAGGGTGCAGTGGTGTTGTGTTTGATGCCATGAGCATTGCAATAAACGTAAACAAACCTGAGTTAAACTCCCCTCCTCGGTCCGCTTCAAAGCTTTTCGGGCGTAATCCCGATTCCATCTCTGCAGGTGCCTCAGTATCTTCTTAAAGCTCTCAAACGCTTCATCCTTCGTCTTCAAGAGCTCTAACCACATGTAGCGGCTGAAATCATCAACTACCAATAAGAAGTACAGCTTACCCCCTGGTGTTGGTGGTGACACCGGTCCGCAAAGATCTCCATGCACTAGCTCGAGTCCAGTAGTGGCCCGATATGCACTTGCCTGTGGAAACGGTTTCCGATGGTGTTTGCCGAGGGCACACCCGTCACAGACATGTTCTCCCTTCTGTATCAACGGTATGCCATCCACCATCTTCCTCGACCCTAAGTCGCGAAGGGACCTGAAATTGAGGTGCCCAAACCGGGCATGCCAGAGCCATCCGGTCTCATCCAGCTTTGACAACAAGCAGATTGGGGAGGTGAGATTCACTGTCATAATATACAACCGATTCTTCCTCACGGCCTTGACCAGTAGATTCAGCTTCCCTTCAATTCGCTCATAGACAGTCATCACGCCTTTGTCGATCTCAACCCGACACCCAGCTTCTTCCAGCTGGCCTAAGCTCACGATGTTGCACCGTAACGAGGGTATATAGTACACCTCAGTGAGAACACGATGATCTGAGTTCTTCCCGGCGATCATGACCGCCCCGATCCCACATATCTCCACCCTCGAGCCATCACCAAACCTGACAGCTCCCTTCACCGATTCATCTAGTGATGACAATGAATCACGGCAACTTTGTCATATGATTGGTTGCACCCATTGTCCAAAGACACAGGCTCTCTGATCATAGGTAGAGGGGAACACGCGTTCTTGATTCAGGAACACGTTCTGGCCTCCAACCGTGGTGGTACGCATCACGTTGCACACTTGGGCTACCAACAAAGCTCCATTGTCCCCATCAGTATTGATATGATGTGCCACATCCTGCTTATCACCCTGTTCTTTCTTCCTCGGACACTCTTTTGCGCCAGTGCGTGAGACGCCGCACTTGCCACACTTCCCTTTCCTTTTCGGTGTGTCCCGGGGACGGTTCCACCATCACGTGCACTCCCATCACCGCCTTTTCGAGTATCGTGGCTTCCAGTGCCTCTTCTCCTGGGTCTGTTGACCCCCACTCCCTCCTTTGAAGTGCGAACCGGACGAATCAGACATCATCCGGCTCTTGTTACGCGCAGCCCACTCCTCCTCCGTCAACAAGAGTTTCCCGGCTTTCTCTACTACCCGATCAACAGATGGATCGAGTCTCTCCTCAGCTGCCCTGAGATGCGCCACCAAATCCTCAATGGTGAGGGTTTTGAGATCTTTAACCATCTCAACTGCCACCGCCACCTGCGAGTACTTTGCTGGTACAACACGTAGAAATTTCTTCACCATCCTCGTGTCAGTTACGCTTTCTTCACCGAGCCCACGTAGATCAGTTACCAGCTTGGTAATGCGAAGTGCGAATTCATCAATCGACTCTCCTTGCTTGAACGCTATCGCCTCAAACTCTCCCAAGAGCTTCGCGTGCATTGACCTCCTTCACACGATCCGCACCAAGACGCATGGTCTTGATTGCTTCCCAAGCATCCTTCGCCGTCTTCTTGTTGAGTAGCATGGAGTGCATCTCGAACGGAACTCCCCGGAGCATAGAGCCCAACGCCAATCGATCTAGACGTCTCTCCACTTTCTCACCCTTCTCGATGGCATCCCATAGATTCAAACCTTCAAGGTTACACTGGATATGAGACGCCCAACCCTGATAATTAGATCGGGTCAGCACCGGCCATGTCAAGTTCGCGGTCGGATTGAACGCCTTGTCCATATCAGTCTTGCCGTCGCCCATGGTGATCAAACTTCGTTCTGCTCAGCTCCTTGTGCCTCGAGATGAACGGCTTGCTTCTTCCTCCTCTATAACCTCACGAGACCTCGGAACGTCCCCCCCATAGCTCCGATACCAATTGTTGGAACCGAACGACGCCGGAATGCCGTGGAACGCCGAAGCTCGCCGCGACGCGCGACCGTGATCACCACGCATACAGATTGAAACTAGAGAAACAAAAGCAAAGGCAAATTGATGTTTAATTGCTGCCCAACCGCAGCCCCTCATGTCATCTTTATTCGATATATATAGCCATGAGGCTCCCCACGTCGTGTCGGCCCGGGACGCTCCATTGTTGCACCGCGACGGGCATCTCATGCGCCGTGGTCGTCACGACGTGATGGTTACAGACTCTGACTCAAACTCTATCGTAACCGAGCATGACAACGCTCACGGTAGACACTAAACCATGCTAGACTCCTATAGCATTACTACCTGATTTGATCATAACGAATTACATGACACTTTGCAACACTTAATGACTAACAAACAAGCTGCCCCTTCTTGTAACAGCAGAGAGGAGAAATGTAGGTGGCATGAGCTCCGACGATCTGGCTGGTGCTCAAGGCCTCGTTCAAACTTATCATAGTAATATATATCGTAGCAATATCCCAACACTGATGTTCGGTTACACATCCTGTAGTCTGGTATCGATTCAGTCAGAGCACTGACCACATGCCAGCTGCAGAAAGTCAAGCACTACTGCACCGCTATTACATTACATTTATTTATTTTCGTTAAACCATATATGCATAATTGTGTGGACAATATAAGATGCGTGTAGGCATATTTGGGAGTTGTTAGACGAGCCAGTACTTTTGGTGCTCATTAATAATCACTTTAAAGGAATAAAGAGGTGTTGGTAAATTCCTTGTCCTTTTCAGATGCGTCGGTACTCAAAATTTTTTCTCTTGGAGTGCATGATATGTAGTCTTAATCTTCATTTATATGAAGGGGTACAGAGAAAATGCTATGGTCTTCATTTATAAAGTTGACGTATAGAGAAAAATATATGGTCATTTACATAAAGCAGTAAGGGATAAGGGTACAAAGGGAAAAAGCAACAGTAAATAGCCTTCATTTATTCAACAGGCAATTGCAATATTCTGACAGAACACATACAAATAAATTGATAACCGGGAAGCTGCTCATTCCAATCGAGTGCTATTTTTCCATGAATGAGAAACTAGCTGGAGTAGAGAGTTGAAGGGAGTGTGAGATTGTGATGTGGCATTGCTTTGGTTGGAATGATAGATGTCGGTAATTTAGGAAGCACAAGCATTCCAGCCGTGTCTGGAGCATGTAGTTCTCCTTCAAAAGACTGCTGCTTCACGTCCTACTTCTCCTCTTGTTGTCATCTTACCAACAAGTGAGCTGAACGATGGACTGGAAATTTATGTAGCTGGCGGATTTATTTGATCTAACATAATTCTACCCATTCTGCTGATATGCGAGATTGATATTATGTAATTCCCAACCTTGTGGTTTTGGTGTATGGCCATGGTTATGATCCTCAGTTTTTGTGAGGCTCAACATAGATGCCGACACTCATATACATGAGCACACACTGACCCGTGCAAACGTATGCCCAGAAAGCCAATTGCTATGAGCATCTCCAAATGGTTTAGTTGAACCGAGAAATCGTGAGATTTGTAAAGTCAGCACTATGTTGTCAACAAACACATTTCCTATCATTGGCACAATGGCAACCTTAGAATAAATTGAGGAAAATATAGGCACCCGTATAAATGACTGAATATCTTTTACATAAGGGAGAACATAGTTCCAGCTTCTACCATCTGGGAATGGGTACACAACTAATAATCGAGATAGGAACCAAAGCCACAATGCCTGCACACCAACAAGAAACAAAAATTCAATGATCAGAATTTATATAAAAAAAATTATACGTAAAGGGAATCATAGGATTGTGACAAAATAGAGGGTACGGTCTTAATTAAGGCCTAGCTGGCTCCGCTATGATTCGCCTCATACACACAAAATCATGACCCGAGCTAGAAAAATTGAAGGCCAACACCAAGCAAGCTCAAAGCGTGGTCATAACAAATAAGAACAATCAGTTCAATCCCCAAACTCCTGGATAGCACGGTGAGGAGGAAGACATCCTTGGATAGGAATACCATCACACTCTGTTGCACTGCCTCCTGTTGCTCGTCTTCTCCAAGCTGCTACATGTTAATGCTACTAGTGCACAATCTTGTCGAGCCATCCATCTCTCTGAGCCTGCCTATTACGATAGTGTGAGGGAAGATCAGCAAGTAGCCGCGGCTCCGTGCTTGTGTTTCAATGCAACCTCATTCTTTCTCAAAGCTAGACAGGGCCATGAATCTTGAGTGAGTGGACAGGAGCGGATCGAGGCTCTTGGAGTGGAGGATCGTCGAAGCAAAATCAGCAGCAGTGAAATGCAGTGGAGGCGTAGATTGGACACGTGACAAGTTGAGCTCTAGTGGTGGTGGTGGGATCAGAGGGCCATGTGGGAGAACTTACTCTACTGAAACCGAAATGATTAACTTCACCTGTAATTGCTTATGGTATAAAAAAATAAAAATCTGTAATCCTGAAGGTTGGAGAGGTTGTTAAGCAAATAAATGTCTGCACATACTCCTACACGCGTTTCCCCAGATATTTCTTTCGCCAAATAAATTTCGATCTAGCTACTATTAGTAACTCATTGCAGGAAAAAATATATGAGATTGACATCGTGGTAAGATACTTTTGTCGGGTGCTAGAAAAACAAAATCAGTTCAAACGAAATTGTAAATATCAAACTGAAATCGAGCAGGTCACAAAACTGCTGTGGATTGGTGGTGCCATAGCTGAGATACATCAGCAAAGGCATGGACGAGATGGACAAGAAGATTACGGCAGCGATGGTGAGCTCAGCGTTGTCACTGTCCTGCCGTCAGGCAGGCCACCGAGCTGTCCTATTCCGTCACTACTGGAGCTGTGAGCCTGTGCCCAAAAATGGAGGTGTGTGCACAGCGGCCGCATCACACTCGCACCTGCCTTATGTTTCATCGGTGGTGTTGACACTACTGAGGCCCCTTTTCCATTCTCATGGTAAATGGTAGAATTACTCTAAACGTGCTTGAGAACTGAGAAGGTCGTGCGTGTGTTGGCCTGTCCTAGTTTGATCCAATTTGATAAATTCCATAGGTTTGAAATGCCAAATAGAATACTCTTTACAATAGGTGACCACACATGTTCCTTTCCGTGTACTCATGTTGCCATGAGGGTGCTGTAAATAATAGAATGAGTAGAAAATATGTCAGCACGAACGTTTGCCGTATTTATAGAAGTGAAGCATGGGACACATAAATTACTGGTGTCTTTATTTTCAGTTTTAATAATAAAGAACGGGGCCAGTGAAAGTGTAGCATATAAAGGAAATGGAACAGAAGAGACGAGAAGTATTAGGTGTTTGGCCTCTTTCAGAAAACAGACAGTGATGCATCATGGATCATTCTCATCCAATAATGCAACAAAATGATAGCGGATAGAAATAGGAGGCACGAGGAATCACACTTATCCTAGTGGGCATGAAAGCTCTGCCGAGCGAGCTACTGGCAGGGATCTAACGCGCTACGTGCGTGATGGCGGGGATCCAGTGGAGCAGGCCGTCCATGGAGGATCTGGTCGGGAGTAGGAGAGTAGTGGAGAGCCCAAACAAGTTGCTAGTCAGAGCAAATCTTCGCATCTCTGACCAAAAATTTTGTAGATGATCCATGCCGGCATAAACCTCGACCAATACTGCTATGCACAAGCTCAGCCTCAAGGCTGGAGATGAAGAAATGGTACGCCGGTAGACCAGACAACCCAACAACCTAATCTTTGGCTGCTGGCTGTCCTGAGTGTGCCTGGAGCCACGCAGCCTCTCGGTTCTGAGTATTTTGAAGTTTTAGTGAATAGACTAAGAATTAGCCTGTTGCTCACAACTGAGATCAACTCCTGCAATCTGGTTGTTGTCTTGTTGATTAACAATTAATACATTATTGTAAGTGGAAGGGAATGAACGAACGAACGGTGCTTGCTTCAGCCTTATGTGGACATACTGATGTTCTGCTGTAGTTTGGCCGCATGGAGTTAGCTATCAGAGGATCAAGATATATAGTCAACAAGTCGTTTTGCATTCAGGTTCTCGAAATAGTGAGGCCTAATGACTTGCTTCACATGGCAGTCAACTGTGACATGTTTCAGTGATTGCCTGTTGTCTTGTTGATTTCTTAATTAGACTTTTGAGACATATACCAAGTTCTAGTACTATATTGTTCATATATGGGACTGGCCCGTTACGTTTGGGCCTAGAGCCACATCCCCTTTCCCCACCCCTAGGTTAGGCCTTTGAGCCACGATTGATGTCCATTCTTGAGATGTGCAAACGTAACGACCAGAGGACAAGGCTCCACATATACATAGTATATTGATCAGTTGCATGGCTAGAGAGGCTTGGGAGTTGGGATGGGATATGTACAATAGGATAGATGCAAGTTTATATGTGGAGCCCTCGTGCTTATCCTCTCTCAGTCGCGTACGTATACGCTCAGCTCTCAATCTCCCCGGCTCCATGCACTGTACCACGTTGAGTAGAAGAACTTGGCGTTGGGCCTTCTGGATCAGTGCCCTCCTAGGCTCGACAACCCAGCCTGCTCTAGAAGCTCAATAGTCAGCTGGCGCACTACTGAGGTTGACGGGCTCTGGCTACTGTTCTTGTTGCTGGCCTGCTCGGTTAGCTGAGGTGCTGACAAATATATGACAATTGTGTAAAGTTTGGTTGAACGTGATGGCCTTCTCAGGCTCACGGCTCCATGTTTATATAGTCCAAGAAGAGCCCTTGGCGTGGCATTACAACTTGTACAACAATCTAGGACAAGAGTCCTTACTTACAATACAAGAAAACAAATAAGGTATCTAACCTATCATATCTAGGAGCCGTATATACATTGCCATAAGAAGGATATCCTAACGTAACCAACCATATATGTATATTACATATTCTAACACTCCCCCTCAATCACAACTCTTCAACAAGATTGAGATTGCTTCTGAATGACATCAACTGTCTCACCGGGAGAGGTTTAGTAAAGCCATCGGCAACTTGATCAGCTGTACTGATGAATCGAACATCTAACAACTTGGCAGCAACTTGTTCTCTTACAAAATGATAATCTATCTCAATATGTTTAGTTCGAGCATTAAACACTGGATTGGCTGTGAGATATTTTGCACCAATATTGTCACACCACAAACGTGCTGCTCGGGGATGAGGTATTCCTAATTCATCAAGCAATTTTCGAATCCACATTACCTCTGCAGTAGTGTTTGCTAATTCTTTATACTCTGCTTCTGTGCTCGATCTAGAAACAGTAGCCTGTTTTCTTGAGAGCCATGAGACAAGATTGCTGCCCACAAATACAGCAAAACCTCCAGTTGATCGACGATCGTCTGGGCAACCTGCCCAATCGACAACTGCAAAAGTGCTAACAAGCATTGAGTCAGATTTCCGGATTTTGAGACCAACTGCCACTGTGCCTTTGATATATCTCAATATCCTCTTCACAGCTTCCCAATATATGTTCAGTAGTAGGTGAGTGCAAGAACTGGCATACTTTGTTTACAGAGAACGAAATATCTGGTCTTGTTAAGGTCAAGTACTGTAAAGCACCTACAACACTTCGGTACCGAGTGGAATCTACTGTCCCCAAGCTAGTTCCATTAGTGACCGAAAGTTTCAATGTTGGAGATAAAGGAGTACTGACCGGTTTACAGAACTGCATGTTCACTCTTTTCAAGATATCTGATGCATACCGTTCTTGTGTCATCAGCAGCTCACCATTCTTCTTCTGAACTTGGATTCCAAGGAAGTAGCGAAGGTCTCCAAGATCCTTGATTGCAAAGTCCTTGTCAAGATCACGAATAAGAGCATCAACTGCTTCCTGAGATGTTTTTGCAACAATTATATCATCCACATATACAAGCATATAAATAACATGATTTCCCTTTTTATAGAAGAACAATGAAGTGTCTGCCTTAGAGGGAACAAAACCAATACTTTGCAGTTTCTGACTCAACCGTGCATGCCAAGCACGAGGGGCCTGTTTTAAACCATAAAGAGCCTTATCAAGCTTGCATATATAATTTGGCTTGCTCTTATCTTCATATCCTGGAGGTTGTCTCATAAAGACATCTTCATCAAGGAAACCATGTAAGAAGGCATTCTGCACATCAAGTTGCCTCGAAAACCAATTTCTTGATACAGCAAGTGATAGAATAAGACGTATTGTAGTTGCTTTGACAATAGGACTAAAGGTGTCCTCATAGTCAATACCATATCTCTGTTTAAATCACTTTGCTACTAAGCGTGCTTTTTTATATCTATCTATCTTACCATCAGCTTGCCTCTTGATCTTATATGTAACACCCTTGGTGTTATACCACTAAAATTGGCCATGTCATCATATGCATTGCAAAGTATCCATTTTGAGAACCTTGTGATGCATTCACTGAAATGAGTTTACTTCAATGCAATGTATGTCAAATGCTTGGAGATAAAGTTTGAATGATTTTTGTTTGTTATTTCATGTTGAAACCCCTTTTAGCCCCTTTTTTTGATTATTCCAAATTTAAGCAAAATTTGAGAAATCTTCCAACAGCAACATTGTAGATCTTTTTGAGAGCTACAAGTTTGATGTTTTGAGATTATCAAGTTTAGTTTAAATTTTTGGAGTAATTTCAAATCTCTTTTTGAATTTCAAATCTGACTTTTTGAAAAGTCTAACTTAGAGGCCGAATTAGGAAATCTCCCAATTGTGAAAAGTGTAGATCTCGAAACGTTATGCAAACTTCGTTTTTTGGAGATTTTTGAGTGCAGTTCAAATTTTGAAAGTAATTTCAAATTTTTAGTTAGGGTTTGGTTATGTGAAAGAAGGGGGGGGAGGGGAAACAGGGCAGCGCCACGCACACTGCGCCGGCGTCGCGCCGCCGACCTTCCCAGCGTTTCCAGCCGCGTCCGCCAGCGCCACCTCTTGCTTATCGGTATGCGCGTGTCCGCTGCGTGTCCTCCTCGCCCGAGCCATGTCTATCCCGTCGCGCAGAGAGGGCCCGATGGCTAGCTTTCCAGCCAGGTCATCCTCATCCGCCGCCGATGACTGTCTCCTCTTCTCCTATAAATACCCCGGTGTTCATCCCATCCCTCGTCCGGCTACTTCGGTCGATGCACCGCAATCCCTTTGCACTTCATTTGAGCCGTAAATCGTAGCCCCTCATCGTCCGGGCAGATCCGTCGACGTCGTCTTCTCCACGGCCGACGGGGCGCCGCCGTGAGTCGTCTTTGCCGACGTCACGTCCTCTACTGTGAGCTCCGGCTGCGTTTCTTCATGTTTCGGTTCTCCATCATACCCCGATCACCATGCTTTCGTCGGATTCGTGGCGAGCTCGGATGCACCGGAACGCCCCGTGACCGCCCGGACTCCGCCGCCGAAGCCGCCGTCACCGTCGGCGACCGAGCCGCTCCGTCCTTTCGCCAACCATCGTGAGCACCATGATCCCCGAGCTCTACCGTAGCCGTAGAACCTTTTATTTTGAACTCTATCGTCTCAGTCGCGGAACGTCGACGCCGACGAGGTACGCCATGGCCGCGCCGCCGCAATGCGTTCTTTGTTCGCTCGTAGAACCGGTTAGGGCTAGTTTTAGTGAGGGTTCGGGTTCGGCCTGGTGCTGGGACTTCCGCCGGTACCCTCATCGCCGCCGAGCCGACTCCGGTGAGCCGCGCCGCCCGCATGCCGCGCGCCCGCCCGGCCGCCATGGCCGTCGGCAAGGGTACCGTTGAGTCTTAGGTCTGAGTTTTGGTTGCCTTCGTGTGCGCGAGATCAAGGGGAAGTGGATGGGAGTAGACCGCCGCCGAGACCTCATCGCCGGGCGAGTTGCCGTCGATCCAACGGCCGCCCGTCGCCGCTGTCGACGCTAACGCGCGCGCCAGGGCCATCGCCGCGGGCGTGATAGTGGGCCGCCTGTCCTTCTGGCCGGGCGCCATGAAGCGCGCCGGCGCCGAGGCCGGTGCCGAGCCGGGCGGATTCGCCCAATGGCCGGTTCGGTTTCAATTTCTATTTTTTTTCGACTTCCCTGTTTTGATAATTAGTGCTAATTCTTGTAAATTTTGTAGAAAATTATTTAGAGCTTGGAAAATTAAGGAAATTTTTGTGTGCGTTGTTTATGACGTCTAGAATGTAGGAAAATTGCCAAACTTAGGTTTTGACCTGTTCTGTATTGTTTTAAATTTAGCCTCTTTTATTCAAAAGTGGATCTTTGGGGAATTTTTATAAATTAGTGTAGATTTCCAAATTTCATGAAACTTTATTTCATGTTGTTTTATGATAGGACCTTTGTGTAGAAAAAGTTTGGGGTCAGTTTGAGTTAGTTAGATTATTTTCTATTTTATGCTTAGTTTTGTTTAGAGAAGAAAGTGTTAGGTTATGAGTGATTTGGGATTGTTTGATGAAGTAAGGATCATACCATAATCAAATGGTCCTTGAGAACTCCTTAGGCAATGGTGATGATATCTTGTAAAGTAGTTCAACAAGTTGGTTTTGTTGGGTTGCAACTTTATCGTGTAGGAAAGTTGTACTCAAGAGTTGTTTATTTTTCCATGCACTTCTAAGCATCATGTTTATCATTTTGGCATCATGTTAAAGCATGCATTCTACTTCGTGTAGAGAACGTTAGCGAAAGGGTTCAAGGTTGAGGAGGTTGCGGAGGGAGGTTCAAGATCCCGTTCAAGTTGGGTTTGATATTTGTGGAACTGATCCCGAGCCCGAGTGTTTCTTCACCGAAGGCAAGCCCCGGATGCATTAAAACCCTTCCTTGTTATTTTTACAAAGCTTTATAACACTTATGTTGATGATATGATGCATTAGGTGAATAGGAGTTGAGTGATAACCTATTTGTTGCATGACCAACCTTGTTATTGACTTATCATCCTTGATAACCTGTTTTATTTGAAAAAGCATAGTTGTTATGCCATGCTTAAAGTAGGATGCTTTAAATTGTTTTACATGTTCTTCAATGATGAATCCACATTTAGAGTATGGAAGCTAAGTTAAATTGAGACCGGACGGGACACGGGTTGTGTCTCCGGTGGGTGAGCCGACAGGTTTTCCTGGTCATGCTTGTCCCGTCTGAGTCGTTTAAGGACCGTCCGTTGGCTGGCCCTTGGATCATGAACTTTGCATACCGGCCACATACTTTGAGTAAGCCTGATCTCGGGGTGTGTCAAATCGGGAATGGCAACCACGCAATGGGAGTGGAGAGATGGCGGGAGTACAAGATACCCTCGGTGGGTTAAAGTCCCAAAGTTGGAGGAGTACTGTATTCTCGGGTGGCGTAGGCCTCGTTCCCGTTTTGAACGAACTGGGAGATGGTTGATATATGCAAGCTTCGGTGCTACATATGTCATGTGGTGAGGTATCCCCAGCTGGGCTACAAGTGATTCGAATCGTCGTTTGCTCCACAATAAAAGGAGACTTGATCCTCGCACCTTCATCGTAGATAATTTATGGAACCTTGAAGTTAGTTTAAATGATGGTTTGGATGAAAAGTGATTGCTTTAGTAGATAATCACTTAGATGAGAGGTTTCACTAAATTTTGGGAATAAAACTTTGAAAGTAAGGATCTACTCTTAGTAAGCTTTTATGCAAAATGAGTCCTTGATCTTGCTAAGACCTTACCTTGATTCCTATAACCAGCATTCCTGAGTCTTCGCCTCTTTTCTTTAGTCGGTTAAGTCTTGTTGAGTACACCCGTACTCAGGGTTCTTTAACCCTTGTTGCAGGTGAGAGTCAGGGCCAAGTGTGTGTTGGTCCTTGTTGCATGACGGTATTCCGTGGATACCGAGGAGGAGTAGTTGGTGACCCTTGGGCAGGGTCTTATGCTTTTGTTTAGTTGTTACTCAACACTACTATGGTTTGTAATAAGTTACTTAAGTTTAAAGTTTGAACAAGGTTTGTAAAATTATGTTATGTAATCCTTCCGCCGTTTACTCTGATGTATATTTGAATAAAATGTTGTAATGCTGCAATGACTCATTAATGAGATTCTGCGGAGAATCAATAGTGCTTCCTAGATCATTCGGTACACATGCATTATATCGAGGTCTTTGGGACAATGATATATGTATGTGGGCCCTATAATCTAGAAGGTACTGTTACATTATATACCAACTTACAAATCAATTACATTTCTTCCTTTACGAGGTGGTACTAGATGCCAAGTTTTATTTTTTTTCAGAACGCTAGAAATTCAGCATCCATAGCACTCTTCCAATTTTTGTCGATAATGCAAACGTAATGTGGGTGACTCATCAACTATAGCAATATTGCCATACCTGATTGTACCATCGGTGTACAATTTTGGCTTACGAATGCCCTGTTGTAGGTGAGTTACAGGGCGCTATGGAACCAGATCAGATGAAGGAGGCCCTGGCGATGGCAACACAGAGGCCGCAGGAGATGTAGCACCTGCTGCTGAATCCGGCGTAGAAAAAATGGGGCGGCGTAGAAAATCCAGGCGGAGGCGTGATGACTGGTGAAGATACGCATGGCTGTCTGCTACGAAAGATGCCTCAGTGCACACAAAAAGAGGCCACCGAGCCCATCCGTTGTTACCCTGCCGGGCACGGACCCAACATATTGCAGTGAAAAGATCTTCTCCAAGAGTGAGATGCACAACCGTTGAAAAGAAGGGCCCAGTGAAATAGGGCCGTTCGTATCTCCCGTGGTGGCGCGTGTTATACATTAGCACACCAAGCTTGGGGAACATAGAGAACATTGTTTAAAATGAGATCACGTTCAGGGGTACGAACAACACTATGACCAATTTGACTGATTCTCATACCTGCACCGCTGGCGGTATGGACCTGATCGTTGCCGGTGTACTTGTCACAGGCGGTGAGCTTCTCCAATTCTCTAGTGATATGATCAGTAGCACCAGTATCGGTGTACCAATTCGTATCTATGCCGTAGTTGGTCGTGGTAGATGATGCCTGGCGCGGCTCCTTGGCACCAGTGAACGAGGCATCAAAACACTTATAGCAGCGAATGACAGTATGCCCTTCTTTGCCACAGAGTTGGCAAATCTCTCCATTGTTATGGCGGCCACCATTGCCACCGTTGTTTCCACGACCACGGCCACGGCCACCATCACCACCGCGACCTCCCCCACGAGTAAAGCCACCATGTCCTCCATGGGAGGCAGAGTTCACGGATGAACCCTATCCACCTTGCACCAGATCCATCCTTTGCTCCCAGCTAACCAGCTGGGTGCAGAGTTCACCAAGAGTAAGAGGTCCGACACGTGACGCCATCGACGAAACGACGGGATCAAAGGAACTGTCGAGACCTGCTAGAATGTATGAGGCCACGTCCTCATCTTCTAGCTTCTTGCCGGCAGCAGCCATGTCGTCGGCGAGGGATTTCATCTTGCTGAAGAAATCAGCAATGGTGGAGGAGCCCTTCTGCGCAGTAGCCAAGGCCATGCGCGTAGTGATGACGTGGCCACGAGATTGTGAGGCCGTCATATCGTTGATCGTCTTCCAGATCTCAGCGGCAGTAGTGCAAGATGAAACTTGCACTTGGACATCCCTGGACACAAACGAGATCAAATAGTTGAAGATCTGCTGGTCCTTTGCAACCCACTCAGCGTACGCCGGGTTTGGAGTGGGTGGATCGTCCGGCTTCGTGGTCGACTGGATCTCCTTCCCCGGCATCGCCGCGGTAGATGCGTCGAGGAGATGCGCCATCTGCGCACCTCTGATGGCCGAGAGAACTTGAGCTTTCCAGAGGGGGAAATTGTTCCTGGAGAGCTTCTCGGTGACCGGACATCCGATCAGATAGTACGATGCAGGATGCGCGGAGGAATTCGAAGTAGAACCTATCGAAGATTTTGGAGGCTAACCTAGCTTTGATACCATGTAAAGTTTCGTTGAACGTGATGGCCTTCTCAGGCTCACGGCTCCATGTTTATATAGGCCAAGAAGAGCCCTTGGCGTGGCATTACAACTTGTACAACAATCCAGGACAAGAGTCCTTACTTACAATACAAGAAAACAAATAAGGTATCTAACCTATCATATCTAGGAGCCGTATATACATTGCCATAAGAAGGATATCCTAACGTAACCAACCATATATGTATATTACATATTCTAACAAATTGGGTACTCAATAACTTGGTAGGCTACTACTTATGTGCCTATGTGTTCAAGATTGTAATGTATATATAGTATCAGCACTCAGAGCGTGACAACAGATGTTTACAATAAAGTCATGTACTCACGCCATTGGCTCATATTTCTATGTCATATTTTTTTTTTCGAAACCGGGCGTTGCCCGTATTGCATTAAGAGAAGATGGAAGGCTTACTTACATCCCAGCGAAAAGCTCTGGCGAGATGTCAGTTGGTAGACTAGGCGACATACAAACAAATGGCACCGGCTAGAACGGTGGAGCCTTAAAGAATGTACTTGGAAAAAACCTATTTCGCGACTAAGATGATCGCAGCACCGCTCTAAGGTAGCACCCCAAGGAGCGTCGATACTCCGCGGTAGCCTGCGAGCTCCCAAGACTCGCCCTCCTCGATCAAAATCTGCAGCAGCCTGTTAGACACGGTTCCAACACTGGCAGAGTCCAAGTTGCGTCTATTGCGCTCCTTCCGAATTACCCAAGCAATCAATTGACAAGTGTGGAGTCTGATAGAGGGCACAACTGGTCGAGGCCGACGCGGGAGAGTAAGAGTTGCCAGACCTGCCTGGTGAAGACGCAGCCCACAAGCAAGTGGTCGATTGTCTCATCCTCTTGGTCACAGAGCGAGCAGGTGGCAGAGGCCTGCAGTCCGTGGCGGAACCGGCGCTCAGCCATCCATGGTGGTTTGTGCAGCGTCAACCACATGAAGATCTTGACATTGGGTGGTGCGGACACTCTCCACATCTCTTCGGCTCCCGCGCGACCGGATCTACCAAGGAAGAAAGCACGGTAAGCTAAGGAGGTGGCGCCACACCCATCAGTCCTCGACGCCTTCCTGCAGTGTGTCTAGTAGCTCGATGTACTCGTTGAGGACGACCGCCATAGGCGCCCCCTGTATGCTATGTCATATTTTCTTTCATTGTTATTTTAATTTGGTGCCTGGGCATTGCACTTGCTTCTCGTGGCCTTAAGTCCTAACTGCTGTGCTTTATATATGTAATTGTGATCTGTGGAGCAGTGTGGCATGTCTTTCATCAGTATCATATATACTTGCATGCAACCAAACTCTAGTATCCCTACTTTTCGTGCCAAACCACATTCCGAACACAAATGCATACAAAATGAAGCCACCATAGGCATGATCGATAAGCATTAGGAGTTTTTAGACCACTAGAGGTACCTGTCGCAGGCTGGTCAATAATGAAAACTATAATGTAAAATGGATAGAATGTCCTAGCTGATGGTTATTTATATATATTAGTTGATGAAGGCTGGTCAAGAATGTTGGGCAACCTACCAACTCCAATGTTCAATAAGAAATGGAAAATCTGGAGAATGAGAGCAAAAGTTTTCAAACAGCCCAAGGGCTCATGTCCATATATATATGTCCTCTGCAACCCTTACAATATGATTGTTATAGCTCACCTCCAGCATTAACTTCTGGATTTGCCATATGATTGTTTAAGCGTTGCATTCCCATTGTCTGCTGATTCTTAAATCATCGGATTAGCATGACAGACACACTCGCTTTTGACAAAGCCTTAGGATGTTGATGTTTACAATTAACATATATGGATATTTTTATTGACTAGTTTGGGACTTAAGAAAATTCTCAAGGAAGAAAAATATACAAGTATAATATTTATGATTCTGTTTGTGCAATATAACACAGGCATAGAGCAGTTTTTTGTTTCATTTGTTGGCACCGTTGGGGTAGATCAATGGATATATGACTGAGATGATGACAAAGTAGAATAATAGACTTTGTATATTTTGTTCTCATATTTGATTGAATTTTTCTCCTATTTCTAACACTAAGGCTGACACATTGTAAAGCTAGAGGCTGACACATCGTAACAATATCGTTAACTCCATAACTTTATGGGGAGTTGACATTGACCTCCACGCAATGGTTACCAAATAAATAAATACATGTATTATTTTGGATATGGTTCCTATAATAGTTTCATATTAAGCCTTATATCTTATTTTGAGACGAGTTTATTATTTAGATAAGAGGCCATTTGTACTCTAGTTTAGGGTCAGCATTCAATACGTGGCCCAACATCCATATTGAATAGAATTGATACGAAGTATTATTTGTACATGTAGCCACATGTATGTCTTAAAGTGCTCACAGCTGGAAAAACTTTTTGTGTGTGTATATATATACTACGAGTCATTCACACTCTTAACACAAACGCTTCCCATGTACGATATATGTATTACAGCTATAATGGTGGAAGCTGAGACAAGGTACGATAGGAATCGGAAGCATCATGAATTTTCTAACTACATCCAATCTTTCGTATCCTTAAGATCAGATCTGATCAGGACCACACGAGCAAACTAGCGACACTGGTTCTCAGGAAGCTCGCATCTCAAGTGTCATGAAAAACTGTCCAATGATGAGCGCATGAACAGCAACTGGACGAGGTTTGTCTACAGCCATGATGAGAAAGCTGTCCAAGGTTCAAGTATCGAACCAAGGATGAGTTTTGGTTCAAGCACTAATTTGCGACGCTGATTTGCTGACAATAGAGGTGTCTGGTGCTACTAATTGTGAAAAGTTATTGTGCTGGGCCTCCAATATATAGTTAATTTTATTATTAGGGCAGCAGCGATTATATTTTTGCTACTTGCAGTATCTAAATACATGTATGCATGGTTTTGGACATTTTCCTAAAATTCTTATTTTCTTTCAACCAATAGATTACGAGGAAAGCTGTTTACATTTGAACTTTAGAATCAAATATATTCAATAGAGGTTTTGTTTTCGTTTGTTTCCTCAAGATCAGCAAACGACAAAACTCCGTCTCTGTGAACTAAAGACCAAGAAAGTTAAACAATACGGAGTTTACACGATGGCCAGTAAGGGCCAGGAAAAAAAATGTTAATTAAGCTATTATAACTCAGAAGAAGCAAAATGGCTGATGGCGCATGCCTTCTACCCGCATCGACACTCACTGCCACTGTCTTCTTCGGGAATGAGATGCTACAGAATTGCTTAATGAATTCCTGCTGGTACATATATTGTACGGTTTCCTTGATACTCATCGATGAATCCTCCCCTCCATATAATTAAAAAAAAAAAAAAAATATATACAACACACATAGTCACGAGCACACTGCGCAATAATGAGTCAATACAAATGATACTCAATCACAATTGATTTGGATTACATCAGGCGATCAGTAGCATCACATGGCGCATCTATAAAACCCTTTAATCCTGGTGAACCTTTTTCCTGTACATTAACAGTAGTTTCTCCTCACACAAACATTGTATGTTAACAGTTCTTCAACACCGGTCATTGGATCGCACATCCTACGGTCCAGCCGAAATCACCGCCGAACCCACTCAAAGCTGCCCGACGCCACGCAGACAGAGGCATCCCACACAACCTCCGCTGCCGCTCAACAAAAAAAAAAAAAAAAAAAAACACGCCGTCTCGAACGCTCTGCAGACACCGCCGCTGCTTCGCCTCCCGCCGTGCTCCACTGCCGCGCACCCTGACAGCGCCGCCTCTCCCTCTTCTCCACAACGGCAGCGGCTCTGAAGCCCGGGCGACCCTCACTCAGAGCCCCTCTGTCTACCCGATCCAGCGACCAGCGGCCTCCGGTTCCCCATCGCTGTCCCCATAAGCGTCTCCACCACCACCGGCATCTCTCAACGCCTGCCCAGTTTCTCCGTATCCCTATTCTAACGACGGCTGCTGGGCAAGCAACGTGACACCTTAAGCCGGGTGCCCAGATGTTCTCCACGGGAACTCGCACTGATTGCATTTGTTAGTGTTTTGCATGCTGTCATCTACATACATGGATGCCTTCCACGTGCACATGGCCATGCTACCAGTTGTTGGTTCGCGAGCCAAACTTAACCATCATTTGTACAGTTTGCAATACATTATATATCATTCATACTATCTACAGATATCAATGAAATGTCTTATCGATCTATCCATGTTTTAACTAATCTCATTGACATGAGGTTGAGGTATTAGAATTACCCATGTTCAGATAGCCAATCTTGAGAAACACGGTATTCGATTGCGGCTATGATCAGAACATGCTGGCTGAAGAAATTAATGTAATCTCATTGACATGAGGTTGAGGCATTAGAATTACCCATGTTCAGATAGCCAATCTTCAGAAACACGGTATTCGATTGCGGCTATGTTCAGAACATGCTGGCTGAAGAAATTAATGTAATCTCATTGACATGAGGTTGAGGCATTAGAATTACCCATGTTCAGATAGCCAATCTTTAGAAACACGGTATTCGATTGCGGCTATGTTCAGAACATGCTGGCTGAAGAAATTAATGTAATCTCATTGACATGAGGTTGAGGCATTAGAATTACCCATGTTCAGATAGCCAATCTTTAGAAGCACGGTATTCGATTGCGGCTATGATCAGAAAATGCTCGCTGAAGAAATTAATGAAAACTTTCAGTTTCAGGGCTGCACAAGGTAATAATCTGAGCATTGTCAAATTCATGCCTGCATGGTTTGCTAATCAGGCTTTCAGGAGCCATGCCATTATTATTTCAAATAGGATGACCTCTTTGATTTCCTGCTTATGCTCTTATTGCATACTCACCTCTGCATTTTTTCTATCTCTTTTTCCCCTTTTAAATCTTACAATTCATAGGTTCATCATTCCTATGGCCAGCGCGTGAGGCTCCATTCGTCAGATTATCGAAGGCTTATAGTGGGCACAGCTCCGGCCCCTCCAATCGTCATCACGACATCCTCCTACCATGTATGCTTCACGCTTCTTTAGTTTGACAAGGGCATCAAATTTTCTCTTATATTACAAACCTGTACATTTTGACAATCACTACGCTAATATAGTTAATTACAACAATACGATTCTTCAACCTTCAAAACATTTGGATGCCATACTTATTGAACGCCTGTTCCAATAATAGTAGACCAATAGTGTCTATTACGGGCAAACGAAACACTAGCATGACCGCTTCTACTAATTCTTTTCCAGAACAAGGACAAATACTGTTTTATGCGCATTTTTTTGCCTTCGGTGATAATAAATACCTCGCATGGTGACTGCAACATGATCAAATGGAGGGATAATGATAAACATGTTGAGACAACATGTATAGTCTATCCTCTGCCCGCGCGAAGGGCGGGGTCACCTGCTAGTTTATATTGTTTCACACGACCAAAATATTATTTCACGCTTGCCTCTTTAAATTTGCCATCACAGCTTTTTCCAGGACTATATATGGGAATAACAGTGCACAACAATCTGCTTCCTTTGTCTCTATCTGTGTCGTATGGAACTATGGATACACATGTGTGCTGCTTGCATTGCATACTAGTAGTCTATCCAGGATAGTTGATTCCATACCACCGCAAAGCAGACCCATCACATCTTTTCCATGTCGACAACATCGACACGGCTCAACGACAGATTCATCCTGAGCATGGCTTGCATCGGCTGCCTCCTGTGTCAAGCATGGGTGTCCCATTAGGAAAAGCCATGCTAGCTAAGCTCTTCATAGTCGTGTCTGTGGTCCACATACTCATGCGACGGGCAAGAAGCACTAGCTCCGTAGAAATAAAACGTAGCTACAGGTGGGGTTTTGTTGGTTAGCATAAGAAGCATCATAAACTTTGGGGGTAGAGATGTATGCTTTTCTAGGTATTAAAACAGAGACCTGACCTTCAGACTCTGTCCAACAACCTAGAGTTGAAGTGACATGCATGGTTCGAACCAAAGCTCACCAATGCTCAGATTCAGAGTTCCTTGAAGGTCTTGCCAAACACCGGGACTTCCCACGACTAATGCTCCTGGATGAGAGGGCAATTGCCTATGACTGAAGATACGAATGGTTTATTCAGTCATTTTGCTTTTTTTTCAATCTGTATTAGGTTGCTTGTTTTTTGGAAGTATATGTATGGTTAATTATAGAGTTGGTTTTATTATTTTTTTAAATGTCTTCAGCGGCATATATATGGTTAATTATTGAGTAAGTCTTGTTTTTGGGTTAATACTTCATTACTTGTCGAGGTGATCTTACGTAGTGGTTACTTCACCTTAGCATTGTGGTTAACGCCATCACTAATTTGTCGTGTTAATGTACGTAGCTGTTCTCTTACAAAGCTTTCTAATTATTTGTTCTAAGTAAATACATGTATGATTTTATTTGGATATTTCCTAGAATTATTATTTTAAAGGATTGTATATTTGTTTCAGGAAACAGGCTTTTTAGTTAGATATGACGCAAACTATCCTTTCATTTAGAGTGAGAGTGTTCATCACGTGTATGAACAGAAACATATTCAATATAAGCAACACTACTACAGAATCGTAGATCACTATCGAGCGCATCACAGCCAGATTTGGTCCACCGGCAGTGATGGTCTTTTAGCGCCGGTTCTAATTGGATCTAAAAACTATAAAATATTGTGGGCTTGAGCAAACCGACAATGATGACAACTATAACTGACGATTTGTGTCTCTAACCGGCGGTGTGTCTGCAGAGAAACATAATACTGGCGATTCAAGGTAGGAACCGTGTGATTTGTGCTAGTTCTTGGCTTGATCCGAAGGTGTTAAATACCATGTAAGACATGCTATTGCCACCGGGCACACGTGACTATTTTGGACCAAGTCACCTCCACCAAAGCGTACGTGGCCACAGGAGGGCACACTTCACTACAAAAGCAGACGGGGTCAGTTGGAAAGTATATGACAGGCGTGGGCTAGAGGTGGGGAACACATGGCGTTGGGTAGGAAGTCGCGGCAGCCATCTGGGAGGGGCACAAGGGCACATATGCCAAACAGTAGCATGGAGAAGAAGCTTGCGTGCAAAAAGATAGATAGGGGAAGACAGCCGTTGGGGAAGGAGCACATTGGTGGCCTACAAAGTTGACAGTCGTTGGGGAAGGAGCACACACTAAGCAGATAAAAAGCATAAGGGAAAAGGTGGTATTTTGGTGATTTTTTTTCTTTTTCTCATAGTGAGTAGTTACACTGATGAAGTGGAGCCGTGCCAAAGAGGGGCCTAATCTATTTAGGCTGTCATTATTATATCAATAGTTTATGGATCAAGGGAGAATCATTAGGATACCTTACTTTTCTATTGTGGTTTTGAGTCCATAAACTATTCCTAAATGCTCATCACGGTCTCTGTATTTTCATAAGACACACTTAGTTCTCTAAACTTGTATTACGTACCATTGTGGGTCATTCCCTTCTGCTACATTATGTTGCATTTGCCCACATCATGTTGAATTGTGTTCATACACCAACGGTGATGTTGGATTTGGAGGATAAGACATGAAGTTCAAACTCAACATCGATGGATGTGCAGAAAACTTTCTTGGACCTTCTACGACGCTTTGGTTGCCCTTATAATGCTTGGCCTACTACACATCCTAGCCGAGCCTTCATCATCGTGCTCTTGTCGATTGAGGCGTCATTTGTACCGACTGGCATGCTTTGCTCGACATCCGCACTACACTAGCAACTTTTGTGTGTGCCTCTGCCATGTAAGCCTCCAGTCCCCCATTGTTCTAGCTCTCTCAAAATAATAATGTGTACATGTTGCTGAGGACACCCTCAACGGTGTTGATCCGGGCACCTGCAACCTTCTCTGTCAGTTTTCTGGATTCTTAACTCCTCCAATACCTACCTATGACTATAATATAACTTTCCTATTCTGCCGTGTACACATTGTTTAAATGGTGGAAGGGTCAGCCAGGACTCAACGCCATGGTTTGATATAACAACTGCCTACAGGGTCGTCTATACTTATATTCAGCACCAGCAGGATGATCACCTTTACTTGGTCCAGGTAGCATTAAACTATAAACTTTGGAGCATCTAACTTGTCCATATATGGGGAACAACGGTGATACATCTATCCTGTTCACAGGTCTATATATGCAGAGATACCCTCTAGGTCAAAAAAAAATGAACTAGGAATTCATTTTCCGCACCAAAATTCAATTCCTAATTTATTTGCTAAGATCCATGGACACATGTGCAGTGCTTGCATTGCACACTAGTAGCCTAGCTAGTATGAATAGTCCTCGAACATGCATGCATGAGAGGAGCAATAATTCAGTTTGTTGGGTGTGAGAGGTGTCAGGATAGTTGACTCCATGTTGCAGTAACGCATAATCATGGCTTTTCCATGCCAAAAACATCGATGCAGCTGGACGACAAATTGATCCTGGGCATGGCATGCTGGCTGTGGGCCACACACTCGTGCGGCAGACCACACTGGCTCCGCCACACTGGCTGGTGGTGCTTTGTGTTCTCAGTGTGCAAGCCAAGCAGGCCGCCACGCCACCCCACCCCCACTGGCCAGGCGAGAGCTCAGGTGATCGGGACAAGGTGGCAATCCTCCACGATGACGAGCGCCTGCCATATGCCATGACAAATCGATGGGAGAGAAGAGAAGCAGAAAAAGATATTTTATCAACTATCAGGTAGGTCTCATGTAAAAAATCGCATAAGGATTTCACAATCGGTTAGCGACCTACTGTCATGGATGCACTACAATTCCCCATGTTGTCAATACGCTGTGCACTAGCGTGGCTCGGAATCAATTTTTGGGCCTGTGTGTACTTGATTTAAATCACACTCATCAAACGCTGCACAAGTTTTTTTTTTTTTTTCAAAAAGAAAAGAAAAGGAAAAGGCTGCACATGTGTAGCGCATATGATTATTAATTTTCCTTGCGAGGAATTGAGCTTATTAGGCATCCACGTTGACAGTGTCAGTTGCGAAGCATCTACCTAGCTTGGCCTTCTCCATTTATGTGATGTGGAGCGACATGGGAAATAGTCACAAGCTCCTTTTTCGCGAGTGGTTCAGGCGCTTGTGGAGGTCATTGCGCAATACTCATGGAACCAAATCAAATGAAATTGCTTGTAAACATCTAGGAGTTATCATAATGATGGAACCAAATCATATGAAATTGCTTGTAAACAGGTTATAGAATCACAAGTATTATATTAATGATCTAGATCAACAGGTGTTATTAAGCTCAATGATATACTCCTCTGTTTTGAAAAAGTGAACCGCAGAAACTCTAGGCTCTTGGAATGTTCAATATGTTCCTCGTGGTGAACAGATTCTTCATCGAAATGAATTTGTCACTAGCTTTCGTTAGATAGAAAATTTGTCACTAGTTGATCAATAATAAGACTTTATAAGAGCATCATATATATACAAATATGCCAATTGCCATCAACACGTCTAGAACTAGATTACTAAAGCACACGACACTCTGTCTGTCTGACAATTAGAATATGACATTACTAAAGCACACGACATTTTTAGTGTATAGTGTATACACTAGTCTCTTGCGCAGCAAGTCAATAAAAAGTACCAGCTGTTTACTAGGAGAATGTTACTTAATAAGTATCATTGTAATTATATTACACCTGATAAAATTGTTGTTTGGATGGGGAGAAACATGTGTAAAACAGAATTAGTAAAAATTTAAACGTGGAATGTAGTTGGTAAGAAACTAATAGCTTCAACAAGAGTACAAACCAGTCCTTGCTTGCCGTGAATGGTTCTCGATGCTGCCGGAGGGGCTGATGAGACTACAGACAAGTCTTCGCCGAGTGACAAGACGCTGGACTGGCCTGGGGTGCCTGACTGGTTCATGAGCCGGATCCGAGCCTGTTACTCGCGATGTTTGTTGCCGCTCGGTTGCAAGTCCAGGCATGCGCAGATCAGACGCCTTGAGTGGTTGCAGGGGGCCCTCGGGCTCTCCCCTGACTCCTTGTAGAGGATGCAGGTGACCTCTGAGTGTGTGCCTGGTATTCCTCATGCCTATCATGCCTAAGCCTGCCTGTTGTTCAAGAGATGAACAACTGAGGATGTTACTCAACATGCCTGCCTCTAGTGCTACAAATTGAAGTCAGGGAGAAACTGGCTCCTTTCAAGCATATATGCCGTTTCTATATATATGTCACTGGCCATGATCTTTATACTCAAATTATTTCTGGTGACTACGGACCTTTTAAGCTTTATCTATCGAAACGTACAAGTAGTAGTTCAGATGTAAATGAATTCGATATGTAGTATCAGTCAACGTTCAGCTTAAGACACAGCAATCTGAAAGATAATGAATTGCAGCATAAATCTCGCTCTATGAACAATTGCCTAGTACTGTCTCCAGCATTGATTGGGTGTAGAATGTATGCAACAAATTAATATTTGTCATACTCTTATGTTAGAAATACCGAGGCGCCTCTACTAGTCACCAATACACTGGTAGGATTTTGTTTTGGCGTACAACATTTTGATTGTTCCATTACCATTAAATCTTATGTGTTTTGAACGCCAATAGACGAGGCAGTTCACCTGTTGGTTTCTAGCATTTGACACGAACTGGCTGCTGTCCAGTGTCTTCTCTGTTCTCCAGTCCATCAGTAACTTGTATTGTCGATGTAGAGAAATGTCAAATAGAGTTTCTGTTCAGTATACATGGCACTGCAACTCACAGTGTATTATCATGCATACACAGAGCGGGGCCAAGGAAACCAAACTAAGGGATCCAATCAGTAGTAAAAATTTTTTAACCGTGATGAGCGAAATTCATTTTAGGTGGCGGGCAAGTGTGCCCGTCGCCTTTCAATGGTCACACAAAATATAGTTTTTACCGTGGCGGGCAGATAATCCCGTCACGGATACTAAAAAAAAAAAAAAAAGCCCGAAACGGGCTTGGATCTTGGCGGCTGGATCCCAATGCCGCCGCCCCTGTCGCTTGGGCCTGGAGGAGAAGGGAGGGGCGGCGTCCATCGCGCGGAGGAGGACTACTTCGTGAGTGGGGAGCGGGCAGCAGAGGGCTGAGCGGCACGAGTGGAGAATGGATCGATCGGGCTGAGGACAAAGTGGAGTGAAGTGTCGAAACCCTAAGTCTTTCCTTTTATATTCAAGGCAACTATCGGACCTGGCTTGGGCTTATGGGCCTCGGCCTTTTCTGTGGCGGGCTTTTAGCCTTGCTAGCCATGGTAAATGCATTTTGCGTGTCAGGCATTTTTCGTGGCGGGCATTTTAAGGTGCCTGCCACGGTAAATAATTAACCGTGATGGGCAGTTAGGAGGCTGGCTGATCGGCATTAACCGTGGCGGGCAAAAGATGTGCCTGCCACGGTAAAGATTCTACAGTATCACGCAAAAAAGTTTCGTTAGTAGTGCAAGTCTCAATTTGTAAGTGTTTTCAAGGTCTCGGCAAAAAATAAGTGTTTGAGAAATGTTTATGAAGTGAGGATATGCTCTAGTACGAGCTTTAACTTAAGGTCGTTCTTTCACATTCTTGGTAGATGTTTGTAAACAGCTGGCTATATGTGGGTGCTGTAGATAAATCTTGAAGCAGGGAATACAGGGATAGGGACGCGCGCTATAATATATACCCCTTGGTTTAAAATTGTCACACCATTGCAACTACAAATTAATTTGATTGAGACTTTTCTTATAAAAGAATGCTCTATACACACAACCAAAAACAGTCAGATGGTGATAAGGAAGCTTGCATAGCCAGCACTACTGCTTTTAGATGGATGAAAATGAAACACGTCAACAGAAAACAGCAGCTAGAAATAGGAGGCATGAGGAATCACACATATGCGTTGCAGCAAATGTACCCATCGGTTGGGCACTGTTGGCGGGAAGGACCCTGGTAGGCCGCCCCAACATACCCTCGTCGGACGCAGACAAAACATTTTGTTAAAATTCGTTTAGCTGTGAGGGCAATGACTATAATCGTCATGGGCATTCCTCGTGGCAAAGGTTCACCGGACGCCTGGAGGTTGAGACCGCGTGAGGCGCGGAGCTGCTCGATCAGCCGGCATTAACACTTACTTGGTTCTGGTCTGTATATATAGATACCATGTTGAAGGACCGAAACGGGCGACCCGGGGGGTGAATGGGAGCCTCGATTTTTTCCTTTTCAATTTTGGGTCATCGGCTCAACCCCAACCTCAAAAAAGCGAACTTCGCAAAGATACGAGTGACACACGTGCTAACCGGTAGCAAGATGTCACACGCGCCGTATTAGGCTCAAGAAAACCAACGCAACAATCGGTTCTCAAATCGAGCTCGAACGGACGAGCGATGGATAAAAGATCAAGTCGGAAATTTGAGCCAAATAGAAACTAGAGAAGCTGCTGCTGGCAAACCATGAACTGGAAGCTACGCTTGCAAGTCAAGACAACCCTTGCTAAGCATGGACTGCTGCACTTAGTTACTCAAGCTTGACAGACTAAGCTAGTTGCTCTCGGTGCTGGACTGCACACACAAAGAACCGAAGCAGGTTACCTGGCCATCGGATGCAAGGGACACCAACAAAAACTAATGCTTGAGAAGTCAACTCAGTAAACTAAGAACGTGAAAGCAAAGCTAGTTCTTTTGACAAACAAA